>JAENHJ010000424.1:0-1200000 GCA_025330945.1 Mucuna pruriens
ACTCATCAAACAACCTTCGCTTCCCATAGTTTATTCTAGATTAAAGTAAATGAAATAATTATGTGGATGATTTGGACTTGATGAGAGTGTGTCTCTTGCTCCTATTACCCCTCCTAGCCTAGGGGATCAAAGTCGACGTAGTTTTGTGAGTGTATGTGGGGTTAGACTTTCCATTTGGTGTCTTTTCCTAGGAAATCGGTCGTGTTACCGCTGATGAGAAGGGAGTTTCACATAGGAGTTCTGACACGATAGGGTCTGAATCTGTGGGTGCACAACTCGGAAACCTAAGCTCTTAGGTCGGACTATCCCTTAGGCGTTCTCTAGCTAAGTGAGACTAAGCTAGGATGGTTTAGGCAAAGCATGAATTGACCCAAACATGTGGGATTCTATGAGCCCGATTGCCTGGACTCAAGGTTTGGCTATAAGCCCTCCCTTGAGCCAGCATGTGCAGCAGGGCAGTGGTATGTTGATCACATGAGGTGTAATATATGCTTTCTCGACGGTGAATGAGGCTCACCAACTACCTGGAACATAATACATGGTGAAATGAATGAACAGTGGGCGCCGGGCATCTGGAGTGTGACGCAATGTTTAGGGGAATGACGACTCACCAGCCATCTGAAGTGTAATGCAGTATTTATGGAATGAATGACGGCTCGCCGGCCATCTGAAGTGTAATGCAATGTTTATGGGATGAATGAAAACTTGTCGGTGGATGCGTAAGACTCTGCCAAGAACCTTATCTGGTATCCAGAGAGTCGATTGATGTAGGTGATTGAGAATTTGCACAAACATCTCACCAATTTCTTTTGACAATGTTTCTTCAGCGATTTCCTTTGATACTTAGAGATTCTTGGCCCCGAGCTCTTCACAATGAGGCTTTTTATAACCTTCTGGGAAGCGCTGGGGTTGCGTCTGATTTTCAAAAATTTGAAAATATTTTTCCTTTCTTTTTCCCCTTTTTTTCCCACCTTCCTTTATTTAAATACTACTCTCCTCCCTCCCTTTAACTCTCACTCCCTCATCTCTTCCCTCCCTCCTTCTTCGTTCTTGCCACCACCACCGTCATCGTCATTGCTGCCATCTCCATCACTATCGTTCCTACCGCCTCCTCTAATTGTCGACCGACAAATAGCTACCTAAACTAATTAAAATATATAAAAATAAAATTTAGCGAAAGATATAGTCACCAAATTGTTTTTAAAAAATTCTAACATTAGCCATCAAATTAGCGACCGTTTCATTTTCTAATAAATAATTATTTAATGACGGATTTAGCGACTGAATATTTGGTCTCCAATTAGTCACCAACCAAATTCGATCGCTAAATTGATTAGGGCCTAGGTTGTTGCGACCGATAAATGCGGTCGCTAAATTTATTAGCGACTAGGTTGTTGCAATCGACAAAATGTAGTAGCTAATTTGGTTGCTAATTCATTTAGCCACCAAAACTAAAAAGAAATAGCGACCGATTTTGGTGGTCGCTATACTTAACATTTTTTTGTAGTGTTTAACAATATAGATCAAGATTTTTAGGCTAAATTTATTGACAAAGATGGATTTTTTGGCAACACTATCAAGATCGAACTTGTTGAGATGGAAGGTGTCGACGATGCAATGCACTTGGGAGTTGAGAAAGTAGATTTTGGTAGGGATGAAGGAAACAACGGTAGACTACAGATCTTGAGCTTGATCTTGCAAAAGTAAGAATAAAAAAAAAGTGATTACAATGGAGATGTCACCATCGTAGGGTGGTTGCAGTGGAGGTGTTGATGGCGATGCCAAAATTTGCATAATTTAGAGCAAGAGAGAATGGGGTGAAAACCTAGATTCCTAAAAGAAAAGAGTTATGTCAAAGTCAAATTTGAAGATGAAAATTTATTTTATTTTTCAATAGGGAAGTAACACTAAACTTATGAGTTTATTATCTTAAATTACAATAAATTGATAGGAGCTCTTTTTTTTCACCCTCACATTGTCACACGAGAGCAATACAAGGGTGAAATAAATGCAAAAGAGGGATTGAATTTCTTTCAGTTTTGGCATAGAGGGTCTCAACAACTCACATAACAAGCTATTAGCTTAGTGGTAAAATGCATTGGGAAATTTGGTTAGATTTCTCATTCTAGAATCCGTCCAAATTAATACCTGTATAAAGATAACATTATGTTTTATTAAATTTGTGAATTTTTTTGTTATCCAAAGAAATTGAACACGGTATCAAAAGGTTTACAATGTTCATACACCCTACTCAACCAATTGAATTTTGTTTCAGATAGAAAAATATAACTAAGGAGAAAAAATACAGCATAAACACCTTGATGAACCATAAGGGTGTAGATCAAATAGTAAGAGATTGTTTCAGTTTAACTAATAATCTCATATTTGAATCTTGAATATGCAGCTACACTAAATATTCTAAAAAAAAAATTAAAGTTTTGTCTCTCATAAAAAATACATAAATTACACATTCATGAGGACAAATTAAAGCATCGATTAAATTCCACCCATCACTTTTTTAAAGAAGTGTATTTATATGCTCTACGTTTGAATACGGTTTAGAAACAATTATTTTCAATAATACCTTCGCATCGCATCTTTATTAATTTTGAAAAGATTCATTACATTTGTTTCTTCTTCAATTTTTTTTCAATTTAATATTTTTCAGATTAATTTTTTACTGACGCGCTTGAAACGTTACATAGTTTATATACACTTCACGTTTGTAAAATCATTCTTATTAGAATGTCTTAAAAGATAAATATCAATTTACTATAATAAAGTTGTCATTAAGGAGAAAAGATAATTACTAATAATTCTCGTGGATATTAATTAAGAAAAGAATTTAAAACTCTTCTATGTAAAAGGACTATTTTAAAGGATGAAAAGTATAATATTAATTATAATAATATTAAAATTTATTATACAATGATGGTTAATTTCCCCGTTTGTTTATATTTGAACTCTGGCAAACGCAGTTTGATAACATAGTATTAAAAAGTAAATTAGATTTCACTTTTTTTTTTTATGTGTATACCATTGATACAATTGTCACAAAAGAAGTTTATTGTTATATATCAATGATAAAGTATCATTTCGGGTTTCATATATTTTAAATAACTATTTATTAACTTTTATTTATGAAGATGTTGTGTATAGTATATTTTTCAAAAAAAAAGTTATTTGATTTAAGTTTTTTGTTCTTTTACAAGAAAGCCATGTAAATCTTTTTTATATATAAATTATTAACATTCTTATACTTTTTTTAAAAACCAAAAGAAAAATAGCCTTTAGTAGGGAAAAATAGTCAAAGATTATGATGATTATTTATATACACCAGAGATAAACAAAATGCCATATTCATAAAGAAAAGTTTCTGGATGTAATGATATCTTTTTTATTATAAATTATGTAAAATTTATCATTTTGTTTAACATAAAGAAGGGAACTTAAAATAGAAAAAATATCTTAGAACCCAAAATTTCTTATATAAAGAATGTCAAGTTAATTACCTCGGGTAAAGAGCATGACCATGTAAAGATGTCAAAGACAAATATCAATATTGAAGATGAAGCATGATCATGCTAATTATAGTACATCCATGCCTAAATTTGGAAGTTCCACCTCTAACACACAGAGAACATCCATGCAAAAGGAATAGCATGTTCATGCTTACATGAGCATAACCATACTATGCGGAGTAGGAGTGAGCAATGGACGAGTTGGGATAGGTTTATCTTTATCCTAATCCGGTCCAAAATTTTGACTATATTACATTCAAACTTGAACTCAACTCAATTAAGACCCTAAAAATATAGAACAAGACTAGGTTAACTCGAATTCTTAACGCAATATATCAATCTTAACATTATATATAGTTAAATCGTAGAATAAAACAATTATACAATTTAAATCAAGTATATTTTATAATATATATTTTAAAATAAATAAAATTATTATAAGTATAATATTATGTTATACAAAATAATATCTATTAAATAAAAATATTATTATTATTACACAATTGTTAAAAATTATATTTTTAAAAGAATAAAGGACACCAGATTGAGTTGGAACAACCTGAAACATAACTTGTACTTGTCCTCAAAATATATACACTAGGTCTAATTTTAAAACTCAAAATATATACACTAGGTTAGCAAATCGAATTGGGTCATGTTCATTCCTAACTTTGACTATTGTCATGCATAATTTTGAAGTCTTTGTCTCTAGTAGTTAGTATAATTGGGCTTATGTGTTAGGCCCGAGTCTGCCTCTTTGTCTATAAAAGAAAATAAGAAAATAGGAAGAGACACCTTGGCTTTAATGAGTAAGTGTGTTAGGCTATCCAATGGAGCCAATGAGCTATGTGAAAAGGAAGAACAAGGGATTCTTATCACCACAATTTTCATCTCTTTAAGCATGAATGTAACATCCTAAAATTTATTTAATTATTTTTAGAAATAAATTTCATTATTATTATTATCAATTTTATTTTAATTATTAATTGTTGCAGGAAATTATTTTATTAAATAATTGCATTTTGAAACTAAAATGTTATTATTATTATTATTCTTAATGATGGCAGAAAATTAATTTAGTACTTAAATATTTACATTTAATTTTATTTTAATAGAGGAGTTAATGGTTTTATAAACTCATTAATCTGAATTATTTTCATTTATTAATTTAATTAATTGAATTAATGGGAGCTGACGGGCGGGTCAGGGTTGACCCGACCCAATTAGAATATTAGACAGGGGTAATCAGTTTACCCCAATTTGTGTTTTGTGCGTCAAACGGTCAGACCTAGAAGAGAGAGAACGCATATATGTAGGGAGGAGGAACTAGGGTGTTCAGATCGTCCCAGAGCTGCATCAGATCGTCCCAGAGCTGCATCAGATCGTCCCAGAGCTGCATCAGATCATCACTATTCTTCGCATCTAAGGTACGGGGAGATGGGTTCGGTTATATATGAATGTGGGGGTGTACGGGTAATGAGGGCAATCCGTAAGTCCCTCTAGGATCTAAATTCTCAAATTTGTTTGGTTATTATGTTCTAAAAATGTTTTAATTGGTAGAAAAAATTCGTCAATGTATACCGTGGTTTTGGTTGACTTAATTGATAATGTAATGGGTTGCCTTTAGTATGAAGGAAAACCTCTAGAGTGAATCCAAAGGAACAAGAAAAATGACTTTGATGAACATGTTTTCTTCATTATGCTTCCAAGTATGCAGAGATGTCAGTTCTATCTCACTATTTGGGTTTCATTTACATAAGAAAGAGTAGTAGGGTCTTTCCTAGGGCCCTTATTAATAATTGTTATTGTATGGTGTCTTGTATCATTTGAATGGGGGTTAAATTCTTGGATTAACATTTTGCCTTAATGTGATTTTCGTTTGAAATTGTATGGTTAATGGTCTTAATTACTTGATTCTCGTGGTTGTTCATAATTATTTATGGTTGAGGTTCAATTTGGGACTCTTGTGTGTAATGGTGAAATTGGGTGGAATTCAATGGTGTTTTATGTGCGTTCTTATAAATGATTTATGATAATGATGGCTAAATTGATATGATTTTGGCATGATTGTGGACTGTATGAATGATGTATGAATAATGTGGATGAGAATGTGGATGAGAATGCATTGAGCATGGACATGAGATGCATGAGATACATGAGAAGCCAAACGTGGCTATAATACCCTGGCCATATGTGGTGTTTAACAAGGGACCCTGGCTAAAAGTGGTGTTTAACATGGTGAACTAATGATAGGGGACATTCATATGCATAGGTCATAGGTGGTGTTTAACCATGCTACACGCCGGCCATAGATGGTATTTAACATTTGTGTAGAATGTCTTCGCACGAGCCATAGGTGGTGTTTAACTGTGCGACACACCGGCCATATGAGGTGTTTAACGGTATGGTCATCATTAGTCATAACTAAG
This sequence comes from Mucuna pruriens, assembly GCA_025330945.1. Classification (NCBI taxonomy): domain Eukaryota; kingdom Viridiplantae; phylum Streptophyta; class Magnoliopsida; order Fabales; family Fabaceae; genus Mucuna; species Mucuna pruriens. Next base: position 5,951 of record JAENHJ010000424.1, read on the forward strand.
GGGATTGAGGAGGTTCGCCCATGGTGTGGAGTTCCGAATTGAGACTGTTAGGTGTGGTGATGAGCATATGCATTGTGCGAGCATGTACATTTTGTAAACATGAATGAAATGTGATTGATTTTGAATGCGATGAAACGTGTGATTGATATATGAGTATTTGTTAACTGTTAGTAATTGGATACGATAATGGATGGGATTTGGGGTACTATCTGCATTTATATACGATTGAATGTTATTTTTCACCGTACTTTCTTGTGGTTTTATTTTAGGTAATGTTGAGGGCACTCGTGGTGCCGAGTTTTGAAGAGGTCAGGTCTTGCTCTGATTTGTGTGACATCGGGGCTTGGGATTTAAAACAGTGGTTCTATGTCCTTTCATACGTACTTTTGCATCTTAAACATTTGAAAATGATGGGCATATCAATAACTCACTATATACAAAAATGAAAGTTATTTATATATTTGAAATATGGGTCAAATACATGAATGACGTGTTTAGATCAACATTAATAACTTAGGTGATAATTTTTTTATGTGTAATGTAATGAACATGTGAACCTTTTATCCTTAATACAAATTGAGTTTCCTTGATTTTATCTATTACTTGTCTTCCTTTTTATTTACTTGATTATTTTAATTTAAGTATTCAGGTAGAAGGGTATTCAGGTAGAAGGGTGTCACAATGAACATGGATATGGTGTGATTTCTAATTGGAGTTATGGTGTGGTTTGTACTTAAAAACCTAATTCTTAATTAATTTTAAATTCTTGTTTTATTCCTTCAACTAGATTGTTTTATTGTTTAAATTCTTATTGAAACTTGATCACCCTTTATAAAACTTTAATCAATTAATTGAATGTCAGTAGTACCATAATTAATTGATATAATTTTAAAACAAATGGATTTTTAGAAGAATTGCATGATCAAAGATTAATTAAAGTAATTAATCTATCTCTATGTACTTTGTGCATGCTCTGAATTAAGTTACTGTATGACCAATTAGGAACTTGATTTAGAGGAAAGATTATTAAGAGTTTGGACAAGGCTAAGATTATTAATAGAAATAAGAGGTAGAATTAATAAGTGGAGAATAATTTAGAGGATTTAGATAAAATTAGAATTAAAAATAAAAAGTATAAATGAAATCGTAACCTTTCTCACTCAACCTATAATTTTACTACTAGGCTCGATTTCTTTGTTAAGTTTTTCACATGATTTTAATTCCTTGAGAAACAACCTTAAAAAATTAATTGCCTAGACTATATAATTTTTTTGAAAATTGGTACTCATTAACTACTCCTTGGATGTGATATTTGGACTCACCTTCATGTTAGTGTCACAATAGAGTACACTTATCTTTAAACGTATTTTAAAACACATCAAGTTTTTTGTATTGTTGTCAAAGATTATTTGTGATATTAGAAGAAAGAAATTCTAGTGGAATTAATTTTTTATTTGAATTTACTTTGTTTTTATTTTTATTTTTATTTTTTCATTTTTGTTGTCTTAATTTGTTTTATTTTAACTACTTTCAATTTATTGTGTTAATTACAATTTTCTATTTTTTATTTTATTTTTTGTTATTTGTTTATGTTAACCTATACTCAAAGGCCTAAGTTATAGTCTAATCTCAAGGATGAGAGAGTTGCTCATAGGAATAGGAAAGCACAAAGAACAATGGGTAAACAAGGAAACCAACAGGATCAGCAGGGTTCACTGCAAAGAATGTTGTGGGATTGCTTTACCCCCACCCTCGACACACTATACACATGACGAACAATATCTGTCACCCTCTAGTGAAAGAAAACAATTTCAAGCCGCCACAGTACTGATCACCATGGTGCATAACTATGGTCAATTCAAAGGACTACCTTCTGAAGAGCCCTTGGCCCACTTGAAGAAGTTCTTACAATTCCCATACATTATGAAGATCAATAATGTTCCTGCAAATGCCATCTAATTGGGGTTAGACGGATAGGGCACTTGAATGGCTAACATATTTTCCAACCAAAGCCATCACTACATGGGATCAGTCACCTACATATTCCAACTCAAGTACTTTCCTCCAACAAAAGCCAAACAAACTCAAGAAGGACATTATCAACTTTTCTCAATTTGTACAATAGTTGTTTTATGAATCTTGGGAGAGGTTTCAAGATATGTTTCACAAGTGCCCCAACCATGACTTTTCAATGGGACTATTGATCCAAATTTTCTATAATGGCATGTCTATTCTAAACCAAACAACATTAATAGCAGTGACAAAACAAGTAATGAACTCTACTTGCATAGAAGAAGAAGCAATAAGAGTTTGTTTCTTACTCTTTCGAATATCACACCCCAACTATCATAAAGATGTATCCATAAGTCAATTTCCTATTATCAGGACATCCACCAATATTTGAATCTATGTATCCCCCTTGGTCATCTCTAAGTTGTCAACTCCCTTGTATACAAGCATGTACACTATATGGTCCTCTACAAGTACATCATCACCTTCTTAGTAGCTATCTAGTGATCATTCATAGGATTTAACTAGTATGTACCCAAAACGCCAACTACGAAGGCGATGTCAAGTCTGGTACACACTTGAGCGTACATGAGGATGTTCAAAGCACTCCTAAAAGGTCTATGCTTCATCTTTGCTCACTAAATCTCATTCTTAGGACATTGATCTTATTGAATCTATCACATTTGACGACTAGAACTTCTACATATTAAATTTCTTGAAGATTCTATCAATGTAAACTTTTTGAGACAAGTCGACCATATGACATTAACTATCTTTGTGAATCTTGATCCCTATCACAAAAAAAGTCTCACGAAGATTTTTCATATCAAAGAATTTGGTTAACATCTATTTTTTCTCATGAAACATAACAAGGTCATTACAAGCCAACAAAATGTTGTCCATACACAATAAAAAATAAATTTGTTCTCATTGACCTTAAGATATATACATTAATCAATCTTAGTTTCTTCAAAATTCATCACTTCATCAAACTTCAAGAATTGTTATCTAGAAGCTTGTCTTTAACCTTCAGTAAGATGAATCATGAGTTATCACAAATAGCATGTCATCTCTATCCAACAAACCTACACATGTAAGATGCATAAAAAATTATGTATTTATAAGTCACTGAAAAACTTTTTTTCCAATATTATTTTGAATCACCCACCGGACTAGTTAAGGTTGCCATTAGTCGGGAATGAGAGAGAAGAGAAGGCTTCAAGCCCTGCTCCACAATGCTCTCTCCAATACGAAAGTGAAAGAAGCCCCCACTCTAATAGTTCGCCTTACGGCTCACGAATCTATAAAATAACAAGTTAATTATTAATATAATATTAAAAAAAAATCTGTGACAACTATATTACCTTTCGAATGGATCCATCATCCACCTGTGTTCAACTCCACCACCAAGCCTTGCTTCATGGGCAAGATGAATACGGAGATGTTCCATTGAGTCAAAAAAAAAAACCTGGAAAAATATCCTTTCCAACTTGCATAATATTATAGAAATGTTTTTGTTTCATCTCGATGAGTTCATCCTCCCTCTCAAAGTAGCAATGGTAGGTGCAATTGCAGTTTGTTAAGATAAATAATGAATGGTAATAAAACGTTTTAATCAAAATCTAGGAATGATTAATATTCATTAAATCTATTTAAGGAAAATATAGAAATAATTAAAATCACAAATAACACTGTTCATGTATAGTTTGGTTTTAGATAAATTTATTCAAAAATTGGAGTTGGACTACGTGATGGAAGATGGAACGGTTGAACAGTGTGATTCCTTCATTATATGTTGCTGCTCCTACCCTCTCGTGTTTCTCTGAATGTGCTGCCTCTCAAAAAAAAACCTTTTCTGATTTTCCTTTTTTCTCCACTTATACCAGCCAAGTAGAAACCACTGTAGCGACGCTCTACAGGGCCAGCCTCGGGCCTAGGCCCAAGCAGTGACGGCCCATGCCCCAAGGTTGAGAGGAGTCTCAAAATAATTTATACAAGGAAACAAAATTTTCAATATTATTAATTTTATAAAATTTTTAATTTTTCACCTGGTTAATCATTTTATCTGTAGTCTATCCCATATTTTTTTTTTTGTAGTAAAAATTTTAATGATCGTCAATTATTGTTATAAGAATTTATTGATTATCTTATCATATTTGTGTATTTTAAGAGAAAAAGAGTATTAAGATAAAATAAATATATAAATATATATAATTATATATTTATTAAAAAAAACGTGTTACTTTCTGTCCTTCGTCGATAGTAATTTTTCACCTTACGATGTTAAAAGAAACCATTGTTTTGATCATTTATGCATTTTATTTTATAAGTGATAACCAATAATTTTACAAGTAGAAAAAAATATTTTACGTCAAATATCAATATCTTATTTATAAGTAATTATATAACTAATAGTAATATAGTTTTTTAAATATATACATACTATTAAAATCAATTTACCCAACTTGTAATTATATTTATGTAATTTTATTCAAATAGTTACCAAAAGGTTATCTTTAATTAAATATATTTTTATAAATAAATATAAGTTAAGATAATTTTATAAAAATAAAATATAAATATGAGTAATATCATAAATTTATAAATAAAAATATGTATTTATGCATCGTTGAGACGAAATTGATTTTCAAAGTTCAATTCATTATTTGATTTATTAATTTTTTAATAAATTTTATTATTATTAAATTGATTTAATTTATAAACATTCATAATTTAAAAATAAAAATTTTATTTATAGTTTTTCACTAGTGTGTGCCCACATCCATGGATTCGAAATCATACTTCTACTCATTACACGTTTTCTAAGTCTAATGGAGTACTTCAGCCTTCTTGTAATCCTTACTTCTAATCATCCCAATACTTAAAAGTAGGGTCACAAATCCTACTTCATACTTCCCTAAGACTACAATGGGATCAAACAGGGACAAACTTATTTGCAACAACTACTCCCACCAATTTTTTTGTTCACATCGAGGATTTGGGTATAGTTTCTGAACGAATACAATTGTCTCATCTCCTTCTTTCTACAGTATATTTCATCTCACTCTCCTCTCTTGTGTGCTTACCCCTAGCCTTCCCTCCACCTTCACTTCTTATAGTTCCAGAAAAAGAGGGGAAGAGTCAGTCATTTGGGATCGATCAAGAGGAACTGGTTGTCCAGGAAAGCACTCTGTCGATTGGTACACAGCTCCTCAAATGTCAATCGTAGTGAAGACACTTTGTAAGCCCGCATTCCAAGGGTGATTGCCCTCTGATGTGGATGACACGAGAAAGGATTCGGTTGACCGGTACATGTGTCATCGAGTAGCCCTTGGCTTTCTCCCTTCTTGTGAATGCTAGGCACTCTAGTGGGATTGTGACACCTGGCAGCTGCTGTGTTGGCTGTGAAGATGATGCGCCAACATTGTTATTACGGGTGCTAAGCTTCCATTTCCTACCCTTGGATATAGATCATCAGGTGCAACGCTTAAATCAGAACCCGTTGGATCGTGCCTTCGGTAACTTCTCGCTTCCCGCCTTTCGTGACTTAACTGATAAGGCATGCTTGGGATACCTCATTCCTTCTGCCATTAGTATTTACCTCTTCCTGTGCCCTCTAACCAAGTCATTACAACCATTTATCTTTAAGAGGCAATTAGGAAGCGACCCTAGGAGGTAATTGTGATGCATTCTCCCTTCGCCCAAGAAGATGTTGCTCCTGCTGAGGTAGCCTCGGATGATGTGACTCCTCCTATGGTGGACTGGAAACTCATTCTTGTCAGCTAGCCAAACAACCCCTTAGTTTGGAATCGTAGATTTCCTTTAATTAACGTTGTTGATCAACAAATGGTTACGCCTTTGGACACCAGGTGAAGATCCTTGGGATTCCTAGGGGCCTTAGGGCACTTCAGGCTAACTCTAGTTACGACCTCGTTCTTGCTCGGAGTATTGAGTAGAGATATAGGAACCTAAGGTCCCAAACAAAAAAGATGGTCGACCTTGCTCAAAAGTCCAAGGAGGAAAATGCTAAGTTGAAGAGGCTCTTCGAACTGTTGAGGAGAGCTCACAAGGAAGCCAGTCCTTGGTGGATAACTTGCATGCTAAACTACTCACAGTCGTTATTGAGGTCAAAGAAAACCTAGCCACCAAGGTCCAACTGGAAGATAAAGAGAGAGCTTTGGTGGTTGAGGTGGCGTCCTTAGGGGTTGGGTGGCGGAGTTGATGGCCGAGAGCCAAAAGTTGGAGGCCGAAAAGTAACAGCCTGAGGTGGTGCAACAACAGATGGAGGAGAAGAAACAACGTTTGGAAACAAGGTTGCTATAGTTGGAGGCCGAGAGACAAAAATCAAATGAGCTTCTCAAACGACAAGGGTACGAGCTGCCAAGAAGGACATAGCCATAGTGGATCAATTTGATGCTAATTTTTCTTGTGTTTTAAAGCAAGTTGCCACGACACACGCAGAAAAATCAATCCTTGAAGAACTTGCAACTTTCATGGAATGGTTTTAGAAGTGAGCATCTCATCCGACTGTTTAGGGAGGACCAGACCACTTTTTTCGATCGACGGATTGAGAAGAACAAAAAAACACTCAAAGGCACCCGCCCCAAGTCTTCTGTACGAAAACCCAACTGTTGGGATGAAGCTAGGTGGTTCAAATTGGGTAAAAGTAAGGCATACTCCTAACTTGAAGGGCAAGGTGTCATACAAGTAAAAGAAAGTAACCTCCCCAGTAGCCGGCTCCCTGCAAACGTGCTCACCCAACCGACAAGATAGAAGCTCCAGGGACCAAGGTCCATGACGACAGATGGTACTAGCCATCCCCTCAACAAAAGGAGGATTCGTATATATCGAGAATACCTTGAGCAAATTTTCATCAATCCAACTAAACGGGGGTCTCTCATTATTAGGCTCTCCCTCCAACCCTCACTAATGGCCATGTTCCTTATATCCTCTAAGTACCAAACGCGGAGGGATTGTTCCCCTCATTTGACGAGCTGGAGGAAGCGAAGGAAGTGGTTTCTTACTCTGAGGGGTTGAGCGTCGCCTCGTTGAAGGAGGAGGACACATTCGATGGCCCTTTGAAAGTGACTCCTCCTACGATAAAAATCATATGAGGATCAGAGCAAGGACTCACAACAGAGGAAGTGACCAGACAGAAAATAGTATCTACACCAAGGAATGGAAAGTAGCTTCTTAGGAAAATTTGATTTTAAATTTGTTAGTTATAAGTTTTGAACCTGATTATTATATTTGAATTCATCTGTACATTTTACCTATATATATAATCACCTTGTACGGGTAGATCTTAATCAGTGAGTAATCAAATCCATTATTATTCTCTTTATAGCAAGCATTGGGTTTAGCGGCCCTTCTTTTATTGGGCCTAAGAAGGGGTTCTATATCTTGATGAGCATTTTGGGCCCATGTTAATGTTCAAAACTTAAATTGAAGGAAAATATTAAATATATAACAGACTCAAATATTAATAACTTAATCCAATAATGCCGCCGGATAGTTAGAAGAAAATGTCAGTAACCAACCAAGATATTTCTTTATATTTATATGTATCATAAAATGTTTCTAGATCTATATTTATATTAAATTAAACATTAGATATTAAAAATAATTACTATAAATTTGGAGGAATGAAAATCAAATAAAATTATTTTATAAAAATCAAAATTAAATTTTACTCATTTTATATAAACAAATGTCAATAATTTTAGATTTTAAAACATAAAAATTAAACAAAAAAAATTTACAATTACCAAAATAAAAATTCACTTAATAGACTAAAAACTTTTTTTTTTAATTGCTAAAGTTAAAGAGTGAAGCAGAAATCAGCCACGTTGTAAAGGCGACAAATCCTTGTGTACCTGTGCTAATTTTCCTAATTGTAAAATAATGTTAAATTTGTTTGTAATTTATTTATAAAACAAAACAAAACGTGTAGATTTGTACGATGGGCGTGTGGAGTATTTGTCTTAGTATCTGTTTTGGTCCTGATTGTAGCATTATTTTTCGCAATTTGATGCTTATATTTTTTATCATTTAGGTGGGCTGAACCTACAAGTTAATCTTTAACATCAATATTTTATGTTGACCATGCAACAATTATTAAACGAGCCGGCATGATTCTACCGGCCCAAACTTGTGGCTTTGTTTTTATCGGCAGAAATTAAGTTAGTGAATTTATATTTTGATTGATATTAATTAATTTCTTTTCTTTTTAGTCACGATCAAGATCAGGATACAGGAAAATGTAGGCAAGATGCTAATCAGCTAGGAGTAATGGTTCTTATCTCATTAATCGATTAAAAATATTTTTAAACTAATTAGTGTACAGTGTATACATGAAAGATTTTTTATGTAATTAAAATTAAAACTCATAATAAATAAATAAATAGTTTTAATATATAAATTAATTTATAGTTAAGATTTAATAAATATTTTAAAATATATCATTTATATTTATAATGAAAACTTTAATTTATTAATATAAATTATTTTTAATTATTGATAGTTTATTTTAAAAATATATTAAAATTCAAGTTGAAGAAATACATAAAAAAAGTAAGATTAAAAATTAATAGATAGTTAAAAAAGTCAAATATATAAATAAAGATTAAATGATGAAAGGTTAAATTGGTTGACAGAATTTTTTTAACTAATTACAAAAATAGTATATAAAATGTATTTTCAAATAAAAATATTTTAAAATATTATACTTCTAAATTATATATTTTAATTTATAATATAAAAATTATTTTACTCGATTTTAATTTTGGGACCAACGTAAGGAATATTACACGAGAAACGAAGACCCAAACCAACAAATTAATTTCAATCTATAAATTATCCAATAGCTGGAACATGTGTTTGATTTTTTCGGTATATATCTGTGTTGTTTGTCTCTTGTGTAGTTTTTAGATTATTAGTAAGGTTACATGTTTGTATGCCCCTACTCCACATCACCTACTTCACACACTCTTTGGACTTTATATGTAAATTCAAGCATTAGAATAGGAGGTGTCTCTATAGTTTCTAGGGGCTCAATATTCACTTGATAGTTTTTTAACTTTGATTGTTACTAGTGTCATGAGTGAGTTATATTCAGATCATATATTTTTTTACTTGTGGTTGATTCATGTGTTGTCTCTTTCTTCGTTTGTGTGACAAGGACAATCTACCAATCACAAAAAACCTTTAAAACTCCAAATTCACCCATTAAATCATACACTAACATATGAACCTAATGACCTCCCAAATTAAGGTCATAACCTTACAAATACTTCACATGTAACAGGTTACATTGGAAGCGTACTTCGTATGTGACATACAAGATCGGTAGGGTATCATGAAAAATGATAATTAAAAGTATAGGTAGGACAATTATACATCAACAATCAAAATTAAAAATTAGTCAATTATCACATAATTATATATAAAAAAGTAATCTTTATTTTTTTAAATTTTAATTACTTAAATATGATTAAATAATTTATATTTATATTTTTTATTTCTCATTTCTCACGGTAACAAATAATTTAGTTTTAAGATAATAAATCACCGGGTTATTATTCTTTTGTTTATGACAAATTATGATAAAAAAAAAAAAACTTAACTACATTTTAAGATGTATTTACATAAATTAATTAATTAATTAAATCTTTCTTCATAAGCATTTATCAAATGAAAGCTTATTTATAAATCTGATTTTGACGCTACCTAGAATAAGCTCAAACAAAAACATAAAACAAGTCATAAGTTGTTAGTCCTTATACTTTTTATGATGTTTAGATTAATGGAGTCACTGATCCCATTTTTCATCCAATGCTTGGTGGTAGGCTAACGAATTTGTTTGACTTTTTTTGTTGTTGTTTGAGAGTCGAATTTGTTTGACTGGGCATTGGAATAAACTTTAATGCCAATGATAATAAAAAAAAAGAAGAAAAAAAAAGAGAGAGAAAGTTTACTCTTTCCTTGTGTATCCATCCTCTTTAATCCTCATGATATGGAGACCAAAACCTTTCTTCCAAGTAGATCCAAGAGGCCAAAGTTTTCTTCCACGGAAATCCAAAAGCTATCACCTTGAATCCTAACTTTTCATACCCTTTTCATTCCCAAAGGTCAAGCCTTTCTTTCACACACGCCAAAACCATCTAATCTACCCACCAAATAATTTTTACCTGCACAATCATTTTTTTATATAAAAAATATAAATTTTACATTAATTTGAATAATATATACAAATATGAAGTAGTTTTTATCCTAAAAATTAACTCTTATACCATATTAAAATAAATAAATTTTATACTAATTAAAGATAATTTTTAAATAATCTATATAAATAATAGATAATTTGTATTTTAAGAGTTAGTTTTTAAAGTTATAGACTAAACTCACGTTGCAATTCTTTTCTTTTCTTTTTTTTTTTGGCAAGCTTGGATAACGATGAAAGTTGAGTGTAGTTCCAAGATTTTTGTGCTACACCATAAGTTTCTAATATGATCTCCAAGTAGCAGCCCATTAAACAATATTCTTTAATATGATTAGGCCATGGAGTGGTGAATCGCGAGGCATCGATCTTATCATGATGTTGTAAGCAAAGGAATTGAGTTTGTGGTTAAAGATGAAGGTGGAGAGAGCATAGTCAATAGTTTGAGGAAGATAGGATGAAAGTGATAGATTCGAGGAGGGAGCATAGAAGATGATGAGGATGGGTTAGATTGTCTCTATATCATTCCAGGATATGGTCTCAATTCAAACAACCAACTTCGTCATGGCTTTGGTACCAGATGGGAAATGGGAGAAAACAATATCACATTAATTCTTTTATTTTATTTTTATAGTTATATCATTTTTTTATTTTATTACTCAATTTTGAGTTTGGTTTTTTTTTAAGTACATCTTCAAATTTAAAATTAATTATTTTTTAATTTTAATTTTTTGTTTTTCAGTTTTTTACTGTTTTAGTTTCCTTGATAATTAATAAAAATCAAAAGTAAGTTATTTCCAAATTAAAGACACGGAAATAATTACTTTTAAATTAGGAAACTATAAGAAAACTAGGTCTAAATTTAGTAAATCGAAAAATATTTTTAAATATAAATACGTATTAACTTTTATTTGCAATTTTACTTTATTTTGTCTTTTTTTTCACCTAATATACCCCATTTTAAGTGTATATTTATCGTTATATCAATTAAATTATGAAAATCAAAGCTGCATATAAGATAAATAAAAAAAAACTAAAAGTATAATTAAAGTTGATAAAAATAAAAATTATATTTTTTCATTTTGTCACTTTCTTTGATTTTATTGTTTGATAAATGAATTTTTCATAAGTCTACTCTCTATAAATAGATTATAGTATACCACTTAGAAAGTAAAAATTACACTTTTTTACTCTTTATTTTATTTTATCTTTGCGTACAATATAACTTTTTTAGTACAAACTCTCTTAATTAGTACACAATATCTATATATTTTCCCTTCTTTAAATGTGACTTTTATTCATAATTATTTAAACTAGAAAAAGTTTTATCTCTCTCCTTATCTCCGTTTCTCTTTTATTTTAATTATAAACATTTTAATAAAAATATTAAGAAATTATAATTTTTTTTAACAATAATTTTTTAAAAATTGTCTTTATCTAAGGTTATCTATGTCGTTTTTATTTATTTGAAATTTATTAAAATAAATCTTAACATTATAAAATTTGAAAAAGTATATCTATGTCGTTTTCTTATCTAATATTATTTACATGATTTTTTATTTTATTGTAAATTATACTATGCAAACAGTTAATAAATATAAAAGTATTTATATCTTTGAAATGTTTTTATTTAAATTTTATAGTACACCATTTTTTATAATTAATATTTTAGTTTTCTTAAAGGTATTTATACATAAAAAGTTACCCACGTATATTATATGAATTTAAATATTAGTGTGCAAAAAGTTTGAATTGTTATTGTCTAGTTAAGTTTTGCACATATGGCTTATAAATTTTGTTAGACTTATTTTTTTTAGGCAATCCTTCTTGCTTTTGTTTTTCTATAAATTACAAGTATCCTCACCATGGTAAAACAATAAACAAACTTATATGAATTATTTAATATCATTAAAGACCACAAAATTCATACCAATTAGATCATTATATATAGCAAAACTCGAGACAAGTAAGATTATTAAACGGAATTTTGTTAAGCAAGTATTTATAAATTTTATGTATACATGCATATATTTATAAATATTTGTTAAAATATAAATTTTTAAATAAAAAATAAAATAAAGTTACAAATAAATATTTTTGAAGTGTACATTTAAACTAAAAATAATAGTTTTGTACTATATTTATATTAAAAATGAATAATTTTAATAAATATATATATATTAAGTAAAATACAACAATTTGTTTTATATAGTGTCACAATCTAAACTGCGACGGGGTCGACGAGAAATAGATATTTGGAGTCCTCACTCTTTTTAAAAAAGGAATGTGAAAACTGGAGTCGCCTTTAACATTTTTAAGGAAAACGCCAGAAAACCTATAATTAAATAAAATTAGTCTTGGGAATCAAAGGTTGGATTCGGAAGTCGATTATGCTTAGGGAAACATTAGTCTCTCATCATGTTTATCTTTAAGACAGTTACCCTAACTAGATGCAAGAAATAGGAACTCATTTATAGTTTTTACCTTTCGAAAGTAGGGAAGAGTGGGTATTTACAAGGGTAGGACAAATAGTGTTTTTGGGTTTTATGAACTTGATAAGAGTCATCTCTTGCTCTTACGTATCTCTCAATACAATAGAGAAGTCAAATTTTATATAGTTATAGCTAATGCTTAAAAGGTTATATAGGACAGGTCAACTAAGTGTGACTAAGTGTCAACTAAGGAAAGATGTCAACTATGAGTCGATAGGAGGTATGGTGTCGACTAAGTGTCAGCGAAAAGTTGATCATAAGAGTCAGCCAGAAAGTATTGACTCACAATCAGTCAAAATGGACCAAAATATTATGATATGAGTTTGACGGCCTAGCCAATTCGAAATAAGGTTGTAGGTGGAGGTATAGATTTTAGTTATGGACATTATAAACAGTATGTTAATGCAAAGTTCTAGACTTTCACCCGATATCCAGGTGTATTATCATTGTATGTAGGGAGAAGGCTAGTCTTATTCTTTTCTCCATCTTCCTGATATTCTCTCTCTCTAGAAACTCTCTCTCTCTCTTTGTTCCTTTTTCTCTATAAATTTTTTGATCCTTTTTTCGTTCAAGCTCAAGGCTTTTTATAGGCCAGCTTCTACCTCCATGATCTTTCAAAGAGATCTTCCACCATTAATGCGGCAACTCTTCCCAGCGTCTCATAAATGCCTTAGTGTCCTCCCTATGGCTCCTCTCAATTAATGCGACGGCTTCACATTCAATCGTGACAGCTCATTCCTTTCCACCATTTCCTTTCCTCTAACCATCATGGTGGAAAGCAACCCTCACACTTGTGAGATGACAGGCCTGCACTGACTTTTTTAAGAAGTCAACGCCTAGCACACGCCTCCCCAACCATTGGCACCTGCCCGAGGCAGATTGGTGTACGTGGGCCTATCAGATTACGCCTTCCCATTTTGCTTTTCCATCATTTCAACATATTTTTCCCTTTTGAGAATGACAGTCAACTTGTCATTTTTCATCCTCTTTGTCTGCTTTCCTTTTTCAAGTCTGGATGAAAATGGATATCCACGTATAATTATAAATATTTAGAAAAAATTTAAGTACAAGTATATACTAATACACTTATTTTACTGTATATATTTACTCTATTAATAAATGAATATTCATTTAATTATTTATTATTTATCCATTGCAAGTTTCATAAATGACAAAAAAATTTCTTCACGATTTTAACACAATTATATATTTAGAATCTGATTAACTTTGAAATAATTTTGTTTCAATTAACCTATACCACCATACGTGTGTGAAAGGTTATAAACTAATAATATAAATTGAGAATGGACTTAAATAACTAGTCCAAAGACATCAATTATTTATTGTTTGGCTACAAAGACTTGGCCATCCTGGGAGACGCGGTGAGCAAGACTTGGTCAGAGGAGGTGCCATTGTCATAAAAGGGACCTTGAAAATGTTATTTTGCTAAATGAATTTTAAATCGATATAACGAGTCGTCTATAGATTAGAGTAAACTTAGAAATGAACACGATAGCAAAACATTTTAGTCTCTAATAGATATCCACTAAAATGACGATGGGTTTTGGTAGATAATATACTTATTGTGCCAATTAAATAATTATTATATTATTGTTATAATTTTATTAGTTTATATTAATTTGTTTTTTTATTTTAAGAATTTCTAAGTTTCTAGTTTCTTTTTTTAGCAAAATTATTCAAAGATATTTTGTTGTGTACTCAAAGAAAAAAATCATATATTTAACATTTTTTGAACATAGAAAAAGCAAAAAAAATAATAGAAGTACAAAGTTTTGCTTAAAATTTGATTCTATTATATATTTTTAGATAATTAAAAAAATGAGAAGAAAAAATATAGTAAGATTAATTCTTATAAAAATAATATTAATTTTTCAAACATTAAACAATTTAAGTATTCATTGTAAGTGATTAACATGAAAAATATAAAATTTCAATTCAAGATTACACACAATATACAATTAAGTAAAAGAGTAATTATATATTAAGTAAAAAAATAATTATCATATTAAAATCACATATAATATGTCAGTCTAATAAACTAATAGAATTGTAAAAATGTTAAGAAGTACAAGATTTAACTACATGATTTTTAAATTATAAAAACTTTTTTTAATTGTTCATAAAAGTAAGAATCTAATTTAAAATCTGAACAAACTATAAGAATCAGCAAATTAATTTAACAATAAATTTATAACATAATTAATTAAAAAAATTATATAAATTATTTGTAAGTAATTATTATAAAAATTAATAGTTTTTAATTATATAATGAGTTATTATTAAATGATAGTTGATACATTTTAATTAAATTTTTATTTTATTCTAAAATATAAATATATTATGCAATATGAATTTATTTGAAAAAAAATTGGGCATAATTTTTATAATATACAGAAATTAAAAATGATAAATGAAAGAAACATGTGTTCCCCTTAACTAACATATATGAACTCGATTTCAATTTTGTCGATTTAAATGTTAATCAGTCACATCTGAACTGCTAATCAATCACATCGGAACTAATGACTGAGCGGAGACTAGATCTACTTCATATATGGTAGAATATACAAATTATTTATTTTTTTTTTGTTGAAATTTGTGACATGATTTGCAGATATTTGTATACTTTCTATTCTTAAATTTATACATCTATTAAAAATATTTGATTAGAGGTGTTGACTTTGTTAAATGAATATCAATAGTCCGAGTCTTGAAAAAATAGTTCATAACTTGTAACCAAGAAGCTTTTTGCTTCATACAAATTTAATGTACAATAAAGTCATAAATGTTTTAGAAATAATAAATTATATTTAAAAGAAGTTTCATAATAAAATTATATATATATATATAATTTAAGTCAAGATATAATAAATTCTCAAAACAATCATAAAATTTCAATTATTGAATGACATTTTGCTGATTTAAAATATAATATGAACCTAAAGTTGATGTACTTAATTTAATTTGTATATAAAGTTAATGTACGAAAATTTATATGGTTAATTAATTAAAATTTATCATACGTATAATTTTAAAGTAATGATTTCAAAAATAAAATTTTAATATATAATTTATGATTAAATGATTTTCATATATTCAAATTAAATTAATTTTAGAATTATTTTAAGATATATTTAAATAAATTTCTTTTAATATTTATAAAAGTAGCATAAAATAAAATAATTTTTCATAAATTAAAATAAAATTTTAAAAAATAAAAATGATACATTTTTATAAAATTAAATTTAATTTATAAAAAATTATATTTTTTTGTAATTATATTTTTTTGTAAAGACTTATAAAAAAAATTATCTAAACATAATCTCAATTAACTTTAAAGGATGGGTGATAAAAGAAAAAGCTTAGAGATAATGTTTGGCGCATGGACAGACAGATTATAGTGAAATATTTTGTTTTATTAAGTTCTTGACAGCTCTATCATCTTTTAAGTTTTAATAGAATTGAAATGTATAATTTTTTAAAATTTTATATTTTGCTTTATTATAATTTAAAACATATTAAACACACAAAAATTGATAATTATGTTCCAAGTTCCAACTGATTTCAGAGTGTCTATCAGACTATCATACCTGACATCTGCGTGTCGGTCAGTTTGCAAGGAAGGTAAAACAAAGACGTTTATTTTACGGATAATAAAATTAATTTTATATGTTTGACATAATTAAAGTATAATATTTTAACATTAATCTCAATTATAATTTTTATTGAAATGTATACTTTTTATAAAATATAAAAATTAATTTTATAACGGTAAAAAAATAAACGCTAATATAATTGAGAATTTTTACGAGAAGTTGCAAAATCAGAACGGATTGATCTGATCCGGCTTTAAAAAGTTGAAAATTTTAATGTACCCAATTTTGTGACGGTTTGGCTTTCAAAAACCAAAAACAAAACTATATTTTTGTAGAAAAATAAAAACAACAATAAAATTTTAAATTAAAATTTTATTACATATTATCTAAATTCTCGTTACTAAATCGACTCTAGAAGTAGATTGATAAGTTAGTAAATTCATCTACTAAAACAGCAATTAAAACAAACGAAAAATTAGATATACATTCATGTAAATATTATTTATTATTTAAAACATTTATAATAAATTAGTATTTTAAACTATGTAATGCATGACATAAATGTTTATTTTATATAATTAAAGTTTATAATATAAATATATTTTTTAAGTATAAAAATTATATTATAATTAAATTTACAAGAAGTAAGTATTTTTAGTATATAAAATTTATTTGAAATTTATGATAAATAATATATATTGCCATATAAGACTATTTTTAACTATTAATAATATTTTAAAAAATATTAAAATTTAAGTTAAAAATAAACTAATAAATAAGAAAGATAAAGGATTAAAAATCTAGAGAAACGTTTTTCCTGAAAAAATATATAAAACTTCTTTCATTAAAAAATATTCTTAAAAACGTTTTTATTCCAAACAGTGATTGAAATATATAAGATTTAAGACAAAATTGAAAATTCATAATAATCATTAATATAATTGTTATATTATCTGGCTGAGCGTAGATCCATCCCCACTGATTTTGTTGTAAAATTAAAAGAGACGGGTCAAAATAAATTTAACAAGTTGAAAAGTTCAATCAATATAAGGCATAAAAATAAATTGATTAACAAGTCTAATCCGTTTTGTGAACCTAACAAGTATGTGATAGTGACAAATAAACATGAAAATAGAGCGACGTACTGAATAAGGGACAAGGACAAACGACGTCGAGGAATAGAGTGGGAAATTTCCCGAGGCAACTTCCGTTTGTCAATCACTTCCAACCACGCAATCCTAAAGTGCGTTTTTTGTTGTAATATATATCTGTTTATGCCTTTAAGTACAATTATTGTTAATGGCCATGCCCTCCCTTTTTTTCTTTTCTCTTTCTTCCATTAAGTATTTCACACGTTTTAAATGTAAAATTAATCATCTTTCTTTAAATTTGAAAAACAAAATACATCATCAACATTTAGGATAAATTAAAAAAATTATAAATTTAAATATTAGAAAATCAACTATTTAGTCATTAAAGTTATAATAATTAGTTGAATTAATCCCTAAAATAGATTTGTCATTTTGTTTTAAGTTTTTTTTTTTCAGTTTTATCTTTTAAATTTTTAAAAAATAGTTCCTTAAAGTATTTCTATCATACTAAATTATTCATTTTATTAATTTATCATACAGAAAATGATTAGAAATGACAAGTTCAACAAAATTAACATCATTAGTACTAACAAGTATCAGAATCACTAATTTAGTCTAACAGAAATACCTTACAAAAATAAAGTGAAATGTTTTAAACTGAATAGACAAAATATAAACTAAAATTAAATGAGAGGCCAAAATTTTATTTTAGTCGAAATTAAATAATATTTTAACATTATACATAATAATTTATGTTAAGAAAAATTATATAAATAAAAAATTAAAATTTTTAGTTAAATTTATTTTAAAAAATTAATATAAACTTTGTTTACATAATTTATTATTCATTTCTACTGCTTTTCACTTGTTTAAATAAGTGGGGTAAATTTCTTTAATTTTTTTTTATTTCTATTCATTAAATTAACACATATTTTCTACTATGCTTTTGTTTTACTTTTATCATTTTATTTATCTTCTTCTTATTTCTCTATTTATTTCAGAATCTATACAAAACATTAAAATTGACTTTAAAAATAAAAAATATATATTCATTGCATCAAAAGTAAAAAACTACAATAAAATAATTTCATTTATAATAAAAATTTACAACTTTTAATAACTTAAAATTAATCCTAAAAACTATATCCGTTGTTAATAAAAACAATAAATCTACTATCGATATTTTACTTAAATTAAATATACCCTAATTTTACTGTATATGTTTTAGACAAATTAAGAAAATAGAAATATTAATAATTTAATATTCAAATTAATTATAGGAAACTAATATAACAATAAATATATATATACACACGTACGCGTGTTTTTAAATTTTTAAATTTGTAAATTTAATTTATTTTAACAACTAATTCAAAAAATTATTTCTCAATATTTCAAATCACTCTTATTTTATTTTATTTGTATAGTTAATTTTTTAAAAAACTTTTTTTAATCCAACATTTTTATATTTATTTATAAATTAATTTTAAATAATTTTAAATAATTTTAAAATTATTAATAAATAAAAAATATTTTTATATTATAATATTTTTTATAAGTCTAAAATATAACCTATATGTTTAAGATATTTATTGTTACAAATTTTAATTATAATATAATTTATATATAAATATTTATTTATTTGTAATAAATTTTTATCATATAAAAATAAATATTTATTTTGTGTATATAAAAACTATGATACTAGTTATTAAAAATTATTAATAATAAGACATTATTTTTTCGAAAAAAAATTACTTGATAGGAACCTAGTCTATCTACTTATATCTAATTTTGTACATATTTAAGATTGAACTCATAAATATCTTTATAATCGAAAATTAGGAGATTAATCTTCTTAGAAAATAAAATATCAGTTATGAGATCATTTCTCCATTTATATGTATTATTTTATTTATATAATCACTCGAACTCTTATTATAGGATAGGAGATGTGTAAAATATCAAATAAGTACCGGTAATGACGAAGGATTAAAAGAAATTATTTCTAAATAAAAAATTACTTTTAATTATATTGAAGTATATAAATTATTACCATATTATGTGTTTCCTTTACTTCCCACCAAACGTACAGTATATAGAAACGACAGAAGTTTGTGCATGTTCTCTGTGCTCTCTGTTTAACTGTACTGTTACATTTCAGTTTCCCATGTTCTGTGACATTGCAGGATAACCACGTGAAATAGTAGTGGATAACTATTTTTATTCTTCTTATTTATAAAATTATTTCTAATATTCTGACACCTTTTTTTTTCTTATATATGCTTTTTATTATTTTTTACTTTTTTTTATATTGTGTCATATATTATCTAACTACTGTCAATATAAATATTATTTATTACCTTGTTTATTTTTCTTTCTTCTTCATTGAAATTTATACTTTAAGAGGTGTAAAAAGATTTTTTTTTCCTTGTGAAATTGGTGTCCTTGTGAAATTGGTGTCCTCTAGCTACAATAACGTAAATTATTGAACTCTCTGACTCTGATGAGTGTCATTTTCAGTTTCACGTCCTTTTCCCAACGCCAGAAATGTTACATTCAAAGTAAACCACGTATGCACGGCAATACTATCGATAATCTCACGTTATTTTTCTCATCAAACTGTCCATATCACACAATTGATTAATTTCTAGTTCCATTTGACTGCATCTTCTTTGCTATGTTTGAAGTATAAATTAATTTTTCTAAAGTAGCATACATTTGTACATTATGTGAATTTAAGTACATTTAAAAATGAAATAAAAGAATTAAATACGTATTAAAATCCAAAAAGCTGTGTTCTTGAAAGCAAGGGGTGAAAATAAATGAAACATTAAAACGTTGTTATATGAAAATCTATCTTGGTTACGTACACAGATTCAATGGAACATGAAACGATGCATCTCCGTGTGTATCTGAGAAATAGAAGCACAACGATCCAACCCGTGGGCCTCGTCACTCTTGTCTTCGAAACCATTGATTTTAGCATTGGGTACACTGTTCTTTAAAGTATAAAAACTTATCTTTAATTTTTAAGATGTGGTATAACCATATTTTAGTTATTAGACACTAAACACATTAATCCTTAAAAACAATTAATATAATTAATATTTGTGATTTTTTAGAATTAGAGTAAGATTTTTATACAAATTTAATAATATGTTTATTTTTTTATTTTCTAGTGAACGAGAACATGTTTGTGTGTGTGGAGTGTTGATTATTAACTATAATATTTTTTTTCACAGGATAAGGTGGGTTGGGATTTTGTGAGGTGAAAATATGAAGAGGAAACTAATAATACAATTAGTGTTCCTGAATATTGAGTGCTTGCATGCAATATGTAGTGCATGACTGATTTCCAACACTAATCTATTGGTATCCATCCTTGGAGTGTCAATCCCATATTAAGTGTCAACTCTTTTATAAACCGATGCTGATTGACAATTTTTCAGCAATGCTTTCTCGAATTCTAAACCAAGCGAAAAAAAATCCCTTCCTTTTTTTTTTCTTCTAATCAAATACAGTAAAAAAATTTAAATAATGTGTAATTTTCTTTTAAATAAATCATACTGATCATGCATTAGATGATGGGAGTATACGCCGATAGCAATAGGGGCAATTTTATAACTTAATCAAGGTTGTGGCTTTATCTCACTTGTTCATTTTCAAGGTTCTTGTCCGATAAAAAAAATAGAATATTTAAAGGTTAAAGCATTGACATTTGTACATAATTTAAGTGATTAGAATGTGGATGAAGATTTGTTAATATAATTATATATATAAAGAAATAATAAAGCATCCACATTTAATATCTATATATACAGGACTATTTATACCCTGAACGTAAACTTATTCGAATGAAGTGGTTAGCAATTAATCCGTGGCAAGAATACCTTTCTTTCCCCTTATATCTTATCTTTAGAATATTTCATTGTAACTTCATGCTTTGGTTCCACACTGGTGGTGTCGAGAGAAATAGGAACTTTTTCCTCGTCATTTACTTTTGTTTTTTGTGCTGTTCAAGATTTAAGATGAGAAGTAAGAACAATTATATGTACGTTGATGTTCCGTCAGATTTTCAAGAGTCGTGTGGGAAGCTAGAAATTTCGTTCATAACAAAATGCAAGAGCATTTATTCCGCAACTAAAGTTGAAGAGAAATATTTCTTTACAAAAAAAATAAAAAAGAAAAGAAAAGAAAGTATAATACTTCTCAAAACAATTGCCGCAAATTATTATATTAAAATTTATAATTATTACATATGGTCTAATCCCACAGTTATTTGAGTATATTCAGATTAAATTATTATGGACAATAAAGTTTTACATATAAATTTTCAAAACGCCAACATACACAATAATTTAAATCAGAAAAATAATGAGAGAAACAAATTAATAACGAAAGTTTTTTTTTTTGACTGAACACGAAAGTTAAGAGTTACGATCATGGACATTGCATAAAGCTACAATTCAATTTTAGTGTATGAGGCCAAGATTATAAAGGCACGGTGAGTAATGATGTCTACCTAAATATTATTGATTAATGATGTTCTAATAACTTATTATCCTAATTCCTAATGCATAAATTTGGGTACAACATGTTTATAGAAGAATATATTCCCGTCCCCGAGGATAGAGCGTGTTGGGAAGGCGAATATAAAAGAGATAGAAATGAAAAATTAAAATTGAATTCTATTTTTGTTAAGGAAATTTGTTATCTTTTTAAAAAAATCACTTATGTGTATATATATATATATATATATATATATATATATTTAAAATAAATAATATATTAAACAATTAACTACATTTAAATTTAAATGTATTAAAATTAGTAAATAATATGAATCATAAAAATATAAAAAATTTAAGAATTAACTTTTTTTAGTAAATTATGTAATTTAATTTTTATTTTTTTTATTATCATTTTATATTTTTATAATTATACTTTTAATAATTATAAAAATTAAAGTGTAAATATATATTTTTTCTTTAATCTTGAATATAAACAATTTTTTTATAAATATTAATTTTAAATATAAACAAATTTCATCTTATTTAATAAAATTATTTTTAAAATATCTTTCAATTATCATATGTTCTCCTTCTAACTTTTTTATATTAATTTTTAGTAAAAGTTATTTTTAAAAAATTGTCTTATTTAATACAATTAAATTAGGTTTAATTGACTTTTTATATTCAGAACTACAAATTTCACACATATATATATATATATGTGAGGGGTGTGGATATGCTGGCGAATTTGGAGAAAGGTGTTTTATCCAAACTTTACCCGACCTCGTTTTTATAAAGGAGAAAAACATCATTAACACTTGAATCAAAGCAAATTTCTTTCTTGTAGAGTCAAACGGGTAATCTTTGATTCAAGTTTAATTATTACGTCTAATTTAAAGCAACGTTCTTGAAACACGAGGCTTGCGTGGGTCTAATTTTAAAATAATAGAGTATCATATATAATAGAATAATAATAAATTATAAAAATATAATAATAAATATTAAAATAAAGTAAGTAAAAACATTTCTGCATCGATTAATTGTGATTTAATTTAATTATCCTTGCTGTTTTAGTTAAGTATCGTTTAATCCATGATTAACCTCCCTTTTATAATTCCTTCCTAATTTAAATTAAAAAAGTCGATTTAGTTGAAATAATTTGTCAATTTCCACTTTTAAAAAGAGATATTTTAGTTGATATAATTTAGTGAACAATATTTTATAAAAAGAAATTGCATTTATATGATTAGCGTGAATCCACAATATTCATACTTTTTCGAAAACAAAAATTATATTAAGAGATATAATTTTAATACATAATTTTTTTGTTAGTAAATAATATTTTTATAGTGTATAATTTTAAAAATAAAGAAAAATAATATAATTTAAACATTTATTAAGAAGGGACAGTATATTTTACTAAAAAAAAAAATTTTATATTTTCAACAAAAACATATATCAAATTTGGGAGTGATGAGACGCATATCTTGTATGTGACGTTGAAAAACGACATGAACCAGCAATTCATAAAGATGGAAAATAATGCGCTAAATGGACCTACTATTACAATCAACTAACTTATAGTGAGTAATTTTGAAGAAAAATATTTTTGTGAAGCACAATAAAAGGTTTTCACTTTTTTATTTTTTATTTTTCAAGTAATCGAATTTTTTTAAAGAAATAAAATTAAAACTCGCATATTATTGAAAAAAATATATATTAATATTTAAACTTATAATGTTTTACACCGATGATCACAAAAAGATTATAATTATAACTTTTACATTTAAAATGTAATTTTAAATTTTTAATAAAATTTGAAACACGGATTAATACTAAGCGTAGGTAGATGAGTAGATGTTGGTTTTGGCACGTTTGAGATGAAGCAAAGGTAAAGAGTAATGTGTGGTGGCTCGACTAAGGACTAGTAGTTGGGGGCATGTACAAATGATATGAATGATGAGCGGAACGTCAAATGCAAAATTGAAAGCTGAATCTAAAATCTCAAGCAAAGCCAAAAGCTGCTTCGTAATCGTGGCCCACCTTCACATTATTGTGCGCCACTCAATTCCTTTACGCACAACCGTCGCAAATATTAATATCTCATTTTTAAATTAATTACTATATTCTTATATACTACTGGTTTAATTTAAATATAACATGAATAAAAATCATTTTAATACTATCATTATCGTCCATCGGTTGATTTTTATAATAAAAAATATATAACATATATTCCTTTTCTTTCTTTCTTTTATCATATTATTTATCATCAATATCACCTTTTTCTCCGTTTATTTTTTCTCATCTCTGTTATTTTCCATTTTTTTTGACTTAATCATTACTCTTTAATACAATTACTTAAATGTCAGTCTAACACGATTTTTTTATTAGTTAACGGTGTGTATCTACATAAAAATTAAACTCTTCCTAAATTTGTGTAATTTTTTTTTTTATTAATCAATTGCATATGACTTTTCAATTAGTTACGTTATAAAAGGTTAACATTATGAACATATGTAATAATTTATTATTGGAGGATAAAATTATAAATTTATTTTAATTATTTTCTTTTTATAATCTATGTTTATAATATTTTTATAAATTACTTTTCTATTTTTAATTCAATTATTATATAGTATTTATATAAAAATGACTATACTATTAACTAATTACGAATTATTATGAGTATTACATCTAAATTAGTTAATATAAATATTCATAAATTTATCTATATTCGATAAAAATTGACTAATTAAACCATTATAGGTTGGTTCAATATGGATTTTGGATTGAACTAAAAAGTCGAAATAAAATAACAACATCTAAATTAAAGTCTATGTCCGATCCTAAGTGGATTATGGGCTTTTTGAGCCACTTGATATCTTTCTATATTTTTTTTTCTAAAAATTAAAACTAACAATTACTATAGTAATTATTTTTATTAATATGTTTGTTTTAATGTAATAAAATAAAATAAGATAATTATAGTATTCTATTAATATATTTGAAAAATTAAAAAATAATTAATTGATAATTTCTAATATGAAATATGTTATAAAATAATATCATCTATATTTTTTACGTCCTTGCACTTACGTTTTTGCTTATAATTGAGAAATTTATGTTCTCTTGTGTATTAATAATATCGATTTTGATGTTTTATAATGAAATTTTTAATATTGAACAATTAACATTATTGATGTTGTTTATAGAAGAATTAGAAATATCCATATATTTATTAAATAGCATAAACAATCAAAGGTTCTTCCAGTGTGCATTAGAGCTAGCAAAATAGATCTAACTTGTCAAGTCGATCCGAGCTAAAAAAAAAATTGGCCTAGCCACAAGGTTAGGCTAGACTTCAAAAAAGGTTGCCTAAAACAAACTAAGCTTGTTTTGGTCTAGTATTAAAAAAGAATTAGAAATTTACATATTTTTAAGTAAAAATATAAATCTTGACCAAAACTGGTTGGCTGACGGGTCACTAAACTAGTCCATTTTCCTTCATTGACTTATTAGTTCAGCCTATCCTATTTGCTAGCTCTAGCATGTATGTGTGAAATATGGAAATAATAAAAAATAAGTATTCATGAATTAATTTTTTTTAGTCTCATATGCTTCACTTTTCAAATTTTAATAAAATTATAAAAAGAGATGGACAATCTGAACCCAATTAGGTTAATAAGACTTAAATTTGATTGTGACGTAAGCTTTATCAAATTGGATTAAAAAGTCTAATATATAATTTAAACTCAAAATTTAAAGACTAAACACTTCAATTTCAAGTGAATTCAGTTATAACTTTAAATTTATCATACCTTTTTTATTATTATTCTTTTTTTTATGTAAGATAAAAAAGATATATATACTTTTTCGACGTAACATAAGAAATAAAAAATACTAAAGAATCTTAAAATAAATACAAAATGTATGTAAAATATTTATCATACATGAAAACGTATGATTAAATAATTATATTCAAATATTTTATATAGTAAGGACCTTTTGATTAAGTTTATTACACATGACATAATTTATCTTATTTTACACTTTTTTTATTTCAGAATTTATTTTTTTACGCTTTTATGTACGCAAACATATTTTGTGGTGGAGAATTAAGTTTGAACTCGAAGACAAACGAGCCACATTCACAGGAGTTTGAATTCTATTTATTTATAGGTATAAACATTTAATTCCATGCTTTTATAATTTTTTCATTTATATTTTACTTGTCCTCAATTTGAAGAAAAATTTTCATTATTTTAAACATTTAAAAAAATTAAATAACGTTAATTAATTTTTCAATAATTTTTTTTATCTATACTTAATTCTTAAATATATTATATATTCATGGTAAATAAAACACTCATTGTAAACAAAAAAAGAAACAAGGATGAAAATATTTTTAAAATTATAAATAATTTAATTTATATATTATCTTTCAAAATTTACAAATAAAATAATGAATAAAGTAAATCTTTAAAAAATACAGGTGGCTAGGTAATATTTATGATAATTAGCAAGTATTCTATACAATACATGGATATTTCTCAAACTAAATAAAATATCATTATAAAAAAAAAAGAGGTCATCTATCGATCTTGAGCTGAATAACAAAATTTAGTAGTTTAAAGTTGGATACAGTTAAATTTAACTTATTAAATTATAAGTATTTGATAAAAATATTTATTAAAATAATTAATAAATATAAAATTATAGAAACTATATGTTTATATGATAATTTTTATAAATTTAATTTTTTTATTGATATAAATATATTTTAGAGTATTTGTAACTTTTATTTTTTAATTAATTTTAAACTCTTGTAATTTTCTATTTATAGATAAATTATGTTTATTACATTTTTTTAGTTTCTGTTACTATGTTTTTTATATTATTTATTCGGCCACTAATCTTCTTTCTTTTTTTAATAATAATCTTATATTATATCTTAAAATATTTTAATAAAATTTAAAATAACTTACATTGAAATACACACGTCATATTTTTATTATCTTTAATTAGTGTATAATGGTTAAAATATTTTAAAATATAATTTTAAAATAACATAATAAAACTGTAATAGTTAAAATAAATATTACAATATAAAATGATAAAAATAATAAGATAAAAATATCATTTATAATTATCAATATTTTAGGTATATGCTAAAATAATAAAAAATATATTTAATATATTATAATGGTAAAATAAATTGTATAATATAAAATATATAAAAAATAAAAATAACTAAAACTCTATTGTTAACCATAAGAAGAAGAAAAATAAAATAAAAATTAATAAAATCTTACTTTATATAAAATTAGGGTAAAATTTTAATAAATATTTGAAGGATTAAAAAAATAAAAGTTAAAATATAATATTTTAAAATCTAAAAAAATACACAAGTTATTAAAATAAGTTTCCTTTTCAAACACGAATAATATGAGCTTAGGTAAAGGCTGACAATTTTTTTCTCTCCTCGTAGAGAAATTACAAAGAGCAAAAATATTAACATAAAAGATTGTTTACTTCTTTACATACTTATTAACCATTGTATATTTTTATTTTTCTCAACTTTCTTTTTAATTAAATTTAAGATTACTCAATTATTTGGTCTTCTTTTCTTTTCAAATAAATAATAAAAAATAATTTGTCCGTTCTTCCATTTTTTTTCCTTCACAGCCAAGGCAATTAGTACATATTTAATTTAATTTATTTTAAAAAATCAATTTCTTTTACCAAATTTATTGGAAATTTTGATAAAACATTTAGTTATTGATAAAATCTGGACACAAAACTTGGATTTTTTTTTTGTCGGCAGAAGACATCATGAACAGAACAACAGTGTAGCCGCTGTGATTCAAGTACAACCACTGTTTTTTTCCCACGATAAATGATATCAAGGTACTCTCGTCAAAAGTGAGAGTTAAAACAAAATTTAATACACGTTTTTTCTTAAACAAGAGATTACATAGGTTTTTTTTTGGTTAATAGTCATTTTATTATGTAAAAACTAAGTTTAATTATATTTTTACTCTTTTTAATGAAGTACATGGACAATTTTGGTGATTATAGTTTTAATTATTTGATTTTAGTTTATATATTTTAAATATAAATATTTTTATTTTATTATTAATTTTATTCACAAATTTAAAAAATAGATAATTACTTTTTAAATTAATTTTTTTTATAATATATAAATTTTTATAAATATTTTTATATGATATTAATTATTTAAATTTTCACAAACTAAATTATTTAATATAATTAAAGAATAATTTTATATTTAATAATTTAATTATAAAAAAATTAATTAATGTTACATCAAATAAAATTTGTAATATAAAAAAATAGTCATTTGACCTTGTTACATTATAATGTCTGTAAAAAATTAGAGAGTACGTCAATAATAGAATTAAAATTATTTAATTTTTAAATATATAAAAAAATCGAACGATTAAAATTATTATAAATAAATTTATCTTTTTAAATTATAAATTAAAATCAGACAATTAAAAATATAAAAACTAAAATTATCCACAAGTTAAACAAAAATAACTAAAAGGTACAATTAAGTTTATAAAATAATAATAAATAGATTTTGTTGGTGAGTTTAAAATTGAAGTTTTAATAGTCTTACTATTGAGTTAATCCGGGTTGAACTCATTAGGTTTCCACAAAAAAAAATTGACAAGATAAGTGACTTCACCCATCAACATGCTTAACCCATTATACCTAACCCTCTACTTTAATAAGAGAGTTGAAGGTAGATTGATCAATTGAGTTGAAGATAGGATGTGACCTGTCCAACTTTAAGCGAAATAAATTATATTTTTCAACTCATTTCATTAGACATGTTTGTCTGTTTTTACACCCTAACTGTTTTTATATACTTTTTAAATATTTTTATTGAAAGTAATAAATTATTTTTATTTAACGAGGGTTATTCATAGTTTTAAATAAATTATAACCAATAGTTAAAAATCTAATAAAAATTTGTTAAAAATATATTACAATTTTAATAATTAAGAGTTTTATTAAAAAGAATATAACGTTAAATAGCTATTTTGATATTTGATTAAATTTGTATGAGTAGAATTATTGGTAAAATAGAGAAAAGGAAAAGCAAGGAAAGGTATTTTAGATGGAGGAGATCCAGCAAAGATGTCAGAAGTCTGGAGAAGATTGAAATTGAAATATTGAAGGGCGTAGGTGGAAATTTAAAGTGCAAAGAGAGGAGAAAAGAGTAATTAGACGGAGAGGGCGCCACAGTATGAAACAACATCATCATTGTTTTGCTTTACCCAACTGACACCCGCATGTGAGCTGTCTGCATCTGACACCTCATCACACGTGTCACCCTCTTATATATAATTAAAGTAAATTTATATATAATTTTAGCCAAATAATTGAGAGAGCTGAGAAAGAAATACATACAAAAAAAGATAAATGTTTAATTATTTTTAGCATTTAACAATATTACGTGTATCTCTGTCACCGAAAATATCCTTACTAAAGAAGATACATACTCGGTCAAGGCCCACCCTTAACGCACGTCAGCCCGTGTCAACAAACTTGGGTCCCACTTTTTTTTTATTAACTAGATTTGGGACTGCGCGATCCACGCCTAAAAACAATTTATCTATTTTATTTTTATTTCCTTTTTCTATTATATCTAATTTCTTTGTTATTTTAGAAAGAAAAAAAAAAACTTATAATGCCTTTTACTTTTTTACTTTTATTTTATGGCTTCCATTTTTTTTAAATATATATGACCAGAAAAAAAAAGTATCTCAACAGCTTGAAACTTGGCTTCCACAAATTTTTATTTTAAATTTTTTTTATCTTTATTTATTTTATAATTAAGCCAAAAAAAAAACTTTATTAGGTCTAATATAAGAACACAGAGTTAGGTCTAGTAGAAATTATTAGTTTCTCAACACAAGGTGAACAAGTGTTTAAATTTTCGTAAAGAAAAGTGACTACTTTGGGAGACATGACAATATTTAATGTCCAATATATGACTAGAACAAAACATTTTCTAAGTAGGATGTTTGTAGAAAAAAAATTATTTTTTAATATTTTTTTAATTTTTTATAATTTACAAGCTACAATAAATTTATAAAAATTGTATATTTTTATTTATTTATGTTAATATTACTCACCTACGATATATTATAAATATAATTTGTTTTTAAATTAATAGTAATAATACACAATATGATAAATTTATTAATTTTTATAATAATTATCTTTAATTTTATTTTAATCTAATCATAATTATCTGAGCGTTGAACGGTGATTCGTGTTAAATTAGGACCGTTTGCGGGTGAATGTCACAATCATATGCTAACTGAACGTGTGCTTAGTTGATTTTTATAAAAGAAATTATTTAACATTAATTTAAATAATTATGAAATAATTATTTATTTTCGTTAATATTTTATAAAATAAGTAATTATTTTGGCGACGTAGTATTTTTTAATTTCCGGATTATTATGCAAAGTGTGTAATTTTTTTATTTTTTTAGAGTGGTTTTTTATATGCAAAACGTAAAAGATTAATTTTTATAATATGATTATTATTATTAAAGTAAAGATTTTTTATTTCGACGCTGATATTATATGAACAAATACAAATATATAAAAATATTAAAGTATTTTTATTTTTTACTTGAGTACTCTTATAAATGACTTATATAAGAATATGTAAAATATATGCTATTGTAAATTTACGCAAAATATTTACATTTTTTAATTATCTTTGAAATTTTTAATGCAAATATTAATAATCTATAGTATATATAAATATAATTTATTTTTTAAGTTAATATTGATAATGCATGATATGGTAAAATTATTGATTTTATAATAATTATCTTTTTATTATTTTCACATTATGGTTATTTATAATTATTGTCCCATAAAAAGTTATTTGTAATAATAATTATTTATAATAGCTATATAGAATAATTCTTATTTAAATCTTATAAAAAATATTTGTTGTATTAATATATTTATTTTTATGCTAATATTGCTAACACATAGTATGATAAAATATTAATTTTTACAGTAATTACCTTTATTACTACTTTACTAATTATTATTTTCATTATTTATTATAATTATTATTTTAGGAAATTATTATTTCAACCTTATAATAAATATTTTTTATATAAATATATAAATATAATTTATTTGTATGTTAATATTAGTGATACATGGTAATTTTACCTTTATTCCTATTTTTTATTTCTATTATTAAACATAATAATGATTTATAATAATTAAGAAGTTGTTGTCTAACAATTAGTTTATCTTAAAGACGTGTCAAGATCAAGTTGATTTCTTTATCCAAATAAACAAAATTTAAAAATAAAACAATTTTAATTAAAATTTTTAAAAATATAATTTTTTAGAATTCTAAAATGCCCCATCCAAATACTAACTATATTTAATTTATAAAAAAAAAAAATCATATTACAACAACAACTACTACTTGAAATTATTAGCGTTATGTTCGGACTATACAAGTATGTCTACCGTGTATCATTTTTTACATATAAAATTTATTTTAAACGTCTTAATTTCAAAAATAAAATTAAGATGTCCATTATTAAGAGATATACTAGTAAGATTTTAGCTTATATTTATTATTAAGTAATACTTAAAATATATTAAATAAAATTTGAAATTGAAACAAAGAAAGTATTCACGTTTAATTTCTGGGTATTTTTAGTAAAATTAATTTTTTGACTTTTTCATTTTCTTATTATTTAGTAAACCATCTTGTTGAGTTAGTGACTTGAGCATGGTTGGTATTTTTTATTCCCTCGCCTCAACATTGTATTTGTTTCTATTGAAAAGGGAATGGACAATTAGAAAAGGAAGGAAAAACAGGGAAATTGTTGTTTATCTACTCATTTGGAAATTTGTGCCAGGAATGGGATAAAAGAAAATGTGTCTCACGATCATTTCGTTTTCTCCAAATTGTATAAAAAATATTTATATTTATATTTATATTTATGCTTTATTTATTTATATATTTGAAATATTTATATTTTATTTAATTATTATTTTCTACTCAATCAAATAAAAAAAATCATCAATTTAATTATTAAAATTATAATTATCAATTAAATTGATATTTAAAATCAATAAATGACAAACTAATCTTTAAAATATTACATTAAACCCTAAACCCTAAATAAATAAAATAAAAAAATAATTATTAAAATAATAAATTATCAATCAATTTAATCTTTTAAATTATAATATTTAATAAAATTGACCATTAAAATTAAAAATAAACTTAATTATACATCTTCTTTCATAAATTTTAATTTTATAATTTTTGTTATAATTTGTTTTTTATATTTTACTTGTTTAGTTTATATATAAAAATATATTAAATATATAATTATTGTATTCGTTAATTGTTGTTCACAAGTATGGTTTATATTTACAATATAAAAATATTAAATTTTAAGGTGGCAAATTTATTTTTTTAAAATATTTTATTTTAATTATAAATATTTTATATATTAGATTATATAAAATAATGTATTAGTTAAGTTATATATATCTTATAAAAAGGTAAAAGATATATAAATAATTATATGTAATTGAATAAATAAATTTGTATAATTAAAATAAAAATACTTAATAAATAATAATTTTGGTAGTCGTGCAAATTTAAAAGGAAAAAAAATTAATAAATTTATATAAGATTGGAATTAAAATATGTTACAAATTTTTCAGAGATAAAATTCATGAAATTTAAAAATTTAGAGATAAATTTATAATAATAATAAATTTTAATTATTATAATTTTAATAACTAAATTGATTTTAGATACTAATTTGACTTTTTATTATAATTACATGAACTATAATGATTGAAGACATATAATAATTGATTATTCATTCAATAAATTTTTTATTATTTTTATTTTTATTTTTCCTTGTTGTTAAATAATCTAAAAATTTATTACATATTTGTTATTTATTTTATTTTTCTTCTTTACCTTCTAAAAACGAACCTTACCACAAATATAAGTTAATCAAAATTAGATGACCTTTGAATTCAACCACTTGGACCAACTCATTTAACAATTTTATTTACAAATAAAAAAAATAAAGAAAAATGTTAACATCGACATTTAAGATGGATTTTAAGCATCGATGTTAACATTAACGTATAGAAAATAAAGTATTTATTACATGAAAATAAAAGTGTAATAAATGTTTTATTTTTAATAAAAATTTATATTTTTAACTACTTGAAATTGATTATAATAATATATTTGATTGTGGAAAGAAGAGGAGACAATAAAGTAAATCATATATTTGATATAAAGGCGTTTTTATTGTTACGTGAAATCATACACAATTCATTAAGTTTTTAAAAATAATATTTTATGTGGAGGAAATGTTATGACCTGAATCTCAAATAAAGAGTGAGAAATAATCGTCTGTCAGATATATATAAAGATGATCACCTGCGAGATATATAGAGATAACCACTTGTGAGATATATAAATGTAACCACCTGCGAGATATACAAATGTAATCACATACATATGTAACTACCTGCTTGGGATAGTGCATGCGCGACCAAATCATGTCCATAACGACATCTGACAAGGCCTATATAAAGTCTCAAAATGAAGAGAAAAAATGTTGAAAACGTAGGAGATACGTGAACTTTGAATTCTCCATTGGCAAATGAGATATGTAAGAGCAGAAGACAATTCCTGTCAAGTTCCACAATAAAAGATACTTATTTCTTTTTTAAGGTTTTTTGGACGCCAATGGACAGTCCACTCTATCCCAGGGGCTCTTTTGCCTTGAAAAATCATACAATTACTTCATGGGGAGTTAGCTACACCTACAAATAATATAAATACTACCGTTGCATTAGTTTTACTTACGTTAGTTGTTAGTTGCATATTTCTATGCGGGTCTTTCAACTCATTGGACGCCAATGGACAGTCCATTCCCCTCTAATCATTTTTTGATGTTAACAATCCACACTTTTTTATTACCTCCCAAGCCTCAGTTAGAACTATGTGAACTTTGATTTATCTGTAAAAAAGAAGATACGTAGAAGCAAGAGACTTACTATTGTCAAGTTAACCATCTAAAACACACCAAAAATATTTCACACTTATTTTGCATAAATACTCCATCCTTATAAATGTATCAACAAAAATGTAAGAATCATTTTCTTTTTTAGGATAACTACCGTGTGATTGACATGTTGGGATACCCAGTGATTCTTACGTATAACCGACTTCCGAGCCTATTATCTGATTCAAAGACTAGCCTTATTCACTCAAAGTTTTTCCGGCATTTTCCATAAAAATGCTGGTGACGACTCTGTCTTCCTTGTTCTTTCCCCGAAAGGAACTTGGAAACAAATTCTAAAAAAGACATCACGATTTAGGTCGCGACATGACCTATGTCGCGATGGGATTGACGAGAGGGTATCTTGCATCCGAGTTCCCTTCGGGGATGAGAATCAGGTAAACAGGAGTCGTCACTTGCATTTTTAAGAGAAACGTCGAAAAACCTAACGTTGGACAAAACTGGTCTTTGAAATCAGATTTCGAGTTCAGGAATCCATTACGCATAGGGAATGTATTAGCACCCTGTCACCTCCATCTGAAGACTGTTACCTTAACTAGATGTATAAAATGGGATATAACTTTTAAACTATGGTTTTACCTTTCGAACATAAATTGGAATGGAAGGATGTACAGGGGACGGAAGGAGTATGTTTTTGGATTTTATGAACTTGACAAGAGTTGTCTCATGCTCCTATGTATTTTCGAGTACAATGGAAAAATCAAAGTTTACGTAGTTCTAGTTGAGACTTAAGATAAATAGGAATACCGACACCGAGTCGGCTACAAGGAGATGTTGACTAGGTGTCAGCGGGGATAAGATATCGATTAGGAGTCGCCAAGGGTGAGACCCATGGTTCGATTATGTGTCGGGTAATCTAGGATATGTTGACTGTGGTTGGTTCATAATGGGGTGTTGGATAGATGTGAGACTAATGCGATGTCAGCTAGCAGACTAAGGGTCTTGGTGAGTTCTTTCAAGTGTTTGACTAAGTGTTTAGTTATGAATTTGATTAAGGTGAGATGGAGTTTAGATTGTATATTCAAACTTAAAAGAAGTTCAAAATTTTCATCTAACTTCTAAGCATTGTAGTCACGCCGAGAAATAACTTCACTCTCTTCTACTTTTGTATTACCACTATTTCTCTCTATCACCTTCTATTTTCAAAAGCGAACCATTTTCTCTTTCGCCACTAACCTTTTTTAGGCCAATTTCTCCTCCCCTCAATCTTTTGAGGAGATATTCCACCATTAATGTAGTTGGTCCCATAATACTCCATTAATGTGATGGTGCCCCACAGGGTTCCTTTTAATAAATATGACGACGTTCTTATTTAACACAATAATGATCTTTCAAGTTTCTCTTCTAACCATTGTGGCAACAAATGTCTTTTGCAATCTTGGCTTCTGACGAGGTGTGAGGACCAGGATAATTTTTTTTTTGAAAAGTGATGGGACAACATGCAACTGTCAGCTACTATGATCGCTCGAGGCAAATTGGGAGGCGTAATCCTATTGGGAGACACTTCCCAACCTGCCTCCACCATCATTATTTTTTTTTCATTTTTTTCTCTTTTCTTTTTTCTTTTGATAGAATGGACAAATACATGTGTTCATGATAAAAAAAAAAAAAGGTTAACTCTCAACAAAAATGTTTCCTCGTATGTTAAAATGGTTGAAAAGATAAGTAAGAAAAAAGTTAAGTAAAAAATAGAAGAGGAAAGTCAACAAGTAATAAATAGATCAACTTTCCCGTGTTGGAATTGAAAAACAAGAAAAAAAAAATTAAGATTTCCTTACTTATTTGGTTAAATAAAAAAGAAAAGGAAATTTCAATCATATGAAACGAAATTTAAATTCTCAAAAAATAATAATGTAAAATTAAAAGTTTATATTTGTAATTCTGTTGATCAATTTTATCGTTACTTAAAGGGAATAAAACATTTTGATATGGTCCCACAAAATGAATTTTCACGGCCATTTCCTTCTCATGCTAAATTGATGTTCTCTAAGAATCAGTGTTCTGTCTACTATATCTGCCGGATCAACCACGTCTTATATATTTTATTTATGAGAAATACTTGAGTATCATTTTTTAGCGGTCAAAGATAGATTAGTTATTATAACTGTTAAAAATTTAAAGATAAATAAATAAAAATATCATTTTTAAAATAAATTGATTTCTCTTCTTTATTTATTTTTGCTTACTTTATATATATATATAATAACTTTAACCTAATTTATAATTTGATTTGATTAATTGACTTAATTTTCTACTTTGATTATTTGTGAAAAATATTAATAAATTATTATTTATTACAAATTTTCTCATAATAAATAGTAAATAATAAAATTACATTAATTTTGAAATGTTTTGTTGTAATCAATTAATTAAGATATGAAAAACAAAAATTACAAATTTTAGTTATAATTTTATATATGACTTGTCAAAATTAAAGTTAGCCTGCGATATAATAGTCACATGCATTTTGTGCATATATTAAATTTCAATATTATACACTCGTGGAATATTTTTATATACTCTCAACAATTATGCACACAAATTTTAAATAAAACTGACATTCGTAGCTAAGTAATCTTGTAGCTGACTTTTACATATATGTTTTAAAAAAATGACATTATACGTTAAATTAAATTTGTTTAATGAATTATTAAATAATTTTAAAAAAATTATAAACTTATCTATCGAGTAAAAACTTTTAATTTAATAGATGCATCGTTAAAATTTAATATATACAAATATTGAGCATAATAATTCTACCAAAATTTAATATATACAATAACAGTTATTGAGTAGACTAATTCTACCAAAAATTGCTTTTTGGAACAAAACACATAACCAAGAGCTTAAAAACTTAAAGGTTACATGAAGTAGCTAAGATTTCAAAATATGTTATTAAAAACCATAAATTACTGAAATATTTTGTTATCAGACAAATTTTAAGTTGATTAAATAAACTAAAATTAATTTAAAAGTATAATCAAACACAATTCAATTGTTGATTGGTTTTTTACTATAAAGTCTTGCAATGGCGGAGACAACTATAATAATTGTAGTTGTGACCATCAATAATAATACTAATAACAATAATATTAATATTAATAATTATAGTTATTTTGGTGATACTATGTTGGTAGAGGCGACAATTATTAATTTAAAGTGGAGATTAATATCTATTTTTGAAATGAAAATTTTGTACTTCTTATCCTATAAATAAATAAATAAATAACCTAATAATGGTAATAAAGATTATAATGCTAACTAGTAGTCATATTTGCAATGGATGATCTAGAATCAATAATCAGACTCATATATTAAAATAGGGATTAAAAAAAAATTATAATAAATAAAAAATATTTTTAAAAATCATTTCGTTAAATAAATTAAAATTAATTAAAGTTATTTATATTTGATACCAAATTTTATAATATTTTTTTTTATATTCAAAACTATAATATTTTTATAAGTGCTAATTATATTTAAAAATATATCTTATTCTATCGGTATGTCAACAGTAATTGTGATAATAATAATTATAAAAAATTATTATTATAAATGTTTTAAGAGATATAGAAGAATTGGAGTAATTTTTTTATAATTAAAGAGTAAATATTAAAATTAAAATTTTAATTCTAAAATTAAGATAAAATTATTTAAAGTTAAATTAAAAATGAGGTGAATTTTATTTTAGTGGAGTAAATGTTATTTGAAATTGTATATTGAAAATTTGAAAATTGAAAATCAGGCAAAACAGAAGCGACAGTGGGACACTTATTGGGAAGATTTTTTATTAGTTTTTGTAGGGCAGAGAGTCATGAGAGGCAACAACGTCAGAGGGACAAGACACTTAGACAAGTAACAGGTTCGTCGGTAACAAACGAGGGGCCGCCTCGTAAACAGCTATTTTGGATTCGACTGTGGCCCCTCACCTGACTCACCTCATTTTTCTCCCTTCAACAAAACCTGTTATGTTTGGTGAATGCAAGCTACACAGTGCACTGTACACACTGCACCTAACCATCTTACATATAACCTTTTTCTTTTTTAATAAAATATACTATTTTTTATTTAACTTAAATCTTCTTTTAAGTCTTTTAACTTCTAAATTAATTTTAGTCAACAATTAATTTCTCAACGTTAGACTAAGTAGAAAAATATTTATTTAAAATTATATTAATTAATATTTTAATTATTTTCTAGTCTTTTTTATAACACCAGAGTTTAAATTTTATCTTAATTATTTTTATAAGAATTAATCTACAATGTATCATAAATTAATTTTTTTTTACAAAAATATCTTTAATTATAAATTATATTTTAAGATCAATAAACACATTTCGTTTTAGGTTCTTTGAGATTAACTTTATTTTATATAAAAAATATTTAAAAATCTTACATATAAATATATTTAAAATGGTGAATCTCTCGTAATCAAACCACTTGTTTGCTATAATTGAGTAGTCTTTTATAAGAAGACAAATCAAAGTAGAAAAAATAATATTAATTTAAAATATAACATTAATATATCCATTTTAAAATTATACTTCATATTCTTTGGATGAAGTTGAATAAATTTATTTTTATTTATTGATGTTTTTTTATTATACTTGTTCATTAAAGAAAAACATCTGACTGAAATTTTCAATAAATAATATATTTAAATATACCATGAGAAATTATATACAAGAAAGTCAACAAAATAGTATAATTATAAATGTTCAAAGGAGTTTACCAAAATCATTGTTAATAATTAATTGCTTTATCCTTTGTCTTTATCCAACTATAAACTTTAACATAGTCTATTTTATTTTTGACTAAATCCAACATAATTAATATTTGATAAAATATGAGACAAGATTACGTTAATCTACAATTGTTAGACTCACATGAGTATTGAAATGAACAATATCTCGTATGCAGTGATCATTACAATGAAATAGATTTGAAATTAAAACATTGATTATAAAAAAAAAAATTAACTATTCAAGTTACAAAACCCTCTCACCTCTTAACCTTAATTGGATTAAAGATGCTACGTAATAAAAATTCTACATCACTTATGAGATGAAATCAACACTAATTTATAAAGATGCTCGTCTTTTGGCCACTCACATGTCATTAAGATAAAACTATAAGAGTCACACAAGCATAAAAGTAACAATGGATTGTAGCTTTCAGAAAGAGGACCTACTACATGTAGGCTCAGTTCCATTAGTCTCGACTAGTAGCTACTATTATAGTACATAATGATTTTTTTTTTACATTATTTAGAAATCAAAACAAAAGAGAATTTATAAATACCTTTGTCATTTAAACAATTGAGGTTGCTTTAAAAAAAGACAGCAAGGTAAATATAATGACATTACAAATAAAACACACTCAAGTCATAACAAGTACAATTAAAAATTATAATTAATAGATTTTTTTAACATACAAATTATATTTTGAATTTATGATAAAAAGTTTAGTTTATATTATCATAAAATATTAGTTTTAATTATTAATAGTTTCTTATAAAAATCTGTTCAAATTTAATTAAAAAGATACAAATAAAAATGATAGATTAAAAGAAATAAGTAATTAAGAAAATAAAATATATGGATATAGATAAAAAAAAAGTGATTTTAGATGTTTGTAAAGGAAATTTGTTGAGGTAGTTGATAAATCAAATTAAATTTAAAATTAAAATTAAAAAATTATTTAAAAAAAAAATTAAATACTCAACCTAAAAGATCTTGATAAATCACATAACTCAATGAGAATAATTCATAAAAAAAATATTCTCATTTACGAAAAAAATCATAAAAATGCTCTAATTTAAAGATAACTCAAACGTACGTTAATTCGTGGATGATAATTCATATTTATACGATGGGAGTAAATATAAAATATCTTTTCATCAAAATCATAATTTTACTATGTAAACGTAAAATCAATATTTATATTGTTTTTAAGTCAAGAATAATTTATGTAGGCAATATTTGTGATTACCTATATAATTTGAAATCATGTACGTGCTTTAATAACTAGATGAGTTAGTATAGTTGCTTAAGATGCCACTGGATTGACATCACTATATTCATACAAGTGGAGAAGATCTTTTCAGCAAAGATACTTATGTTCGATTTTCATGCAAAATTTTTATCGAGTCAATAATAATCATAAATATGCAAAAATATAGACTAATCATTGTCTTGGTGGACTAGGAAAAACCCACTAGAGAAAAAAAAATGTAAGTGCTTTGATTAGTTAATGAGTTTAAAACCAGATTAATTTTATATTTTAATCTGATTTAAATATAATCCAAATAACTCAAATAATTATAAGATTTATGGTTTATGCAAATAACTTAACATGCACTAAAATTATAAGGTTAAATATATTTTTGTCTCCTATCTTATTATAATTTTTTTGTTTATTATCTTTAAAAATATTCATTTTGGTATATTAACTTTTAAATTTGAGTTAATAATTTTCTTAAAAAATAATATTTATTTTTCAATGTTGAGACATGATTTTAAACATTTATTTAATTATTGAAGACATAAAATATGTATAATTAAATTCATTTATATAAAAATATAGAATTTTCTTAAAGTTTGAGGAAAAAAAAAAGACATAAACAAGATATACATAAAGTGAAAAAGTGAGGTTTACATGCAATAAAGAACTAAGGGTTTATTTTAGGTTTTCAAATATAATTTTTAAAATAAAAAACGTTTAGTTAAAATGGAACTGAAATGTTATGTGAATTTGGTTTAGTTTAAAAAAATTCATTACATTTAATAATTATCATTTTTTTTGTGATCACCACCGTCACTACTACATCATTGTTACCATCACCACTGTCGCTGTCATTACCACTTATATTGTTGTCACCACCACCACCATCATTACATTGTTGCTGTTGTCACAATCACTGCCGCTACTACCATTATATCGTTGTTATTGTTGTCGTTGTTACTATTATTACCACTATCATCACCTTTACCTCTATCATACTGCTACCATAATTACCACTACGATCACCATTATTGTCACTACCACCACCATCATTGATACTACCAACACATAAACAATTCTTAAACTAATTTGAATTAGATAGATAATTTTTAAAGGGAGTTTATTTTGAATCAAAAGATTAATTTTTTAAACAAAAATAAAAAGAAAATTTGGTTTTGATTTTTAAAATTTTTAAAATTTGTAAGTAAAAAACACCCCCTTAATCTTATATTATATTTTTTTATATGCTCAGAGTTTAATATTTTCTTCCTATATTTATGATTACTTTTTGTTCAAACATAAATTGAGTTACATAGTTTTCATGTATGTTTAAATAGTAAGTCGAGTCTCACATGTTAAGGCAGTGCAAAAAGAGTTCAAAATCATATCTAAAAATAAAAATTAAAAATTTAAATAAAATAACATAACTTAAATATGAGAATTAAATTGTCAAAATGAATTCTTTAAAAGATAAAAGATTAAAATGAACTTTCACAATAAGATAAGAGATAGAAAATATAATGTCGCAACTATTATTGTGTGGGAGATGACGAGAAATATAGAAAAAGAGAAATTCAAGTTCATTTCAAAGAAAGAAAAATGAATTTAATGGAGTTGTCACTAATACTTTTAAAGAAAACGTCAAAAAAATATTGGGAAGAATAAAACTGGTGTTTTGGAAACAAATCTAAGCCTTGGGAGTACATTACACGTATAGAAGGTATTAACACCTTAGAAACCGTGATAAGACAATTGTCTTAATTTAGATGCGTGAGATTATTATAACTTCTAGATTATTATTTTTAACTTTCAAATGCAAACCGAAATGAAATTTATTATTGGGAGATTTTTTTTTGTTCTTTGAACTTGACAAAAGTTATCTATTGCTCTTATGTATCTCATAATGTAATGGAGAATTCAAAGTTTACTTAATTGTGTGAAATCTTAGAAGAGATGGACTGTCTATTGACGTCCAAAGAGAGGGGTGGAGTAAGGTGGACTATCAATGAGCATCCGAGAAGTTGAAGGGATGTACGTTGTGGGTCAGTTTACCGACTTGGTGTAACCTAAGAAAATTGGCCGACTTGGCTGACTCGAGGTCATTTGGCCGAAGGGTTATTTGGCCAAGGTGTTTGAGCGATGTGTCTTTTGATCGATGTGTTTGGTTGAGTAGTTATTTGGCCGAGATGTTATTTGATCTAGTCGAAGTCATTTGATCGAGGTGTTTGGCTGGGTTGAAGTCATTCAGACAAGGTGTTTGGTCGAGTCGAAGTCATTTGGGAAAGGTGTTTGGCCGAGGTGTTTTTTGATCGAGGTAGTAGACCGGGATGATGCTGATTGACTATAATTGGAAAAAAGAAGGGGGAGAGCCATCTATCAGTCCTTCCCGATAATAACTTGATAAATTACATGGTAAATCGGTAGACAGCCAATCATGTAGGTAAGAAGACTGGCTAAATAACAATTTATCATGATGTGAGGTCTTTCGTTGTGGTTGACGCTTCCCTTTCTCTGTTGATTTGATTTATTTTCCAGTGTTAGGACAAGTGTCGTCTTTTCTTCTTCTTAGGCACTTTGTTCCCAAATTTTCAACTCCAAAAGAATTTTCACCAGAATTTCCTTTCTCTTTTTTCGTCTTTTTGAACCCCAAGTCGACGTTCTTTCTTATAGGCCAACTTTTTCTCCATATCTTTTAGGGAGATCTCTCCCATTAATGAATGTGACTCCCTTTAAAACCTTTGTCTCCGACTGCTGAAACAAAATTGCTTTTGCAACTTTTATGCCTTCGAGAAGTGCAGTCGGAGGAGCGTCTTTTCAAAAAAACAAGAAAATTCAGCAGTTGTTGATTGCTGCTTTGACGGATTCAAGGTGGTATGGGAAAGGGGAAAGGAGCTTCCCGCACACACTCCTTGCCTCTTATTTATTTTTTTAATTTATAAAAGAGGATAAATTTGGATATTTACATATAATTTAGTCAAATTATTTATACCTTTATTTAAAAAAATAATATTATTTTTCATTTTTGGTAAAGAATAATTTAGACATATATAGTAAAGAAAAATATCTTTAGGACTTAATATTACATTGTTTAAAATAGTTATGCAATAATAATAATTATAAATTTACAAGTAATATTAATAAGAACTTTGACATTATTTTCAATAAATAAGTTTTGGAGAAGTGTCAATAATAAATATTTATTTGGAAATTTTGTGTTTTACGTTTCTTTTTAAATTGATTTATGATGTTTTTTTTTTACCTTTTTATAAAATACTAATATTTATGTCTATTGCAAAAATGCTAAAATAACATCTAGAAGTTTTTATTTTTATTGTTTAAAACATTTACATAATTTATATAAATTGTTTAAGCATAA
The DNA here is from genome assembly GCA_025330945.1 of Mucuna pruriens. Taxonomy (NCBI): domain Eukaryota; kingdom Viridiplantae; phylum Streptophyta; class Magnoliopsida; order Fabales; family Fabaceae; genus Mucuna; species Mucuna pruriens. The sequence continues at coordinate 49,426 of JAENHJ010000424.1, forward strand.
TCTCAATTACAAGTCATTTTTCTTAAAAAGAAATTACAAACGAATAACTTATAAATTGACTCTTCAACAAAACCAAATTTAAAATCTTAATAAAATTAATTTAAAATATTTAATCTGAGCATACCTTTATACTGGAATCACATGAAAAATTAGGGACAGAGAAGACTCATTTATATAATATATATTTTTCATAATAATTCCAAATTGTATGCGTGGAATATGATTAAATTTAGTTAAAAACATTTGCAGTAGGTTTTGCCTTTTGTTGATCTGTTGTAGAACGATCGCATCAGATATATTGAGTCGATTTCTTCAGAGCAGTAGTTGGATATGCCTATGACGACATTTCGAGACCTATATAATTGCAAGAGATAAACATCATAACTACAATGCCATGACTAAACAAATATTTATTTTACCATTTCATATGTGATGTGGCCGTACGATTCTACATTATAATTATTATTTTTGAATTCAATGTATATTTTTAATATTAAATTTATTTTTTAAAACATCCGGACATAAATCGGCAACATTCGCCTCTACGATGATATTTCGTTCACACATATTTGAAATTAAAAATATATTTTTATGATGCTGTTGATGTTGACAAGTATAAGAGAAAAGACGGGCGCAACTATCGTCAATACCATGTGTCCTTTTGCATCGTAAAGAGAATTTTCAATTGGAAAGTAATTAATATACATCTCATCTACGTGTATAAGAAATGAAAGGCAGAGATACACGTAAAATCGAATAAAAAAAAGAAAAAAGAAAAAGACAAGAGATATACCTAAATTCAACAAGATAAAATAAGGATAAAATATATTTTTAAAATTATTTATGATTTTAGTTTTTATTAAAATTTTATTTATTTGTAATCCTTAAATTTTATAAAAAATATTTTTAGCTTTTTCGAAAGAGACTTTTAAAAGACTAAAAATACATTACTTTTTAAAACATTGAAAACTAAAGATGAATAAAATTTTAATAAGAATTAAAATCAGAAACACTAACAATTTTTTATAGACTAGAAGTATATCTAAAATTAAAAAGCACTTAATTTTTATACAAATTTTAATTACTTTTTCTAAAATTATTGCATATAATTTAATTTTAACTTACAGTAAAGTTTAATATATTTTGTCTTTTTTATTTTTTCTTTAAGTATGTATGGAAAATATTATTTAAATGAAATCACAATAAAAAATATTATTGATATAATTATTAAAATAGCTATTTTAAAATTAATAAATCTATTATTTATAATATTTTATAATTAGATGACTATGTTAAAAATATTATACTTTCAATATTATTATTATTTATTTGGAAAGAAAAAATAAAAAGAATAATACAATGGAAGAGGATAAGAGATAGATAACGAAAATAAATAAAATATAAAAGAAAAAATAAATTACAACAAATAATATAATGCGACAAACATAAAAGGAAGAGAGATAACAATTTTGTATGAATATATTGTTTTAAATTCATCACTGTAGACTGATTCTTGGTAATTGCATGGAAGAAACCATCTGCGCCTCCACCTATATTACTTTATTGACTAAAGTATTAACAATTCGTAAAAGAATAAAATATTATTGCGTAAAAAAATAAAAAATAATATTCTTATTTTTATTCTTCAACAATTGCCTTTTTTAGTTACTCACGAATAAAATTCATAACATTATTCGTTCCGTGAAATATCACTTTACCTTTTGATAATTGTTGCGGAAAAAGAGTAAATAGTAAATGCTTGTGGATCCGGTTTTTGGTTTCAAGAAAAGATGATTACACGAACAATGGATAAAAATGTGAGAAATATTAATAACATATTAATATTAATATGTGAGAAACCCTAAACCATAAATATTAATAATATATTAATATTAATATGTGACAAACCCTAAACCTTAAATATTAATAACACATTTTTTAAATATATATTTTACTGTTGTTTAAAATTTATTAAAAATTATATATTTTTTAAATACATATATTTTTAAAAATTACAGGGTCTATTCTGGATAGTTGCACATTATTAATTTTTAAATACATTTTTATAACAGAATGCTTTTTTGGCTAATAATATTTAATTAAATTTAAAATAAAAAGAATTTGTTAATTTATTTTTTCATATCATTTGACTGGTGTCCATTGTCGACGCTGTTTTCCTCTAATCCCATCTTCACTTTATTCTCTCTACTTTTTTTTTTAATTGTCATTATATTTTTGTTATTGTTATCCTAATAATTATTACCATCATCTATTTTTTATATATATTTTTTTATTTTTGACATTATAACTATAATCACTATTATTATAATTTTATTCTCATTCTATTTTTATTGGCTACCTACATCGTTGATATCACTACGAACTATGAGTGCAGCTTCCACCGTTTAATCATGTTCTGGAATTAATTTTACTTTGATACAATTTTTTAAACTAAAAGATTAAAACTAATTTTGATTTTTGAAAATTTTAAATCTTATAACTAAAAATATCCTAAATATAATCTTAACAAGTCACTTTTATAATTATATAATTTATAATAAATTTAATTAATGCTGCTATAAATTATAAAAATATATTAAAAAATTTATGTTGGTAGCTCTGTAAAAAAAAAGAGAAAAGAGACAAAATGAGAAGGGATAAACCGGCAAGATGACGAGAGTGAACAGGTAAGCCAGACAATTGGCGGCAACAAAATCCACAGCAACAACAAACGTATGGTTGAAGGCTTAGAAACTTCTTTTCTTGCTCGATTAAAAGTTGAGCTAAGAATTTGTCAAAAATAAAAAATCCTGGGTCTAATCTTTCTAAAAATAATTAAATTAAAAAATAAAATAAAAAAAGGAGACAGAAAAGCAAAACCCAGAATCCAACAACAGCGCTCCTCCACCGGTGGGGTAGACCAAAGACCAGTGACCACACCAAACCGCCAAAAGTAAAAAAATAAAAAATCTTAGAAAAAAGTTGACAAATAAAAAAATAAAAATAAAAATAAAAGCAACCACATGATTCTCCCGATGTCGGTGGGCCCGCACCCACGGACTTCACACTAGATTCAAATTTAGTTAAACGGCCATAAATGAAACAAAAAAATATCCTCCCCTTGCCCCGCAATAATGACCAACGGATCCCACACGCAAAATTAAGAAACCTTTATTATTATTATTATTATTATTATTTATATTTATTGAGATAAGGAAATAAATGAGAAAGGAAAAATAGAGCTGAATGCGGCTTTTTCTGCTACGCACGCGCCTGTCTCTATCTGCCGTTAATGAATTAAAGTAAAGTAAGGCTATCTATCCCACTTTTCCCACCACTATATATAGCCTCCACCCTTTATTTCTCCCTCCACCCAAACATTTTCATTTTCTCTCTCTACACTCTCTAAACCAACTTCACTTTCTTCTTCTCTCTTCTCTTCAAAATATGGAGGATTCTAACTCCACCGACAAGAGGAAGCGAGTTCGCAACGATTACGACTCCAACTCCAACTCCAACTCCAACTCGCCCGAGTTGCTAAAGCATCCCCGAGTGGACCCTAACCCGTCCGAGTCTAACTCCACCCGAGTTGACTCGGCCGAGTTTGACCTTGCCCGACTCGACCCGGACCTTCTCAACATGCTCAACGATGCTGAGAATGTGACGGAGCGTGACCCCACCGTGCTCGACTCTGTTATAAAGAGCTTGGAAGAAGAAATACTCGCTCCGCCTCCCAACCCCAACCCCAACCCAAACCTACCATCCGAACCAGATGTTTTTAAGACCAACCTAGGGTACTTATTGGAAGCCTCCGACGACGAGCTAGGCTTGCCGCCGACGCTGGCGTCGAGCGAGGAGGTGGCGAAACACGAAACCGTTGATTCGGGTCGGGTCGGACCCGACGGGCTGGATCTGACGGGTTTCTTAGGTTTCGAAGACGATATTCGGAACTACGAAGGTTTGGGGTTGGTTGGGTACGATGATGCGGAGGATAACGGCGGTTACGTGACGATAGATGGGTTGTTTGATTACGCGGAAGCCGGCGCCGATATTTTGTGGCGGTCGGAGTCGTTGCAGGCGATGTAGGATGTTTTTGTTTTTGGGAAGATTAATTAATTAACGTTTGGCTAATGGAATATGGGAAGGTGTAAAAAGATGTCTAGAGTTTTTTAGGTGCCACAGATAACGTAGGTGGGCGGTTAGATGTGAAATTAAATTCTAGAATTATGGATTTGTTGTTTTGGTTTTGTTCTTTTCCACTGAAACAACAGACAAATAGGCCTTGACTTGAGACGTGTTCTTTAATATCTTTTTTAGTGAAAATGTTCTTTAAATGTCAATTTTATCTAGACATGCTTAAAATTAAAATCCTCGTCCTTGGCGAAAACTAAGAATGCCTCAAAATGTGATCCCGGTCTTGAACCCAGATTCAAGCTTTTTATGTTTTGATTGCTCTTTTTCTTTTCTAAATTTTTTAAAATATCTTTTCGGCCAAACGCAGTAAATAACTAAATACCAAACGAACGTTGCCGGTGGCAAGAATGAGGTAGAGCTGTAAAATTGTTTTTTTATTTGGCTAATTTTAAACGATGCAAGAAAGAGAACACAAATAGAATTGATTTTGGAAAAAGAAAATTTCTTTTTCCCAAATACATTGATCTCTGTGTACCTATTTTGTAATTTGTAAAAGTCATTGTGTAATAAGATTTAATACTATTACTGTTTCAGTTATTTTTTAAAAAGTTAATTTCTTTTATTATTTAAATGAAAAGAATAATATTTAATGGTGAATGCTAACACTGGGAAGGAATTATAACCATTTTATCGGCTGAGCTCAGTTATGTAGATTTTGTTAAAGGGTCGGTTCAGATATATATTATTTCCATGAGATTCTTTTTAACAAATTTTCTTAATATTTTTTTTCTTCCCTTCTTTACTGGTGCCAATAGTGCGTTTTCTACTTGCACACATCTAAATTCTAAGCTACTTTGAGCAATTTTTTTGGGGGTCATGTTTTAAAGTATAGCCACACATGTTGCAATACAATCAAATTTGCTTTTAATTTTGGTAAGTAGTAATCACAAATAATTTTTTTTATCTCTTTCTTCAATTTAGTCACTTTTTCACTTGTATTATGGTGGTGGATATCTTTATTATTAAAAATGGACAAATGTCACAGTATCACAAATTTTCCAGTACTATCAATGGAGAGATTTTTATAATATCAATAAATAAAAAATATGTTGGATATTATTTTTAAAATAATAATTATAAAACTTAATTGTTTTTAAAATAAATTTTAATATTTTTCGTTATTTATCTATCAAGATTCTTTTTAAATTACTTCTAAAATCTTATTGTTGATAATAAATTTTTACATTAATTCATTTTGTTTTAAAATATTAAAAATTCTCATGTCACTTAAGAATTGAATTAAAGATAATTTATAAATACTTTATTCATTTACCTTACAAAAGTGTTTTTCAAGAACAAAATTATGAAAATCCACCGATAAACAAAATGGACAATAAATTATATACCAAATACAGTAATCCTAACGATTTATTATACAATGTTTTTTGAAATCTAAAATAAATATATTTTCAATGATATTAAATTTTTAATTTTTTATACATGATAAAGAATTTTAACTTAATTTTTTATAATAATTTTATGAGTCTTGTTAGTGGTGTTAAGAAATTAATAAATAATCCTTTTTTATTAAAATTCATGTTGGATCTATTAGAATTTATAATAGAAGTGTAATAATAGTATCTTTTGATGAAAATATTTATTTTTAAAAATATTTATCAATAGTCTTTTCTTAGTTACCATGCTATAGAGGTATAGTATTTATTAATTTGTTGATGACTAATCGTTTGTAGGAGAATATGACTATATCTCTAATGATATTTATCTTTTTATAGAACCCGAATTGAAACCCTTCTTTAAAATTTTCGATTTCAATTTAACTCAGAAAAATATTAATTTTGGTATGTTGATTAGTATTATTTACTGTTATAAAAATAGTAAATGATAAAAACAAATTTGGAGATGACTGTATATGTTAAGAACAAGTTAAAAATTTGAAGTGTCTTTTTCTGTCTTTATTATGGGGTATCATTCAGAGTGCGAACCCAGGGTGATGACTGTTGAACTTAATATTATGTTAGGTCTCTGTCTTAAATAAAAGCAACAGGGAATTCAAATAATTTGCTGGTAAGGTTCCACTTTGAGTTAGGCAATCTGTAAACCTCATTTACCAAATTAAGTTATGAGATTTCGAGGCCATCTTTAACAAAAATGCTATATTTACCAATACAAGTTACACATAAATCAGTTTCTGCTTTTTTATTTTGGAATATATTCATTTTGCACGTGACCAACGTAATGTTGATACTTTAACAAGTTTTTATTCAATTAATATTTTTAATGTTAATTTCTTTTATGACGAGCTCATATTTTTATTTTAAATAACCGTAAAATATATCAGCCAAAGTTCAAGAATGCTGTATTTTCCTTTTGCATATTACGAATAATGCTCATAAAGAGGTGTTAAAAAGAATGGGCTCAACTGGTCCACTACTGGGCCAGAAGGTTTTCGATTAGTGATAGGTTATGTTTAACTACTAAATATCTTCTTTGCGATAAAAAAAAATAAAATAAAAATTCTTGCGTACTTTTGTGTCGATTTTGTTTTTCACATTTTTCTTTTTATAAAAAAAAAAAGAAATTGATTTAGAGCCCCGAAATGCCTAACACGGTTGAATGCCCAACAAGGGAATGGATCATAATAATAGATTTTTATTTGTATGTTTTTTATTTCTTTAAAGACATATTTACCAATTTCGATGGCTTCTACTTATTTAATGTAATATAAAATAAGAAATGGACATAATTTGTACATAATTTTATCATCTAAATTTTGCATGTGAAAAACTTTATTCTCATCACAGTAGGAAAAAATTATGCGAGTTCTATTCACATTCACTTCACCTTTTTTTCTTAAAAGAAAAAATTCTTTTACCTTTTACATAGTTGGAAATCTTCGGGCATAAAGTGGATTCTCTATGGTTTATGCTAAAATATCACATTCCCTGAAAATTATGACTGACAAAACGAGTTTATTTATTTATTTGATCAGTTTGTTTAACTTTTTTTTATTATATGAGTTAAGCTAGAGATATTTAATCTATCAATTAGTTTGGTTCATACAGTTTTAACTTACCAAGAAGTTGCTTTGTGACTGGTTGGGCTAGTATGTAATTTTCAAGTTATTTTTTTTCAAACATTGTACAAGGCAATAAAAATAATAATATTAAGTTTTATATTTCTATTTTATTTTGGTACGAAAGTAGTGTTGTATTTATGTCAAATTTTGTGTCTCTTTAGCAAATTTTGTTGATATTTATTACTGGAGAAAAAATAGTTAGAAAAAGTTAACTGAAATATATAATACAATTAAAAACTAATCAAGTAAAATGAGTGAAAGAGATAATAGTTATTAAAAGCTTCAAAATATTTTCTTCAATAATTGTTTTAGTTTTAGTTTTTTTTTTAATTTTCCTTTCCCCCCCTATTTTTTAGGCCAATCCATTAACTCACCCTTAAGTGTAACAAACAATAATTTTCACTCTACATACTCAAAGCAAGTTAGGTTGTTGTGGTTCGCTTTTGGTGTGCTCGATGAGATAGTTTGACTCATTTTACCATAGTTAAAATACTAACCTGGAATTGTGCAAGAAATTTCCAGTGATGTAGGTTGAATCTGTTGAGTTTGTTATAATATTGTTTTGTTTTACAATTTTCAAATAAAAACCAAAACAATGATGTGCATGATGCTATGATTCTAGCAATTTATGCTTTTTTGTTAGTGTATACAAGGATTTTTCTACATAAATTATGTCATGAAACATGATATAATAATATCATATTCATTTTATTTTCACCGTATATAGCTTAAAAAGTTCCACTTTAAATCAATCGCGTTAAATTTAATAAAACAAGTTAATTCCTATTAACACAACAAACTATAGTTTGAATTTTCATCCCACATAAATACTTGCATCTATTATCTTGTGTTTTGAATATAGTTCCTTTTGAAGAAAAATATTCACGAGACTAAAAAAATATTTTAATTTTAAAATTCATACATCGTAATATTATTATAATTATTCTTCCCATCACATTAATTAATTTCCTTAACAAAATTAATATATCATATGAGATATTAATCAAATATTTAATTTTTATCCATTAAATATCTATTTTTGTAATTTATAACCATTATAAAAGAGATATTTTCTTTTAATCTCTATATGGGAAGTAGAACTTTACAATTTATAGTGGTTCTCAGCACGAATAAAATTGTTTCTAATAAAAAAATTAATGTAATCTAGAAAGAATTTTTTTGACCCCTTCACCGAAATTGTAAAGTAACCCATTGTTATATTTCAACCTCTCCATTCAGTTATTTTTCTCTTACAAAACTATCCGATATAGAAAGAAAACCATAATTAGGTATAAAATCCAATTCCAAAAAATAAAAAAAAGGGTTGAATATAATGTAAATGCATGCATTGTAGGGATGAGTTAACTAGAATTCATAGAAATGTAGCAATGCGTGATGAAGGGCGTAACGGAAGAGATGCTTTCAATTCTCCAAAAGGAAGTATTCTGTTTGTACGTGGCATTTGCATAAAGTGGAATAATGTGAGCCCTGCATATCTTACTACAACTGGAATCTAATTCTTCAAATAAAAGGAGAATCCTTGTATCACAAGGCCACGTTACCCACCTTTTTTGGTTCTCAAAGTTACATTTTTGCTTTAACAAAACCTACTTTTCCTTTATCATTCATACTGTATTGGATTCTGAAACATCCCTGTTTTGGTGATATTTGACCATCACCATTGACTTCATTTGTCGTACGTAAACACCAACACGAAGCATCAAGAGATCTGATTATGTAGAATAAATGATTCATCGATAACTCCTTAGATTACCCCCGAAGTTGATGTATCATTAATATTTGTTGAAATTTAATAAATTTGTTTATTATGCATATAATATTACATCTACTTTTGCCCTATGTGAAATTAACTGGAAAATTTCTCCCAAAATCAACTCCCACTTTTTACAGTGTTATAAGTTGTTAGTTTGTTGGTTATGATTAGTTAATTTTTATTATATTTCTAATTTTATTATGGTTGTTGAATTTTATGACATGTGGATACATTAAATAAGTTGTTATTTCTGTCCCCAGTCAAAACTCATGAATAGATTATTGGGTTGAATTCTTTTTCATGTTTAAACCAAATCGTACCTACTTTTAGCCGATCACCATTCTTATAAAGTGGACAACTTTGTTTCCTTCTGTACAGTTTTATATTTTACTTGTCTTCAACCAATAATTGTAAACTATGTTGAATTACGAAAATATGAACAAGAATCATCAGAGCTCTAACTTTATAGAAATGTAGCTATTAGATTAGGATGTGTTTTGGATAAAGTTTTTCATAATAAATTATATAAAAATAAAATAAAATAAAATATTTTATTAGTTAAAATTAACTTATCCATAAATTAATTTGTAAATACTATTCATATTAACTTCTTCAAGAATAAATTTTTAATTTATCGTAAAATAATTTTAGTTTATGAAGAATATTATTTTTTTTTTTTATATTTTTTTCTCTTACAAATATTTATAAAAAAATTTATTCATACACAAAATGTTGATAATACATGGTCAAGTGATTTGATAATATTTACAACACTCACTATTCAATTTTTTTTTTCCTGAATCAGAGTCTTATTTTTCTAATAGATTATCCGGTATTAAATATTCTATTGGCATGTTTTAGTCAAAATAATATCTCTTGCATTACTGATCACCGAAAAGAAAAAAACAAAAACTAACATTGTTGCCTTGTGTTCCTTTCCCTTTAGGTACCTTCGACCATTTGATGTTAATAATTGCATGTTAAGCGTTCTACTTGGTATAAGTATTTGTTTAATTTATGTATTTAACCTATTTTTAAAATAACAACTTATTTTTGTCAACTTTTAAAAAATAACATATTATTTTAAAAGAAAATCTTTCCCAAGTATGAATAGTAAAGAAATTATGAGTAGTGATATAAATGAAAGGCACAAGCCTATGGTTCTTAGTGTTGAAATTCATGGCCTCCTGCTTCAACTTGTTACTTGGGCTTTAGGGCCCGAAGTCTAAGCGGAGAATATCTGGTGGAACGAATATGGGCTCGTAAGGCCCAGTTGGGTCAACCCAGATTCATAATGGCCCCGATGGTTGACAAGTCGCGATTATCGTTTAGATTATGGTGGCGTAATTCATTCCTACATTTTGGCCCAATATGTGTTGTTGGAAGCACTCATCTCAAGGTGGTGCCTTTATCATGATCGGGTGTTTTCAGCGCATTGCTAAACGGGAAAACTATGGTGCCATCTTCATGAATCAATTTCCTCTTGTCAAAGGATCACCTTTTACTTTATTTCTTCTTTGGGCTTCATTTCTATTGGGCTTTCCTTCACTTTGTTAGGTTTTTTTTTTTCTTTCTTTCAGGAACTTACTGTTACTATGTATACTCTTTTTTTTTTTTAATATATATATCTTCTATTCATTTAATAGCATGACATATTTTTATCTCCACCAGGTGCTAGCCATTGTTGCTACTCAATCTCTTCTTCAATCTCATTGGTAAAAAATGTTGTTAGAGATAATGATAACGAAGAAAGTGTTGCTAAAATTTAGAGTAGGAGTCAAAGAAATATATATATATATTTAAATTATTATTTAGTGTGGTCCTAGTGAATTTTATACTTGATATTACTTTTTAATTTAGTATTAACTGGATTAACGCTTTTTAATTTAATATAAAAATTAAAATAAAATTCTAAAAATTACATTTACTTAATAACGATGTACAAAGTGATGAGAACAAAGGAAAAGAAGCGACATCTAAAGAATTGAGCAACAAGATTCTTGTAAGATGTAGAATATATTACAACAGTTGTATTATATTTCTGTAGTAAAATGTGATGATGGAGCCTTTCAAATGTTGGAGTGGACGCACTTATAATTTTATATTTAAAATTATCTGGCCTCTAACTTTTCAATACCTATGTAGTTTTTCTTTTACTTGAAAATAGTACATAGCGGTAAATGAATTGCATGGTAGTGAAGGCAAATTGCATGCGTATTGTACGGCCAGGTTGCAGGTTCGGTGATATGGTGACGTGTTTAATTATTTACTCTTTTCGTTGTCAAAGACAAAAGGTGAAAGATGTTTTTCCCTTTATTCAAATCAAGATCTTCTATCTCGATATTTTAGATAAAAATATAAATTGTCACAAAAAATTACATATGCAAATTACGAAGATACCAGTTTGTACGAATCAATCGACGAAATTGCCACACCAAACTACATGGTTGATCTCCGTTTCACTCCTTATTTCTGTTTTAAGTTACTTAATTTATTAATTTTTTTGTACACAATATTTATTAATCCAAAGTTAGAGGCTAATTTTTTAATATACAAAAATTCATGATGGATCTTTTTCGATAGATATTCTTTTATATATATAAATATAAAATCCCTAACCACATTTTGAAAGAGTATAATTATGTGTTAACTATAATATATGTTAGTTATTTAATTTATTAATTAACCAATAAAAAACCGTTGCTTTGTACTCGTATAAATTAACGTGCAAATTTTTCATACTATTTATCATTCTTCTATTTAGTTTATTATGGTAATAATTCATTTAGAGTATACAAATTAGATATAATTGATAGTTTTTATATAAGCAACTGCTTTGTTTAATATCATTGAGTTTGATGAGAATTGTCCCCCAAGATTAAATATTTTATAGTCTGAAAACTCACCATCCTATGATCATCTGGTATTTCTTGTAGTTATTTAAGATAAGACAACATTTTCAAATCAACAAATGTAAAAAGTAGTATCAAATATGGTGTTTAATGGAAAAAATGGATGTAACAAGTAGATTCCAATTGAAGATGTGACTAACAAGAATAGAAAGTTTCAACTAATGTTATTTACTCTCTATTCCTATTATATCAAAAGAACAAACACTTACTGTAGTAGGAAGATCTAACATTAATTAACATCATAATATATGCATATTAAATGCACATATACTTAGCATTCATTTTCTTATGAGATATTTTTTTCTTTAATTTTGACGGGGCTAATAAAGCTCAAGAAGAGATTACACAAAAATTAAACAAGGAGGAGAAGCGCCCACAACATCAGAAATTAAACATTGCCTAGGATGTTGCTCGTACGTCACAAAACTTGCTTCTAAGTTACATGCCATGTTAGCTAACAATTTGACATATTTATTCTCTTTTCTGAATATATGATTCACGTGTACATGCCAATTTCCCTTGATTCATTAAAAGCATCTCACATTTTCTTATGAAATGCTTTTATAGGAAAGGTTTTTGAAGTCTCTCACTTGTTGGGTATTTCAATACTACATTCATTCCTATTCCAACTACTATTCCTGTATTATTTCTCAGAGTGTTAATTATATATCCTTAGTGAAAGAGTTAGAATAATTGTCTTCAATCATTCCATACCTTTTTTTCAATGGATAGTTATATCTTTTTCTTTCCCTTATTTTCTAATAAGTGAAAGGAATCTAAAGTGAATACCTTGTTTTAGAACCTAAAAACACTTATGAAAGGGTACTTTTAAAATGAAGATAAAGAATTTTCTTGTATTTAATAATCGTCTTAATAAAAATTTTGCTAAATTTTCTCAAGAAATAAACTTAAGTCTTGTGTTGTTATTGAGTAAACCCAGATAAACTTTATTATTCTATCTTACATTGTGAATTTTCTCCTAGATTTAGAAGTTCCTCAAAATGATTTTTATAACAAGTCTTGTTCATAGGACAATTTTTTTTTACATTAACAATATTGTTAATTAAGAGGATTATCTTTGTATATTTCTTTACCTAATTTAAGTTTTTTACTTATTAAAAAAATTTTAAAGGCAAAATATACGATTCAACCTTTTCTTTTATGATTTTTTGCTATCTTTATCTTTTTTTAATTTTCTACTTAAAAAAAATGTCTCAAGTTTTTTTTTATTTAAAAAAGAGTGAAATGAAACACATTTATTCTTGCGAGGCGTTAATGGTTTGGTTAAATGTAGAATAAATTGAAAAATAATTTACTGGAATTGAATCACTTTTTAAAAATCTTTTGGTTCGATTTTTGTTTTATATAAAAAATAGTTTGATTTATATAGTTTATTTCGATTCTCAAATAATTTAGTTAGAATTATTTTTTTTAACATTCTTAGAGGTATATGATTTAGTTCAACACATAGATCTGACTAGAAAATAATTCATCCAATTTTTTTTTTTTTTGTGCATTCACCCAAATTAGTTTGAACTAAGAAATAATTCAGTTTAATTTTTATGGTTTGATTTATTTCAATTTTCACATAATTTAATTTACTTTATTTTTTTAACACTTATATTTATTCTTAATCACTTTCGTGACGGAAATGTACGAGCCATAATTCCTAATTATCTTTAGAATGTTAAGCATGCGACCTAAAATATCTTATGGCAATAAAATAATCAATTGACTAAATTATCAAATATTTATTATGTAGAACAAATATTTAAAAAATATAATCCTCAATAAATAAATATGTTAAACTATTTTATTGTATATTTATTTTAAATTGCTAGTAATTTAAGATAATGCTTTATACTGCAGATATATGAAAACAATTATTAATGACATTAATTAGAATGAAGAAATGATATTTTTAACTAAAATATTTTTATTAAAATATTTACGAGTGTATTTTTAATTGTATCAATAATTAATGTTTTTTTAATTTTAAAAAACAGGAATATCATTTAAAAATAATTATTTTTTAAAATAAAATATTTCAAAATAAACTAAAACTCTTAAATTTAAAAATAAACTAAACTAAAAATAGTAAGTTTTTATAATTTTATTATATTTTAAATAAATTATTAAAATTTTAATTTTAAGATGATTAATAAATTGTTACTTTTTAAATATTTATTATAAAATTACAAATTAAAAATTTATATAAAATATAAAGGCGTATGCAACTTTATTTCATATCAAATATATTCCTATAACTTATTACTAAGAAAAAAACTATTTAAATAATTTTGTATGGTTTAACAAAAAATTACATAATCTTAATATCTATATTTTACAAAAAAAAAAAAGTTGTGGTACAATGTATAAAAAATAATAAAATTATTAACAAAGAAAACCTCAAATAAAATTTTTAAAATAAAAAAAATCAGTAAAGTCTGAAATTGAATTTTGTTTAAAAAATAATAAAACCGAACCCTAAAAGAAAAATTGAAGCTATAGAAAAATCCAACACCTTAACTAAATAGTTCTCCAATATCCTCTTATGGGAAAAAGAAAAGAAAGTAGGGGATTACCGATGGAAATTTATTTTGGTTCATTGTATGACGTGTGAAGGATTTGATGCATCTGCTTCTGGTCTCTTGTTTGTGACCATGACGTCATGTGTTGTAACTCGTATCCTCTCCGTTTGTGTTCCTAAAGAAACCAAAAGAAACACGACACTATTTTGTGCGGATGCAAATAATACTTTACAAGGTCAGCTACCATCCATTCCCCACGACCTTTGTCCTTATATACACTCACATGTCTGTCTGTGTGTGTGTTTTTATGTTCACTCTGCTACACATGTCAACTACGAGCTCTTAGAAAACATAATAGCATTATCAGTTACCATTTAGAACTTGAGAATGGGTTTTGCTGAGAGGCTTCTGTCTAGGAAGAATGGCAGTTATTCTCAGATTGGAATTGGCATGAGGGAAGAGCAAGAGCGCTCCAGGATGTTTACGTGGTGGAACACCGTGAAGCGCGTGGCTTCCAGCGCGTGGGAAATGGGTCGCTCTGATCCAAGGAAGATTGTTTTCTCCGCAAAAATGGGTCTTGCTTTGACACTTATTTCCCTTTTGATTTTCCTCAAAGAACCCTTCAAGGACATGAGTCGCTACTCCGTCTGGGCCATTCTTACTGTCGTCGTAGTCTTTGAGTTCAGCATAGGTATCTATTTCTATACCTAACTACAATACAACACATCCTTTCTTTATCTCAATCTTGTTCCTTGCTTTGAATCTTGATTTTCTAAGGACTAGTGCTTTTTGCTGGAACTTTTATTCTATCATATGTTTTCTTTTATTTTGGTGTTGGGGCCCTTTAACTATATATTGCCATTATCCAACAACTTCAAATTTTAAAATAATGAATTCATGCTATGAATTATTCATTCCTTAAGCTTAGGGGTTTATACGATAAATATCGTTTTAGAAATGCGATGTTGAACTGTTTATGTGTGTGTTTTTAGTTTAGGGCATAAGCTTTTGAATTTGTTTAGTTGGATAATGAGATTTGCTTCGTTTTAATTCCTTTTCCTCACGTGTGGAGTTGAGTTGGTGAGTTATACATGGAATTAGTACGAAAAGGTTGCTCGTTTAGAGGAAAACAGTTTGCGGGACCGTCTTCAGTTCCGAGAAACCATAGAAACATGCAACTGGAAGATCGGACATTTTTTTTCATTTATGCAAGTGTAATTAAATTTTTATTCTGTCACGAAATAAATTATTGTTTTATGGTTGAGAAATTGTAGGTGATGTTGATCCTATATTTATCTTAGTGAATAAAGTACGTCAGTTTGATGGCGGCATTGTTATAGGGACAGTGAGAAGAAAACTAAATAAATAATTTACCTGTCGGGCCACCGTTTTAATTATTTCCCTTTATTAGTCCCTGAATTCAATAGCTCCTATTGCTTTTTCAATCGGTTATTTTCATATTGATATCTATAATCTATCATAAATCCTTTATATGTTTTCCATTGGGTCAAGGGGGCCATATGTATCTAACCTATCTATCTATCACTTAGATTCATAGTAAATTATAACCAAACATAATGCACTAATGCAGGGGCTACTCTGAGCAAGGGGTTTAACAGAGGATTGGGGACATTGTCGGCTGGAGGACTTGCTCTGGGGATGGCAGAGTTATCAGCATTGGCTGGAGAATGGGAGGAACTTATAATTATTATAAGCATCTTCATTGTAGGTCTGGTTTCACAATCATTTGCCTTTCATATCTTTATGAAAAATTGTTATGAGTAAATAATACATGCAGCGATAGTGTAAAGACTTTTTATATTGTTATCCAATAAAAAATTGTCATGAATAGTAAGTTTGTTGACTTTCATAATAATTACTTAAAGTCATATCTTTCATGATTTCTGATTGGATGATAGTGAATTTTTTTTATAGTGATAATACATAGAAATTAAACTCATTTGTTATTTCTTTAAGTGTGTTTCTATATTATGCCTGGTTTTTTGAATTCTGACTAGCTGTGTGATTGATAGGATTTTGTGCAACCTACGCAAAATTAGACCCTACTTTGAAGCCTTATGAATACGGTTTCCGGGTGTTCTTGATCACGTACTGTTTCATTACTGTATCCGGGTATCAAACAGGGATGTTTGTTGATACAGCTGTAACTAGATTTTTTCTCATTGCACTTGGTGCTGCTGTATCTTTGGGAGTAAATATCTGTATATACCCTATCTGGGCTGGCGAGGATCTGCATAATCTTGTGACACAAAATTTCATGGGTGTTGCAACATCTTTGGAAGGTATGTACAATATTTTCTCCATCATTACATTTAATTTGCAGTTACTACTATTTAGTTTGCTTTTTCTCAAACTTGTTTCCTTGGTTGTATAACTCTGTTGAGCTTCTCTTCTCTTTTTTTCAGGTGTTGTCAATCATTACCTACATTGTGTTGAGTATAAGAAGGTGCCATCTAAAATTCTTACTTACCAAGCTTCTGATGACCCAGTTTACAACGGCTACAGATCAGTGGTTGAATCTACAAGTAAAGAAGATTCATTGGTACTACTGTCTACTTAAATTTTCTGATTCATGAATATATGTTTATCATCATTTTGACTCATTGTTCACGTGCTGGTGATTGAAGATGGGATTTGCTGTCTGGGAACCACCACATGGTCATTACAAAATGCTTAGATATCCATGGAAGAATTATGTGAAATTAAGTGGGGCTCTAAGGCATTGTGCATTTATGGTCATGGCTATGCATGGATGCATACTTTCTGAAATACAGGTACTTCTTGTCTGTGAACTTTTTTGTAATGGTTGTTGGTAGAAAATCTCTGAAAATTTTGTTTTTTCATTACGAGGAGACCATAGGATGTAATGGCTTAATAAGAATTGATAATTTATTGAATGATGTTGCCAGTTATAACCTGTGTTCAATTGTTGTGCTTTGTGTGAGGATTGTAAGAATTGTAAACTTAAGGATTCATCAAAAGTGGTTGACAATCAAGTTCACTTGCATAGTTAGAAAAATGTAAACCACAGACTTCGCGTGTGCTCCACTTCTTGTGTGAAAAGTTTACTTGGATGCTTGGCAAGGGATTAAGAGTTGTTTTTGACATATATTTCTCATTCTTCTTCCATCTTTCAATTTTTCTTGAATCAGTAACTTCTTTTGGCATTTTTTTTTCTCTAGTGGATGTTAGCTATCCACTTACCCTTAATGCCGTTGCACTTGGATGACACCAGAAAGACATGTATTGTTTTTGAATATTAGCAAATGTTATCAATTATGCAATAACTTTCTGGAGCATAGCATAAATAATTTGCTCAATTTCCTTAATGTCCATGAATCAATTTATCCCTTGCTTTTGTCAGTTCCTTATTATGTTAAATTGGAGATGCTGTTGGAGTCCTGAACATAAAAGTATACCATTTATGATTGTGATTTAGAAGTCTGTTTCTGCCATAAAACATATATTATTCTTATTTTGGCATAAAAACATAAATGCTTGACCTTGTTTCTTAACAATCGTAGAAAGTCCTTGTGTGCTACCCCTTCCCATCATCCTAGTGATTGATGTTGGAGATCCCACATTGATTACTAACATGGTCAAAATAATGTATAACAGTGGAAGACAATCTTTATTCCATAAGGTAGCTTTTGAAGTTGAGTTAGACCCAATCCCAAATTCTAAAATGGTATCAGAGTATCTAGTGGTTGTTGTTAGTCCTATTGTGTTGTTATTACACTATCCGCAAATGTATAATCTCAAAAATTTTATGTTTAAGATGTTTAGTCTTTGGTGTGAGGGATGTGTATAAAAGGGAAGCAATCCTTACCTTATAAGCTAGTTTTTGGGATTGAGTAAGGTTAAATCCAAATTCTAAAGAATCGAGACATATCATTGTTTAAATGAAGCTTTTATCAAGGCAGTCCATTTATCTATCTGTTGTGAAACAATCTTTACCAGTATGTTTGTTTCATCTATTTTTCACGGCAGACTTGACAGCATATGCATTTGATCGTGGCATTTGAAATGCACCAATTTATTTTCCTCTCCATATAGAGAAGGTTCCCAATTGTTAGACATGTTTGTAGGTTACGGGTTACCCAACACTATGTATTTCTCATTTAAAAAGTTGTGGGTTGTCTACTACTTCTTTCCTTTTATGTGCGTTACTTAAGTACCTTTTGTGATACATAGGCTCCAGCTGAGAAGAGACAAGTTTTCCGCAGTGAGGTCAAGAGGGTAGGTTGTGAAGGGGCAAAAGTGTTACGTGAACTTGGAAACAAAGTTAAAAAGATGGAGAAACTAGACCGGGGAGACTTGCTGTACGAAGTGCACGAGGCAGCAGAGGCATTGCAACAGAAGATTGATAAAAAATCTTACCTTCTTGTGAACTCAGAGAGCTGGGAAATCGGAAACCGGCCAAGAGAAGAGGAGAGTGATAATCAACAACAAGGCCTCTTTAACATGGATGAGGAAAGAAAGTTTCTCGAGTACAAGTCTCTTAGTGAAGCAGTACTTGATATCAGAACAGTTGAAGTTCAAAATACTTGGGAAGAAGGAATTTCAACTCCTGCTGTGCCTGCAACCAATGTCTCTCAAAACATGTTCAGGAAACAGATATCTTGGCCTTCTCATGTTTACCACAAATCAAATCCCGTGGCCAGAGAGAGTCAAGAATCAAAAACTTACGAAAGTGCTAGTGCACTATCTGTAACAACATTTACATCGCTTCTGATTGAGTTTGTAGCAAGGCTTCAAAATCTGGTGGATTCGTTTGAGGAATTGGGTGAAATAGCAAACTTTGTTGACCCACTTGAGCAACAAGAACCAGTAGCATCTCGTGGGTTTTGGACCAGGTTCTTTAACTGCTTGATATTCAAGGACTGAAAAGTTGCTAACTTGGTTCCCCTCCTATGTGGATTTGTTGTAATTTTGAGTCCAATCTTTAAAACTACAACAGATAACTAAAAATTCACAAATCTCTCAGTATTTGTACAAGTTTTCTTTAGATTAAATATTAACTCTAGCTTTACCGCCACATTATGGAAGCATGGTTTACCACATGTTTGGTTAGGCGTTTTAGGAACGTGCGTCAAAATTTTCATTTTTTAGGGAATTTGACAGGATAAGTGGAATATAGACGCAGATATAAAAACATGCTTAAGGGTGCCTGGATTCATGTCCAACAACAGCATACTGGATAGGAAAAACAGAAGATACTATTTTATGTTTCTGCATTTTGAATCTCACGATAGTGCATCTAAATATATAATCTAGGCTCAGTTTGAGGATGAATTTCACGCTAGGTAAAATGAATATTTTTTTTTTTGTTTTTGTAGTTTTAGTGACCCAATTTTGGTTTTTGAGCATTTTTAGTTTACATTAAATAATTTAATTTATAAAAAAATTAAATGATTAAATTCACATGTATCATAAATTGTCTAATTGTCTAATTTAAAAGAATATAATTATTCAACATTATGAGTTATCAATTTAATGTTGAATAATAAATTAAGTGAAATAAAATTAAATAATTAAAATTAAGATGACTAAATTTATTAACTTTTTAAATGTATGAAATCAAAATCGAACATTATGAGATTCAAAATTATACATACACTAAATTAGGTAGAGTAAAAGTACAATTACTTATAATATAATACCAAATTAGATAAATCCAAAGTACAATCAAACCTATAATAGATCAAATGTGGAAAGAAATCAATTTTGAATCTCGAGCTAGTACATCCAAACATATAATATATACTGAAAGTAAAAATTTTAACAATTTAATAAAGACACAAAATAATAAAAAATTAGAAATAAATACACATATATACACATATATTATGTGTAATTATAAATATTATTATTTTAGTTTCTTTATACACTATTACATGTATGGCATTATATAATATTATAAAAATATAAAAATGGTCACTTACTAATTTTGATAATATTTTAATAAATATTATATCTAAATTATATTATAAAATATTATTAGCAATATTTTTATATTTAATAGATATTATTAAAATAGAAGTGTTGGTAATATTTTTATATATAATGTTACTAAAAGTTATATATATATATATATATATATATATATATATATATATATATATATATATATATATATATATATATATATATATATATTCTTTTGAAATTTTCTTATTTTATAATGTGTTTACTTAATATAGTAAGTGTACAGTTTTTTTATTTATATTTTTATAACATTTTTATTTAATTTATTTTTGCTCTATTTTTTTATCATATCACTTATTTTATTTCATACTTCTCTATCTTTTCTTATTGCTTTTTTAGCCTAAAAAAATTTATACAACAAATAAGTAATACAATTAAATTATAGTTCATATCTATAATTATATATCACACTTTTCGTCGATTTAAAATCAATTTGATTCTTCGTTGCAAGCTTTTCCGAGGAGACGATATCAAAGCTCAACAAGCAAGTGGTTGGCTCTTAGCAGTGAGGCCAAATTTGTAGCTGATATCCAAGTCAGCTGGGTCTAAATTACTTTGGAAGACTACTAACTTTGTTCTTCTCCTTTGTGAAATGTGGATTAATTTTAATTATGGAGGAGAATGAGTAGGGTTTCACCATTGCCGTCTTTGTCTCTACCAAAGCATGGTAAGTTTGAGGTTGACTTTTTAAAAATTCAAGTATAAAAAATTAAAATTCAACTTTATTTATGTTGAAGTCGGGGAAACCAGCAAAAATGTGCCTACTTTTAATTTTTTTTACTTACATATAATTTTAAATAAATTATATATTAAATTATTAATTATATTTAATTTAAATAGTATTTAAAAAATAATAAACAACATAAATTATTAAAATAAAAATTTAAGGATAATTTATTTTTTTTAATAAACTTTGTAATTTCAGTTATATATATATATATATATTGGATCTCATGGTGAGGACGGAGGTTCATATCCTCATACCTAACACGGATCGGTCAATGCAAATTTCTGCATTAAAGTTGGGTTGGGCTGAAATTAATACTTACGAGTTTAAATTTAATTGTTGAGCCTAATTACAATGAGATCTCTTTGGTATATGGAGATTCGGGAGTTGATGAGCATTTCTTTGGGATGAACTGAAATTTTGATGAAAATTATGATAGCAATCTTTAAATTCACAGCAAATAACTTACTTCTATATATTTTATTTGAAAAACGTGTTAAATAAATTTTATTTTCTGTATAATATAATGCCTTTTGTTTTTGTTTCCTTTTTTTCTTTCTTGATTTTTATCTCTACAATTTCTTTTTTCATATTAGTCCTTAATGCTCTTGTTTCAATGTTTATATAAGAGAAAATACGTTATGAGTTGATTGCGTAAAATAGTTTTACAGTTATCTAATAATAAATTATTAAGAATGGTAAATTGTTAATTTTTATAATAATTATCTTAAAATCATATTATGATTAAATGATATTATAAAACTGTTTTATACTGTGACTATTAAATTTGTCTATATAATTATAAAATTTTGATATATTATCCTCTTATATCAAAATATTTTTATTTTAGTCTCTATTAATTAGGAAACACGAAGTCAATTTTTTAATCTTTGTTAGTCATGTCATCCCTTAACGAAGATAAAAACTAAATGAAACAATTTTTTTATAAAAATTAAAACAAAAAATTTGTTTAATGAGAATGAAAATAAAAACAATCTTATACTATTATATATACTAATTTTTATGACAAAAAATGGTAGAATTGGAAAACATCTTCAAATACCACTGGACAGGACATCAATGATACAATGAGACCATAAATAAAGACTTTCAACTTATTTTACAAGTAATTTTATCTAATTATAGTTATTCAATTAACATTTAGACCTAGAAATCTCTCCAAATAAAGGTGTCTATCAAGAAAAATTTTAAGTAACATCACAAAAAATCAAACTCACATCCATGAAAAGGATGAGAGTTAACTTTGCATCCTTAACTACTTGTGCAACATACATTGAAACTAAAATGTTAACCGTAGCAAGCCTCCTTGAGAAGACGACACCTTGGCATAGCAAGCAAGTGCTTGGCTCTTGGCATTGAGAGACCAAATTTCTCATTCATGTCCAAGTCAGCTGGGACCATAAGTCCTGGAAGTTTCCAACTAAAGCAATGTACTAATTGAGCGACAACAAGTTTAACCGTAGCTAAGCCTAGATGTATTCCAGGACATCCCCTACGACCATAACCAAATGGTATAAATTGAAAGTCATATCCTCTAAAATCAAAATTATTATTGATGAATCTTTCTGGATAAAATACTTCAGCGTTGTCTGACCATATCTTAGAATCTCTTCCTATTGCCCATAAATTTATGATGATTCTTGTTTTTTTCTCAATGAAATAGCCTTGAATCATAGCATCCTCGGTTGACTCTCGGGGGACTAATGGTCCAGGAGGATACAATCTCAAGGTCTCCTTAATCACAATATCCAAGTAACTTAACTTTGCCAAATCATTTTCCTCTACCAATTTGTTCCTTCCAACTACGTTATCTAGCTCATGTTGAAGGTTTTTCATCACTCTTGGATGCCTTAGGAGCTCAGATAACGCCCATTCCACAACAATTACAGAAGTTTCAAATGCCCCACCAATCATATCTAAGAGTATAGCCTTAATGTTAGTTTTATCAATGACATGATTTTGTTCATCATAGGGATTGATAGGCTGGTGCATCAGCGAGAGTAATATATCTATGAAGTCCTTATGGTATCGTTCACTTTGTACATTTGAATTGTGTTCATGCTCCTTAATTATCTTCTCCAATACTTCGTCAATTGCTTTACTAACTTTCTTGAACCTTCTTTTTAATCCCTGATAATGAAATTAATTTTCTTAATAATGTATTGGAGATTGAAAATGTCACTAAATTATCATACTAAAAGAAGTATTGGTCAAACAAAAACATTGCGATCATTGTTGAATAATAGAAAAAGAAACATATACAAAATTAAACTTTAACATTTGGCTAGTCATGATATTAAATGAATAAACTCCTATTTTAATCCTAATATATGTAGTATTACATATCACTGCCCAACTTACTAAAAACATCATTTAGTTTCTAACTTATAAAAATCCATTCATTTGAATTTTTTCTATATTTTTCAAAGTTGTTTTACGAAAAAAAAATGATTAAATTAGGTGAGTTTTCAAAATTTAGAGACTACCGTGAAAAATTACAAATTAAATTCAAATGCTGAAATAGGGATTTAATCAATATTAAATTATTTTAAGCTTATATACTAGTTTGAGTGGGTAAAGATTTGAATATTATTTAATTGTAGCAAGCAAAAACTAAAGTAGTGTTCCACTCAATTATTTAGGTTTTTTTTTTTTTTTAAAAAAGTTGGTACAAACATATTTTTTTTTAAAGTTCTTAAAATATTAAGCAACTTAATTTTTACAAATGATTTTTTTTATAGAAAAATTAAGTGAATGAACTTTAAAGAAAAGAGAAACTTTACGGTATTTTTTTCTTTACTTTGACCTTACTGTCTAAGTTATTTCAACTTAAGTATCATTGACATAATCTTGACCAGACTATTTCTGTTTGATTTCAACCAATACTTTTGGCTCAAGTTATATCAAAATATTTTTTGTTTGACTTTCATCGAAACATCTTATACTGGACTTCAATTGAAATAATTTTTGATCAATTTTAACTAGTGCATTTATGACTCAAACATCGATCAAAATATTTTCAATTTGGGATCAATAATAATATTTTTAACTTAATTTTATTCGATATTTTTTATGATATAAGTTTATTTATTTTATTTAATATAATACAATAAATTTTAAAAAATAGTTAATGAATAACTGATTATCTATAAAAATAATAAATAACTTAGATCTAATCCATTATTTTTCCTTGTTTAAAATTAATGAATTGTTTAGTGAGTGGCGGTAGTTATAGCAGAAAATAAAGAAAAGTTTGGAAGGGTGGTTGAGTTGCATACCTGAAGATCAAAAGGTTGAAGGCAAGGCACATAATCTGCTAGATTAAAGGAGGCAACAAGGTTAATCTCATTTTGAATCAACCCAACCAAATCAAACTCACTATGCTTGCTACACCCGACCACCATTTTATAGACAATATCCTCTACAACGTGGTGCACCACATTGCTAAGATCCACAACCTGGCCCACCATAGCTGCTTTCTGGAGTGACTTAACTGCTAATTCCAGCACCGTCATCCTCAAAGGCGCGAAGGACTGAACCTTGGACATGCTCAAAAGGTGTAAGGTACACATTTTCCTCATGTTACGCCAATATGCACCGTACTCAGCGAACGCCAACCCCTTCCATTCATAGCTAAAGTACTTAGCGGCTTCAAGTCTGGGCCGAGTAGTAAAAATAGCATCATTTATTTTCAAGAATTGTTCGGCGCCCAACGAGGATGAGATAACAATGGTTCTCACCTGTCCTAGTCGCACAGACATGATGCCTCCATATTTTTTGGATAACCTTTCGAGTCTGCGGTGTGGGAGTTTTCCCAACATGTGGAGGTTCCCGATTACCGGAAACCCCGGTGGCCCAGGTGGGTGTCTTCGCTTGTCCTTCATCTCTATTCCACGCAATATCATAATGAATATGAGTATAGAAAGAAAGACAAGGAGGATTGAAAAATACATGTTTTATGTTTGATAGGGGGGAATGTGAAACATGAGCTAGACACCACGCGCTTATATCCTGCTCCGTCTCTCAATTATTTCACTCATTATTGTTCTACTTTTTCCATGTCTTAATCTAACAAATATTTTTTACATTAAATGATATTTTAATGTTCACGTGCATAACGTTTTTCTTTAATTATACTCTTTATTTGTAACATTTCCTTTTATAAAAAATATTTTTATTTATTTATCCATATTAAATTTTAAACATTTCCTTATCATACACCAGTATAAATGTTTAAAACATTTCCTTTGAGAAAGTAAGTATTATTTTTTATTGGATACAAAAGGGATTATAACGTTTCTAATTTTTTTTTGTGAATGACTCAATTAATTGATGCGGAAAAATAGGTTTTTTTGCTATTCTTTTATGTATCTCAACTACTCCTTTCATGTCATGTCATGTGTTTTATCTTTCCTGTTAAGATTTTTACATATTATCCAAACCCTCGCCATTAACTATATTATTATTGTTATATTATAGAAGTATATAAAACCGGTTTAAAGCATGCTTGGAAACATGTTTAACACTAAAAATATCACATTCATGAAGTGAAAAAGCAAAAGTTAGATCTAGTAACATTTATTTTGATATGGAAAATCACACCAGTAATCTGTTTCCAAAAACCCACTTAGTCATCTTTGATCAACATAAAATTGGTTTAGTCATCTTGATTTAATTTATAATGTAAATAATGCAAATCAAAAGTAAAAATCTTAACAATTTAGTAAAGAATATTACATACGCACAAAAGAAAATAAAAATATAAGAGATCAACCATATATATTACATACAAGTGTCTTACATCGACCACAATCAAATAGGATATTATATTTTTATAACATATTTCTAATTATAGTATTTTATATAATTTTATTTATATTTATTTTTTTATTACATCATTTATCTTATTTCATACTTCTCTCTTTTTCCTGCTCGCATATTACTTCAAATTAAATTCAATTTGGTTATTTGAGAAGACGATATCTTGGCACAACAAGCAAGTGGTTGACTCTTGGTATAGTGAGGCCAAATTTTTCACTCATGTCCAAGTCATTTGGGGCAATATTTCCTGAAAGTTCCCAACTGAAGCAATGCATTAATTGAGCGACAACAAATTTAGCAACAATTAAACCTAAATGCATTCCAGGACATCCTCTGCGACCAAAACTAAATGGTATAAATTGGAGGTCATGTTCTCGAAAGTCCAAATTGTTATTTATGAATCTTTCTGGATAAAACACTTCAGCATTTTCAGACCATATTTTAGAATCTCTTCCTATTGCCCATAAGTTTATGATGATTCTTGATTTTTTTTCAATGAAATAACCATCAACCATAGCATCTTCGATTGACTCTCGGGGGACTAATGGTCCAGGTGGATATAATCTTAAGGTCTCCTTGATCACAATATCCAAGTAACCTAACTTTGCCAAATCTTTTTCCTCCACCAATTTGTCTCTTCCAACTACTTTATCTAGTTCATCTTGAAGGTTTTTCATTGTCCTTGGATGCCTTAGGAGGGCAGATAATGCCCACTCCACAACCGTTGCAGTAGTGTCAAATGCCCCACCAACCATATCTATGAGTATAGCCTTAATATTATTTCGATCTATGACATGGCTTTGTTCATCATATGGATCCATGGGTTGGTGCATCAACGAGAGTAATATGTCTATAAAGTCCTTATGGTGTTGTCCATTTTGTATATCTGAATTGTTTTCATGCTCCTTAATTATCTTTTCCAATACTTGATCAAGTGCTTTACTAATTTTCTTCGACCTTCGTTTTAATCCCTAATAATAAAAGTTAAATTACTTAAATACATTAAGATGAAAATAAAAGTTAAATTACTTAAATACATTGAGATGAAACTAAAATTTCATGTGAAAAGGAAGGACAGGCAGTTACCTTGCAAGTGTGTGACGGGAATTAGGGAGGGATTATCAAACAAATAATTGAAATTTTGCAATAAATGTTGAAAAGCAGTAAAAGCGCATGCATAAAAATCTCCACTTCATTTCCAAACTTATAAAATTCTATCATTTTAATATTTTTTACTTCATTTTTTCACAGTTATTTTACGCTAAAAAGAGACTAAAGTGGTTGACGTTTTTCAAATTTAGGACTAATGTTAGGATTTTTTAAATTAAATTAAAATATGGAAATGAGGGTTTAATCCATATTAATCTTTTAAAGGTTAAACCAATTTTAGTGAGTAGATATTTGAGTTACAAATACCTTTTAGTAGATATAAAACATTCTTTTATGGTTAGAACAAATTAAGTTAGAAAAGAGAAGTGAGAGATGATGAGAAAATTTAAAAATTCTTTTTTCATAGTTTTCAATGATTAAGATGTGAGGAATCGCACTACTAAAAAATTTAAAATTTATTATAAAATAATTTTGTAGTTAATTTTAAAATTAATGTTATTTTGTAGTTAATTTCTAGTAAAAATAATTAGTTACAAAATTACTATAATATTGGTGGTAGCATGAAATAAGTAGTAAATTAGTTAAGAAAATAATCTTAGTTAATTTATAGTAAATTTTTAAAATTTGTAGTTATTTTCTAGCTAATTTGTAATAATAAGAAATATAAATAAATATTTAAATTTAGCTAGGAAAAATAATATTCTAGTTAAATAATATTTAATTAACTAAGTTTTAACTACTAATTTAAATAGTATCTAAAATTAGTAGTAAAATAAAAAAAATCTTATTTCATTTTCAATATTTAATTTCATACTAAAAAAATATTACAAAAATCTTCACTTGTCTAGGTGCAAGACAATAAATAAGTTGAACTATTAATAAATTATTTAAAATTGAATTATTAATTAAATAAATAAATTTAAAATTTAATTATTTAATAAGACAGATGGAAACATTACAAATTCAATATTAACATATTAACCGTGAATAGTTGGTTTATTAATGAGTACTTTGCTATTCTTTGTTGCTTTTATATTCATTATGAAAATAAGAATAATTTTATTGTAAGTGTTAAATTTAATTTTAAAGTTTATGTTTTTTAGTGGTCAAGAAATTATGAATTATTTATTTATTAAATTAGTCTAAAATATTTGAATATCACATGTCACATCTTAATCAATTATTTCTATTTGTAAAATTATCGTACAGTATTAAAATATTTATTAAATACTAAATTAATAAAATTAAAAATTAATTTAATTTTTTATGAAAATAAAAACAAGTAAATTATAAATGAGTCAAATTAATTAAATTTTATATATTTTTTAAATAACACTACAAGATTTTTTTTTTTATTTTGCTACTATTTAAATTAGTAGTTAAATCATAACTAATTAAATATTAATTAACTAGAATATATTTTTCCTAACTAAATTTAAGTTATATTTATTTATACTTCTTATTACAACAAATTAGCTAGAAAATAACTACAAATTTTAAAAATTTACTACAAATTAACTAAGATTATTTTCTTAACTAATTTGTTACTTATTTCATGCTAGCATCAATATTATAGTAATTTTGTAACTAATTATTTTTATTAGAAATTAACTATAAAATAATTATTTATTTTAAAATTAACCACAAAATTATTTTCTAACAAATTTTAAATTTTTTAGTAATATAAGTCAAACAGTAAAGTTTTAAATAGGCTTGCTTAGACTAAAACTTAATAAATTTATAAGTCAAACATAAATTTTAAATATTTAGCTAAGGTGAACTAGTTTACCCGAATAACCGTGTTACTACTTACCAGTGGGAAATAAAAAGATTGAAAGTGTGTGGTTGAGTTGATATAATAATATAATATATACCTGAAGATCGAAAGGGCGAAGGCAAGGCACGTAATCGGCCAGATTAAATGCACCAATAAGGTTAACCTTGTTTCGAACCAAACCCTTCAAATCAAGGTCCACATCCTTGGTACACCCCAAAACCATTGTGTACACAAAATCCTCTATAACGTCGTGAACCACCTCGCTAAGGTCCACAACCTGGCCCACCATTTTCTTGAGCGATTTCACCGCCTTTTCCATCTCCCTCATCCTGGAAGCCGAAAAGGACTGAACCTTGGACGCACTCAAAAGTTGTAAAGTGCACACTTTCCTTATGTTACGCCAGTACGCTCCGTACTCCGACAACGCCACCCCTTTAGACCCGTATATGGCGGCTTCATGTCGAGGACGACTGGCGAAAACCACGTCCTGCGTCTTCAGGAAGTGCTTAGCAGCCTCCGAGGATGACACCACCACGGCTGGGATCTGTCCTAACCGTAGAGACATCAACGGCCCATATATTTTGGCCAACCCTTCAAGCCTGCGGTGTGGAAGCTTCCCCAACATGTGTAGGTTACCGATTACCGGATACCCCGCTGGACCTGGCGGTCTTCGCTCATCTTTGCTTTTTTTTCGACGCACCGATATGGCCGAGAGAATGAATATCAAGATACAAAAGAGGATTGAAACACACATGATATGCTTCATCAAGGAAAATGAGGTCACTTCTGCTTCAGAACGTTAGTTACAACACTCACTTAAATACTGCTCTCAACAACTGTAGTTAATATTAGATTCTTTTTTTTTATTTGTTAATCTCTTTAGATATTAAAACATACTTTAATAACAAAATAAACCATCTATTTTATAATGTTATTGAATCCTAACATGTATAACAATTTTTTAGATTTTTACGACAAATAAAAATTCCTAATCATGATTTATTATTAGATGATAATGTATTACTATTAAATTTAATTTTAATATTCATAAAAACTTTTTTTATCAAATTATTAATGTAATATATTTTCATTAAATTTTAAAGAAAATGTAAGTATAATTTGATGATATATAAAAAGGAATTATTAAAATAAAAAAATATAAAGACGTAATAATCTAAGATTGAATGATGGAGTGCTTACATTTTCAATGTCCTATTTTTACATATATAAAATTCTTTGAACCATTTTTTTTTGCCGTAGACCAATTGGTCAATGTAGAAAAGATAGTTTTCTACCATTCTTTTATGTACGTGTACTATTCCATGTGTTTTATTTTTATAGTTATTCTCGTTATCAAGATAGATTGATTATCAGTTTTTGATCATCTTGTCCTTCAGGTCTAGGATGGTATATATACATATTGGGGGATTGTTTGCGCAACAAGTTGCTTCTTAACTGACATGCTACTACCTTAATTGCTCCTTGCTACGTTAAGGGTTGCACGTCTCTTGGGAGTTAGATTGACCCATTGGGTTGACCCAATTAGTGGGGGGTTGATTGCCTTAAGGTGTCCCTCCTTTATCTGGGTCGTGGTGCTTTTATTTGGCCTGAGCCAAGATGGTCAGTCGGTACACAGCCCCCTAAGCTTTTGAAAAAGGGTGAGAAGCTTAATTTTTCCTTTCACCCTATGTCGACCGGACATGCCTTGTGGCCTTCCGGTCAATCGACCATGTCGGCCCTGGTCCCTGGCCAGCCTCCCTGGATTCCTCCCCTGGTCTGGATGGCCAGTTGTATTCATGATGCTTAGTTGTCCACGCCCCTCTTAAATACGCCTGCGTGTCACCTCCACGCTTGTGTAACTGTCAATCATTGCCTTGTCTTTTCATTTCTCCGCTTATGTTAACTGCTCTCTTACTTCCCTTTTTCGAATTTCACTCTTTCTTCTGCACTCCTTCGCATTCTTCTCATACTTCTTGCTCTGTGGGTTCTCTTTGTGTCTTCTTTGTGAGTTCTACAACTCCCTTCGTCTTCGCTAATTCGTATGCCCACTCCTCTTCGTCTTCGCTAATTCGTATGCCCATTCCTCTTCGTCTTCACCCCCTTTACTGCTCTTGATGGCCAAACAAGGAGGTAAGCTTTGTTGTCTCTCTTGTCTGCCCATGTGTGCTTTTGTTTGGTTATTGTTTCTTTTCCTAGGTTTTTCTTCTTAGGGGGGGACTTTTCTTTTCCCTCCCCCCTTTTTTTGGCTTGGGTCTCTTGACTGACCCTCGCATTTTGGTCGCAGGGAGCCTCTCCAACGGGTTTTTTGGTTCTTCCAACCCAAGTGACGTGGTGACGTGGTGTCCAGCGACTCTTCTGCGCAAGGGAATGAGCCTCAACGTTCTGCTACTCCGACGGTAAAGAAGTTTTCGTTTAGGGTTTTGTTTCGGGAGGCAGAGGAGAGTGATTCCTCAGGGGGATTGTCTTTAGGGATTGACCCTAGGGTTGTGATGGTTTATACAGTCTACACACGTCCTGACTCTTTGGTGGGGATGGCTGACACTATCTACCGACACGACCCTTGGTCAGTTGAGGTTTTGCCCTATCGCTCGATCGAGTTTGTTTGCGAGTGGACGGTGGACACCAAGGAGCCATTCTTCTACTTTTACGACACTTTGTTCTCAAAGCTGGGCATCAAACTTCCGTTTACTGACTTCGAACGGGCGGTGCTGCGGGTACTGAACATCGCCCCTACCCAGCTTCATCCCAATAGATGGGTCTTCGTGCGAGCCTTCGAGCTTCTATGCGAGGACATGGGGAGGGAGCCTTCGCTCAACATTTTCTTTTGGTTTTCTCCTTGGTGCTGGGCGGAGAAGGTCGGCTGGACATCCTTGAGTAGTCAGCCTTGGCGTAAGCTAATGAGAACTATAAGTTCTTCAAGGATCACTTCTTTTGGGTGACTGCCGACCGTACTGGAGCCAGCCTTCTCTTCAATGAATCCGGGGATCTGCTCTTCCCCCTATACTGGATGAACCAGTCGACTGTGTCGATCACGATCAACCGGGATGTCTTGAAGGACTAGGAAGAGGAGTTTGTAGAAGAGCTTACTCACCTGCCTACCCTCTCTTGTTCACTGCTTATAACAAATAAGGGTGATTGGCTCGTTATTATTGCATATATATGTTCTCTCCCCCCTTTTTTTTGGTTTTGTCCTGGTTTTCTGACGTGTGTTTTCCTGCACAAGTTACTCTGCCAAGGACTTGATGGCTTTGAAGAAGCACATTTCACACTCCTTGGCCCTGGCTATGGCGGGGGCGATTGCTAAGGCTGCTCCTTTTGCCACTACCCGACCGGAAACCTTTGGGCCGGCCATGGAGACCATCCTTCGTCCACTCGTAGTCACATTGGATTCTCTTGACCCCTATCCAATGCACTCAAACGTTGACGCCGGTGATTATACGGCTAAGTGCTTAGCTGAGGAGGGGGTGTTGTAGAGCTAGGAGTGGCTTTCCCAGCGAATGGTTACAGTCGGCGCCGAGGTCGACAGTGCTGGAGACTTCGACTTTAGAGGCTTTGCTGGAGCCGGTGACGTGGCCGCCTATGCTGACATCGTTTGGGGAACAATCATGGCAAGCCGGCTTCTGAGCCCTTCAATCTGGACCCCTAACTTCCCTATCGGTGACATAATGGGCAGGACATTGACTACCCTTTCTGATCCTTGCAAGGCCAAAGAGTTGGGGTTGCCAAGAGTGCTAGAGGTTATCCAAAGGTATGTCGGGTATTCCTTAGCATTATCCCGAGTTGCCAAATGGGAGTTTGGGAGCTTGGAGGCCCATTAGAAATCCCTGGTCGAGAAGAACCAGAAGGCGCATGAGGCTCTTTTGAAGCTGTTGGCCGAATATACTGACACTCAAGAAAAAATAAACAACTATCGGGAAGCGACGGGGAGTTTGCAGAGTGAGATACATCAGACTATAGAGAAAACCAAGGATTTGATGCTGGCCCAATGGGACCTGGAATACACCCGGGATGCTTTGAACGCTCAGGTCCTAACTCTACAGCAAGAGAAGGAGGGGTTGCAGGTGACCAAGGTGTCGGCGGAGGCGGCCCTTGCTTAATTAAAGGAGGAGAAGGATGAAGAGGTGTCCCAGCTAAAGGAGGAACTAGAAGGGAGGGATAGTCTTCTGAAGGATAAGGATGTTTCCCTAGACGAGCGTGGACTTGCCATTGTTGAGCAATTTGAAGAAGGTTTCGCTCGCACTCTAGAGCAAGTGGTTCCTTTATCCGACCGTAGACTCCTCTAAGGCCGACCCCTTTAAGGAAATTGTGGATGGCAAGTTGGTCCAAGCCGAGTCTCCCTTTAGTTCTCCTGCCTAGTGTTATTGTAATAATGATTTTCTTTTGACTCTACGCCTGCATCTCGAGTAGTATTTGTAATTTTTCATATATGATTTCATACTATATTTTTCGTTCTTTGGGTGCTCAGGGTGCCTTTGAGCTTTAGCCCTTGGGCCTTTTTGCGAATTTCAGGCTTTCAGCCGAGTCCCATTTAGGACTTGCCGATTTATCATGCTCGTCCTTAGTGTCTGGGGTGCTCTTGGCTGCCGGCCTGTTTATAGGTCTTGCTACCGTGGGTTAATCTTTGAATGAACTTTCCTTTTATAGGTCTTTAATTGTCTCACCTGTAGGGGGATCTATGGATCGGCCGCTTGTAGGTCTTTGGTGCCAAGGACAACCTTGACTAGCTTGTCTCAGTGGTGGGGTCAGTGTTGTTAGCTAGCCTTTCTCAGTTCTCGTCCCGTTGCCCGAGACCAGCCTTGTTGGCTGACCTCTTACAAGTCTCGTCTTCGTGCCTAGGACTGGCCTTGTTGGCCAACCTCTTACAAGTCTCATGTCTTCGTGCCCGGGACCAGCCTAGATGTCTAGCCTCTTACAAGTCTCTCGTGCCCGGGACAAGCCTAGATGGCTGGCCTCTTATAAGTTTCATGTCTTCGTGCCAGGGACCAGCCTAGATGTCTGGCCTCTTACAGGTCTCTCGTACCTGGGACAAGCCTAGATGGTTGGCTTCTTACAGATCTCAAGTCTTTATGCCCGGGACCAGCCTAGATATCTGGCCTCTTATAGGTCTCTTCTTCGTGCCCAAGACCAACGTAGATGTCTGGCCTTTTATAGGTTCGGGACAAGCCTTGTTGGTCGGCCTCTTACAAGTCTCATGTCTTCATGCCCGGGACTAGCCTAGATGTTTGGCCTCTTACAGGTCTCTCATGCCCGAGACAAGCCTAGATGGCCAGCCTCTTACAGGTCTCATGTCTTTGTGCCCGGGACCAGCCTAGATGTTTGGCCTCTTACAGGTGTCTCGTGCCTGGGACAAGCCTAGATGGTCAATCTCTTACAGGTCTCAAGTCTTTGTTCTTGGGACCAGCCTAGATGGCCGGCCTTTTACAGGTCTCAAGTCTTTGTGCCCGGGACCAGCCTAGATGTCTGGTCTCTTACAGGTCTCGTCTTTGTGTCCAGGACCAGCCTAGATGTCTGGCCTCTTACAGGTTTCGTCTTCGTGCCCGAGACAAGCCTAGATGTCTGATCTCTTATAGGTTTCTTGCAAATGTTTTTTTGTATAAGCACTTTATTAATTTTAATTATCGATACATTTGGGCCAACCTTGGTTCAATTAAAAAAATTGTGAATAATAAGAAAAGTGTGGAAGGGTCTATATGTGAAGTATATTTGTTGCAAGAGGCATTCTATTTTAGTTCTCACTATTTTGTGTCTCCTATTGGTGAAACTGAGGAAGTCCATCAAGACCACATACAACCTACTTTGTCTATCTTTAAACCTTTTGGACAAACAATTGAAAAATACAATGAAAGGTGGCTCAATGACAAAGAATTAATGACTGCCCAATTGCTCGTTCTCTTAAATTGTAATGAGGTTAAATCGTTCATTGACTAAGTATCAAACGCTATATATTTCAATTAATTCATGTAGCAATACTTATATCTAATTTAAATAAATATCTTGTGTAGTATACATATACAAAGTTTAAAAGCTATGTACAGAAATATCAATGACGATATCATTTATAAATAAATAAAAACTAATTTTTCACGATGGTTTCAAAAATATATAAGCATTACTTTAAACTAATAAATAGAATATTACTTTTTTATTATGTTATTCAATGATAATTTTTATTATCTGAATAGGTAAGACAGAATCACCAACTTAGGTTACAAAATCCAAACTTATATGACTTGGCAAGGGGTCCTTTGAGACTAGCAAAGTTGTATCCAATTTATATTTATTCATTGAGACTAGAAAAATTGTCCTGCCTATTATTGTAGTATAAATTATCATGTTATATTTTATATTAAAAGACGAAGAAAGATACCCTTATTATGAGTTTATAAAAAAATGAAGCACTTGAAAATAATGCACTATTTTAAATGCTTTTATACCATAAAGAACTTGTAAAGAATAAAAGAAAATTTTAATTTATTGTCCTATAATTACTTTTTATATATATATATATATATATAAGAGTTATTCCAAAAATAACTTTAAAAGAGTTACTCTTTTATTTTCTTTAATAAATATTTTTAGGACAAAAGAGAAATAATATAAAAAACTAGAAGTTTAGAATTTTAAAAAACATTACAAGCTTTTAAAAAATTATTTACTAAAATAGATCTAACAAAATTTTTAGTTAATAAAAAAATTAAAAACTAGCTAAAATAAGACATGAAATATAATCAACTAATGTTTAATATAACGTTTAAAGAAATTATTATCAAAATAAAAAATAATTAACATAAATTTACAATATGGGTGGATGTATATTTATTAATACTGGATTTCAATTTTGATATTCTATAAATTTGATAAAATTTTTAAATACTAAAAAATATAAAATTTAATTTATATGAATATTGATTAAATTAAAAAATTGTTATATTTTTAATTAAAAAATATGCAAAAGTTCCTGTAGAATCACAATGTGCAAGAAAATTATTTAGGAATAAAAAAATTCCCAAGAAATATATATGCAGATTTTCATACGAAAATTTTCATAAGAAATGCTCATGATAAAAATATACCTACGAATTTTCCTACAGACATATTTATAGGAAATTCTCCTTTCCTGCGGATTTTCCTACGACAATTTTTGCAGGAAATGCTCCTGCCTATATATTTTCTTGTGAATTTTTCTGTCTTTTTTTCTACGATTTTTTTTTTTGCGAATTTTCCTACGAATTTTCTTGTGAATTTTCTTGTGGATTTTCTTGCGAATTTAGAATCGTAGGAAAATGTTTCTTGCGAAATTTTCCTGCGAATTCTCTTGCATTACCGATTTATAATTTGCAAAAAAGAGTTATCCACCAAAGATTTTTCTTCAAATTTTAAATCATAGGAAATTTCGTAAGAAACGTGTTAACTGCGAAATTTTAAGCAAAACTAGTAGGAAAATAACAAATTTCTAGTAATGAGTATAATTTGATCATATATAAAAATGAATTATTAAAATAAAAAAATATAAAGACGTAATAATCTAAGATTGAATGATGGAGTGCTTACACTCTCAATGCCCTATTTTCACATATATAAAACTCTTTAAGTCAGTGCACCAGTTTTTTTTTTCGCAGACCAATTGGTCAATGCTGAAAAGATAGTTTTTCTACCATTCTTTTATACACGTGAACTACTCCATGTGTTTTATCTTTATAGTCACACCTTTATTTTAGTTTGGTTTATATTTTTAATTTTTTTAACTTATATGATCTATAATTATAATTATTTAAACATACGGACGTATGACATTTCTATCTAATTACGTGTAGTTTATGTTTTATCACTCAAATGATTATTATTGCGACGATCGATTTATTTTGGTAACGACGTTTACTCTAATTCTATACTCCTTTTATGTAAGTTGATTTTGTTTTATTATTCAAAAGAAAAAAAAATCTACCAACATTTTATTTATTATAAATGAAAATATTTTCACAAATTCATTTTGATTCCTGCTTTTAAGATTGGTTGTTTCAACGTATTGTCATGGAGCGTTATAAAAAAATAAAACTAAAAACTAAAATTCTTGGCACAATCTTGAAGCATGAAAGAATATTGAAGATGCAATCCAAGAATCTCCACGTCCATTCTTAGAATGATTCTTCGTTGAAACAAGTCTTAGAGTGGAATCTTAAAATAGTGTTGAATTCTATTTTTATTATTAGGATTTGACGTCATCTCTCAAATAGCTAACCATTGTTGATCGATACCATAACCATAACTTCCATCATTCAACAACATTTTCATCGTTGGATGATAGTATAATAGTTTTTCCTCATCAAACTACCATGTGTTAAAGTCTGAGATAAGGTATACAACAATGAATTATGTTATAAGCTTACAAGAAGTACTTTCATTTTGCCTTTCCAATAGTAATAGTATTTTCTATCAAAGTCAAAAAGTCTTTCTGTGAAAGCTCTTTTTTGAATAAACAATCCAGTGCTTGGGTTGATCATTACTTTGCTTTATTGGTTTCTTGGATGATAGTGATTTTATAGTAGAGATGCTATTGGTTCCTCATGTTTCAAACTTGTCCTAAGTTCTTAAGTCTTTTTTGTTGTGATTAATAGATACTCTGTTCGAAACTATGTAATTCATTCAATTGTATTTTTATTTTATATATTGTAATATAAATTTGTTTTCCTATTATTACTGTTTTTAATATTGTAGAAATCAATAAATTCATCTTAGTATAAAGTTATATTTGAAAAAGTGAATCATAAATTGAATTGAGAAATTGGACACATAATTGCATAAATTCTAAGAATGAAAGTGCATGGTTGTTGTGATTCTTTTAAATCTTGAATCCAATACATGCTTGATAAGTGAGAACGCCCAAAAATTAGAATTTTTATTTGGTAATCATAGTATTAGTAAAAAAAAAATTCAGGTATTCAAATATTGATTTGATGTGTGAGATTAAGATTAAAGAGTGAATAAAAAACAAAGGAATAGAGGAGCTTGACCTACTTTTTTCACCTTGAACCACATTGTTTATCAAATCCTTGTGTCTTTTGCGGAGACCAAATGTCATAGCTTAGTTAGATTTTCATTTATTGCCGACAACTAACCCTCGTAACCTTCTCAGTATTAGAAATTTAGTAGTACAGTAAATAGTCTCCGAGTAGTAGTAGTACGTGAGTACGGTAGTTAATAAAGCACTTGATAGCCAACAAATTTAGTTAGTAACTACTTACTGATTACTGTTCTACTTTATAGCCAGTACAGTAATTAGTAATGATAATGATGGAGCTAAAGTTGAGTGAATGATGCTTGGCTCCCTATAAAGCAATGTGGTTTTAGGCTAATTAAGCTCATAATTGAGATTGCTTCTATCTGACATAAATCTTAGAAACGACAACAAATTACGGTGTCATGTCCAGACAGAAACAATAATTTCCTGCTAGGAATCCGTAAGCAGTCATTCAAGTTCATTCGACTTTAGAATCAAGAAACCCATCAAAGGTAATTGGAGAACTTAATTTTGATGATGGAAAATCACACCAGTAATCTGTTTCCAAAAACGCACTTAGTCATCTTTGTTCAACATAAAATTGGTTTAGTCATCTTTATTTAATTTAGAATGTAAATAAATAATGCAAATCAAAAGTAAAAATCTTAACAATTCAATAAAGAAGATTACATTCGCACAAAAGAAAATAAAAATAGAAGAGATCAACCATATATATTACATACAAGTGTCTTACATCAACAATCAAATGAGATATTGTATTTTTATAACATATTTCTAATTATAGCATTTTATATAATTTAATATTTATTTATTTTTTTATTACATCATTTATTTTATTTCATACTTCTTTATTTTCCCTGCTCGCACATTAGTTCAAATTAAATTGAATTTGGTTATTTGAGAAGACGATATCTTGGCACAACAAGCAAGTGGTTGACTCTTGGTATAGTGAGGCCAAATTTTTCACTCATGTCCAAGTCATTTGGGGCAATATTTCCCGAAAGTTCCCAACTAAAGCAATGCATTAATTGAGCGACAACAAATTTAGCAACAATTAAGCCTAAATGCATTCCAGGACATCCTCTGCGACCAAAACTAAATGGTATAAATTGGAGGTCATGTTCTCGAAAGTCCAAATTGTTATTTATGAATCTTTCTGGATAAAATACTTCGGCATTTTCAGACCATATTTTAGAATCTCTTCCTATTGCCCATAAGTTTATGATGATTCTTGATTTTTTTTCAATGAAATAACCATCAACCATAGCATCTTCTATTGACTCTCGAGGGACTAATGGTCCAGGTGGATATAATCTTAAGGTCTCCTTGATTACAATATCCAAGTAACCTAACTTTGCCAAATCTTTTTCCTCCACCAATTTGTCTCTTCCAACTACTTTATCTAGTTCATCTTGAAGGTTTTTCATTATCCTTGGATGCCTTAGGAGTGCAGATAATGCCCACTCCACAAGCGTTGCAGTAGCGTCAAATGCCCCACTAATCATATCTAAGAGTATAGCCTTAATACTATTTCGATCTATGACATGGCTTTGTTCGTCATATGGATCCATGGGTTGGTGCATCAACGAGAGTAATATATCTATAAAGTCCTTATGGTGTTGTCCATTTTGTACATCTGAATTGTGTTCATGCTCCTTAATTATCTTCTCCAACATTTGATCAAGTGCTTTACTAATTTTCTTCGACCTTCGTTTTAATCCCTAATAATAAAAATTAAATTACTTAAATACATTGAGATTGAAATTTACCCTAAATTTTCATGTGAAAAAAGGACGGGCAGTGGCCTTGCAAGTGTGTGACGGGAATTAGGGAGGGATTATCAAACAAATAATTGAAATTTTGCAATAAATGTTGAAAAGCAGAAAAAGCGCATGCATAAAAATCTCCACTTCATTTCCAAACTTATAAAATTCTATCATTTTAATATTTTTTACTTCATTTTTTCACAGTTATTTTACGCTAAAAAGAGACTAAAGTGGTTGGCGTTTTTCAAAGTTAGGACTAATGTTAGGATTTTGTAAATTAAATTAAAATATGGAAATGAGGGTTTAATCCATATTAATCCTTTTAAGGTTAAACCAATTTTAGTGAGTAGATATTTGAGTTACAAATACCTTTTAGTAGATATAAAACATTCTTTTAAGGTTAGACCAAATTAAGTAAGAAAAGAGGAGTGAGAGCAGATCATGATGATGAGAAAATTTGAAAATTCTTTTATCATAGTTCTCTATGATTAAGATGTGAGAAATCGTTTCCAACTTAATTTCATACTACGAGAAAAATTACAAAATATTCACTTGTCTAAATGCAAGACAATAAATAAGTTGACCTATTATTAAATTATCTAAACTCGACATATTAAGTATTATTCTTAGCTTATTTGTTTAATTAAATAAATAAACTTAAAATTAATATTTAATTTAATTATTTAAGTAAATCAGATCGAAACATTACAAACTCAATATTAACATATTGATTGTGAATAGTTGATTTATTAAATTGGTGATGAGTACTTTGCTATTCTTTGTTGCTTTTATATTCACTACGAAAATAAGAAGAATTTTATTGAGAGTATTAAAATTAATTTCAAAGTTTATTTTTTTGTAGTGGTCAAGAAATTATGAATTTTTTATTTATTAAATTAGTCTAAAATATTTGAATTTCACATGTCACATCTTAATTAATTTAATTTTTATAAAAATAAAAACAAGTAAATTATAAATGAGCCAAACAAGTCAAAATAATTAAATTTTATATATTTTTTAAATAAGTGAAACGCTAAAGTTTTAAATGGGCTTGTTTACACTAAAACTTAATAAATTTATAAGTCAAACATAAATTTTAAATATTTAGGTAAGGTGAACTAGTTTAGCCGAATAATATAACATATACTACTTACTAGTGGGAAATAAAAAGATTGAAAGTGTGTGGTTGAGTTGATATAATAATATAATATATACCTGAAGATCGAAAGGGCGAAGGCAAGGCACATAATCAGCCAGATTAAATGCACCAATAAGGTTAACCTTGTTTCGAACCAAACCCTTCAAATCAAGGTCCACATCCTTGGTACACCCCAAAACCATTGTGTACACAAAATCCTCTACAACGTCGTGAACCACCTCGCTAAGGTCTACAACCTGGCCCACCATTTTCTGGAGAGACTTCACCGCCTTTTCCATCTCCCTCATCCTGGAAGCCGAAAAGGACTGAACCTTGGACGCGCTCAAAAGTTGTAAAGTGCACACTTTCCTTATGTTACGCCAGTATGCCCCGTACTCCGACAATGCCACCCCTTTAGACCCGTATGTGGCGGCTTCATGTCGAGGACGACTGGCGAAAATCACGTCCTGCGTCTTCAGGAAGTGCTTAGCAGCCTCCGAGGATGACACCACCACGGCTGGGATCTGTCCTAACCGTAGAGACATCAACGGCCCATATATTTTGGCCAACCCTTCAAGCCTGCGGTGTGGAAGCTTCCCCAACATGTGTAGGTTACCGATTACCGGATACCCCGCTGGACCTGGCGGTCTTCGCTCATCTTTGCTTTGTTTTCGACGGACCCATATGGCCGACAGAATGAATATCAAGGTACAAAAGAGGATTGAAACACACATGATATGCTTCATCAAGGAAAATGAGGTCACTTCTGCTTCAGCACGTTAGTTACAACACTCACTTAAATACTGCTCTCAACAACTGTCCTTAATATTAAGATTCATTTTTTTATTTGTTAATCTCTTTAGATATTAAAACATACTTTAATAACAAAATAAACCATCTATTTTATAATGTTATTGAATCCTAACATGTATACCAACCATGATTTATTATTAGAAGATAATGTAAAATTATTTTTTCAGTGTATTACTATTAAATTTAATTTTAATATTCATAAAAACTTTTTTTATCAAATTATTAATGTAATATATTTTTATTAAAGTTTGAAGAATGTAAGTATAATTTGATCATATATAAAAAGGAATTATTAAAATAAAAAATATATATAAAGACGTAATAATCTAAGATTGAATGATAGAGTGGTTACACTCTCAATGCCCTATTTTCACATATATATAAAACTCTTTATGACAGTGCACTAGTTTTTTTTTTTTTGCCGCAGACCAATTGGTCAATGCTGAAGAGATAGTTTCTCTACCATTCTTTTATGCACGTGAACTACTCCATGTGTTTTATCTTTATAGTCACACCTTTATTTTAGTTTGGTTTATATTTTTAATTTATATTATCTATAATTATAATTATTTAAACACACGGACGTATGACATTTCTATCTAATTACGTGTGGTTTATGTTTTACATATCTAATGTAATATATTTTCATTAAATTTTGAAGAATGTAAGTCCCTAGTGCTATGTACCTGCGAAATATCTTGAATAATTTACAGGAATTTTGTGTGTATTTTACTATAAAATATAATTTGTAAGAAATTTTTATAAATTTTGCTACCAAAATATATTTATAAGAACTTCTTGCAAATTTTGCTACCACTTTTATAATCATAGGAATTTTTTTTTATGGATAAAAGTAGTAGAAAATTTCGTAGATTTTTTTTTCTTCCTACAAATTTATTTAAAAATAAATATTTACAGAAAATATTTCATACAAATTTAAAATTCACAGAAAATAATATTTACGAATTTTTTCGTAGGAAAATTCACAATAAAATTCGCAGGAAAGTTTTTCATTAAATTAATAATTGTTATAATTGAATAAAATAAAATATATTATAAAACTAAATTTATTAAATTGAATATATTATAAAATTCTTTCGATAATCTCTATTTATAAATAAAATATATTTAACTATAATAAAAAAATATTCTTAATGTAAATAAAAAAATAAAAAGAAGATAACGAAAAAAAAAACAAAAGTCCTATAAAATTTGAAATGTATACCAAAATAATGTATATATGCAAAAGCTTTTCATTTTTTAAGTTTCTCATTCTCGATGGAGTACCTCTGCAGTTAGCACCTTTTTTAGTACTCCTCAAACTAATCTCTCACATTGCTTTTGTGCATTAAATTTTACTTTCTCTCTTATAACTTCTCTTTTTCTTTGCATCAATTTCAAATTGAATTGCACGATTCTTGAATTTGAAGGTGTCCATGATTTTCTGATTCTGTAACTTGTTTAGTCTCATACAAATAGTGATAAATCAAGTGTTCAGTCTCGTAGAACCAGTGACACATTTAAAAATTTTTGTACTTCGTCAAATCCTGACAAAATCGCTACACCATTACTGTTATCAACTATTCAATGAGTTTCTTCTCCCTATTTAATCTTATTCTTTCTCATTCAAAAGTTGTAAGGTGCACACTTTCAATTCCTTATGTTACGCCAGTACATCCCGTACTCCGATAATGCTAAGCCTTTTGAGCCAGTCTGCGAAAACGACGTCGTGTGTCTTCAGGAATAGCTTAGCAGCCTCTTACGATGACACCACCACGGTTGGGATCTGTCCTAGCCGTAGAGACATGAACGGCCCATACATATCACCAAGATTGCCCACAAAATTAATATGGAAATAGAAAGGAGGAGAACGGAGATTGAAACACACATTATTGGATAAGGGAAAATAATCAAGTACCTTCTAATGCATCGGATTCAACTTAAATACTGCTTTCAACAACTCTACTTACTATTTGTGCCACGACTTCAATTATTTTTTCTCCTTCTATACTATATTTATGTTCAACTGTCTCTAGCAAGGAATAAAGTGAAAAATGAAAAATAAAATGTAAAACAATAAATTTTGAAAATTATAGTTAGAATTAAATTATAAAATCATAAAATCAGGTAATTTTATAATTTAATTATAATCTTATATGCATAATTGTATGATCTAGTATAAAAAATAAATTAATAATTAAAAAATAATTGAAACAATGACACAAGTATTAAGGATGATGGTTGAGAGCAGGATTCAAGGATGATTGTTGGAGGAATACAAGTGAGCTGTCCAAAAATTCAATCCAATGTAGTAAAAGCTACTTCACTTTCTCTTATCAATTATTTTTTCAACAACCGTGCTTTTATTCTACTCTCAACAACCCCCTGAATATCCATGTCATTATTTCAACTATTTTTTTATTATTCATTTGTTTCTATAATAAATAATACTTTATTTAATTTTAGTCTTTATACATAAAAATTGTTTGTTTTACAGTAAAATCTTTATGTTTTAATAGTTACACATGTACTATTTTTATATTTTGGTTTTCATACATTTACAATCTTTATATTTTTATCCTTATATCTATAAATTATTTGTTTTAGTATTTATACAAGCAAAATTTTTATTCACCATGCATTTCTCTGATTTTATTTTTGTATAGTTCAACAACTTATTTTTTATTTTAATTCACATTTATTTCTACTTCACCAAACAACAACACATTTATATTTTTTACTCATTTCTTCTCCTTTCTTGTTTCTT
The DNA here is from genome assembly GCA_025330945.1 of Mucuna pruriens. NCBI lineage: Eukaryota > Viridiplantae > Streptophyta > Magnoliopsida > Fabales > Fabaceae > Mucuna > Mucuna pruriens. The sequence continues at coordinate 93,842 of JAENHJ010000424.1, forward strand.
TACTATCTCTATTATACTAAACAAAGTCTTAAATATATAGATGAAAATTTAATTTCTAACTTTGAATATTAAAAATATTTAATTATGAAATATAAGTTTATTCTAATAATTTTTACACTTCAAATGAATTAATATCTAATTGTCTATTAGGAAGTATATTTGATTTATACAAATAAAATATGTCTTATATTATAACAAATATACATAAGATACCTAAATATTATAAATCTATATTAAATTATATGTCATTTCTACAACTCAAGTAAGTCGTAAATAATAAAACATCATTTTTAATCCTTTATTTTATATAATAAGAGTTCACATAATATTTTATATGGTAAGAGTCTATAAATAAATACTTAATTAAAATTATTTTATAAATATATATATTAAAAAAAAATTGAATATTTAAGTTTCATAATCACAATGTTTAACTAATAATTAAAATATTAATTAATAATATTCAAATACATGTTAGGTAAGTTAAAAGTTTAAAGTTGTTAAGTTATTAAAATAAAAATATTTAGTAAAATTATTTGTTGAATTAGATGATTAATATAAAATAAAATAAAATATATTTTTTTTATAATTTTTCATCAATTGAGAATTCTTGGTATTTTTGCTGAAAATTTAAATATTTTATTAGAAATAAAAAAATAATGTAATAGTTAAAATAAAATATAAAAGAAACTAAAAATTAAAAGAATTGTAAATATAAGAACCAAAATGTAAAAATAATGCAAGTAGAGATACTAAATCATAAAGCACTATATATTAACCATGTTAAATTATATTTAATAATAAAAATTAAATCATAAAAATTTTATTCATATATAAACTAAAACAAATAATTTCTAAATTTAAGAACTAAAATATAAAAATAATATAAATATAGAAACTAAACTATTAATTACACTTTTTAGATTTTAATCTTAGAAATATACATTTTCACAGAGTAGCTAGTCCTGGTGGACGGGTTGGCGCTCATCATTCAGTATGGAGACATTGAAGGCACCAACTACTACATTAGTTTGTGATTATGACCATGTTTGGTTACTGATTACAATTTGTACAAATTTTCATGCCCTAATAATTATCCCTGCCCTGAATTTCTTCGTCATCTCTCTCCCAAATTATTGCTCGTGTTCAAGTATCGCTGCTTACTACCATACTCGGTTTGAAATAGGACCCTGTAACCCCTAAACCTTAACTACAAGGATCAATAGCTGAGTTGGCTAAAGTATACTCTTGTCTATGATTTTTCACCAGTTTTATGCTCAGTCCTGGATCTGGCATAATATTTTGATAATCCTTCCTTCCATGAATCAATCTTGTTTTCACTAATTACTTCAGGTTATATCTTTGAAATGTTCACCATAACCCTACATTTAACTATGTAGCAAGCAATGAGCTTATATATTTAGCTTTACGTTATGAGCTTGTAAAGAAAGAAAAAAGGTGTGTGTGGAAGATATGGATTGTAGATTTTTTGTGCTGTGTCACTGTAATGAAAGAATGTAATTGTATGCAGACTGTTAGCTTCATTGAAAAGGTGCACCCTAACCCTATACGGGCTTATACAGATAGAGGCTTGGTTTTGGTCTTTCTTTCGACGGTCCCTTTAGACTTTTTTATATTGTGCTCCATTTTCTTTCTCTTGCTTTCTTAGCACATCTTAGCTCAGTTGTTTTTCCTCGTGCCTTTTAGCTTGTTCACAAAATAAATAAATAAATCAATTTATAAAGGTTACAAAAATAAAGATGAATTTATAATTAAAAATTTTAATTAAGACTATTTTAAATACATATAAACTATTAAAATTAATTTTGTTTAGAAAATAAATATTACAAATTGGAGAGAGTATTTTTTTAAAATAAATATTTGAAGCTGTGATTTATAACCATGAATTTGTTATTATATTTTTCAGGGTTGAAGGGGTAGTTTAATAGCATGAATTAATATTTGTTTTTTCATAAAAAGAAAACCCAAAATTTTGGTATGGATTTACTTTGTTATTTTTTTAAAAGATTAGGTTTGAAGTTGTGGACTTTTTTTATCACCGTGACATTGATGTAAAGTATTGTCAATGCCTAATATTTATCTGAGGTTGATATTTTTAATAAAAAAAATTTAACTTCCATTTTTTTCTATTCACAGAGCAAATTCAATATTTTATTTAAGAAATTTAAATCTAATTATCACGGTAAGTAACAACATAGGGGTAAGTGACCATGAATTAACATTAGTTTTTTCTCCTTTAAACCATGAGTTTGATGTTTTTTTAATCAAAGTTGTAGTTTTCAGAATATAACTATTTTTTTAAAGTAAACTCTGTATTTAGTATTTTTTAATTTTTAAATATATTACATTTATTTTAAAGAATATTAAAATGTACATTAAAAATAATAAAGATATTGAAAATTGTAATATTTTATGTAAAGTAAAAAGTCATAAAAATATTTAAATTTTTTAATGTAAATTAAAGAATATAACAATTAAAAAGATAAATGTAAATTGAAAAGTAATAAAATATAAATAAATTACAAAATATAAGGATAAAAATATTGATTGTGAGATGATGTCCCATAATGGGGCCTCCTTTTTTGTTCTACTAGTTGTCTCCTAAGCTTTATCATTGTAATTGTAATTAAGAATTATCATTGTCATAATTAATCTATACATGATACGATACCTAATTAAGTGTTATTAAAAAAAATTATAAATTGAATGTATCACATAAAAATTCAACGAAACTATTGATGGTTTGAAACTGGAACAGATGTATGTGTACTCTTAGGGGGACTTGGCCAGTTGGCCACCCCTAACTTTTTTTAGTTTTAATTATTTTTAATATGTTAGTATCGGCCGCTGATATAACCATATAAATTTTCACAAATAACCTTAAGAAAAAGCTCAGGGACTTTAAAGGATGCAAACTAGGCATCCAATTAAATATATGGAGATGCCTTTAGTCCCTAGGAGGTTATCTGTTGCTTTGTTGATCTAATAATTACAAGCTAATAAACTTTATCAGGTGGTAGTATGAAGAATCTTATAGTTGCAGGTTCTGATATGACCACTTCATAGCCAAAAAATTTAGTACTACAGTAATTAGTAATACTGGAGCTAAAGTTGAGTGAATGATGCTTGGCTCCCTACAAAGCGATGTGGTTTTAGACTAATTAAGCTCATAATTGAGATTGCTTCTATTCCGAAATAAATCTTAGAACGGTGGCTTGTCTAGACAGAGACAATAATTTGCTGCTAGGATTCCTTAAGCCTGTCCTTCAAGTCCATTCGACTTTAGAATCAAGAAAACCATCAAAGGTAATTGAAGAACGTACTTTTGATAATGGAATATCATTGAGATGAACCTATATTCGTTTTCCTTCCCAACAAAAATTTTCTATACAGGGGAAGCTGAATACTAAAGTGAAGGGCATGAAAACCCTGTTGAGATTCAAGCTAGCTATATCAGAACAAGGATAAATGAAGCAGATCATAAGATTATTTGAAAATTTTCCAAATCTGTTTCTTAGCACCTTCTCATACCAATGATCTGTGAAAACAAAATGACTTTTTTCAATTAGTGAGACATCTAGAATATGTCCAATAAGACTGACAGCAAAATATAGATTTTGATTTCGTCAGCATCTTCTACAAATTCTACGTCAGCTAGAAGGCAAGGAAAACTTACTAGTGAAAAGCAAAACACAACACCGAAAAAATTTGATTGTGGATAAAGTTGGCTTCTATATCAGCACTATATATATAATACGCTAATTCTATTACTAGCTGTTGTCTGCTCTTTAGAATGCCTTCTTCGCTAGATTAGAAAGATATAAATGGAGCATAAACAAAATGAAAATGCCTCTAACCACCAAAAGCAAAAACAAAACAAGAAGTAAAAAACTGTTGAATAGTGAAAGGCATTTCAATCGGCATCCAAGTCTGTTAAATCATAATCCAATTCAGCTCAGCCCACTATTTCTTCCTAGAGAATTATTAAGTAAATCGGTGTAAATGAGTAAAGTAAGAAGCAATACTGGAACGCAAATAATAATTTTAGAGAGAGGACGAAGAAATTCGGGGCAGGGAAAATCATTAGGGCATGAAAATTTGTAAAAATTGCAATCAGAAACCAAACAAGTACTGGAACACGGTCATAGTTACAAAGTAAATCAGGGATGAACATGCAAAAGCAATGAAGATTCAAGCAGATTCAAACATTCAACCAATTCGTGTGCAAAAGTAGAAAACCCAAAAATCACTTAACCAAAAATAAAACCCTCAGTTGGCTGAACTTTGCCAAAGACTGTTTAATTGAACGGTAGTGGCGATGAAAGCATTGGTTGACAGGGGCAGAAGCCTCAAGTAGCAGCATATTTCATCCATATATATTAAGTGCAACAATAATATGTTGGTACAGCTTACAAGTGTCTTAGAAAAAGTTATAAAACACGAAAGTAGGACAATTAAATTATAGTTTGGAATAAAATCAATTTGCTTCATTACAAGCTTCTCTCAGAAGGCGATTCCTAGGCACAGCAAGCAAGTGCTTGAGTCTTGGCATGGAGAGGCCAAATTTCTCGGTCATGTCTAAGTCATCAGGGATCATACTTCCTGGAAGTTCCCAACTAAAGCAATGTGCTAATTGAGCAACAATAAGTTTTACTATAGTTAAGCCTAGGTGCATTCCAGGACATCCCCTACGACCAAAACCAAACGGTATAAATTGGAAGTCACATCCTCGAAAGTCTAAATTGTTATCGATGAATCTCTCTGGATAAAATACTTCAGCATTATCAGACCATATCTTAAAATCTCTTCCTATTGCCCATGAGTTAATGAGAATTCTTGATTTTTTCTCTATGAAATAACCATGAACTATAGAATCCTTAATTGACTCTCGGGGAATTAATGGTGTGACAGGATATAATCTCAAGGTCTCTTTGATCACAATATCCAAGTAACTTAACTTTGTCAAATCATTTTCCTCCACCAATCGGTTCCTCCCAACCACATTATCTAGTTGGTTTTGAAGGTTTTTCATCACTCTTGGATGCCTTAAGAGCTCGGATATCGCCCACTCTGCAACAGTTGCAGAAGTTTCAAATGACCCAGAAATCATATCTAAAAGTATAGCCTTAATGTTAGTTTTATCAATGACATGGTTTTGTTCATCATTGGGATCGATTGGCCGGTCCTTCAGCGAGAGCAATATATCTATGAAGTCTTTATATTGTACATCTGAACCATTTTCATGCTCCTTAATTATCTTCTCCAATATTTGGTCAAGTGTTCGACTAATTTTCTTGAACCTTCGTTTTAATCCCTGATAATAAAAGTTAAATTACTTGATTGAGCAGGTGACTCTATAAAAAAGTGCGATAGGAATTACATAACATACCTGAAGATCGAGAGGACCAAGCCAAGGTATATAATCTGCTAGATTAAATGCACCGATAAGGTTAATCTCATTTTGAATAAATCCCTTCAAATCAAAGTCAGCATCCTTGGTACGCCCTAACACCATTTTGTACATAAAATCCTCAACAATGTTGTGGACTACCTCGCTAAGGTCGACGACCTCACTGGCCATGGCGGCCTTCTGGAGTAAGTTGACCGCCAGGTGCAGGTCCTTGTTCCTCAAAGGCGCAAAGGAGTCAACCTTGGACACAGTGAGAAGTTGTAAGATGCAGACTTTCCTGGTTTTACGCCAATACGCGCCGTATTCCGAGAAAGCGATGCCCTTGGAGCCGTAGTTGAAGTAGTTAGTGGCTTCAAGTCTGGGACGACTGGCAAAAACGGTGTCGTGTACCTTGAGGAATTGCTCGGCAGCCTCTGGGGACGAGACAACCACAGTTGGGACGTGTCCTAGCTTCAGGAACATGACGGGACCGTATGTTTTCGCTAAGGCTTGGAGGGAGCGGTGTGGGAGCTTTCCCAACATATGGAGGTTACCGATTACCGGAAAGCCAGGTGGACCTGGGGGTCGTCTCTGCTCATCTTTGCTCTGCTTTCCACGCACCAAGATGGCCGAGAGAATCAATATGAAGGTAGAAAGAAGGAGAAGGGAGATTGGAACCCACATCATTCTAACGCATCTGCTTTACCATGCTACACCATTCCTTATATCCTACTAAACCACACAACCATTCATAACGTCAAATGCTGCTGCGTCACTCAAACCTCACTTTCTTTTCTTATTATGTCTATCATTCCTACATGAATACCACCATTATTTTTTCCACAATCATGTCAGGTCTTGTCTCTCCTTCTATTTTTTTTTTTAAATAAATATTTGAAGTCGTGGTTTATAACCATGAATCTACTTTGTTGTTTTTTATTTATTTGTTTGTTTAAGTTTGAAGGCGTAGTTTAAGAGCATGAATTAATATAAGTTTTTTTTTTAAATAAAACCTGAATATTTTGTATGTATTTACTTTGTTATGTTTTTTTTTAAATAGGTTCAAATTCGTGATTTTTTTTATAATGTTACAAAATATATACCAACTAATTATTTTTTTTAGTGTGATCTCTCTTCTTAATTATATGTCATAATCTCATATTCAAGACTTTGTTTAAAGAATTTGAGTTGAAATATTATCACGAAGAATCACATATTAATAAAGTTGTAGCTTTCAAATCATAACAATAGATTTCCAAGTTATTATTTTATAGATAAACTCGATATTTAGTATTTTTAATTTTTAAATTTATTAAATTTATTTTAGAAAATATTAAAATGTAAATTAAAAAATAGTTAAGATATTAAAAAAATGTAATATTAATGTAAAGTAAAAAGTTATAAAATATTTAAATTTTTAATGAAAATACTATAATAATAAAAAAGATAAATGTAAATTGAAAAATAATAAAATATTAAATAAATTACAAAATATAAACACAAAATATTGATAGTGGGATGGTGTCCCACGTCGGGGCCTCCTTTGTGCTAGTGGTTGTCTCCATCCATTGTGTCAAGTCGGTAGGAGGCTCTTTATGAGCATAATTATTGTTAGGATTTAATATATTTTTATCTTTAAATTTTTTGTCTCTATCTATAAAAAAAAATTGAAAATTAAAAAACAAAAATAGATGCAATAAGCAAAGTAAACAATCCACAATACTGAATCAATAACTTACTCAAAAATTATCGTGACATAAGAATTTGTCGTCATCATCTCATTTTAAAGATTAAAATAGAAGGATTTATGGTTTGTTTGAGAAATGGGGTATGAAACTGTTCAAAGATTAAGAGTTCTTCGTTTTGTTTAGGGGTTTAATTCATATGAATTGATACATTTTTTTTTTCAGTTTTACTCTATTGAAGAATTTATAACACTTTAAAATTAAGTATGGCAAAAAAAAAACTCATAGATACCTATGAATAAAACCTAATATAAAAATAGATAATCAAAGAGATACTTGTTTATTAATATACGAGACATATAGTAAAGTATTTTTTATAAAGATGTAAAATTGCAAAAAAAAAATATAATGTCTTAGAATAGTTAGAAAATATTTTGAACCAATAATATTTACTATGTGATTATCATATCAAACTAGTACTCTACATGGCATGTGACATGGTCACCAATGTGGCTTTCACATCATCATTTAACAATGATACTTAATAGGAGTGTAATGACATGCTATCACAACTTAACAACAATTTTACATATAGATTTAATTTTCATAAAAATTCTATTAATTTTGATGAAAATACAAGTAATTTTTCACATTTTAATTCTCAAATCTAAATGTACAACTTAAAACTTCAATAGTAGATAAAGGTATGTGTCTTATGGCACCATAGCCCATACATAGAATATGCTAAAGTATATCAAAAAGTGAGAAAGTCTATGTCTGCATATGTGTATCTATCACTAAGTACATTTAATAAAAGGGGATATACATATGCACTCCCTAGTTGGCTATCTCTACATATTACATCTAAGGCAAACTAGGATGATAGGAAGGACTTCTACAGTGCCTAACTGAGCTCCTCTAGAAATTGAGTTTCAGAGCTTGAAACAACATCTTATACGTCTTGATGTTTATAAACATCCTACATGTACACACCACATTTGCTCAACTATAAAGGGATACGAATTGTTGATATGAGCTCGTCATCTGCTCCAACAGTAACATCACGATCATCGCAATTACAAAATATATAGCTTACAAATTTTAAGATAATAGATAAATAGAATAACATTTATTAAAAATCAATCAACATGTAATCTACCCAAAACCATAATTAATCACCACACATATATATATATATATATATATATAACAAATGATGAAAGACAAACATTGAATGCATGCATACTCAACTTATACACTTATAAATATTTGTAGAATTTTTTAAGCTTATTTGAAGTAAATTTACTAATTTACCCTTATACTAATTTAAAATGACTAGAATTATCCTAAAAACATAAAAGTATGTAAAATCCATTAAAATGGTATTTTTATGAAAGTATTCAGTAAAAATATTACTTTTAACTAATAAAAATAATTCCGTTGAAGTAAAAAGTCCATTTTACCCCTTTTTAGTATTTTCTCATTAAAATCATTATTATTAGTTAATTTTTTGACAAAAATTAATAAAATAATAAATAATTTTTAAATATTTATTTTTATCCATAATTAAATTTAAAATAAATATATTTTTAATTATAAAAAAACGTTAAATTTACAAAATTACCCATCAGAAAAATTATTTTGAATTTTTATGCTAAAACTATCATCATTTTGCCTACTATTTGTACATTAATTTTATAAAATTCATTTTAAATTATCAAAAATTTATTCAACTACAAAAAAAATTTATTAGGTCTTAACGAGGTAAAATAAGGTTATTTTTCCATCATTTCAATTTTTATCTCATTGATTTAATTTATTCCAATTTTCTACTGGCTAGCATGTCTTAAACCTTCAAAAACTCTTATTTTTCCTTCAAGTGCAGCCCACCACTCTACAAGAGTCCAAAACAACCAATGCTTCATTACAAAAAATATCTCCATATTTATTGGATATTTGTAAAGTTTTTGCACATTTATTGTTATTTAATTAATATTAATTCACAAAATTGATTTCTAATCAATTTTGCCATAAGCTTAGAATTTTTCATATCACAACATGCTCTCATTCATGTAGGTTTTCTCCAAGAACTTCCTTATACTCAAGTCACCAAAATAAGTGATATCCATCCCTCAATCTTTTCACAAAATACTTTCATCAACTAAAACAAATTTTTAATAAAAATTAAAACCATAAAATAGAATATATTTTCAACCATGCGTCTACCATACATTAACATAATTCTTCCATGAATCCAACTACCCATATACAAACTAAACAACAATAAAAAAATTTATTCAAAGATTCACAACAAATACTAAAAGTAGGTTATTTTCATGACCCACAACACTAACAAGCCAAACAACCATACCATACATTATTAAAAAAATATTCTTAATCTATCAAAATGGTAGAAAATAGCAATAGCTTCTTTTACCCAAAGTGATGCTAAAATGAGAGTTTTGTAAATGGAGAAAATAGAAGAACTTGAACCTCTTAAACATGACCTTTAAACCAAAACCAATGATAAGACCAAGAAAATGGTAAAAAAATAGAAAAGAAGTTATAGCCTTCTCAAAGTAAAGAGAAGAAGAAGATGAAGTCAAACTTACCAAAAGAAAGTTGGGAACCAAAAGCAATATAGAAGCCGGAAGCATTTTTCTTTAGGAACTTAATTTTGAATCTTTAGAAAATAATTTTATAAGGTAAAAGTTAAAGTAATGTATGGAGAAATAAAAAGAGTAGAACTTTTTGGATAGATGAAGGAGAAAAAGAGTGTGTTACAATACATTTATAGTAGCGACATGTTTTTTTAAAAAACTAATTTAACTAAATAAAAAATAAAAAATGAAACTTGAGAGTTACTTTGGTTTTCTAATTCCAAACAACGTTGAGACAAGTTTGGCTAGCATGAATAAGGGGTTAAGATGTTTGAATGGCCTTAGAATTGATGACGTGGTTGGAGTTACATGTACTCTTAACATAGGTGAAAAGAAATTAACTAAAAGATAATAAAATACTAATTAAAAAATAATTTCTAATCATAAATTAGTAATTTAATGACTCACTACAATATTTAGGATACTTAGAATAGTTTAGAATGATTGAGAAAATTTTTTCCACTCTTGAATTACTCTCAAAATTACACTCTTTGAAATTGAACTAAAATATTACTATTTTAATTAACGATAATAGGATAAAATAAAAATTTTATATGGACCTAATTATAATTAGTAGAGATAAATTATAATTAAATATATAAATTTTCTTAATCATTTGCTCGCTTTCATAGTATATTGGTACATGTCAATGTACAATACAATCTCAATTTTAATAAAATTTTCTACTAAAAATAACACAAAAAATACATATTTATTAATTAATTTTTTATGAAATTAATTTGAATTATCTTTTATGATTATTTTCAATCAATTTATTAATCATAGAAAAGAAAAAGATTGGTGTTGCAAGGAGTAACTACAAAATAGTGATAACCAATAGTTGAATGACTAAGATTAATAAAAAATTGTTGAGAGACTAAAAATGAATTTCATAAAAAGATAAAAAAATTAAGATTAGTCAACAAATTGTTAAAAGACTAAAAATGAATTTCATGAAAAGATGAGTGATTAAAATATGGTTTACAAAAAAAATAAGACATAACTATCACGTCATACTAATTGATGATGTGACAACTTATTTAATGTCAAATGTGATAGTCACATTATCACATAATGAAAAAACTTAATGTCAGAGATAAAAATACATTAATGAAGTAAAAATATAAGACAAAGACTAGTCAATATTTTTTTTAAAGACTAAAAGTAAAAATATAAAAATTTAAGAAACAAAAACATATTAAACTTTTATTGTTATCATCCCGAGTTTTATCATTGTAATAGTCATTTTTTTTATTATTATTATATCCCAATTTGACATATGATTTTCATGTCATAAATATAGCTTGTCGTTCATCTTGATTTATAAATGATTTTTTTTAATGAATACTTTTCTAGAAGATAATTAGAAATACTAGTAAAGGTAGATCGCATTTATTTATATATTTTTATTATACTTTTATGAATTTTATATGAATCTTACTAAATAAAAAATAGTCATTAAAGTTACCTATAATTTTTACTTAATTTGCTTTGAATTTATTATGTATTACATGGTCATTTAATTAGGCATTCTTATGTAAAAATTTGTTAATTTTTATAATAATTATTTAATCATCCATACTTATAATAATTTTCATTAATTAATAGTGTTATAAAAATTATCCTTAACATAAAAATTGAAAAATCAATCATGACCTCTAAATGCTAATTAACACTTGGAGAAAGGAGTGTAAATTCGATAAATGATATGATATAATAGAAAGAAAAATAAAAAAAATAAAAATATTAATTAGATGCTTAATTAAATTAAGAATCAATTGTTGTAAAATTTTACCATTGAAATTCTGACATAATTTTTACACGTGTATGATTTTTTTTTAATAAAAATTGGTTCTTAATTTATTATAATATATATTTTTGCATGAACTAGTTTAAAAGAGATAAAAAAAATTAAGAATTAACAATATTAATTTAAAATTGAAAATTAAATGATCAAAATAATATTTTAAAATATAAATAATCAAAATATATTTTTATTATAACATAAAAAATTAAAATTATAAGTTAACTTATAATTATTAAAGCGTCATCACGAGAAATGCTATTTCCTCCTAATGAAATAGAACAAAACTTTTCTCGTACCATAAAAAGTTAATACTTTAAAACTAATATCCCCTTAAAACATTCATTTAATTTTATATTTTAAAAATTTTGAAAAAATAAATTTAAAAGTTAAAAATAATTAATATTTTATAATTAATTAAATTCACATGTCACACTCAAAAAGTGAATCAACTCAAATTTTTTCATTTCTTTAAAAAGAAATCTCTTTTATGTATATTATTAAATACTAGTAAAGTATTCATGAATACACATTGGTTTGGTTGTGTTCCCTTTGTACAACAATTTTGATCATACAATCATTACATAATTAATTATGTAAATAATAAATTTAATTATTTATAAGTATGATGATATCATCTTAAATGTAACAATCATTTTTTTTTAGTTTTTATAGTTAACTTATGTACATACCAATTTTTATGATAAAAAAAAAGCACTTCTTGTACTAATCTTTCTCTTGTTATACTAGAGAAAGAATGACATTGACTTCCTGCAATTACTTTTGATAATTTTTTTTATTACATTAAGTATAACATTCATTTCTTCATCAATTATTTATAATAAAAAAATTTCTTATCATTATGATCATTATTGGATAATTTAAAATTATCATTATCATAATTAATCTCTATGATACACAGTTAAATATTATTATAAAGTTATAAATTAAAAAATCTAAAAATATATTACATAAAAATTGACTAAAAATGTATTTATTAAAAAAAAAAATAAAAATTTTACATTAACAGTGAGTCTATTTTTATTTTATAAACTAATTTTGTAAGATTGAGTTACATTATACTTAAATTATAAGATTATATTAAATTTTATCATAAATTTACTATTAGAACTCGATTATTTTTTTTTCATTAGTGTTTTTTTTTCATAAATTTTATCATAAATTTACATTAGTGTGTCTTTTTTCATTGGACATGTAAGTTCCGCTAATATATATTTACAAAACAAAATATATGTATATTATTACTTAGTGGAGGCGGTAAACATGTTTTTTTTTTAAATTTTTATTGTTATTCAATAAATTCTTTGAAGAAATAAAATTATTATTAAACTGGTCTTTTTCTCATCTTATGCTTCTAAGTTTATAAAAAATTAATTGAGTAACATAATGTTAACCATGAATTGAAGTTTAAATGTTATATTTTATTTCTCGGTACATAATAGTAAACAATTCAGTTTCACTTGACGTTTCCTCCATTTTTCTTCTTCCCTTTCTTTGTTACCCAACCAATCCCTGAACTGGAAGAAAAAAAAAAATGCATTTTCAGCGCCTCAGCACCAAGTTTGCATTCCGCTACAAAAACCATAACTAAACAAACTCCATTCCATCGTTTCAGAAATACAAGTTAAAAGGCGAACAAATTCACATTCAAATTCAAATTCAAATTGATCAATCGGAGAGACCGAGAAGCCAGATCTCATAGCACCCCTTCTCTCTCGAGTTTGGGAGAGGGGAAAGGGGAAGAAATCGGAAAAGATCGCAACTCTTGGATTCGCCATCGCAACACAGAAAAGAAATGGCTCGAATCTTCGAGTACTTCGTGGTGTGCGGGATCGGACCAGAGATTCGAACCATGGACGGAAACAAAGGCTACCATGGCCCTGGATACATGTATCTTCCTTCTCTTCTAGACCAGTATCCTCCTCCCAATCACTCTCTCTACCCTCCTCCTCCGCCTCAACTTTCCACAGTAAGCAATGAACAACAAAGATCTCTTCCTTCGCTTTCGCATTTTCTGATTCCGCATTAACCAACTGTCTTCACTTTGATCTGATGCCTGTCATTGTTACGTTCAGTGTGTTTTACCGGCCTGCGTTGAATTCTATTCGTCAGGATTTGATCCCAATGATCCTTCTACGTTTCCCCGGAGCTATCCCATTGTTTTGACCGGTATGCTTGTGTGCTAGCGTTATCTCTTCAATTTACCTTTAATTGTTGTTTTTATTTTTGTGGAAGTGCATTAGGAAGTAAGACATTGTTTCTTGAAGCTTATTGCTGAGGTGGTTAACTAAATGGTGAACCCTAGGAATGTGGTCCTGGTGAAGTGTAAATATGTGATTAGAGATTGTGCGGTTCTTATACGCCGGGCGGAGGTATTAGTTTAGATTCTCTGTTAATTAGGGAGATGTTACAATGTATGTGTGCAGCAGTGAAAGGTGATGGAGTGTCTTGTTAATGATGGAAATTTTATTGGAGATGGGTTTCTTTGTTGGATGTCGAGAGAGATGTGTTTTGCTCAATTGATGTGTATCCTTCAAATCTGCACAATATTGTTTTCATTTCACATTTGCACTTACCTTTACTTTTTCTGTTGTTGCTTTCACAATCTTAACCTCTTATTTTTCAACATATTTTTTAAGTAATGAGTTGATATTTCAATAACTTTGTATATTTTGTGTGCTTGCATCATAGTTATCTCTCTGTAGATATTATTTCTGATATGATATTAACTTAAAAATTTGATAGAGGGTGATGGATCAAAAATCTACGTTAGCTGCATTTCTTTCCGGGATCCAGTTTGTGAGGATATTGCAGAGGCCTACCGGATACAGGCAAATTCATATGCTGACAAATGCATCTGTCTGGTTTCACGCTTGCCAAGTTTCAGTGTACTAAGGAGTGCTCTAGAGGAAATATTTGCTCTGTGTTTTTCCCCAAATGGAAGTAGGTAAGTGTGCTATAGTGGCAAAAACTTTACCTTCTTTCTTAAGGATCCAGCTGACGTTGTAACAGCCTTTGTGTATGTTCTATACAGTAGCTAATATAGTATAATCATCTTCACCTTTTTTCAAAAATCAACACATGACTCAGTTTAATCATTTTCTCCCTTTTAAAATCAACATGTAACTGAGTTTTGTTAATAGTTGTGCTTCATGGATGTGACTAGAAGTTTTTCCTTAGATCAAATGTGAAAATGCATTGTATCGTGTTTCTATTGCTTTTAATGTTCCCAGCTCTACAATAATTTCAGCAAGCCACTATGGGATGTTATAGCACATATGGTGTCCAGTGTGCCTTTGCCAACTCCTGGAAAGGAGCGAGTTCTGTTTGCTATCGAGAGTTGTCTGCTTTCTGTAGAGGCTCCACCATTAGGTGGGCTTCCCCATGCTGATGTACGGTCTCCTAGATCTTTTTTCTTGGATTTAATGGTTTGTTTCTCCTTCTTCATTAGCTGACCATGCCCTAAATTTTTTGGAACAGATATCATTTCAGCCTCTGGTGCAGTGCTTGGATGTTGACAACTTAGTGAGACTTTTTACAGCAGTGTTGCTTGAGAGAAGGATTTTGATTCGAGCTAACAGGTATCTTTCTTCTTAAGACCATTGAAATAATTCCCTGTTGCTTTTTTGGTCAACATTGACCTCTTCGGTGGCAATGATCCAGTTCCTTGACTTCCATCTACTTTACCATAAATTTCATTTTGATCACAACTGACACTTTGAAGTTAATAGTAAACTTTTACCATATATATTTTGACAAGTTTTACCGGTGTTTACTCTATGCTTCATGTTAAAGATATTTATTTATTCTATGTAAATAGGGAAATATGGAAAAATTCCATAGCTAGAAATTAGGGATTTCTATTATTATTTGTATCCTTAATTTTAGCCTTATTTGATTATAAATAAAACATTGTATGTGTGAGTTACATACAACACACTCAGTTAACACTTTTACATGGTATCAAGAGCAGAATTTTTTTTAGATCATTTTTGTTTTTACAGTAGCAACATGTGAACAATACTTGCGACGACTAGGTGCCCTCTCTGGGTGATTTAGGATTCATTGTGTTCCTTTTCTACTACGGTGGGTGCTCCTTTTCACGGGGAAACAATGTCTACACCCACTGCAAGCAACCCTTGGCACCGTCGCGCCACTCTTTTCCAACCCAACCATGCGATCGGAATCGTCTCCTGCCAATGACCATCGCGCAACTTTCCTCGTTGCCAATTGCCATGCTCCACCTTTCTCCAGCATGTGAGACACACGCACTTGCACCAAAAAGGCACATGCACCCTTTTTCGGTGCGATCCATTCTCCGACGACCCCTCCGCAATGCTCCCATAACATCAACAACTCCTCTTCTGCGCTCCCCTGACATTGGCGACCCCTTCGTTGTGCCTAACTACGATAACCTCTCTGTCACACTTCTTTGATTTCGATGACCCCATCGTTGTGCTCCTCTAACTTTGTTGACCCTTTGATGTCGATGACCCCTCCATCATGCTCCTTTGACTCCAACGACCTCTCTGCCGCACTCCCTTGACTTCGACTATCCCCTTCGCCGTAGCTTTAGCGACCCCTTAATTGTGCTTCCCTAACTCCGGTGACCCTTCTACTGTGCTCCCTTGACTCCGATGACCTCTCTGCTGTGCTCTCTTGACTCAGACAACCTCTTTGCTGCACTCCCTTATCTCCAACAACCTCTTTGTCATGCTCCTTTGACCCCAACGACTCCTCCACCGTGCTCCCCTGGCTCAACCTCTCTGCTATGCTCCCTTGTCTTCGACAACCCATCTGTCGTGCTCTCCTATTTTTGGTGACCCCTTCGCCACCTTCCAATAATATTTTGTTTACTACATTTGTAACAATCTTGGTTTATATGGCATATATACTCTAGCTTTAGGGGAGTGTTAAAGATATTCATTTATTCTAGGGAATATGGAAGATTCCATAGCTAGAAATTAGGGATTTCTATCACTATTGGTATCTTTAATTTTAGTCTAATTTGATTATAAATAAAACATTGTCTGAGTGGATAACACATACAAAACACATTCTGTAACACACTTTTACACTTCATACTGAGAATACAGTTTGCATTTGGATTCCTCTGCATATCAACCCTTTGATATTTGACAAAGTGAGGAGATTTGGTAGGTGCATTTGATGGAACAGTAGAAAGGCTATATTGATCCATTTTGGTGTTCATACCTTGGTCCAGCGGACCCCTACAAAATGACCTTTTCCTTTTTTTATTCTATGCATGATTTTCCCCTAAAGGGGAGTTGAACTTCTTTGACTTTTGTAATTAGTAGCTGTTGTAGTATGACCAAATCAGCCCATCATGTTTGTATATCTCAGCAACAGGGAAGTTCTATCATAATATATGATAAGGGTGGAATTTCTAGATAGTGTGGAGTCCATCAAGAATCATCTAAAAGGATCTCTGTCTCTCTGGATTGATATGCATGCTGCTTCTGATTTATGCCAATGATAGTGTCAAAATGTTGGGATACTAAATATGTGCTCCCATGGATAGTTATGCAGTCTAGTCCCTTGTTTTTTATATATATATTTTGCTTCTGTGCAGTGCAACTTATTCTAACTCGACTGTTGGCCTGCTACCCAAAAAAATGGAAAAAGGATTTTTCTATATTTTCTTGTTTGATTTTTATATACTATACAATTTATTTTATTATTAAATCAATTCTCTGGTAGTTACTTTATGTGAAAGTGAAATTGAAGTAGGACTTATTTTAGGTAAAATTAGTATTAAGGACCAATTACCAGAGTGATTAGTTATGTTACGTAGTAAATATTATAGGTTGATCATAGTTCTCCCTCAATTTTATCTTAGTTGTCTGGTAATGTCATTTTGACTGTATATTCAACTCAGTTTATAAAATGATTGTTTATTCTGTATTTTTTTTTGGCAGGTATTCACTTCTAACTCTTGTATCAGAGGCCATTTGTCACTTAATCTACCCATTCCGATGGCAGGTGAGATTTGAAAATCTTTTTTAGAATTGGCATTAGTTTTTCCTTTATTTATGCACTCCAATATTTTACTTAAATATTATCCAGGGTGGTGGCTATATGTAATTGGTTAAGCACTCCTCTCCCTTATATTTAGCATCCCCACTCGGAATTTTCTGGCTCTGCCTGTGTGCATATCATATTTAATAATTACTTGTTTAGCTAATTCCTAAAACATTGATACCTTTTGCTGACTCGCTTCTAATCCCTTTCTCTTGGGTCTTTTTTCTTGTTTTGCTTTCCTCAAGCATGTATACATTCCGTTGCTGTTTTTCAGTGGAGTAGATTATATTGATGCTCCTACACCATATATGATGGGTCTCCATTCGGGTGTTGATACTTCTACTCTGGCAATGGATGGGGTAAGTCATTACTTCTCTTGTTCCTCATCACCATCACCACCACATATTTTACAGAAAGTCCAGTTTGTGGCTGAGTTCACCTTGTTGTGAATTTCATTTGGTTTTTTACTACTAGTTAGTTGTAATTTTTTTATTCTTCATTTGATCAAAGGTATATCCTTATAGCTAATGATTTGCTATTTGTAATGGGAAATGATGAATATTAGGAATGGTTAAAGAGTAAATGTTATATGAATTCTTATATTCAGAAGAAAACACAATGGTTTTAGGTTGCTAATTCCTGGACCTGGTCTGCAGTTTGTTGCTACTTTATGACACTAAAATATTTATTGCTCTAAACAATATCTTTGTTTTTTAACTGGATAGAGTTAGGGACTAATGCCTTTCTATATTCTGTTGCCTGTATGTCCATGATGAGGCCTGCCTTTAGACCAAAAAATTTATCCATTGGTGATTTCAAATAGCGGTGTTGGTGACAGTTTGTTTTACTCCACATATATGGTAAAAACTTAATAAATTACATATGATAATTAAGTTACTTAAATGTCAATTGATTTTTGTCAATTTACAAATTTAGAGATGCAAGATAGGGGAATTTCATTATTATTAATGCTAGGCTTAAGTGCAGCTTTTGGTCCCCATAATGTAGTGATTGGGTGATTTTTGTGCCCCAATTTTTAATTGCTTGATTTTTGTCTCCATATTTTCAAATTGTGCGATTTTGGTTCCCATATTTAAAATTGTGCATATATCAAATGACAAACTATTTTAGAATTTTGTACTAAAAATAAAATAAATAAAAATTGAATGACCAAATTGTTAAGATAATTTTTGTACACGACATGAGTGTTAATGTAATAATGTTAGTATTATTATAGTTCAAATCAATATTAATTTTTTCCTTAATTATAATTAATATATATATATATATAAATAGTTTTTTACTGCAAAAAAATATTTTTTATTTTATTTAAATCATACTTAAATTTTTGCAATATTACTAAGTATAAAAAAATATACTAGTTAGGATTGAAATAATTTATTCTTAATTGAAAATTGTTATCTACAAAAATAACAACACAAGGCCTGTTAGCAATATGCACTCTTAAGCTCCCTTAAGAACTACATATAATAGTTTTGTCATACTTATACTAAATGTACTAGGTGGTGTAGTGGTGGTTGTGTTGCTTGTCCTTGTCCATACTCATGTGGTCATGAGTTTAAGTTTGGGAATTAACAATTTTTTTCATTTCCTAGATGTTGGAAGTCAAGTTAACATAAGAACTAAAATCTCGCACAATTTGAAAAATATGAAGACCAAAATCAAGCATTTAAAAATTAGGACTCTTGTCAACAATCTCGTGTCAGCACTCCAGCTCCATGCCAGCATACCCATGTCAGTACTCTACAGCCACGTCAATATCTCTGTCAAATATTGGATGTCAAATTAATGGATGGACCAAAATTGTACAATTTGAGAATATGAGGACCAAAATTGCCCAAGCACTATGCTTTGGGAATCAAAAGTGCAATTAATCTTTAATACTAAGTTATTTTATTTGTGTTAAGTTGTGTACTTGATTTGGTGCTTAAGAGTGTTGTGTCTCTCTATCTCATCATAGTTAGATAAAACAATAATCATGTAAATGAGAACTGAAGCTTCCAAGAACAAGAGCAAATAAAAAAATCAACAGCAAGTATAGAATGATTGTGATTATGCTCATGTAAATCCATGAATATACGGCCATCATTTTCCACCATGTGAACCTACTACTTCCTGATGGTGTTTTATTGGATTTCTGCCAGTGTCACGCAATTCAACCATGGCTGCCATGCCAAGGACACTATAAAAAGTAACATATTTTTTATCTTGCTTGTAATCCTATCTCTTGCTTCTTCACCTGTGGCACATAACATTAAGGTTCCACTATCTTCATACAATTGGTGAACTGTGTTTTCTATGTCTCTAACTAGCTATCAAAGTAAGGTGTTACTTGACAGGGCAACTTTTTATTTTATAAGTGTCTAGTTCTGTTAATTACTTAATTTAGAGGTTGGCATGTGTGTGAGAGATTCTATTTGTTTCAAATGATGTTTTAGCTTTGATAAAAAATGTTGTCTTTTAATCTCTTGTAGGTTGTTGTTGTGGACCTTGAGTATAATCTTATCACTACCACAGAGGAAATTCCTCCTATTCCTGAGCCAGAATTCAGCTTTTTGCGTGGTGAGATAATGAAGCTATTATATCCCAATGTAATTGGAATTGATGAAATGAAGGCTGGAATATACAGTGTATCTGAGCATAATCCTAAACTTAGGGCTAGGCAATGGGGAGAGGAACATGACCTTCAGCTAAGGTGATGTTTGGATGCTCGAGTATTCATTGCTTTCCATGAGTTACATATTTAAGAACCTTATAAAATTTACTGTCTCTTTGGATTTATCATATGTAACTCAGCAAATGATGCAACTGGACCAATAAATTGATGATTGATCTGTGCTTTATATTGAACTATATGTGGCCAATCCTCTATGATTGAAATCCATCCTGAAAATAGCCTTCAACAATTATGAGATGGACCAATAAATTTTCTGTGTGCATTGCATTCTTTTGTAGCAAACCAGACATTGCACATAATTAGTGTCTAGTTTGATGTGTCATATTGTCATTGTGTTTTGCGCAGGATGATATTCCTAAAGTTCTTTGCAACAGTTTTAAGTGGCTATCGCAATTTCCTAGTATGAATTTTCATTTCTTGTTTCAAAGATTTGGTTTTCAATCTTCAATAGCACAACTTTGTTATGACCTTTTAATCTATCTTTCTTTGTCATCAGGAAAATAGTGCTACACATGTCTTCAACACTCAAGCTTTTTTGAAGAAGCGGTCTCGATCTACTAACCAACCAACAGAGCCCATGGTAAATTGTAGGTCATGTCATGGATTATGTTTTCCAATTAGCAGTGATGGCATATAGTAATGGCTTGAATTATCCTAATCGCGATTAAATTTCTCTACTGAATGATAGTGTGTTGGGGTGAGCATTTTAGAAACTTGATTTTGGACGATCTTGATTTTGTAAAATTAATTTTAGTTAAAAGTGAGTTTGAAATGAGGTGATCTATGTTTGGAAACTTATATCTCAAAAGCATGTTTGTGGTAGAACATAGTAAGAAATTCTCAACCCCATGCAAAAGCTACGTTTTTTTTACACTTCTAGGCAAATGTGCTTTTATGAGCAAAAGCAATTTTTTGGATTGAAAATATCCAATCATATTTTTTTCATAATCATGTTTACAAGCATAAACCCATGTTTGGAAGCATTCAAGCTTAAGCGCTTATCCAAACATACTATATGTAATAATAAAGATTCCACCACATAGTGGTCAGATTCTATTTTCTTGATTTATGAATGGAATGCCAATTTTATTCTCCATATCATTGTAGAAATTTTCTTCCTTTATACTAATTCCAAAATTGGTTTTTACAGATAGCTCAGTTCCTTGATTCTCATGGTTTCTTGGATTATTTGGAGAGAGTAGGTTCTGATGAAAACAACAATAATATTCTTGATAAGCTACAAGATGCAATCGGAAGGGGTCAAAACCCTATGTCAATTCTTCCTTCATCCTCTGTAGAACCTGAGATTTTAACAGTATCAGATTCTGATGTTGGAATATCAGGTGAAATGAATTACATATAAACAAAATTACTAGCTAAATGAAGTTGTTGTGAATATAAACTAAATTGGGTATGTTTATTACTTCTCTTCAGCATCTGGTGCCAAATACACTTATGATAGATTCCCTGCAAACATCAGATCAGAAGAACAAGAAGAAAAGAGGAAACAGGTTCTTGCAGCAGTTAGTAATGCTTTTGAGTACTCTGGAAGACCTACACCAAGGTAATGCAAGCAATTTTTGAAAGGGTAAAGGATGTTCTTTTATTTTTCTAAGTTTATCAATATTTAGGTGTTTTTTAAAGGGAATCTCTCCCAATATGCCAAATATTTGCATGTACATGAGGATACATATGACAAAATTTGATAAGTCTTAAGCTTTTTAATCAAGTTTATTCTATCAAGCCTTGGTATTCATTACCTAATGTTTCGTGAAGGTAAGGAGGCCTTCAAATTTATTATGGCATGCATCAATTTTTATGGGCATCAGCTAAACAAAGCAATTTTGACTTAGGTAAATGGTTAGAAGTTAGAACCAGTTTGTTGTGCCAAAGGTTTTGGCTCTTTTTTTATCATTATTGTTTGATAAAAAATATTATTAGTGAAAAAGAGGAAGAAGTGCACAAGAGGAGGATGCATTATCTCTCTAGTAACTAAACATTGCAAAACTCAAAAACTAGAAAAGCTCATCAACTAAGTGAAACTATACCATCTCTTCGCATGTCCAATTATGAAACTTATGTATACTAGCTTTTAGTATTAGTATAGTAGTTGGGTACTATGCGTGACCAAGATCATTTTATCCCACTAATGAGGTAATACCTTTAACAAGCTACTGTTCCCCTCCTGCCATAGCCCATAGGCACTAAATAACAGCATATGTTTTACAAAGCGCACTATACTTAAGATTTCAAAAATGCTTATATTCTAGAAAATTCCAAAACATATTAGAAAGTTGAGAAAGCCCTCAATTTGGTACTCCAAAGTCACCACATTAGTCGTTCAAAATTTTGGGTCACCGACAGGGCCCAATATGGTGACATTTAGATATTTGAGGGACTGATTTGGCGACGGATTAAATTTTTGGACTAATTTGGTGACAAAATCTTTGGACGACTAATACAATGATGATTTAAATCTTTGAAAGACTAATTTGGTGACCAAAGTTTTTGAAGGACTAATGTGATGACTAATAACTTTGGAGGATCTAATTGAAGGTTTTTCTCCATAAATTTTATGCGCTGCTTTGCTATTGGGTATTTGGCACAGAATTTGTTTTCTGATATGAGCGATACATTCTACTTTATTCTATCTATTGAATGAATATACTGATTGTCATGCTTGCATGTACGGTTTAACTTCTTCTTCCTCTGCATTTTTCTCTCTATCTTACTTTTCATTTCTGTGTTGAGCAGTAAGGATCCTTTAGCAGATACTCTCAGTCCACTTGAGAGAGCTGTAAGTTAAAACCACCAGGATATTGCCACTTCTTGTGTCTCAATGAAATATAGATTTAATGGTCCATAACATTATTCATTTTGTGGTTGCAGGCTGAAAGGGAGCGCATGGTGCTAGATATTAAGGTTAAGCTGCAGGTAGCTTCTTTGATCCTTTATGTACATTCCTTTGTGTGTGTGTGTGTGTTCTGATAATGGAGCTGAAATAAAATGGGTCTGCATAAGGAGAGTAGACAGGGTAGCAGGGGATAATAATCCAATCAAACTTATAGTCACCTAATTGATTGTAATACCAAACCTTAGTTAGAAATCCAGTTATATAGGTGGGTGAGGAGGAAATCAAGATAGGAAGGTTTTGGAATTATATTGGAAGAGGGTCAGGGTCTCCCAAATACTCCGAGGGACTGTGAATTATACACCATCTGCTATCTCTTGCTCACAGTGATCAGGGAGTGCTTGTTGAGTAATGCTCCATGTACTGCATTTCTGTTCTATCCTGACACTATTTTGGTTTGGTTCTATGATGTTCTGTATAAAAAATGCAAGCTTGTATCTTCTTTTCATTTCATCTACTTATCTCTTATTACATTGTGTCTTTCTCATCACACAGGGTTTATGGTTGCGGCTTCTTAAACTGGGAGCAACAGATGATCCTCTTTCATCCTTTGAATATGGAACAATACTTGGTATTATTTTTTAGCATATCTTATTTCTTGCTAATACTTGTGGAGAAAATTTTTTGTTTGCTGCCAGACAAATTATTATTAGAAGTCTGGAGAACTTGTCAAAAAGTGATTGTGTGGTTGGTTTTGCAGCTTTGATTGAATCTGACGCAGAGGGGATTGGCGGTAGTGGATTTGTTGAATGTATAAGCGAGCATATACATTCAGTTAGTAGCTTTATTTAGCTCACACTGATAATTATTTATTTCTTTATTTATAGTTTCTTGTTCTGGTACAATGAATCTTATGGTGGATCTTTTTACCAGGGTTGGGACTGTGAGCTCACTGAAGAACAGTTTATTGCAGTGAAAGAATTGGTAAACAAATGTTATGCCTTTTTTGTATTTAGCTTTGTAGTCCTTCGTATGTGTTATACACTTGCCAAGAAGAAATAATTTGAAATTATTAAATCTGCGAATGGCATTTATTGGTGTAGCAATCTTGATAATGCTGCTAAGCAAACTTAAGGTGAACTTTCAACTCGGACTGCACGTTTACCTTGATTAACATAACCAACCTATTGCCTCACTTCCACTTCCACAGTAAAATTCCTCAACACACTATTGTTACCTCCATAATTCATGGGATTGTAGTTTTCATAGGCCCATACAAGTTTATAGAGTTAGGAAAGAAAAGAGAGATAAGGAAGAAGAGAAAATAGTGGATGGGCCTAAGGACCAGACCCTACAAGTATATGAAAGAAGGAAGAAAATAGGAGTAGCAAGGGAAGTGGAAGGAGGACAGGTGGCAACATAAGAGGAGTTGGAGGAGGAGAGAGGGGGAATAACTGAAGGGCCACTGGCTATCAACTTATCAAGCAATGGGGAAGAGAGATGTGAGAATCATCGATTCATCATGCGGCAGGAAAGAGAAAGGGAATGGGTATTTTGGAGGGGGAGGAACTGAATAAGAGGGGTTCTCTCGAGTGGTTGCTATTGGGTGAGGCTGAAGAGAGAAGCTGGTTCTCTCTCAGCAGTGCTGTCCTGATTCAGTTTCTTTTTATTTCCATTACCATCTTGTAAGGAGTTGTGCTCCAATCCATCTTCATCTTTCCTGTTGATACTTGTGTCGAAGGTATTATCATTCTATGAGTGACAATACAAATTTCCAGTGTTAATATCATTTCATTTCCTATTCCTATAGTGTGTTCCTATCAAATTGCTATTAGAGCTCCTCTAGGGAGCTTGCTGAAGCAACTAGAATGGAAGCACTGGAAAGAAGGATGGACAAAATGGGGAGACAGCTGATGGAGTGGCTGCAGACCATGCTAAATCAGTCCAACCGAAATGGTGGTTATGTGGGGGGCACAAAGAAGTGGGAAGTAACCTGGAAAGGGAAAATTCAGAGTGGACAATAGAGAGGAAGGATAAAAGAATGAGAGGTTGGAGACTTAGAGGTGCCGTATTTTATGGGGGAGGACCCATACAAGTGGATCTATTGGGCTGAAAGGTATTTTGATATAAATAAGATACTGGAGGAAGAGAAGGTAGTGGCAACGTCAATTTGTTTAGAGGAAAAGGCACTCAATTGGTTGTAGTGGTGGGGGGCTAGGATGAAGAGGATAACTTGGCTCACATTGAAACAAGCACAGTAGGGGCTTTTCCAACATGCCTTGTCGGAGAACTCATGAGGTTCTTGTGAGCTTACCGCAGGTGCATTTGGTGGAAGATTACAAGGAGATTTTTGAGCTCATTTCTGCTCCTTTAAGGCATGTGGATGAGGAAGTATTGAAGGGAGCTTTTATGAATGGGCTGAAGGAGGTGAGGGCAGAGGTGCGATTACATAGTTTGGGGGATTTAGGCACACTGATGATTTTGGTGCAAAGAGTTGAAGAAAGGAACCGAATCTTAGGCAGAGTAGATGGGCTTACTAAATGAGTTAGGCTCTTCCACAATAAGCCTGCACTGGAAAGTCTGTGGATTGTGCTAAATGACCCTGACAAAGGTGAGTCTGGAGGTGTGACTAGTGAAGAGGTGGTGCAGAGGGACAGGTGCAAGTGATGCAAAGAGACAGAGGGACAGTCAGGGAGTGTGATGCAGAGGGCTGATGGCAACTCCAGTATGAGAAATCGAAGGAACCCTTCCTTCAAGAAGATGAATGAGGAGGAATTAGAGGGAAAAAGAAGGATCTATTTTATGTGTAATGAGCCATTTTTTTCCTGATCATGTATACAAAAACAAGCATCTGCATGTTCTGATTTTGGGTGAAGAAGAGGAAGAAGGGGGTGAAAGGGAAGAAGCAGAGGGGTGGGCGAACCATGCCGCTGCACATGAGTAGTATGGCTAGCATGACTTCTAGAAAATCTTTGAAGGTGTGGGGAACCATTAGGGGGGAGAAGGTGATAGTGTTAGTGGATTTGGGAGTGTCCCCTAATTTTTTATCCACTGGTGTGGTTAAGATGTTTGGGATCAAACCCGAAGAAACGAAAGAATATGCAATGAAAGTGTCAGGTTTGTGTTGATATTCTTTTATATATACTTGTATATCATGAGGCTCATGTTGACCACTTGAGGATAGTGCTGGAAGTGTTGAGAATTCATGCATTGAAAGTGAACTACAAGAAATGCTGTTTTGGAACGACTAAATTAGAATATTTGGAGGATATGACTTGAGGATAGTAGGAATAGAAGTAGCAGAGTCAAAACAAGTAACAATCTATACGTGATGGAAAGGATTTGGAGGAGCATACGTAGAAGCAAAGTATGGCATATACTCAACGATTAAGAAGGTGACGTTTCCAGAGATAAAAACAATGTGTAGAAGGAGTAACACCAATAACCCCTTTAAACACGAGAGTAGCCAAGGAATATACACTTGATTGCATGAACAAACAACTTATCACAATCAATAGAAAGATCATGAACAAAACAAGTACATTCAGAAATAGGTCATGATCTGTACAATCTTTGAATATCATTGGCATAAATATTTCGGGCCTTTTTCCAGACCTCATAACATTTTCTATATGGACGAAGGTAAATCATTAACTTGGGGTCAGTGACCTGGCTCAATACAGACAAAAGCTGGTAACCAACTTGCTTCCATTCATCTCGTTTTGCCACGAAAATGTCAGAAGCCTTCATAGTCAGACAATCATGGAGACCCTGACCCAAGAGCCACACTTCAACAACACAGTACCAGTCCAAATAGTTCTTACCCATTCAACTTCTTAGTGGTGATGTTGGGAGAACCAGAAAAAGCAAAGGAGATCAGACATTTCTTTGAAGGTTTAAAGAGTTAGGATCGACCTAGGGAGTTTTTGCCATGGGACAACCATAAACAGCCACAAACAACAAGAAATTGCTTCTGTATTCAACTAACAACCACAAACAACAAGTGCAACAATGAAATACTGCAAAAAAGCATCTCAAATGAGAGACCCATTGACCAAAAGTTGATCAAACAGAACTAGAAGGGAGCCAAGAAACTGAAGAAGACTAGCAATGAAGAAGCACATGCGCCAGCGGAGCAACGATTCAAAATTTGTGCATTGTCTGGCATTGTTGCTTGGTGGGTAGGCCAATCAACAACCTCTGAGGCGGATAATGGTGGTGTCAGTCTGTCAGACAACAAGTTCTCAATTTGGTCAGCCCTTGTGTTGGTGGTTGAGCAAAAACTAGGGTTGGGGTTTTGGTGCCTATGGTGGCTGAACAAAGTTCGGGTAAACTAGAGTGCTCTGGTACCAACTTGAGATAATGAATAATTGTGTATATGTTCACTGCATACATATATGATATTTATATGCAAGAATTACATAATCAGTCCCTAAGGTTTAGGGATTAGAATGAGCTATCTAAGGAAACTAGGAAAGAATCAAGGGATACAAATCATACAATGAAATATCTCTAATATCTATCAATATCTCAACACATCCATTGGGACAAAGTAATAAATAACAATGCCACTTCTAACTCCTAATTCTCTGTTTTTAGTAGGATGGCCAATTATCAACTGGATCCATTTTTTATTTAAAATCTTGAAGGAAAAATTTGCTGCAAGGGAGTCAAATTAATATTATTATAAACCTAAAGGGACAAAATATTTTTAAACCTAAATCACTTGTTTCAAAATAGCAAGAGCCCAGATAACTTTTTCCCTTAACTTCTATTTGAGTGAAAATTATTTATTTTTTTGGAAAAATAATTCTTAAGTTTCTTGTCTATTTTTGAATTTGTTTATTTTCAGCTTAAAACAGCTATCAATCGTGCAACATCACGGAATGACTTGTTGACCATTAGAGATGCTCTTGAAGTTTCTTCTGATATGTATAAGAAAGATAATAATAATGTGCCGGACCATGTCCAACGTCATCTTATCTCTCTATCTATTTGGGAGGAATTACGGTATCCATTACATGTATTATTTCTTCATAATTTCATTATCAGGAATTTGTAGTGTTTAACTTAGTTCATGGACCTTCCTTGCAGATTTTGGGAAGGATATTTTGACTATTTAATGGAGCAATCTTCAAACAAGTAAGCATTAGTTCTGCATTTACTTTTTCCATGATTGCTCATAAATCTATGTAAACAGATTCCTCATTTTCTACTTTATGGTATATTTTTTGTGCTCATAAATGTTATCTTCTTTTATCCTCATAAATCTCTTTACTGATGGGATAACTGCGAGTAGGAGAACTCCTAAAGGCGAGACTAAGGACTTTCCTATAAGGATAAGATTCCATCAAAGCTAGCATTGAGTGTTACTTTATTTAGTCTTGGATGTGCTTACTAGGGACATACACCAAATTATCCCTAATTTCATGCTTTTTGCAGTTGATATATATTTTTTTTTATTGAGGAATCAAGAGAAGAGGTTAACTCTAAACTTCAGCCCTAGTTGTTGATAGCATGCGATAGCAATGCTATTGTGCCATCACGACACATTGTGGGCCCCTTGCTCCTGTTCCACTGTCACATTGCGCTTGGTTGGAGCAGTGCTTTTCGCCAGTGTTATCATGACCAACACATCACAAGTGCTCGAAAGAGATTCCTCTCGTTACAAGTACTGAACTTTTAGGTTCATGAACTATGGATGGTTCATGAGTGTTCAACATAATCCTCCTCCTTGATTCTTCTCATCTAACTTCAGAAAAGACCTCCCTAGTAGAAGGTAAAGGGCATTTTGCCCAGAATTCTCCCTTTTACTTTATCTAGACTTCAGTTAAGGCCAGGAAGGAACATGTACACACAATCATTCTCCTCTCTTTTCCTAAACTGAGCAGCATATTTTGTTTTCCCAATTATCTTCATAGGTCTAACTCTTGCCAAAGGGTCATCATCAAGTTGTAATATGTTGTGACATCTTGAGTGCCCTGTTTAACCTGCCAAAGTTGTCTTTAAGTAAAAAATCTGAGAGGAATTCTCCAAGTCTTTGGCTGTGGGTAAGAACATTCACAAACAGCTTCCCAAACATCTTTGGCTGTGGGTAAGAACAAATAGGGGTTTCCTATTTCTGGTTCCATGGAGTTGATTAACCAGGCAGTAATGAGGGAGTTTTCTGACTTCCATTTTATGAAAGAGGGGTCATCCTTGGAGGGCTGCTCTTCAGTAAGGTATCCCAATTTTCCTTTCCCATATATGGCCAACTTCACCAATTGGGTCCATTCAATGTAATTTTTTCCATTGAGTCAATGTGCAGTAAGTTGTAGGTTCGGATTTTGTGAAAAAAAAAATTGAATGGGATTATGGAAGACCCTATCTGAAAATTCCTTGGAACCTCTATCGAGGTGCTAGACGTGTTGGTTGAAGCACCGGTCAGTCTTCACCATGCTTGAAAGAGGTCAGAGCTGAAGCTTTGATACCATCTAGGTTCAGTGAAAATATTTTATTTCTTTTGGTATGGAAAAAAATAATAGTACATAGGGTATTTATGCATAATTGAATGACTGATTCTGCTACAAATATGGAAATAAACAAAAACAAATCTTCCTAAAAATCAGGACAGAAAAAAGGAAATAAATGCATATAACTTCTTAACATATCTGAATTGATTTAATTTAGATTTATTGCTCCTAAAATAGCTCCAAAGAATCTGGACAGATTTAGTCCTCTACCCATATATATATAATTTTACATTTTGGTATGATCATACAATCTATATTACCATAATTTTACATTTTGGTATGATCTTACGATCTTACATGTTACGATCTTGGAACCCCCTCTTAATCCTAAATAGGTTCTCGATCCTGACAACATTGCTCTTAATACATTTATATAGTCCCTCCATCACTTCTAGATCATTTTCAATTCTTGGGTTGCCATGAAAGAATTGGAGGGAGGGGAGGCAAAAATTACATTTGATTTCAAATGCTCTAACTTACTTCTTGCCGTGAGAGTTTAACAAGTTTACTTAAGTTTATCGAGAAAAGAGTTTGACAACAAGTTAACTTGTTGTCTCTACCTAGAATTGTACACTTGTAAAGTCAATGAGTTAGCTCAAGAGGTTGACAACAATGCTCATATAGACATTGGGTACCATAGGTATAAAGAACCTTCATTTTCTCCCAAACAGTTTCACAAACATCTAAAGCACAACAGATTTGCTTCAAAGAAGGATGAATGGTGGATTTTGCCACAAAGTTGAGTGTCAGTCATATTCCACTTGGAGCGATCAGCCTCGGCAACAGAATCATCCTTGGTGATGAGGTGGTCAGAGTAACCTTGCTCCTTGAGCCACAACTTGATGTCAGAAGCCCAAGTGTCATAGTTGGAGTCATCCAACTTGTTGTAGACAATGGAATGCTGACGTAGTTGGTAAAAATAGCTGGCTAAGCCTTAGGAGGGTACTTGAGGTAGAATCAGCCATGGGTCACAGTGAAGTGTGAGCAACAGCCCCAAAACACTTGGAGAGACATCAGAGTGACGTCAGCACTGCCACCACCAGCCAGAAAAATGGCATCAGATGCTGCCGCTAAAAATAGTAAGCTTAGCCTTAGGATGTGTACTAGAGGTAGAACCAGGCATGGATCACACTGAACAGTGAGAAACATCCCCAAAAATGGCACTACAACCACTGGCCAGAAAAATGGCATTGCATGCTGTCACGTGCAGTGTCAGTGGCAACTTGGTAGAGAAAACATGTGGCATTGTTGTTGCATAGAGGACATGTCTTGGTGTGGATTGAGGCAATTCCATCGGGCTTGGGCCGCATTGGATGCAATGGTCCTAAACAGTTGGTCAACAGCCCAAAAGGTCCAGAATATTGATGCTGACAGTGACTAGTGGCAGAAAAAACTAAAGAAGAGGCAATAAAGAAAAAAGGGGCATGGCTGAAGGAGGAGACCAGAAACCAGAAAGAAATAGCACCAATGGGTAGTGGACCCACCAGTTATTCATAGATTGGGTTGCCTTTTCTTCAGGGATTTGATACATGTTGAGAGAGAAAAAAGGAACGAGAATGAATTGGTGTATGTGAATTGCACAGCAGAGCAAATATTTATATTAGGTGTCACAATTACAAGAATATGCAGTTATCCTAAGTAACATAATTACAATAATATTGTCTGCCCTACTTATAATATTACTATAATTACATATTTCCAACAGTTTCAATAAACTAATGTTTATGGATTTACATTTTTTTGTCAGGTCTGCCAACTATGCATCTTTGGTGACAGCACAGCTTGTTGTGTTGGCATCACACATGGTATTGTTTTGGCTATTCATGTGCTTGAATTTCCTAGTTACCTTTTGTAATTTCATTTAAGTCAAGTTGTATATTTTTGTGCTTTTAATACTGAGCCTCTTTTGCCTTCATGAAGGCTGGGCTGGGACTTCCAGATAATGATGCTTGGTACATGATCGAAACAATTGCAGAGAGGAACAGCATCGGATCCAAGCAATTTGTAAGTTAATGCTATTTTGGTCTCTGGAACAATCCAAGTCATGAAAATTACGTCACTACTTTTTGGATCTGGTAAAGTGATTTAAGGAATATAGAGACAGATAACAGGCTTCAGGAAATTTTAAATCTTTCTATTGAAGAAAATGAGACATTCACTTTCAGGGTATTGAGAACAAAGAAAAATTTTATAAACTAAATTAGAGTGAATTACATTGACTTATCTTGAAAGCACCCCTTTTGCTTTCATATCATACAAAGACCTCACAAAGATTTCCCTTGTGATTGATTTTTAGTGGGTTATGAGTTTTGTTGACATTCACATGGGAGATCAGTGTTCTATGAAATGAAACCAATCGAACAAGTTCTCTTTCTTGTGAATGTTCCTTTATTTATGTATTAGTTTATCTATTTGTCTCGATTTTATGTGATTGAAAATTTGGGCTCATATCATGAATTATTGCTGAATCATTCCTCATGTGATTGATTCAGATAAAAATCAGAGGGTTCTTGTCTCATATCCAGCAATTACGTAATGGATACTGGGGAATCACCTCAATGAAGGCACAGGCTTTGTTATCACTTGCATCTCCATCCCCACATTCTAAAGATGCCAAAGATGAGAACCAGCAACCCACTGAGGCAACTGGTGTTGGTAGAAGCTGGGTGCAGAGTATGTTCTCCCGAAATACAACAACTAGATCCAGCTCATTTAGTCGTGTTCGTAGATGGACATCTGATGGAGGCAATTCAGGTACTTAGTTCTTGAATGAACTGCCAGTATTATTAAGTCTTGATTCTTGAATAAACTGCCAATATCACTTATTTCTACTGCTTTATAATTCTAAATCTAGCAACAAATGAGAATGGGACTCCTCGCAAACAAGATCTATCAAGTGGTGGCCAGAAAAAGCTTCAAACCAATGTCCGTATACTTAGGGGTCATAATGGAGCCATTACTGCTCTGCATTGTGTTACAAAAAGAGAAGTGTGGGATTTGGTGGGTGACCGTGAAGATGCTGGTTTCTTTATTAGTGGAAGCACAGACTGCTCCGTA
Source organism: Mucuna pruriens (assembly GCA_025330945.1). Lineage (NCBI taxonomy): Eukaryota > Viridiplantae > Streptophyta > Magnoliopsida > Fabales > Fabaceae > Mucuna > Mucuna pruriens. The sequence continues at coordinate 126,582 of JAENHJ010000424.1, forward strand.
AGTGTCAATATCTATGATATGGAATTACCTGGTACTAAGTTGTTTCATTGCCTTTTGATTCTCAGAATGAGGTGATATGCTGTGCATGTTTGCAAATATGCAGGTTAAGATCTGGGATCCTAGTCTTCGTGGTTCTGAACTCAGGGCAACTTTAAAAGGGCATACTAGGTTCTCTCACGCACTCATTAAATTTCCTGTATAGTTGTCAACATCTTTGAATAAGTATTAATGTGCAACCTTGCTTCTGTCTTTAAATGTAGAACTGTCCGTGCCATAAGTTCAGATAGGGGGAAGGTGGTGTCAGGATCTGATGATAAGTCTGTTATGGTGTGGGATAAGCAAACAACTCAACTTCTAGAAGAGCTTAAAGGCCATGATGGACCGGTATTTTATACATTAAAAATATTTTTGGGTTGTTCTATTATAAATAGTTTAGACATTGTAAATATGTTGCAAATATACAGACTGGCCAATTGAAACTTATATCAGACAGCCAAACCAACCATGTAGGTCAGCTGTGTGCGCATGCTTTCGGGTGAACGTGTGTTAACTGCATCCCATGATGGCACCGTGAAGATGTGGGATGTAAGAACTGATAGATGTGTTGCAACTGTTGGTCGTTGCTCTAGTGCTGTTTTATGCATGGAATACGATGACAATGTGGGAGCCTTGGCTGCTGCCGGGAGAGACGTGTATGTTAAAAAAAAAGCAGCAGCTATTTTGGATACTGATTTTTCCTTGTGTGATTCAGATATTTGTCATACATTATTTATCAAATGTCTAACTTGCTGCTTGCACCACAGGGTAGCTAACATATGGGACATCCGTTCTAGTAAGCAGGTGCATAAACTTTCAGGACATACACAATGGATACGGTAGATAAGAAAACATACATTTCTACTCTTCTACTACTGTATGCCACTTACAAATGTAAGCAAATACATGATCCTATACAAAAAATGCAGGTCCATAAGAATGGTTGGTGACACTGTGATTACTGGTAGTGATGATTGGACAGCAAGAATATGGTCTGCTTCCCGAGGAACATGTGATGCTGTCCTAGCATGCCATGCAGGGCCAATATTATGTGTGGAATATTCTTCTTTAGACAGAGGAATAATTACAGGTGCGTCATCTCCAAGTTTTGGCTACGCTGCCATTTATATCTTTTATTTTGTTGGTTCATGGAGTTTATTGAAGAGAATTTTTGCTCTGTGCTTTTATCTCCAGTGCTTACTAAAATGTTAAATCTCCATTCCAGGGTCAACTGATGGCCTGCTACGTTTTTGGGAAAATGATGATGGTATGGCAGTCTCTTCATTGTTGCAACATGTTTTCATTCTTGACACTTAGTTTCTGTTTGATTTAGGTTAAATACAAACTATTTATGGTCGCAATTGCTCGACAGGCACCAATATGTTAAGAGTTTTCTTTATTATAGTTTACCCTGCAGTTCTTCATTAAGCTAAATGTTTCATTGTATAATACTATCATTGTGTTTTTAGTCCACTTATACGGTGTCTTAATCTTACTGCAAATTAGAGCAAATCATCTTTATAGATGCATAAGAAGTCTATATGTTATATGCAAAAATTTTCCACGGTGATTATACCTGTGCAATTCTTCTCTGCGAAGTCAGAAGGCATTTGATATCACCTGGTAACAACATACTAATTGGCTGTGCAGGAGGAGGTATACGGTGTGCAAAAAATGTAACAATTCACAATGCTACCATATTATCTATCAATGCTGGGGAGCACTGGCTAGGCATAGGAGCAGCTGATAATTCTTTGTCCCTCTTTCACCGGCCCCAAGAAAGACTTGGTGGTTTTTCTGGCCCTGGGTCCAAGATGGCTGGTTGGCAGCTTTACAGAACACCACAGAAAACAGTTGCTATGGTATGTAGTTTATTGCCTCTTTTGTTCTCATAATTCCAAGTATATATATGTGCATATTGCTATTTTATCCCCCAAAATAGTTATTGTTCAAGATTAAGGTCTTTTTTTTCTCGGGAATTTTCCAGATAATTGTTCTGTTATGATATTACTTGCCTCCAAAATAAACTTCATTGCCTTGCTCATACACAAATTTCCTTCATGTCAGGTGTACATGACTACATGTAACTAATATCACAGAATCACTACTACCACTACTGTTATTTTTGGGGGTGATATTAATCTTTTGAGACAAATAATTAGTTTTGGAGAGAACTTACCTAAGTAAGCTCATTTACTTTAAGATAATAACTACAATCTACAGCACTGAAATTAAAATTATTAGATATCTTTCAATTTCTTTTGGCTTAAATTTAAAATTATGGGTTATTGAAAATTATTAGTGATTATTTTAATTGGCTTAAGTTACTTGATACAAGTTCTTTGCCAACTAACGGTGCATATATGGCTGGAGAATGTTACCGTATGCCTGTTGTTATCTCCATTTGTTATGAGTTGATTTTGACAGTATTATGACATCCAGGTAAGATGTGTTGCTTCAGACTTGGAAAGGAAAAGGATATGCAGCGGTGGTCGCAATGGGCTTCTAAGGCTGTGGGATGCAACCGTTAATATTTGACCTTCATCGGTAAATGCATGTTCACGTTTGTAAATTGTTATAAGTTTATAGGTAAAAAATAAGGTACTTAATGAAAGGGGTTTCTCCCCAATTTTTTTTCCCTTATAGTATATAATGTGCAAGATATCTCTGATGAGTCCAATTTACGAACTCTTGTAATTTTGTGGTTGGAGGTTGCTGTATCCTGAATGTACATACTGCGACCAAGAACAAATTTTGTTAGTGTGGATAGATTTTGTTATATTCTATACCCCCATTAAAGCCTCAAATGATTTTGCAATGAACGTTATGTTTACTTACACATATCCAATTTTTTTGTATGCTTGATAAATCGGAAATGATAAAACAAACCACTGATGAAACATAAGCTTTGAAAAACTAACGGTTTACTGAGTTTCATTGCATGTGTCTTGGAATTTGAATTAGAGTTTATCTCAAATTTATAAAATCGTAATGAGAATTATACAAGTTTTATAAGTTTTATTAAATTATATTTTAATTTTATAAAATAAATTTGTAAGGTAAAATTTTAAATCCTGCAATTAAGACATCATCTAAATAAATTACAATACCAGCCTAAAAGTGATTGCAATTAAAATAGCTTTCTAAGACTACATTACTTTCATTAAGTGAGGTTTCTCTCACATGGGCACATCATTTGATGTGGACTTAAAGAGTTCATATATAGATATTTGTTAATCAAGAGGGATTCTTAATAAGAAATGCTCTTAATTTAGAAGTTATCTTTGTTAACCATTACATCATTACATCAGGATTACTTAAAAAAATTCATTTGTTAATATATATGTAGTTACAATTTTAGTTTTCTTTTAAATATATTTAACAGTATAACATGATAAAAATACTCATACTAAAAAATGTATTAGTATATTAGCATAGAAAGATACGAGAAATAGAGCGAAAATAAAAAGTGTTTAGTTTAGAAGAAATATGAAAGAGAAAATAGAAAAAAAAAACTAAAATTGTATTTTAATTTGCATTTTAATCTATTAAATTTGTATTTCAAGTAGTTATATTTGGATTCCAATCAATTATAGCAAGTTGACAATTAATTGTTTTCAAAATATTGATTATCTCATTGAAATAAAAAAAGTGTAAGAACCACACTTTTTATTCCTCTTTTCCTTCATTTCTCTTCTATCAAATTATTTTTTTTTACCTATTTTTTTCTCTCTTATCTAATTTCTTTGACATTTCTCCTTCACCAAACAAGGTAGAATTAGCAAAATAGGGGATTGGACCACTTTCCCACATTTATTTATGTGGGAGAAATTATAGAACTAGACAATGGTTTTTGTAGTGTCACTTTATTTAATACAATAATTTTTATTCAAGTAAGGATATATTTGAGACTTATTTTCCACGCTCAACTAATTTTCTCCTTATTCATTCGACTCTTTCAGTTATAATCTCAGTTACTACAATAATTTTGAATGCAATAAATTTGAGTACCAACATATGCAATCAGCAATTCTATAAGTTTGAATTTTGTTTTTCTTTTTTCTTAAAAAGTAGATTTTGTTGATTAACTATGATACTATTTTTTATTTTGAATGTTATGTGTCTTTTAAGAAAAATAAGTTAATTTATTATATTTCTCTTTTTTAATTAAATTTTTTATGTATATTTTCTTCAATTATAATTTAATATTTTTTATTCTAGCAATCTTTAATATCTAGTTTTTTTTAATTAATTTCAATTCCCATTTTTTAAATACAAATCTCACATATAATTAGTTATAAAAAATGGTAAAAAAGAAGTTATTTTTTTTATACAAAACATGTTAAATAATTATATTTTATAAACTTAGTTGCAATTTTTAACAAAAATAAAAAAATATTAACAAAGTAACTTAACCAAGACTTAGGACCTAAAACCACTCTTCCAAAATCTATTTTCAAACCACTAGATCAAACATACTATTAACAAAATTTATGAAACTTATATTATACTTATAACTATTGAATAATATACATACTTTGTACTCAATATAAATATAGATATAAATATAAATATAGATATAGATATAAATATAGATATAGATATAGCTATAGATATAGAAATATAAATATAGATATAGATATATAAACATAAATATAAATATAATCTTTTTAAACCAAAATATCTATCTAAAGAATATCTTCTAGGTTTTTTTAATATATAAACATTTTTAGTATGATTGAGTTAATGGGGTAGATTTATTTTATTTTATTTTAAAGAAAAAGTTAGTTATTAAATTTACTGAAATTAGGCAGAATGATAATTAAAGGAGTTACGAAGTAAGAGAAGGTTTAGGAGGACTGTATAGTTTTTTTAATCTTTATGGGTTTTGCTAATGTGTTATGATAAAATAGAAATTACAATATTTATCATACTTCATTAAATTATTTTTTAAAAATATTAATTTTTTAAAATTACTAAGATAATAAATATTTTTATTTAATAACTTCATGTTTTATTCCTTATTATGTGTTTTAAGGTTAACAAAACTTTTATCATTCTAATACAAAAGAAATTAATTAAGATGTTTTGCCTCCTACTTTAGAGCTAGAATGTCATTATCACTTTTAATTTCGTAGGTCAACAAGCTAGCTTCGCATTGCATATAATTGACTACACCGTTATTTTATCAGTCATGCTGAGTTGCTAAGCAATTAATAACCGCAAATGAAGGTTATCGAATAAGATTCGATGCAAAGGTATCCAACACATGTAGTTGTGATTTACCAATTACCTTCGAATTCTTTAATGTGCTGTATAATAATCCTGTTAAAAGCAACGAACCCTCTAGTTGAATTCGCATCTAACAAATTTATGAAAATATTTTGTGATTCGGAGAGTACAACCTTTTCTAAACTTGGACCAGTAATTCATTTACTTAAAACATTAGATTAGTGAGTTATTAATTAAACTATATGAATAGGTATATATTGAATCTGTAAATTTGTTACAACTAAATGAATGTTCTAGTGTGGCAGTAATATTTGTTTTAAAAACACCCAAAACCTAGGTAAGTTTTTGGTGAGTTTCTATGTATGACTTTTTATGTAATTATCATGCATGCACAACCAACTTAAAATGCTTGCGTTGACCGCTCCTGGACCAACTATAGGTCTAGGTTTTTGGTTAAATCTTTCGGACATTTGAGTTTAATTACAATGGTATCCAACAACAATAAAAATTCAATCAAATTATTTTAATTAAATCGTCAACTCAATCCAAGAACGTAGAAATTATTAAATCAATATCTGAAAAAATGAAAACAAAAAAACTGCATTAATTTTTTTTATTGTAATTTGATTTGGTTTTCAATTTTTATTGTTAAAACCTAATCAAAATCAACTGCACATTTAATAGTATTATATGGTCTTTTGATTTTTTGATAAAGATATTGTGTGATTCTATGTGTGTTAAACATTTGATTATGTTAAACTACGAGCTTATGACGTTGATAATATAAAATAGTATATAATATGTTTTTATAAATGTTTTGTAATGCATTTATTATTTATTATTGTATGTGATTTTTGTTTATTTATTACTTATGTTGTGTAAATATGATTTTCAATTATTCATCATAACTCAATCAGTTATTAGATTTTGTTGTATTTTTAGTTTTTAAAATAAAAAAATTTTAAAATAGTATAAAAATTGAACCAAATCAAATTACAAAAGATCAATTTTATTACATTTGAATATAATATTACATTCAAATTAAACCAAACTTACATATTATTTTATATTTTATTCGAATAACTTTTTGTTTGAAAATCCATCTAAACAAAACCATTACTAGAAAATTTAAAATTTGATATAAAATAATTTTGTAACTAATTTTAAAATTAATAGTTATTTTGTAACTAATTTCTAGTAAAAATAATTAGCTAAAAATTATTATAATATTATTGATAACATGAAATAAGTAACAAATTAGCTAAGAAAATAATCTTAGTTAATTTATAGTAAATTTTTAAAATTTATAGTTATTTTTTAACTAATTTATAATAATAAAAAATATAAATAAATATAATTTAAATTTAATTAAAAAATAATATTTTAATTAATTAATTAAAATTTAACTACTAATTTAAATTTAAATTGTAACTAAAATAAATATATTAAAAAAAAATGGTATTGTGAACCGTACTCCTCCACCAAGTTCTAAACAAAGCAATAAAATCAGAGTAATGTAACCCTGTTCTATGCGGGCTTGGTTATCAACCATTAGCATTATTTTCCAATAATGTGTGATGAATTCAGTACCCAAGGCAAATATGTCATTTTTTCAATTTTCATAATGAAAATGTCATCGCAGCATTTTCTTGACAAAGTTTTGGGTTTCCAATTTCCATGCATCTTCGCCACCTAACGCAAATTGTTATTTTATTCTTCGAGAGACTAAGATGTCAAAGTCAAAGCCAACTAAAATGGTAAAAGATTTCTTGTTATCTTTTCAAAATATAAATAAAGGATTTTAGTAAATTCCACTGACCACGTCTCGTTAGTCAATCAAAAAAGGTTTTGGGTTTAAATTGGGTGAAATTTTCTTGAATGAAAAAATTGTTTTTTTTAAGAATTATTCATTGAAAATGTCCAACTTCCCCCCAACTTTTTTTTAACTTTTCTTAATATATATATATATATATATATATATATATATATATATATATATATATATATATATATATATATATATATATATATATATATATATATATATAAACTATTTCTATAATTTAAATTATAGTAAAAAATTAATTTATAATATAAATATTACTCCCATAACTTTATTTTTAGTTTTACTGTTCTTTCTCTCTTCATTCATTAGACATTTTCAATATGATTTCTTTTATTTATTGGATATACATTTCATGCACTATCTTTGTGAATTAAACACAAAAGTTCTCTTTCAACTTTTAATTTATATTTGTCACTTTTAACTTATGTTATCTTTGTTTCTAAATTGAATTTTAATAAAATTTTCAAAATAAATAATTGATAGTTAAAAATAATCTCATATATTAATTTAAATTATCCATTATAAATTTAAAATATAAATTATATATTTAGATATATTTATTTATTATATATATCTTACTTAAATATATAAATATTATCCCACGACTAAAAATTTCTATATTTGCCACTATTACAAAAATATATATTTTGTCCCACTTTTTGTGTTTATTTATTTATTTTTAATGTTACATTTGTGTTTAGCATAGAGAATGTATTCATTCAAGATGGTGATCGGTAATACAACACGGACCAAAAATCTTTCTCATCATGATTTATTTAGATAATTATTTTTTATTGAATTAGTTTTTATGTCAATCAAGATAAATAGGATCCATTCTCAATTCTAATTTAATATCTTAGTCTATATATAGGATCTCATGATTGAGATCATTCTTTTTTCTTGAGTTGATTTAGATTAATTCTTCTTATCTTTAATATGTATGGACATGAGATTGTATAATTAAGTTGAGTGTGTGAACAAAATACTTCTTATAATAATTTAAATAAGAGTTTAATTTTAATACATTCTTAATCTAAATTATTTATCAATAAATTAAAAATTATTATAGATATAATTTTTAAAATAATTATTACAAAAATTAATTTATCATGTATAACAATCTATAATTAAATGATAATATAAAAATATTTTATATTATCAATGAATTTTAATTAAAATACTAAAGAAGTGTAAATATTTTTTATATCATCAAAGATATATATTGTAAGATTATTAATTTTTATAATAATTATTTTAAAATTTATTTAAAATAATTTATAATTAATTAAAAATATAAAAAATGTAAACGGATGATGTATGAAAATTAATCTCCTAATTAAATTCTGTAAACAATTATTTTATATATGTTAATTTCACACTATACCGAACTGTCCGCACATACCTAATTCAGTAAATTTCATACCCTAATAACAAAATACCATTTATAATAACTAGGATGGTTCTTTTTTCTTTGAGATAGCTTGCTTCTGAATTTGAGTCAGTATCAATCCTTCAATAATTCTAATAATATTATAACGGATCTCTTTGCCTAGCTTGTGTACATGTATTTAAGTTGCGTAACTGGTCAAGGACTTAAATATTGCGTGTGCCTACCAGAATTTTGATTATATTTAGCATAACTTTTTGCATATATACACTATAAAAACTTGTCATTTTTGGTGTAGATTATTTTTTTTTCAATATAATCTTTATCAAGTTGTCATTTATTAATAAACAAAAATTATATATCAAGCGTTAAAATTGCCTTCATTAATATAATCTTTATCTAATAAAATTTGGATTGTTAGTAAAATATTGTTTATATTAACAGTGATATACTATATTAAATAAATAATTATATTGATATAGATTTGATATATACTATCATCAAATACTAATATGATACTCTTATTATTGGGATAGACCATCAATATCTATACTAATAATTTTAGATTTTGTTAAACAAAAATTATCCTAACAAAAACAATCCTAATGCTCGACAATTTTCGTTTATTAGCAAACGATAATTTTGATATTATTGACGAGTAATAGTAGTATAATTTTTTTTTTTCAACATATTTTTTTTCATATTTAATATTAAAATTTAAACTCTTAATATCTTGGTTAAAAGACACAATAAATTATTACATGGATCACCAAGCCTATTTTTTGGAACAACCAACTTCTTTATTACATAATATATAGATTGATATATACCAATATTATATATATATATATATATATATATGATGAAATTTTTAGGTCAATCGCAGAAATGAATTGCACGAAAGAGCGGGCATTTGCTTAATGGAATCAGTTTATTAAGTTCTGTAGATCGTGAGGTATATTAGCCAAGAAATATTCAACAAGTACTGCTTCTTAATTAAATTAGTCCCTTAATAAGCATATAAATTAAATATATAATGTGCATAAATATCAGTGCGGTTGGTAAAAATCAAATGTACATCTTATAGAAACATAAAAATAATATAAGTATTTTTATAAATACTCTTTAAACTTTAATATTTGTCTTGACTATAATAATGAGTTTTTGAAACTCAACTTACTTAAATTTTTGTTCATATAAAAAAAATACTATAGAATATAACATTCCCTGTGCCATCCATAGTTAGGGAGGGGAAAAAGAGATGAAAACTAGCCAGTATATAATCCAAACCAAACCATGCATGTGGTATCTTGCTTAGTTTTAGGGGAATGGAATTTCGTAGGTACAGCCTTGCATTTTGAAACAGTGAGTAAAATGTATATGTTTAAATCAACTTGTCTAGCAATTGTTTATTTGACTAAGGAAAAAGTAGTGGCTGTGAAGTCAATGTCAACCTTGGCAATTGCTATATATAGATCGAGGAAGAAGTAGGAACATGCAGTGTAGACAAGTTAGTCGATCTACATATATATATCTCGACGTAATTTGTCTATTATTGATCATCTTCAAAATGTATAACGGTGAAGCCAGGGCAACACAATCACCATACAACGGTCCACCAATTGGAACATGGACAACAGGTTTATGTGGTTGCTTTGAAGACCTCGGAAGTTGTAAGCTTCTTTCATGCATTTATAATATAAAACTTATTTGTAATGAGGAAAAGCTTATCTATAAGTAGATATAAATTATTAAGGTAAAGTGTGAGTATATTAATAATTAAAATACAATTAATAAAAAATTTATAACTATTAATTAATTTAGAATGAACATTTCGTGCTATAGAGTTACCACCATTTTTTCTTATAGTCTCATTAGATTAATTTTTCCAGTACTCACACGCGCGTGATTTTAATTTGATTAATTAAAGTATGATCTTATTTCACTTTATTTGACTTATTTATTCTATGTAATATCTTATAAAAAATGGTTTTAAACATTCATTTTTAATTAAATCTATATATTAATGAATATATAGTTTAATTAATTTTTAATATTTTTATTAGTATTAGTAAAAAATATTTAATGAAACTTAGTACAGTATAGTAAGTAACTACATGGTTTAAAATAAGATATCATATTTATATAACAAACTTGTACAATATATTTTTCTCTCTCTATCCATATTTCCCTTCTTTTCGTACCTATCTTATTTGTATAAATTATTCATTTGTATGTTGATCTTTATTGTATGAGTATAATTTCTCATTAAAAATTACTTTGAGCTCAATTTTTATGGTTCTACTTGTACTTACTTTTATTCCTCCCTTTTTTTTTTACCTCTTTAAACATTATGAAGGCTGTATGACTTGTTGCTGTCCATGTATCATCTTTGGTCAGAATGCTGAAGTTATAGACAAAGGAAGAACATGTGAGTAACTTAAATGAGTTATATATAATTATTGTTTAAGCTAGATCGAAGTTAATTAATTAGATCATATTAATTATTTTAGTCAGCAAAAAAACGGTTTACATATTTGCATGCATGCAGCTTGTGCATTTGCGGGGTTGATATTCTATGGGCTTGCCTATATCGGCTTCGGATGCTTATATTCTTACACATACAGAAGCAAACTAAGAGGCCTTTACTCCTTACCAGAAGAACCATGCATTGACCTATGCGTTCATTGCTGCTGTGCTTATTGTGCTATTTGCCAAGAGAACAGGGAACTTCAAAATCGTGGATTGGACCCCTCAATAGGTAATCAAATATAATTAACCACTATTTTTAAATACAATAATATTAATAACATTCATTTTAACATTTTGTTTTAAAATTTATTAAAAATTATAAAATCATCAAAGGCTAATTAAATAAAAAGCGAGACTTAAAAAATATAATTTTAATAGATTTTAATTAATAATAAAGAATATTCATAAGAATATATATATATTAAAGAGTGTGTTGAAAGTATTTTTTTAATAAATATTTGAGCTATATAAAAAAGTATCTTGATGCATGTATTTGTACATAGTTATACCAAATTCGCAAGGTCTAACCTTTGTAAATTAATGTGATGCACATGTAGGTTGGATAGGCAATGAAGAAAAAATGAACAGAGCCAACCACGTGCCACCAAATGTTTTACCGGGCATGGCTCGCTAGAATTCACTCATGTTCTTGATGCATCACCATACTATATATTGTCTTACGAGTGTTTAACATGTTTATAAATTATCTGTGTGTCATTTCTTTCCTATGTTTCAGAGAGCAATAAGTTGCTTTTATGTTTTGTAATGATTGTTTAAAGTGGTGTTTTAATTTACATTATGTATTAATTGTTTTCTCCTTTTGGGTGAAACAAACAGTGTCTTTGTACTTTGGAATTGCATATGAACCAATAAATAATGATTTTGAAAATGTACAACGGAAAATGCTTGTCATGATTACTCAAAACTAGTTGTAGCTAACCTACATAAGAGACGACTCGCTTATATGCTGATAATAAGTATATATTTTAATTTGGGCACAAGATAATCAAAAGGTTGATTCACACATCAGGATAAGAGTTGGTGCCTGTTTCTTAACGCGAAAAAATGAATTCACACACAATACGAGACACGTCTCAAAGTAATATATATATATTCAAATCTTGTATACTTGACATAAAAATGTCGTATGTCTCAGCGCATTTGTTATTGTTTGCGTAAAAATAAATCCAGTCCAAACATATGCAAATCGATGTACATGTTATTAAGAATCCAAATAAACAAATACATTATAAATATGACTGGGTCTTGTCCTTAGAAATGATTGAGTATATCAGCATATTACGGTAGCTAGAGTTTAAACTTGTTACAATAATAGCACGTCATTAAAGGATAAATAAATAATGCTTAATTATAAAAAATAATTTGAAAAATACTTTTTTTATCATGTTGTAACATTTTTAACTTTATATTAAGCTAATCAAAATACGTTATTTTTAAAGTGACCTTAACTTATTATTTAAAACATTTTTTTTTGTTTTAAAGGCATGTAATCAGATTCATTAAATTGAATGATTTTAAAAAAATAATATCTTAGAACTTATTTATATCAAATAGCTACAATGTATTTGTTTTAGTGTACGCATTACACATATGATAAAAAAATATTTTTATATAATAAAAATTTATAATAAATAAATATTTTTGAATATATAAATTATGTTATAATTAAAATTCATAATAAATAATATTTTGTATTTAAAATTATAATAAATAAATTAAATTGTAATATATTATTATTTTTAAATATTGATATTTTAAAAAATATATGTTAAAATTTAATTTAGATAGAAAAATAAAAGAGGATAGATAGAAGGTTCAAAATAATATAAAACCACTCATAACAATAGCAAGCCTCAAATTATTAATTGAAGTACGCGTACGCAAAAAGAAAATAAAATACGCCGTTGCCGGGGATCGAACCCGGGTCACCCGCGTGACAGGCGGGAATACTCACCACTATACTACAACGACCTGTTGATTACATTTGAATTCTTTTATTATTTGTCTTATAATTAAAATCAGACCATGTTAATCTGTTTTAAAGCAATAAATTTATCAAATTACTGAACATGATTAAAATACATAATCAAATTAATCTTAACTACATAATTTATATTAAAATTTAGATTAAGGGTAAATTGTAAGTGATACTTAAAATGGGCACTATATTTTTCGAACAAATTTGATTATATTATACAGTGTTTTTATTACTTCTAATTTTTCTTTTCTTTAAGTTTTGATAGTTTATTACCGATAGAATTTGATTATATGATTATCAACCTATAACGCAAATCATATTCATCCAATATCACGTAACTTTTTCTATATATTTATAGAATATGCATATGTACTCATTAAACAAATATTCTTATATAAAAGCAAGAACGATAAGTTTTAATTATTTGAGATTATAATAAATAATTAAAATAAAAACACAAAAATATAAAAAATTGTATGTTTTTTAAAAGAACTTAATGGTGATCCAATAAATATATAACACACTATTCTCATCACAAATCATTATTAATATAATTTTTTATTTAATTATTATAAAATTCAACAAATTCACTATTCATGATATTTTATGATTAAGTGATATTATAAAACTACTTTATATTGTCATATGATTTATTATCTCTTTTTAAAATTTGACAATTAAATAAAAATTTTATGAATAAAGTAAAATAATACCTTAATGATATAAAATAAAAAATAATAATAAATACATTGACAATATAAATATGTTTTTATATTAACATTTAATAATAAATTATTATGGATGAAAAGTTCTTTTATTTTTAAAATTATATTAAAAAAAATTATTAATTAATCGATAATATAAAACAAATTATACTAAAAATCCATGTTTATTAAACGAGAATAAAAGTAGAAAAATATCAACAATTATAAATAATAGCAAAATAATTTTGTTGATAATGTGGTTGAAGTCAGTAAAAAAAAAAAAAGTGCAAGCAAAGCATCCATGTATACAAACTGTTTATAGAATTAGTGGAAACTATTTTCAAGGCTAATTAATTAAGTTCAACTTCCTAAATACATATTTTAACGAACACTAGTGTGTTTGGATTGGATTATATTTGAGATTATATTATGTATCCATAAAAAAAAATTATCTATAATATCTTGTGCGTTTTCTCTTTTTTGGTAACATTGTGAAAAAACAGCTTACAACCTATTACAAAGAAAACAAATTCTTTCAAATAAACAAGATTTTGGAGATTATTATTCAAAAGTATCAAGTTATTTTTTAGTTAACTTTTACTTTTCCATTTTACCCCCACCGATTGATCGGTTTAAATACAGAATCAACTATTACAAATGACTTCATGTCCCTTTTTTTTTATTTTCGTATAAAAATTGATTATTTTAGACAATTTAGATAAAATCATGTTTTACGTAACATATCCAAACATAAATCTTATTTCACATAATCAATCATAAAAACAATCAATGATATCTATTTTCAATTATTGAAATGATTTTTAAAAATAATCAAATTCATACAAAATGCATTTTATTATGTGATATAAATAGGTTATATCGATAGGAAAAAAAAACTAGTAATTCACTATCATCGTCCAGGAAATAGAGCATAATTATATCTTCCACCGAAATTAATTGCACCAAATAATATCCATTAGACATAATAATTTTAATTTTACCAACCATTGCCCAATTCTTATGTATTTTGTACAACGTCTTAAAACTCTATACATTTGCCCATAACATGTACTACAAGTGACTTCTTCCACGATGCGCACCATAACATGTAACTACGGGCACGACATAAACTCCTTACTTTCTCCACTTTCCTTGTTTAACTATGATAACTACATCTTAACTAATTACTGTCACGTCATCAATTATGATAAATTTATTTTATTATTATTTATAATTATTATAAAAATATTTTTATAGTTTTTTATTAATTTACTAATCATATATTGTTAGTGTAAAAAAATTACACCATTAACTATTTCCTTAATATTACTTTTAAAAAAATTAATAAACTTATCATACATATAATTTATAGTTAAATATAATTAGATAATAATGTAAAAAAAATATTTATACTATCAATATATTTATTATTTATTTATTTTTTTTTGTTTTATTTTACTTTCTTATAAGATTTTTTATTCGATTGTAAACTTTAAAAAATAACATGATTTTTATTTTTTAATTTTAACTATTTATAATAAGACCAAATAGTTAATATACTTACCACTCTTATTACATTTATATAAGAATATTTCTTTTACTTTGCATGATAGGCCATAATCAAATTCTATTAATAATAAAGTATCATAACCAGTTTTTAAGAAAAGAAAAAATAGAAGTAATAAAAAAACCATATAATATTATCAAATTTGTTCGAAAAGTATAGTGGTCGTTTTCACCATCCCTTATAATTATTATTTAATCGTGAAATACATTTTGATATAAATTTTATAGTTAAGATTAATTTGATTATGTATTCTAATCATGTTCTTAGTTTAATTATAACAGAATAAAATTAATCATATATTATTGGTTGAAGTCCGTAAACAACTAGTCGTTGTAGTATAGTGGTAAGTATTCCCGCCTGTCACGCGGGTGACCCGGGTTCGATCCCCGGCAACGGCGTTTATGTTTTCCTTTTTTTAATTTTTTTTATTATGTGATTATTTCCCCTATCCACGGTGAGGGTGATTCCTTCCTTCCCCAGCAAGCATAGCTGAGCTTCCTCGATTCTTCGATTTTAGGGTTTATGTCTGTTTTTCATCTTTGAAAACATGAATATTTGTTGTTGTTGGGTGTCATCAATGAAATTCCCTTACCTCGGGTGGCGCTTCTCAAGGCCCTTTATCTCTCTCTCTTCTTCGTCTCGTGTTATGTCCATTCAAAATTCTTCTTCTTCTTTAGCTTCCATATCAACGGAGTCCAAAGAGAAGGAATCTTCACCTTGGTTAATTGTTGGCCTCGGCAATCCCGGCAAGAAATTCGCCGCCACCCGCCACAATGTCAGTAATTACACCTTGCCTCTCCATCTTTTTCATTATTATTATCATTATCATTTTCTAATTGGTAGTGGTATCTGCTATTGCTGAATTATTCATGAAACCATTTGCACTCAGCAACTTCCTCAATTAAAACAAAATGTTCCATACCTAAATTCAAACAATTTTTTGCCTCAGTTGGGATGGGACTCTAGCTGGTTATTTACATTTAATATATAACAGTCCGTGGCTCTGCTATGATAGGTTATCTGATCCTATTTTGGAGATTTATGTTTTCAGGTGGGCTTTGAGATGGTTGATACCATAGCTGAAGCTGAAGGGATATCTATGAGCACCGTTTCCTTCAAAGCCTTATTTGGAAAAGGTTCGGTTAGACAGAGAAAACCTTAATTTGATTGGTTTTCATAGAGATATACCAGTCAGCATCAAATTCTAGGTTATTGGTGAAGCTATGATTTGATTGCATTTTCACTCCTTAGATATTATCATAATGCAGTGCATTTTCGGTTGTTTTTTTTACCTGGTATGATGCCATTCATGGTATTATGTCATTGTCCAAAATTATGAGCATTTAAGTTTTTCTCCCAAGGTTGCAATTTCTTGGTGGTGTCTTGGACCTCTTTCTTTAACAAATTACAATATCCTTATTGCTGTAAGTATTTTGTGGTGCATTAGGCAGTTGATGGAATTTCATTATGCATTCCTTGTTAAATATGCATAGGAACTTTTAATGATACTTGACTTGATATTCTCAACCTTGATGTCTTTGTTAAAATGACACATTAATTAGTGGTCGTACAGATGATTACCTGAATTGAATTAAATAGCTAATCTTTTAAAAACATTGCTGCCATAATTTCCACTGAATCTCATTAGCAATGCTGTAAATTGGAGTCTTTTGCTGCCAAAATCGCAACCAGTGTACGGCAACTCCTTCCATGCTCACAAAAGGCCAACCACAACTTTTCCAAAGGAGGAATGCCTTGTACCTCAAAGATTTTTTCAGCACAAGCAATCCAGCCAATTGGATCATCGCATTCAAAGGCTGGTAACTCCACTTTCTTGGCCCATGCATGCATTCCTTCCGTCATCCTATGGTCTTCCTCCTCATCTGTCACTTTCTTCCCATTCATCACAGAGGAGTGTGGCTTGGATTGTCTTTTCCCCTTCACTCACATTGTCGGACCATTGTAACCCTTGCTTCTCCATAATTTGGATAATGATCTGTTTGATCTCTCTGGAGGATGCAATCTTTCAGACAAGGTTGTGAATTGTGTCATGTTTTCAACTGCAAGTTTCTTGATCATCGGAAGGTTGGACCAATTGATACATCCCAGCCAAAAGAATCAGCAAGAGCAGAGAATGAGAGAGAGAGAAAAGAGAGAAAAGAGAGAAAACAATTCAGAGCAAGCTCTGCCAAGGGAATGTTTTCTTTTACAACTGAGAAATCAGTAATTACAAATGTATCTAGGCACAACCCTCTACTGTTAGAGTTTCCTTCTATTTATATATATGGCTAGGTACAAGAGTTCCCTTCAATTACTCACTGCCTAACTAACTCCCCCTTTCATTCTAGTGTACACATTGAGTATCTTTCTCTCTTGGTCCCTAACATAAAGTCAGAAATAAGTTTCATGCCAAACCCAAATCCATCGATGTTCTAATTGATGCATTGGACATGTTATGCCTTTCATAAATAATTAAGTATTGCAGACAACCACTGCTTTCGCAAAATTTCAGTTCAGATTTCAGAATGTTGGTGATAAAAGCAAAAAGATAAAATTAAGTATTTGTAAGTATGTACCCATTTATGACAGAAGTTGTTTTCCAATTGCAGGTTTTATAGGTGATGTACCAGTTATACTTGCAAAACCACAGACTTATATGAACTCAAGTGGTGAATCTGTAAGTCTTCTTTTCTATCTGGAGAATCTTCCAATGTTACATGTAAATGATAGCATTTTATTATGTCTACAATGACGCATGCTTACTTCTATGACATGAATTCTTTCTTTTGATTTAAAGATTCATGTCTTTATGTTAATTATATACTACTTTTATATGTTGTGTATCCTATGGTTTTTTAAAAATTTGCCATGTCCCAATGTCCATGTCCTTGCCATAACATATCCATATTCCATGTTGTTTCTGCACTTCTTACGAATCTACTGTAATAAATATTTATTTTGATGACGATTGGCTCGTGTTCACATCTATTTTGAAGGTTGGGGCCATAGTTTCATATTACAAGATTCCACCGAAGCAAGTACTTGTGGTATAATATCTATGCTATGACTACTTTGTTCTTTTTTTTATTTGCAAGTAACAAAAGAAAAGTAGAAGGATAATTTACTTGAGTATTCAATTAATAATTTTCATTTTCAGATCTTTGATGATTTGGATTTGCCTTTTGCTAAATTGCGGCTTCTACCAAAGGGTGGACATGGAGGTCACAATGGGTAATTATAATTTTCTTTGCTTGCACTCTCTTTTTGCTACTAAACAGCATATGTGTAGGTCTGTGATAGATACCCATTAGTTAGTTAGTTATTTTTGTAATTAGTTTGTTAGGTTAATTGGCCAAAGAAATACAAGGGCTTATGTTAGAAAGAAGGGGATTGGGCCTGCAACTGATTAGGCCCATTAAGGATGGGTTTATGTTAGCAGCCAAGTAGCTGTCTATAAATAGGAATAACTATAAACAGTTTAGGGGACTTTTTGGTGATTGAGAAACAGTGTAAGGAGTGATCCAGACCTCTTGAAATATGTGGAGCAGTGTATTTTGGTTCTTAGGGGGCTTCTCCCTAGTTTCATTCAATAAAAACAAATTTTTTATCAACTGGTATCAGAGCAGTTGATCTGGGCTTTTGGGGGCAGAATTGATGGGTTCTTGGAGCTTTCTTGATTGGAATTTCATGAAAGGTTCATAATGGTGTCAAACCAAGAGCTTGAAGCCAGAATAGAGGAGATTCAGCACCAACATGATGAGGCGCAATACCTGAACAAGATGTGGTTTGAAGTGCTGAGCCAGGGAATGGAATCTTTGAAGGAGATGGTGAAAGAATTGTTGGCAAAAGGAAGTATAGGTGATTCTGAACTTGTAGCACGATGTAGTGGGCCAAGGGAAGGAGAAGAGGAAGCTTCGGACATCGGTGGATGGCAGAACCCATCAAGATTCTGTTTCCAACATTTGATGGGAATGGGTATCAGCTACAGAGAGTCAAATGTGAGCAACAAAAGTGTTACAGGTTCTGAAGCCATCAAGATTCTGTCCAATGTTTGATGGCAGAACCCATCTGAAAGTTGAAATGCCATATTTGTCTTCCTTTAGTCACACCCACAATTTGGGTCAGGGAAATGCTCAAACTGAAGAATACTTTGCTACACAATAACATTTTGGAGGAGGGTGGAAGGAAGGCTGGCAAGGCATGACAGAAGCCTAATTATTTTTATTAAGATAATTTATACTGGATGATATTATATTCATTCACCTTGTTTCTTTCAAAGCAGAAGAGAAATTAAGTATTACTGTTTTTGTTCTTGTTGCTATTTGGCAGAATGAAGAGTGTTATTAATCACTTGAAAGGGAATGTTGGTTTTCCCCGTTTAAGGATTGGTACGTTCATATCATTTCCAGTATTAACATATCCATTTATATTACAATAATTTATAATACTATTTGTCATTTTATTGCTGATTAGGCATTGGACGACCTCCAGGTAAAATGGATCCTGTAGCATTTGTTCTTCGGACATTCACTAAACAGGAAAGGGAAGAGGTATGTATTTGTTTTTTTTCTCTTCGCAGTTTGAACTAATGAACTGGCTTTCGGGACATGGAAATTCTAAATTTTGATAAAAATATCTCAGTTGAATTTTACACTACAAGATGGACTAGAAGCTGTGCGAATTCTTTTACTTGAGGGATTTGATAAAAGTGCTACATTTGTCAATAGTGCCAAAAAGATAAAGCAAATGGGTTGAGGAATTGCTGACTTAGAATATCCTTTTGGCAAGTACAAACAAACAGGATCGTATAGAAAGGAGATACAACTTAGAAAGAGTAAAATCGTTCAAGGCTCTTGACAGAGCTATGTTTGAGCAAGTATTTATCCATTCTTTTTCAGAAAGCAATTTCAGCACAATGAATGCTTGGAATCTTCAGGTACTTGTAAGTTTACATACTGTTGTGTTTGATCAATTTTGACACTTCCAGCACCTTGTATTATATAATATGATGTTGTGGAATTATTTGGCAATTGTAGGTACCTTTTATAATGATTACATACGATTATTTTCTGTTTATAGTGATCTGTATCAACTCCCGTCACTCAACTACGATCTTTATTAGTTTATCATTCTGTACTAAAAGGTTTCTCCCGAGTTTTTTTATATTTTGGTTGTCTGTCTATAAGAGATGCTCAGGCTTGATGTCATGAATCTACCCATCACATTTCCTTTCCTCATTCTTTGGCTCTGCAATGCTTCTTATACACTTCTATATATTAACGAAGTAATAGTCTTTGGCTGTTTGCTCAATGAGCGGTATTTCTTAACCAAAGTTATTGTGTATAATCTACCTGCCTATCTTTCTCTCCCACACTTTTTATTATAAGGTGAAATTTATTTCACAGTAAATAGGATCCATCATAGTGGTTAATAGCAGCCGCGCAATAGCGGCGGAGCGTTATGCAACAGAATCTGCGTAGCGACACAGTTCGGCAAAGCGGAGCGGCCGCTATAGCGGAAAATCGTGGCGAAGCGGGCTGCTACTGTCCACATGAAGGGAAAAAGTTGAAAATGTCCTTCTGTTTGAAATGTTAGTGAGGACATTTATGATTTTTTACATTTTAGGGTTTCAGTTTAAATAATTTTTCAGCTTGTTTTCCTACCAGCTCTCTGGCGACCATCAGTTTTAAAGTTTTTTTTTCATTAGTTTTTTTTTTTTTCTTTTTTGTCTATACCTTTACCCCTTTTCCTTCCAGTAACTCATGCTCTATTTCTGTTCCTGTTTTTTTTTTTTTTTTCTGGCCAACAGAAGTACAAAACCTTCTATTGTTCAATTCAATCATGACATTTGGTTTTCTACCAAGCATCGATCAACAAAAAAAACCACCGCTTATTACTGTTGTTGTTGGTAGCAGTGGTACACTATACAATCAGTATGATCTTCAAATGCAATGTTCAAGTCCACTAGTTAAAACATTGACATTGCATGAAAGTGGAATAGCTTGAAGAACAAAAATAATAAGCCTTTTATGAATTTTTATTATTAATGATACTTGTTAGTTTATGAATTTTGAGTAATATTTATGTTTTTGAGCTTATTTATATTTATATATATATATATATATATATATATATATATATATATATATATATATATATATATATATATATATATATATATATATATATATATATATATATATATATATATAAAATAGTAGAATAGCGGTTATCCCGCTATCCTCTATCTCACTATTTCAATTCAGGGGTCGGTTATTCCGCTCCACTATCTAGGATTAATTACTATGGGATCCACTAAATAGAGTGTGGAACTCACATAAATTAATTATTTCATATTGTGGTTGTTATAAGGATAAAAATGTTGATACAAATTATTAAAAATTAATAGCATATAATAAAATTATAAGTATTTTCCAATGTTCTATTTATTTTTAAGTATACTTTGCATTAAAAGTAATAATTAAGAATGAGTTTGAATAAAAATGTTAAAGAAAATAGTGTTGAGAGAGATAATACAATTAAATAAATACAAGTATGAACTATAACCTCTTGAAAATATGTTTTCACTTTTTCTAAACATTAATAAATGTCAATCTGAAATTATTTTTTTTAAAAATACATGATAATTAAATTCCTATTTAAGATCATATGGTGAAGATTAATACGGTTTATTTTAACGTTTGTGAAATTTCAACTTGCCGTATGAAAATTATCTTACGAGAGGAATGCTAGCAATATCTTATATAACACATTTTTTAACCCTTCATCATCGAAATCAAATAAAAAAAAATGTTTGCTTTACATATCTAAATTTGTACATTCATAAAATTATTTTTTTAAGTTATATTAATCAGTATATCCTTTCAGTTTTATCAAGTATTTAATGAAATCTCTATAGGTAAAAATATTTTAAAGAAATTATAATTAAAAATTCTTATAATTAAATTCCTACATTTCTATTTCATTAATTTAATTGATATTGTGACATGGGAATGAAATTTTTTTATTATGCTGACCTAACGTCTTAATGACTAACGGGGTAATCACTTTTTTATTTTTATTTTTTTAAGGTTTTTAAATCCCTAATTTAAATTATTCAACCTAATGAAAATGTTTTTAACACTAAAATTATTGAGTGGGAGCTGAGCTGCCAAAGTGATGGACCATCGGAAACACAAAGTTCTCTGCTATTTTTGGTTCATAACAGGGAGGCAGACCTTATGTAGCTGAGGCAATTTTTTTACCATCATGATTGCAGCACACAACACCAAATCTCGTGCCTTCAAAAGACATTGTTTTGTAATATGCCTTCAAGTTAGCAATATGCTATTACACTCACGCCACACCAAATTAGTACACTTTGGTGCAGCTTCAACTTTTCAGAAGTTCTTCCAGACAGAATTGTTAGCGGTGCTTGAAGAAGCTTCGTCGAAATCAACCTTATGTCACTGCCATACGAAGAGAACATGATTATTTTTGGGCTCAACAATGCACTGTTCCTCAACTTTCGAGTTAGTTGGGATTTAGAACCTTAAAAAAATAAAAATAAAAGGATAATTATTATATTAAGATGGCATCTCAACCTAATAAAAAATTATTATCATATCACAATATCTCAGCGTAATGGTGTTAATATATAGAGATTTAATTATAAATTTTTACATTAAAATTATTTTAAAGTATTTTTAATTATAAGAGCTTAATTAAAAATTTATAAAATTATAGAGTTTTACCGATTAGTTTAATTTTTTTTTTCTATAAAAAGAAGTTAAAGAAACGACGGTGATATAAGATGCAGGAGAGACGGGCCATGTTTGATTGTTTGGAACAGATGGCGAGGGCCCAACCCAAAATGTGATATGGATTGTGGGAATCCGAAAACCCGCCATCAACGGAAACTCGAAAAAGCCCTTCTTTCTCTCTCTCTTCACTTGTTCCTTTTCTCTACTAGTTGTTGCACTCTAAAACTTGGAATCCAAACTACATTGTCTCCCCGAAACCCCAGTCATGTATGGCGGTGGTGAGTGTCCATTATGCCCTCTCTTTTCTTCCGTTTTTCCCTTCCCAAGTTTCGTAATATCTGATCTTCGTTTCCTTTGCATTTTATTTTGTTCTTAATTCGCAGACGAAGTATCAGCGATAGTGATAGACCTGGGCTCGCACACATGCAAAGCTGGTTACGCTGGCGAAGATGCTCCCAAGGCCGTCTTTCCCTCTGTAAGTGTCTCCCTCACGTAAAGCAGAACCTTCTGCTCTTATTTTCTTCGCGAAATCCAAATGCGTCTTCTTTAGCTCTCTGCAACGATTCGCGTACCTCAAATCCCAAAAATCGTGGCACTCATTGCGTTTTTTTTTTTTCATTTTTATGTGCAGTTTATTAATTTCTATTTGACATTGCCGCTGCTGTTGAAGGTTTCTCAAACCTTGCATGGTGCCTGTTTTAGAAACTAAATTTACATATGCGAACATTCGGGGACTGAATCAACGCACATTGCTATTTTTTAAGGATGAAATTGTATACTTAGGCGTTTCTTGGATAAATTTTTCCATAAACACTATTTTTGAGAAAATAAAATTAGTTGGCTTCTTCCATAAGTTAAAATCAACTTCTGTACTTTTGTAGAAGTTTTCTCATTTAACTTCTTCAAAAGTTGAATGAGAGAAGCTCAATTCATTTTACTATCTTAATATTTTTTTTCCTATGAGTGTTTATGAATGAAATTTATTCACACATGATCCACTCTTTTATATTTCTATGAGCTATATCTTTTTATTATTTGTTTAGTCGTCCACTTTTTTTATTTACTATTATCCTTTGTCAGTTATTGCTCTGGATGCTGCCCCTGTAATGAACTTGTCACTAACATTAACATATTCTTTTGGTGATGGTGATAATTGTTGTTGCTTGATCTTAATGCAGTTGGCACACATAATACATTGTTTGTAAGGGATATCTAGAAAATTTAGAACATGCATACAGTGGTTGTTTGTGACTTTGATATTATTTGGTATGTGTTTATTTAGGTTGTTGGTGCAATTGATCAAATGGACATTGATGGACCTGGTGATGCTGATGAGAACTCAGGAGCTGCTGTGGATTTACAAAACAATGCCAAAAATAATGATGCTGACAAAACCAAGGGAAAATGCAAACTTTATGTAGGATCTCAGTCATTAGGATACCGCAGAGACTATATGGAGGTAACACTTTGAAATATCTGCTAGGTTATGCTTTAATTAATCATTTCTGTTATTTTAAAATTATTAATTTTGATCATATATTTCCGTTATGCTAATCAGGTGCTGTCACCATTAAAGAATGGAGTTGTTGTTGACTGGAATATTGTAGACAACATATGGGATCATGCTTTGAGGTTGTTGCTGATTACCAAATCTCTCTATAATCTGGAATATAGGATCATCTGTTTCTTTTCTTGTTCTTTTGGGTGGTAAACTGGATCATCATTTTCTTAATATAGCATATGCTGTTATCAATTGCTAAGGTTCTTATTTCTTAGGAAGCTCATCACGGTTCTTTTTTATATGCAGTGGTCCCAAAAATTAGTCAACTTTTTGTATAGGGAGTAAAAAGAGACTAGTCAGTATTCACGTGGTTGAGATATCCTGTTGTTTATGCTAGGACATACTTTTACACAATTTCACTTAATGTTTACCAATCCATGCTGTATGTATGATAGTGTTTTTCCATTGTGTCAAATATTGTTCTCTTACAAATTTCTGCTAATTTATTTACCTCCTTTTATACATTATGCTACTATTCACTATCACTGATTTTTCAGGGAATGCCTACTAGTTGATCCTAAAGAGCGTCCAATGCTACTTGCCGAACCATGTTCCAACACTCAAGAACAGAGAGAAAGGTATTCTGACAATATCCCGTCCCCCATCTCATTTAGTTTTTGGCTTTTAGCTGTATATGCTATTATTATTTTGTGTTTAGTAATAAAGTTTGGTTCAATTCTTCAATTTTTAGATTTCATTTTTTCTATCTATATATCAGGGCAGCAGAACTTATGTTTGAAAAATATAAAGTACCAGCATTGTTTTTGGCCAAGAATGCTGTAAGTCATATGTTTATGCTGCTCTGTCCATATCTTGCAAGTTGCAACAAAAAACTTATGCAATAAATAGTTTATTTTATATTGTTGGCATGAAACCATGAATCTATGAACTAACTAATGAAGGAGTATTTCTTGCCACCAGGTTCTCACATCTTTTGCATCAGGGCGTGCTACCTCATTAGTTGTTGATAGGTACCAAATTTTGTAGTTGTTGACTAACAGTTTGGTTATGGGGTGATTTTAATGTGTAATACAAGTGCTGAATTGCCTACTTATGAATATGGTTTGGAAGATAGTGCAATACATTCGTCTTCCTTTTCTTTCCAGCAAGCAACTAAATTTTCAGTGCTGTCACTTTACTCTTTTAATATTTATTTTATTGATTGTAGTTGATATGCCACATTATAATACTAGATTTCTGATTAGTAATTTTGTACTTTTGTTCATTATTTCAAAACTCAGTGGTGGTGGATCAACTACAGTTGTACCAGTACTTGATGGTTATGTTCTTCAAAAGGTATTGCTTACTATCCTTTCAAATAGAAAGATGACTTGGTTCATTTTTTAAGCATGTTTATTATATTTTTAGTTTGTTATTTATCATTTGAAGACTCTAATACTTATGCTTTCTTTTTATGCACTATTGTTCCATAAACATGCTGCTACATTAGAAATTATCACTAGTGGATTAGGGCTTCAAGCCATTGATATATTCCTTAAAGATATTTAATATGACGTGATACTAACTAAGAAATAATTATGGTAAAAAAATGCTTTATTAAGATCTGATCTTTTTTTGCTGACTAAGAAAGAATATGGTAAAAGTAATGTTTTAAAATTTATGACAATAACTGGGAGATTTTCTAATTGTATAATCACATTACAATTATTTTTAGTATGTAAGAAAATTGTTAAATTTTCAGTATTTAACTTCTATGAAGAGATTATAAACACAACATTGTGAAAATTATCTGATCATTGATGATTGACCATTTGTCTTCTTTGGGGCAATTATTGCTTTAGCCACAACTGTGGCTAAAAAGTAAAAAGTTCCTCCTAACAATTGTCTTCTTTGGGGCAATTATTAGGAGGCCCTCCTAATTGTTATAGTACCTGTGGGGTTATGAAGACTGACCACTTAATTCAATGTTTAAAAGAACATAACATAATTAAATTGTGATATAAAGAGTAACTAAAAAATTTGTGGAAGGCACTAATGCAAGTTCCACATTGGTGAGTTTGAAACATTGCTATGCGAGTTCCATTTAGTTTCGTTGATGACTCTATATCGATATTAATATTTTGTCATTGGCCTGTGGTTGATGCCTTACATTTTCTTTCTTAGATATATAATTTAGAAGGAGTTTTATTATATTGTATTTATCTTTAAGGTTTATTCAAGTTTCCCGTGTCTGCTTATGTCTTTATTTATGTCTACAATAGGCTGTGATAACTTCTCCTATTGGAGGAGAATTTCTGACAGATTGCTTGATGAAAAGTTTGGAAGGCAAAGGTATCACTGTGAGTGACAAACAGTTAATTTCATTATTTTTATTGGCCATCTTAAGTAAAGTAGCTATATTTATATCTGCTTTATTTTGTTATTGAAGATAAGACCTCGGTATTCATTCAAGAAAAAGGAAATACGGCCTGGAAATCTTCAGGTATCTTAAATTTCATTGTAATTTGCAACTTGTTAGTAGTATGTCTTGTTTCTTCTTATTTTTCTCAATCCTTTGAGTTTTTGAAGTTGGTAATGTCGGGGTGTCAACCTTGTATATTCTATTCCACTGTTGCCTCTTGGGCTTCAGCTTTGTGGTAGAACTATCATGACTTGGAATAATGACTTCATTTTTCTCATCTATTCAGGCCTGCCTGATGATTCCTCTTGAACTTATTGATCAATTAGTTGTTAAGTTTGACTTTGATAAGAATGGAACTATTGGTTGTGGTACATTGCTGGGATGATGTACATCCTGTTTGCTTGCTTGCTTGTTTCATATCTAACTCTATGGAATCACAAATGTTATTCAGTTTCATGCTGTTATATTTAGCATGGTTTAAATAGTTACTGCAGTTAAATACACTAATGAGTGTGATTTTTCTTACCTGTTTTTTCTGAATCCCACAGACTGTAGACCTTGATTTTCCACATACAACAGAAAGCTACAAACTCTACTCCCAGGTCTGTATTTTGCCCTAAATTTTCTTTTCATGTCATATCTCCTTTCTATGCTGACTGTTTATTGTGACAGAGGGTGATTGCTAGTGACATCAAGGAATGTGTTTGCCGAACACCAGATTCTCCATATGATGGTTTGTGTCCCAGTTGTTGTAGTTTAATATATAATGTTTTGAGACTTGTTGATCTAGTTCATTGTATTCTTTACAGCACATATACAGATAAATGCCTTACTTATGGTGGCACTTTTTTTTAATATGTTATGCATTTGCATCTTTGGTGGTAATATCTTACTTGAAAATAACATGTTATTCCATTCTTCAATGATTGATATTAACTGTAGCTCTATTATCGTATTATTTGATAATAAGTGAAAGTTTCTCTTGTTTGTTAACTTATGGGAGTGGTGTACGAGTTTAATTAGATTCTGATAATTTACCTTTCATAATGTATTATGGTAATTATTATATAAATAGTACACCAATGTGATTGCTTGCAAGTTGCAACTGTAGGGCTTAAACAGCTTTCACAGATCTCTTACAAGCTATACATAAGTTGACTTGATTTGTCATGTATCCTTTGACATTATTTGTGGCACTTGTGCTCTACTCTCCATATTTCACATAGATTAGCTGACTTGCTCATGATTTTTCAATGTTTTGATGTAATGAGGGCATTGGTTAAGGAAGCAAAAGTAGAAAACATTTATTGAAAAAGAGAGCATTTATTATATCTAAAACACAATAATTTAATATCTCCTTTTTTTTTAGTAATTAGAAGCATTTACTGGTGTGTATTCACTGCTCTTTAACTAGTTTAGGGAACTTGCGAATAGGACTCATGTTTTATAATTCTGACACATTTACCTTCCTGATTACTTTGGGATTTATTTTTATTGGATTCCATATATGACATATATCTATTATTATGCCTTTTCCTTGGCAGAGAGTGCATATTCTAACATTCCTATGACTCCATACGAGCTTCCTGATGGCCAGTGAGTCTAACTTTTACTTGAAATACTGCAGATTCATTGAATTATTTGAATGGTTTTCTTTCTTTCTAGACTCTCTCATCTTCTGTGTATCTACAAATATCTTTGTTGATTTGAAGCATAATTGCTTCTTCTGGTTTACTTGCAATAATCATTAACTTTGTTATCATGGATGTCACAGGATTATTGAAGTTGGATCTGACAGATTCAAGATTCCTGATATTCTTTTTAATCCATCACTGGTTCAGGTGTGTGGCTTGCATGCTTAGATATTTATTTTAGTTAATCTGTTATAAAGATTTTGTTATTAACATGCTTTTATAAATTTGTCAACTCTTATTGTATGCTAGGCTCTGGGGAATAAAAAAAAGGATTGGTTGGAAGAATCAGTGTCAGATTGAATTGGGTTGAAAATTTAGAAACTGTCAGTTGGACATTTTTTTTTTCATGTTTGTTTGTGTAATAGGTTTGTGGTAGGAGGCTAATAAAAATACAGGAGGCTAGTAAAAAAAGCATCTTCATTTTATATATGCAAATGTCAGAAGTGCAAACTCAGTATACAGGAGGCATGAATAGAAATACTCCCTGAAGTCTAAAAGGAGAGGGAAAATTCATCTGTAGGATTAACATTGCAAAATGCTGTAGCAGCCCTTCAAAAAAAGGAATTACAATACTTAAAATAAAATGTCATACAATTCAAAATGATCCTCTTTGCTATGTCCAAAGAAGTTCTGTTTACTTTTTTAATGAATGATTATTCCGATTTCTATCAAATCAGATAGGAAGTTTCCACCTCCAACTTTTCTTTATCTCCTTCCAAGCTTTGGATAGCAACACTACAGCAGATTTATCTTAAAGATTTTTGGAGATAAACATTAAATAATACTGAATGCCCATACAAGATATATAGTAGATAAGATCCAGTTCTTTGTCTCCTCTTCACTTGTGCTAAATTTATTTGTTCCCAAAATTTATGTTTTATTCGAGCCAATATCATATTGGCACAAGTTGTAGTTCAAGGTTGTTGAATATGACAGATTATATTATTCTTTATCTTGATTTTTTGTTGAGTATGCTATGAGCTTTATTTAATTAATTATTACTATCCTTAGTTTGGGAAAATCCTGGGTTAATTAATTAATAGATGAAAACAATGTTTGTAGGGGTTGCAACATTTGAAGCTTGTGAATGGATAAAACAGGTTTACAATTAGTTGTGGCTCGAAATTTTGGAACTCCTGGAACTTGTGACTGTTCAAAATATTTGTACAATAAATGTGAATTTTTAATGGTGTTCTGTGCTTATATTGTTCAGTTAAGTCAAAATTCCAGTCTTTCCTGTTCCTTGCAAATTTTACTGTTTTAATGTAAATCACAGACAATCCCTGGCATGGAGAATTTTGCAGAAGTTGCTCCTTCTATTCGTGGTCTTCCAAAATGGTTATTTTTAAAAAAAAAAATTAAATGCATTCTTTCAGTATATACTCAGACTTTAAATTTTCTTCTCATTGCGCATTGTTTTGCTGTTTCTTCTGGATATGTGCAGATTATAGAGAGCATTAATAAGTGTGATGTGGACATTCGTAGAGAACTATTTAGTACTATACTGGTAACTTTGATATTGATTTGATGCCCTCTCTCTCCCTCATCCCTCCTCTCTCTGAATGAGTTTAAAGATACTTGGACGTATTTGAAACTGATTCTGTTTATCTCACAGCTTACGGGCGGTACAGCATCAATGCAACAATTGAAGGAACGCATTGAGAAAGACTTGCTAGAGGTGAAACTTACAGAGAAGCATGTATTTTATTCA
Organism: Mucuna pruriens; assembly: GCA_025330945.1. Classification (NCBI taxonomy): domain Eukaryota; kingdom Viridiplantae; phylum Streptophyta; class Magnoliopsida; order Fabales; family Fabaceae; genus Mucuna; species Mucuna pruriens. Next base: position 156,976 of record JAENHJ010000424.1, read on the forward strand.
CCGAATGCCAATTTTCTGGATGGCATAAATTTATTGGCTTATTTTCCTTTTGCCACATGCCATTATCATTTACAGAAAGACAATCCACAGACTGAAGATTGTGGAAAACTTGAAATGCTTAGTAGAGAATCAGTAATTGTAAAGGCTAGTTATTTCAAGGAGGCTTAAAACTAGGAGGAACACAACCTTGTGTGTGTGTGTGTGTGTGTTGTGTGGAAATTGGCATGCATTTATCAGATACTCTCATGGATCAGTATGGGATTATGTTCTTTACATGTCAGATATGCTTGAATGGAGTTTTTGGGTTATAGGCAATAGTGTTCCTATATAAAAAAATTGTTTGAAATGTGATTTCTGTTTGTAGGAGTCCCCTCAAGCTGCTAGAGTAAAAGTATTTGCCAGTGGAAATGCGACTGAAAGAAGGTTCAGGTGGGATGTTCATCTTTGTCTCTCTGTGTCTCTCTCTCTCTCAAGTTCACACGTCTGTGATCATATTAGAATAAGTTGGTTCATGTTGCAACATCTGCTCCTGTTCTTCCTCCTTTCTCCATAAGTGATTTTTATTCTAACAATGCAACTTAAGAATTCAGATGATTTATTATGATTTTTATGTGAGCTTGTTTACTCATCAAGTGGATAGTGCCTTCTTAATCATGGTGGTAACTCTATATGCAGTGTTTGGATAGGGGGGAGTATATTGGCTTCTCTTGGCTCCTTCCAGCAGATGTGGTTCTCCAAGTCGGAGTAAGTATTAATTGATGGCAAACAAGCTCAGCTTATTCTATTTCGTTCACCTTCATGAAAACTAAATTAAAAATTCTGAACTCAAGTGAATAATTTTTTAATACAAAGCTATTTCACTGTAGGTACGATGAGCAAGGTGCTTCTTATATCCAAAGAAAGTGCCCTTGAGTTTTCTAATGGATGTTAATACGTGTTTATTTTCTTACCATTGTTGAGATCCCGGCAGTTTCAGGAAGTCCATTGTTGAACACTAAATTAGTGACCGGTCATCAATGAATTGTTTCATATTCATGCCACTTTCTTCAGTGCTTTACTAGGCTGATATAACTATTGTCTAGGTTGACATCGACAGCCTGTTTATCTGCTGTCGAGCTGATATAAATATAATATAACTATACTTTAACTGGCACAACCCCATTTTCTTATTTATAAAGTGTAATGAATGTCACTGGAGTCTTAGTTAAATTCCTGTGAAGTCTGGATTGCTAGCTATGGGCATTGCACCCTAGTGTGCTTATTGATGCTAATACAGTTAATGCTAGGCATTAGTTGGTGTACACTTTAACAAAGCTAAATAGCGTTGTACCTTAGTTTGGTTGAGCCAAATTTAAATGGGAGCTAAATGCTGACAACCAAATAAGTGGTGGCTTGATGTGTACGAGCAAAACACATGAAATTCTCCTGATAAGTTTGTTACACATGGGAAGTTTATAACTTTTTCCTGCTAGAGCTTGATATCAAAGGTTCTTGACCTTGGAACAGTCTGCTAGAGAATCCATTGATACTAGAAAATTGTGACCATGAATTCTGTTTGAGCATCGACAAAGTCATCTATTTTTATTTTATTTTTTTCTTTACAAGTATTTGTTGAATAATTTATTTAAATTTTAAAAAGAAAATAGTGTGTAGTGCAAAAAAATTTTAGATTATCATTTGATAATAATTGTTATTGTTATGAAAGATAAGTTTGTTAATTTTTATAATAATTATTATAAAAGGCATGTGGAAATTTTTAAACCTATAGAAATTAAACTCTATTGTGAACTTAAATACGACAACAAGGTGAGTGCATCAGTCATTGAAGTTGAATTAAAATTTCAATTAAATTTTTAATTTACACATTCAAATAAATGATGGATGTATGCATAAAAAATGACAGATTCTTACAATAAAAATGACTAACAAAATTATAAAACATTACAGTCAAGAATGGTTACGAATTGGCAATGGTGTCAAGCATGGTAATTTCTTTCGCCAGTTAGTAATCACGCAAGTGTAATCACATAAGTGTTAAAATTTTAGTATTGAAAAGAAAATATTCATCATCTGATCTATGAAGTTAATTCACTGTTTTTTATGTTGAATACTTGCATTTATTTCATGGATAAAATATATATAAAATTACACACACTAGCAAGTTGGATATGTTTGATCAATGAATTTACGGTTGTGCAAAATGAATGGATTTTAGAAAGTTGAAAAAAAAACTAATTCCTAATTGTGCCATTTTAATTTCGTATAATAATTTTTAAATTTTTAAAATAAATTTAATAAATCCTAACGCATCATAATAAAAATGGTGGTATTAAAAAATATAGTTGTTTCAATGAAAATTCTATCGTTTGTTTGGCAAGAGAGGAGAAAAACAGGGAGAAAGAATATGAAAAAAAGAAAGAAAGAAAAAGGAAACAGAGTGAGTCTCTCAAAAAGTAGGAGCAAGATGGAATGATGATAAGAGAGGTAAATAAAATTTGATTGGGAGATCCAAGTCGTGAAACCGAATGCAAGTAAAGGTAAAATTTAGAATAATTAATTAAAAATTAATAAATTATAGTATAAGATATTTTTTAATTTATTAAGAGTGAAAACAATTTGCAGGCATTCACACAACAATGGTATTTGTAATCATCAGATGAAAATAAGATGGATTAAATGCTAAAATGCAGGCTTTAAGTCTGATTTATTGAAATAAAATATAAACCGTTGGTGATCTTCATTGGACTACTGAATTCTTGGTTACATGTGTGAAAAATTGTATGGAGGGAATTCCATCCGTTATTTACTCTTAGGAATATGGGGATTCTAAAATATATTTAAAGCGAGAAAAAAAAGAAAAAGAAAGAGAATGGGATTAGATAAGGAATTGTGGCGCTAAACTTGTTTGTTCGTTCGTTCAAAGTAATGGCCTGCAACAGTTTGCCTTGTACATGGCTGGTATTCTCATCCACCAACGCCAAACGCGTTCCCTTCTTCTTGGTCTCAACTCCCATTGTTTCACAGATTCAATGGCATTCACATTCATATACCCGCAGAAACTTCCGCCAGCCTCCCGAAATCAAACGTCACTGGATTGAAGCTTCTGATCATTCGCTCGCTTCTCCAGGTTTGTAATTTTCTTCTCTCTCCTTCTCTTGTCGTTTGTTGTGGAATCATTTTCTATTTTATGTTCCAGAAAGATTCAGTGTGGCTTCTTACAACATACTGGGGAATAGAAATGCTTCTCAACACTCGGATTTATACGTAAACGTTCCTTCTCGTTACATCAACTGGGATCGTCGCAAGAGGGTTATTTGTGATGAACTCTTTGGATGGGACCCTGATGTTATCTGCTTACAAGTAACGTTTCACACACATATTTAATTGATTTAACTACACTTTTGGTTTCTCGCCTTATACTTTGGTCTCTTAAATTGTCTGTGTTAAGTTGGTCCTTTCTTCACTTTATCATCATCTTGGTGACATGTGAGAGATGCCGCATTAGTTTAGTGTTTGTTGCTTCAGCTAATATTAACACTATTAGTGTAAAACTTTTTAAACCTGGAAAACCAAACTAAAACCAGAAAATAAGATGAGAGGCTAAAAGTGTATTTTACCCATTTAATAATGTTTGTTAATTGTCAGATTGAGCTCAAATACTAACTTGAAATATTCGAAATGGTACTGTCAGGAGGTGGACAAGTATTTTGAACTCTCTGACATTATGGTTAAAGCTGGATATGCAGGATCTTATAAGGTGTATTTTCATTTCCTTTAGCAGTTGATTTGATCTGCACCATTAATCATCAAACATGCTCATGTCTCTCTACTACTATGAAATTTGTCATTATCCTCTGCATAGTAGCACTTCACTACCATATATAGGTGTGTGATTATTGAGAACCTAATGAATTGTGTAAATGGAGCTGTAGAGACGCACTGGAGATTCAGTTGACGGTTGTGCAATGTTTTGGAAAGCTGATAAGTAATCTATTGGTTGCCCAGTTTGCTTGTTAGATAAAATTTGATGGATCTAATCTATTCACTTTGATTACTCTTTCATTCTGTCTGTTTGTCAGGTTCCGGTTACTAGAAGGAGAGAGCATTCAATTTAAGGACATCGGCCTTCGTGATAATGTTGCCCAACTTTCAGTTTTTGAGGTATCGGTTCTTTGATGTCAGCTCATTTCTTTCAATGATATGACAATGATTGGTTCTTTTCAGTGTTTTGAAACTTTGTTTATGTTCTTGTATTCTACTATTTTCAATTAAAATTACTCGGGCCTCTTGTGTGGCTGAATCAGAAACCTCACCAGACACAATTGAACACAATCAACGTTGAAAATTCTTTGCCTTCACCAAACAATTAGATGCAAATATTGGGGGATGAGATATACAAGGTTTCCATCCGAACGGTGGGATGGGTGTTGTCTCTGGGTCTGGACTATTGATGATTTATTACTGTGTTGCATGATTTTTAAAAAGTATCAAACTTTCAAGTATGGCAAAATATCTCGTATAGTTGATATGTTAATTATCGGTATATTGTGGGAACATTTTATTAAACACACCAGTCTTTACAAAAGTGAGTGCTATGGCACTGGGGTACTGCCTGAATTCCTGGCTCTTTGGCCACCCCTTGCTTTTATAATGTGATAAACTGATATCTTACATTAGTTTGAACACAAGCAAGAAGTAGCTATCCTTTATTGCCTTGTGTTATTAACTTATTATTGTAAATATTGTCCTATTGTATATTCAGTTGGTCATCCTTTGCATTTCTAACTTCATCCTGTACAGGCAGATGTGTGAATCTTACTCAAGAAGACTGTTAGTCGGTAACATCCACGTACTTTACAACCCAAACAAGGGGGAAGTTAAGTTAGGTCAAGTAAGTGTTTTTTATTCCCCGAATCCCCCCAAAGAAAATGTTACGTTTGGAAATTAACATTTATGCAGGGCTTTCTTTATTAAATTCAAAAACATATTCAAGAAGTCATTTTTAATACGAGAGATGTTTCTTGATATAATTGAATACGGTGTTAAGCATTAATTGCTCACATACTGTTTGCATGTGGTGCTTTTTGTCATCTTTCTATATTTCCTTCCTCTTTTTTTCATTTGAGTTATGGTCAATTCTCTTCTCAGTTGACCAATTTTTCATCTAATAATAAACTACTAGAAGATCAGATGAGATAACTATTAATGCCTAATCCATAAAGAGCTTATGTTATCTAGGAAATACAGTCGACTAGGTATTTCACCTTATTTTTCAACAGTCAAGTCATATTTGCTTTCCTTGAACTCACTATTCTCTCGATAATTGAAATATATTTAACATTTCAGATTCGCTTTCTCTCATCAAGAGCCCAGAACCTCTCAGAGAAATGGGGTAATGCCCCTGTTGTGCTAGCTGGTGATTTTAATAGTACTCCTCAGGTGCCATATTCCAGAAAACAGATAGAAGTTTGTCATTTAGTTTGTGTTCTTCATTTTTGACATATTGATTTCTCCAATTATCGTTCATCAACAGAGTGGAATATACAAGTTCTTGTCATCATCTGAGGTGAATTACTTTGAAATCAGTATATCCACATTCACATTATCTTGGTTTTGCAATTTCATTCTATACTGGACATGATAATAAGATTGTTCATGCTATATGAATAAGCAAGTAGTATATGTGGAAGATGCTCACTTGAAACTGGCCGTGGTTTGCAATTGCAGCTTAATGTCATGCTGTATGACAGAAAGGAATTATCTGGACAGAAACGCTGTCGTCCTGCTCAAGTTTTAGGCGAGAATAAAGAAACAGTTGGTCCAATTGTCACACTAGATGGGTACTCTTCCATTTCTTTTTTGGTGATTAGGAGCCAATTTGGACAATTTTTTCAACGACTTATGGAAAAAAAATATGATGAATTAAGGAGGTAAAATGAAACAGACTTCTTGCATAAGTTATAATCAACTTATGCACCTCAACTTTTTCAGAAACTTCCTCACCTAATTATTCCATAAGTACCTAAAAACTAAAGAGTTTAGCACTCTTAACAATAGAGATTCACAATTGAAAAGCTCCCATAAACTATATGCTAATCTAAACTAGGCCTAATTATATATTATAAGCTACAACGCAGGTGTGTAGTTTATATAATAGAGAATTATTGTTTGATATCAGTCATCACAAACTTAAGCTGACAGGGTATGAGTGTAATGATCTGACTTTGATTACAATTTTGAGATGAGATAGTTTTTCATTTTTTATCATTTTCACCGCTCTTGCTTTTTTGTGTGTTTGTATTCTACATTAGTGTTGAGAAAACTGTTTTCATCCTTTTCCATTTCTGTTCACTTCTATTATTTCCTTAAGAATATTTTATTTCTACTGAAGTTTTCTAATACGTTGTCCCGCTCTCTCTCTCTCTCTTAATTGATGTACTACAATTTATATGTGAATGCCCTTTCATATCTATGGATTTAACATTGTTGCATACGAGACATGCATTTTCATGGCAGATTTAGTGTGCTATAAATTATAACATTTTATGACCTTTTTTCTCTTTGGGGATTTTGATATTTTATGACCTTCAATTGGGCTATTACTTTCTCCTCTTCTGCTGATTGCAACTTATGATTATTAATTAAAGAATGTGTGTTTCTTGAAATTGCTTGTGCTATTCAGTTTTATCTCAGCATGATGCTCTCAACCTACTGTTTCCAGATTGTTGAAGTGCTGGACTGATGAAGAGGTAAAACTAGCAACTGGAGATTCTGAGCGTTATTTGGCTATGCATCCATTGAAGCTGAATAGTTCGTATGCCACAGTTAATGTGCGTAGTCATTCATTTGCAACCTATTATTACTATATATGATTTTCCATATTTAATCACCCTGGCCCATGCCAACAGAATAGTAAAATTGTAAAGCTTTTCAGGGTTCAACTAGTACACGGGGATTCAATGGTGAACCCCTGGCAACTTCCTATCATTCCAAGTTTCTTGGCACTGTAGATTACTTATGGTAATCAATGTCTTTCGTAAGCTCTGCCCAATGTTTTGGTTGTTAAAAATATAATGGTTGTGGCTTTATTGATTGCAATTACCTAACTATAAGATTGATTGCACTTGATGCAGGTACTCAGATGGTATTGTACCTACAAAAGTTCTTGACACCGTTCCAATAAGTGATCTCGTAAGGGCAGGAGGCCTCCCATGCAAGGTATTTTTGCTTGGCTTTTGCTACTTAATGTCAAGCTTAAGTTAAAATTCTTCAAGCATATTAAATTGCCTAATTGATTAAGTATGCACTAGGACGGGATTGTGGAGGTTCAGATTGTAATGGAAAAGTAACAACATTGTTAGTAAGTACGGTTTAAGGTTTTGGGGGTGCCCAGAATTGACCTATAATTTAGAGAGGCTCAAAGAAATTTATCTTCGTGGGCCTTCGACCCACCCACCACAAAACAAAAGATCAGGATTGGAGGTTGAATCTTTAAGCTTTTGTTTGGAGTCGAACTAATAAAATGATATAATGTCTTGACTTTGGGATTTGATATGGCTGGGCTTTTTCAACATTTTTTTTATGCTTTCACGTTGGGCATTCTTTATGGATTCGGACAGTCTCATCATTTTTCTGAATAAATGTTTCATTTATGAGCATTGCGATCGTTGGTTTTGTAGAGGTGCTTTTGAATTGAAATAGGTGTAATAGATCTTAGCACTTCTCTAGGATTATTTTGTTCAACTACATGTCTACAGTGCACTTTTTTTCACCTTGAATTCAAATGTCTAAACATAATTTTTCCCAATCTAACCAGCCTTTTCCTTGATCAATAGAAAGTGGGAAGCGACCATTTGGCCTTGGTTTCTGAATTTTCTTTCTCAGTTACCAACAATGAACCTACAGAGATAGTGGCAACAGCAGCATCACCTGTAGTAGATATTGAAGAGCCTAACAATCAGCAGTCCTAAGAAAACAGCTCAGCAATTCAGCATTTGTGTTTGGAAACAGAATTTTTGCTTTCCTTGTTTACTTATACTAGTTTGAATTATTTACTTAGCTTAGCTCAAAATTTGTTGAAATAGGTTGTAATTTAGATAAAGGTTGAAGTTCAACATGTTGCAAGAATTTCTCAATGTACCATATATAAGTTATAAATTCGAAGTACAAGGAAAAATCTTTACAGAAATTTATTTTTTGCATTATTGGTCACCGTGAGTTCCTTTGACCTGTGTTTTAGAAACAATTCATCTTAATTCTCTAAATTTTTTTTTCTGATTTATCTTATATAGTTATCAACACCCCATGAGAAAATAACTATAACTCAACTTATAAACCAATTCTCTTAAAACTACCGAGCTAAATTTTAATGGGTTGATCTTTATGGATGATTAATTTTTACCTGAGGCAGGTCATGCTGTTTTCTAGCTTCATAATTCACATTGAGTATGCATTAACGATCCAAGAAGCTAGTATGTTAAGAGTTTAAACAACAGCTTGCAAACCAGTTGATACTTTCACTAAGACAGCAGGAGCTTCTATGTTTCCACATTTTCTAAACAAATTCTTAGAAACAAGAAATACATTAAAAATAAAAAACATAACATATTTTCACAAATTAGATAAGCCTGAACTATCTTAATATGATTAATCAATCTCAGTTTTGTGAATCCGGTTGTCAATTCCTATTCTTTATGTGATGGTGATTGGGATGTTATCAAAGGACCATTGAAGGACCGTTACATTATAGAAAAAATATATCAACACATTACATCTTTAATTATATACTAATAACCAAGAAATTATAAATTGTTATTGTATTTATAATTATAAATCTTACTTTTAAAAATGATTAAATTTCTAATTTAACTTTATAAAAGACTTTGATTTAAACTATATTTAACATTGAAAAGTGAAAAATTAATTGTTAAACTAACTTATTGAATTATAAATGTTAACTTATTGAATTATAAATGTTTGGTAAAATGATTTGTTCAACTAGCTAATCTAGGTAAAATAATAGAAATGAATATATTTGTATGATATTTTTATATAAATTTTAATTTTATTTTATTGATAAAAATATATTTTAGGTGTTTATAATTATAATTTTTATTTATAGATTAATTATTTTAATTACATTTTTAGTTTTATATAACATATATAATAAATTTTAATATATGTTTTCAACTTTTTACTTCAATTCAAGCCTTTATTAGCAAGTTTTTTAAAATTAGTTTTCTTGTCAAAATTTACAATTTTCACTGAACTAGTTGATTTGATAAAAATAATAATAATAAATCAATCAAGTGTTTAATCCATTCAACTTAAAAGTCAGTTGACCACAACAACGCAATAAATATCAATAGAGACCCAATCAAATAGATTTAAGAATAAAAAAAATTGATAAATAATCAATTTGAACTAACTAAATAAAATTATAATTCCTTGCTATCACTATCTTATAGCATTATATTAATTTATTTTTTTATTTATAAATTTAAATTTTATTATTTATTATATTATGTAATACTTAAAATAAATAAATATCACCATACTTCTTTATGATTTCTTTATATGATAGAACATTCAAATTTAAATTATTTATTATAAATTTAAAATATAATTTAAAAATATTTAGTAAAATTTTATTATAATATAATTTATATATTTAAAATACTTATTTATTATAAATAGTAAAATAAATATTTATGTTATATAATGTAAGAGTTAAAATATTTACTCGATATATTTAAATAAATTTAAAATGCTTAATTTTACTTAGAACATGCATGGAATAACAGGGAGCCATATGTCCAATGCAATAACGAATAAATAAGTTTGGTAATCACAATTATGTTATTATTCTCATGTTCTTCTCTCTCGTTACGCATAAACACTATTATATATATATATATTAACTTTAATATATTTTGAAACAATTAATTATTTAAATTTAATCAATTAACTAAATTATTTGATTTGATTTAATAGATAGTTTGATTGATTTAATTTTTTATTTTAGTTATTTATAAAAATTGTTATTAAATTAACTTTTTACAAATAATAAAGTATATATATTTATTTTTCTATTTATGATTTAAATAACAAATAAAATATTTTTTTTATATTTCTCAATTTTTAATAAAATTACATTATATAAAAATGGATAAAAACAAAGAATACAAAATAATGTTTTTACACAATGCGTATAAAATTCTACTAACCTAATGCTTTTAAACTAAAATGTATAAAACAAAGAATAAAAGATACCAAAATTTATAAATAAGTAAAATAGTAATTAAATTTTATTTTTATTTCTTTTTAATAAAATTAAAAAAATATTCTACAAATTGAGGAAAAATTTATAAAATAAATTTGGTTAATTTTATTAAAAATAAAAAATAAAAATATAGTGTAATTACTATTTAAACTTATTTATAATTATTTTTATTTCGTATTCTTTATTATATATGTTTAAATGTAAAAGTACCAGGTGAGTACATATTCGTTTTACTTTTTCATACTTAATTAATAATATAGTTCAATGAATATATATTATCTAAAAAAATCATTTTCAAATTTTATTTTCATATAATTAATTTTAGAAATTTGTAAAATAAATATCAATTAAAAGAGGATTAACAATTAACAAATCATCATAATATATTTAACTATATATATTGGTCTTAATTATGAAAAATAACCATATATGATAAAAAAATCATTAGCTATGATTTTAACATAATTATGTTACTTTCTAATTGTTAATTATTTTAATTCATTTATAAAAACAATAGCAACTAAAAATTGTATTGATTCTTAATGAATCATAAAAATTATATATTTTATTTGTTATCTAAATCATTGATAGAGAAAATAAATAAATATTTTATTATTAAAAATTATAAAAAATATTAATTTGATAATAATTTTTATAATTAATTAAAATAAAAAATCAAGTCAATCTATCTATTAAATCAAAATAAATAATTTAATTAATTTTGATTGTAACAAAATATGTTAAGTTATTATATATATATATATATATATATATATATATATATATATATATATATATATATATATTAACAAATTATAAATTGTAAGATTAGTTTGCATTGAAAAATTAAATTTAGTGTAAGTCTTTAAACTTTCACTAAATTTAAGTCATTAATTTAAATTAATCTTATGTTATATATATATATATATATATATATATATATATATATATATATATATATATTTTAATAAATTTTGTGACAACGAATTCATTAACTTTAATTAATTAATTAAATCATTTGATTTAGTTAATTGTTTGATGGATTCAATTTTTTTATTTAATTATTTATGAAAAACATTATTAATATTTTATAACTTTCCCCAGTACAATATATCTTTATTTTTTCTATTATGATTTACATAAAAAATAAAATATATTTTTTTATTTTTCTCTATTTGTTAATAAAATTACATTATATTAAAACGTGTAAAATAAAAACAAAATACAAGATACCTAATGCTTTAACACTAAAACTTATAAAATCCCCGTCTTAATGGTTTTACACAAACATATAAATAAATAATAGAAGATAACGGAACTTATAATTTAGTAAAAATAGTAGTTATATTTTTTCTCTACTTTGTAATAAAATTAAAAAATTAATTTACAAATTGAGAAAAAATTATTAAAAAAATTGGTTAATTTTATTGAAAAATAAAAATAAAAATATAATATAATTAATATTTTAAATTTTTTTATAATTTTTTATTTCTTGTATTCTTTATTTTATGCTTAATGTAAAAACATTTGGTTATAATGTTTATTTTAAATTTCCAACGTTGACTTAATATATTTTAGTAAATATACATTATCTAAAATTTTTATTTTCAAATTTTATTTTCTCATAATTTATTTTAAAATTTTGTAAAACAAATAAAAAGGGAATTAATTGTTAGCTAATCGATCAGAATATATTTAACTATATCCATCGGCCATAAATAATAAAAAATAAACATACATGATACAAATATTAGTAATTATGATATATTAACATAACCAATTTCGTCACGTTCTATTCGTTAATTTTCTTTTTCTCAATTTATTAAAAGAATAGCAAATAAAAATTGTGCTTGATCTTTTTTTTTTTTAATGTATTTGATCCTTAATGAGTAGTAAAAAATATATTTCTTATTTTGTATGCAAATCATAGAGAAAAAATAAATATGTATTTGTATATTTTTTAAATAATATATATATATATATATATATATATATATATATATATATATATATATATATATATATATATATATATATATATATATATATAAATTTAAAGATTTGATATAAATATATGTAAGTCTAAAGATTTAATTCTGGTGTCAACAAATCATATCATATTTATCACACACATAAAATATATTCATTTTTAATAATATATTTATTATATTATTTTATTTTATTTTTATTCGGGCATAATTATATTTAATTTTTTTACATATCAACAAAAAAAAAATAGAAAGTACTTTTGAATTTATATTATTATCTTTTACGCATTATTTTTACAAAAATTATAATTATAACAAACAACAAAACCTTAATCATTTATAGTTGTTGTTTGAATCAATTATATATTCTTCTTTTACTTATATATAATCGATTAGACATGTACGTAATTGATTAAAGATACATATAATGGATTAATATATATTCTCATTTTTATTTTCATTCAAGTATATATTTTATATAAAATTTTATCCATAATAATAATAAAAATATATAATTTTATTTTAATATTATATTTTCTTCTCTCTTTTTTATTTAACCTAAAAAATTTTATAACATTATTTTTATTATTTTTTATTTACCGTACAATTTAAGTTTTATTTTATTATTTAATTTTCTTTTCATAATTTATTTTCGCTCTAGTTTATTTCTTTGTTCTTTACCCAACACACGTAGCACGCACGTGGCAATCCGAGCGTGTAAGTGATGCACAACCGTGACTTGACCAAATTGTACAAGGCCTTTCTTTCTTAATATTCACCCTCCAAACTCTGGGTCCTTGAAATCAGCAGAAAAGTCCACGTTAATCTTACGGTGAGAAGACGTTGACACGAAGAAGAGAGTCCCAATCAGGAAGGTCCACGTGGAAGAAGAACACTCCAATTCCATCGACTCGAAAGTTTCCCTCGTAAGCCAAGAATGGAATCAATCGTGTTTCTTGTTCTGTGCATTATCATTTATTTCTTTTGCTTCTTCTCTTCCTCTCCTCATTTCCATTTTTTCTCAAATTCTCCATTCCCTCGATTTCGCACCAAAGATTGACAATGCAACGTGCTGTTGACAATGTCCTCGCTGTTACTAAAGAGTAAGCACGTTTTCTTTCCTTTCTCGCTCCCGCTCCCGCTCCCGCTGTAGCACTACCGTCGATTCTTTATCATGTTTCTTGCTTCAATATCCATTATATTATTATTTTTTTAATTTATATCTTTACTTCAATTAAATTACGTGAGAAATTGTGATTCGTTGCGAAGAACGCTTCTTGACTTGGATTAGTTTCTGCATGTTACCAATGCTAAGACAAAGCACACAATTATGATTGTCAACATATGTTAGGAAGGTTGATTTTGGAATCTAAATGCTTTTCCGTTGGCATAATGGATTTTTTATTGGATTTGTGTCTGGCTTTGTCAATGCATTTGAATTTTGGTGCAGGTCGGTGAAGACGTTTACTTATGAATCGTTGAACAATATTGTAAGACTGATCAATGGTGTGTCAGCTCTTCTGTTGACACTCCTACCTGGGAAAGCTACCATACTTGAAGGTATTCATGGTTGGGAGCTCAGGCCAACTTTTCGTGGACCAAGGTTTCCACGTTGGATGGAAAAGTAAGTCTTCATTCTCATTACGAATTCTTTTTTTTTTTTTTCAATTCATATGAGAAGTGTTTTTCAATTTATGTATAATATATTTTTGTACTTGTTATTGAGTATACCTTTTTCAATTGTTTATAATTTGCATTCTGTAACATTTGGGATGAGCATTTACAACTTAATAACGTTTTCCTTGACATTGTTTTCCTTGCATTCTGTAACATTTGGGATGAGCATTTACACGGTTCTTGACATTGTTTTCCTTGCCTTGTTTTTAGTGGTGTGTCCTCCTTCAACCAGTTTATTCATGAGCTTTCTGTGGATTCCGATTCATCAAGTGTGGAATATTCGTGTGGAGAAGAAGACAGTGATGATGAACATGAACAATATCCTGAATCTCCCTACTCTCAAAGTTCTAGAGCCTCCAGAGCTAGTTTTACTGATTGTGGTAGGCATCGCATGGATTGGATCCAGTATATCTTACTTTGGATATTGGTTCCTATACAGTTTTTGCTGGGGATTCCATTTCGTCTTTTCCAGTTAGCTTATTCTAGGGTGTCAAAACCACGGGCTATCTCTGGCAATCAACACTCTTCACAATCACCTTCACATAATAGACGAAGCCTAAAGGACCATATCATCCATCGTGCTACTGATAGAAGAAGGGGGGTCATAGAGGTTGTGCGCAATTTCTATTATTATTAATTTATGTTGTGCTCTATTGACCATTTATTAATATTTTAGTAAACAAATCTCATGTGCATGTAACATTTTTTGGGTTTTCAATTAGGATCTTCATTTTTCCATGGAGATATTTATAGAAGCTGTATTTGATGTTGTTCACAAGGCAGTACATCTTCTTTTTTCCCCATCAGAAGCTTTTAGTACATTATTCAGGTTGTTTTCATCTCATGAACGAGGCGTTGTAGATGATAATTATATTGTTGAGGGTGCCTCTATTTCTTCGGCTACACTTGGAGAGAATGACCCAACAATTACAGAGACAAATACCAGTTTTCGTCGATCGCTGAACACAGATGCCCGGACATGTCAAGATGTCATAACAGAGCTAGGGTAAGGCTATTGTGTAGCTATTTTACATTTATTCTTTTTATTTTTAGATCTTGCTTGTCCAATTATTGATTTATCCTTTCTATCTCTTGCAGGTATCCATATGAAGCTATCCATGTGATCACTACTGATGGATATGTTCTTCTTTTAGAAAGAATTCCTAGGTAAATTACATTTTCTATGGAAATTGTATGGAACTCCATAAATCTAATAATCCACACTCCTTGATTTTTGAACTTACTGTGATCTTTCCAAAGTTCAAATTAAATGCATCCCATCTGGTTATCCAGGGCGAATCACTGCCAAAATGGAGACATCATGCATGATACTAATTGACTATTTCACATCTTTTGATCTCTGAACTTCTTTTATTTGTTGTATGGAATGAATTACATCTGATATTTGAATGAAATTATTATGTTTGATTTGGGTCTTTATCTGGTAGTCATATTTCTTTTCAAAGTTGTGGGAGTCACAAATGTGGCAGTACTGATGGCATCAAGAGGACTCTATCATGTGTAGAGGTGGAAGGCTTTTGAAGGCTATAACACAATTTTATCATTCAGGATATATTTAGTTATCATAAATGGATGACAATATTGGAAGAATAGACAATAAGGAGACTGTATTATTGTTATTGCTTTGCGTGCAGTCTAACACCTGTAATCTGACTTCACAGGCGAGATGCTCGTAAAGCTGTTTATCTTCAGCATGGAGTCTTCGATTCATCAATGGGGTGAGTAATGTTGTTGTCTCTCCCTAACTTGATTAGTTTGGATTTAATTTGTAGAGTATTTCTTATATGTGAAGTAGAGAGTTGTATAGTGGGCTGGGTAAATTTATTGTTGCATCATGAGTTATTTTTTAGGCTAAAATACAATTTTGGTTCCTTATTTTTGTTTCAGTTTGGTTAAAGTTTAAAAAGTTTCACTTTGGTTCTTTAAAATGTTTCTGTTAGACCAAATTAGTTTTTCTATCAGTTTACTACATTAATATGGTCAATTTGGTGACATGTCTCAAATTATGAAAGGCATCACATGGGTATTTGCAATACCAGTCAAAATTTAACACGGTTAGGCGAAAAAAGTTTATGAAAGGACCAATTTGGGCCAATAGAGATACTTTAAGAGATCAAAGTGAAATTTTTTAAACTAAGAAGACCAAACTGAAACTAAAAAATTAGGTGAGAGACCATAAATGCATTTTAGCCTCTCTTTTTTATTCAACAGCTGCCTGAATCCTTTGAGTTGAGATCTTGACATGCATACAGGACTGACGAGCTTTACTGTTTTGATCTCCTGTTTCCTCTGTTCTGTCCCTGATTTTTTCCCTTCTGAATTATGAAAATTTTCTATTGTTTCAGTTGCTTGGATGCCAGAATGATGTTAGGACAATAGTGGTAGTCTAATAAGTTATACTTTTTTGGTTCAGTTGGGTATCTAATGGTGTCGTTGGCTCTCCCGCTTTTGCAGCCTATGATCAAGGTTTGTTACAGCTGTCAAGGTAGTATGTGTTTAAGAATTATTACATATAAGTTTGTTTATTTTCAGGGTATGATGTATTTCTGGGAAACTTTCGTGGTTTGATTTCTAGGGAACATGTCAACAAGAACCTATCCTCTCGTGAGTAAGTTCTCGAAGCGAAACCTATTGATTTGTCTTGTGTTGTGTGATGCAATGTGGTTTATATTTATCATACTCTTCATTCCTGTGACATTCATTGATATAATGCAGATACTGGCAATATTCCATCAATGAACATGGAACTAAGGATATTCCTGCTATGATAGAGAAAATCCATCAAGTAAAAACTGCTGAATTGAAGCTTAGTAAACCTGGTATTGAGGAGGAAATCGATGATCAGCTTTACAAGCTTTGTGCAGTTTGCCATAGTTTGGGAGGAGCTTCTATATTAATGTATGTTGTTACACGTAGAATAGAAGCGAAGCCCCATAGACTTTCAAGAATGGTTTTGTTATCACCTGCTGGTTTTCATCATGACTCTAACCTAGTCTTTTCGGTGGTGGAGCATGTATTATTTTTGCTGGGCCCTATTTTGTGTCGTATTTTCCCAGCCTTCTATGTACCAACTAGGTTCTTTCGTATGCTTGTTAACAAGTTAGCTCGGGACCTGCAAAACCTACCTGCAGTTGGAGGATTGGTTCAAACTTTAGTAGGTTATGTTGTTGGTGGTGACAGCTCAAATTGGGTTGGAGTTTTAGGATTACCGCATTACAACATGAATGACATGCCGGGAGTATCTTTTGGTGTTGGTCTCCATCTTGCACAGTTAAAGCGCACTAGACGATTTAGAATGTTTGATTATGGGAATCCATCTGCTAATATGAAAGTGTATGGTTCCCCTGAGCCTTTAGACTTGGGTGAACACTATGGCCTCATTGACATTCCTGTTGATCTGGTTGCTGGTCAGAAAGACACAGTGATAAGGACTTCAATGGTAAAAAGACACTATAAATTAATGAAGGATGCTGGTGTGGATGTGTCATTTAATGAGTTTGAATATGCTCATTTGGATTTTACCTTTTCTCACATTGAAGAGCTTTTGTCATATGTTATGTCACGTTTGCTGCTTGTGGACCCCAATTCAAAGCATCAAGGAAATCAAAGGGCTCTAAAATCGAGGAGAAAATGATAATCTATTCTCATGCGTTGTTGCTGTGTCTCCTTCACCGCGGTTGGAGCTGTATATATATGTGTCTGATTACGGAGCTGCTCTGGACATGCATCTTCTCTCCCTTTAAATCTTATCTCTTATTTTATTTTATTTTATTTTTGTTTGGAGAAGAAATAGACCTTAAAAAACAATGTTGTAATACATTGTAAAATAGTGGCAACTCTCTGACTGAATGGAACAGAGACGTAAGAGAAAATAGATAGTTGTATATATATGTTGGTAGTTCACTTGAAGTTTGTCGAAAATTGTGTAACTATATCTTCTTCAGGTTTAGCGATAGCAATTAAATCTGAAGTGCAGGTATGTTTTTAATGAAAAAAATAGTGTTAATTGGGTCTGAGTTTGGGTTCAAGGATGTGAATTTATGGCCCGTCCTCGAACTCCTCTCGCGATACAAAGGACGATGATAACAGGTTTTGAAGATAAAGGAATTAAACAAGATGTATGAAAATATATGGAAAAGACTGAATAATAGAATACTTATACAGACAGCTCTCAAATAAACTGAAAACTTTTAATTTTATTGAAAATATAGGAAAGTACTTGAAAAAAACACTTGGAACAAAACGGTGCATTGAGTATATAAATGTTTTGTTTGGATTAAGAGTACAATAAAATAAGGAGGAAACAGATAGAAAAAAAATGAAATAGAAAAGAGAAAAAATAGGATGAAAAAAAAAATGTGTTTGAATAAATAAAAACAAAAAAAAAATTAGAAGAGACTAAAAGAAATAAAATAAAATTATATAAAAATATTTTTATATTAATTAAAAAATTAATTTTTACATATTATTTTTTCTTTATATAAAATTATTTACTATTATTTATTTTTATTTAATATTTTAAAAAATTAAAACAAAATCCTTTAGATCTCACGGAAGCCAGAATAAGATCCTGTAAACACTTCAACGGTAAGTTTTACGCCAGATTTGGATGGAAGCTATTTTCATGTGGGTTCCACAATAAATTTCTCATTTCCTTTCCATCTCACTCACAAACAAACAGGGAATGTTAACATTTCGTCTTTCTTATTTCTTTTTAGAATGCTAACATTTCATCTTTTTTTATTTTTTTTATCCTTCATATATTTTAACAAACAAAATAAAGGGCTCTCTGTCGAGAATGAGGGAGAAGTTTATTTATAATATTTTAACTTTAGCAAAACTTACTATTTAAAGACGATCAAGACAAAAATTAACCAGAAAATATTCACTCATTCACGATCCAGAAATTTTAAGTTGGAAAAACAATTCATAATTATGTATAACTCTATAACATTAGAAGTACAAACATACATCACAGTTGCTCTAAATTTTAATATTTTAAAATATTGAATTTTTTTCATTTTGAATACTATCAAAATTCTGTGTACTTGTGAAAAGACTTGCACAATGTGCCTTTTTTTTCAAATGTTAAATTTGATTTTTTTAATAATTTAATGCAGGTGTTTGGAAAAGAATAGTAAGTAATCTAGAGAGTAATTAAAATATAATATAATCTAATAAAAAGTGAAGACAAAAAAAATATTTCTTTCAGTAGTTGAGGAATAAAATAATCTAATAAAAAGTGAAGCAAAAATAATATTCGATATATAATCATACAATTATTCAACTATTTATTTCTTATACAATTTTCTTCTCAATGATATCGATAATGAAAATAACTCTTTAATAAAGATGTTGAATAACAAAAGTAACACAGACCTTGTAATTTCATAATTATCTTTTCTTAATATATTTAATTTTTTTTTGTGGTCTAATTATTATATCTATTATTTATTACATTTTAAGGTATGCCCTATAAAAATTATAATTTAAATATTATACGTTATGCAACAATTAATTTGACAATTCTGTAACTAGAATATAAAAATAGTAACAAAAACAAATGCATAAATAACTGAAACTTACGAGACTAAACTAAAATGTAAAGGATTCACACAAAAAAAGTAAAACATTTAACAAAAATAAATGCATAAATGACTATAGTATACGAGACTAAAAAGAACCAAAAAATAAAAATAAAAATTCAAAGCAACATTTTTTAATAAATTAAATCATGTAATCTTTAATGAGTACAAAAATAATGATTTTTTCATTAAAAAAAATAGTATATTATTATAAAATTAAAAATGATTTTGACAAAAAGTGAAAGCAATTGTTCAGCAAAATAAAGTGAGTAAAAACACTAATATATAATATATCAGATATAGTGAAGTAATTGACAATACATATACAAGACACACAAGAGCACACATACAATACACACAATAAGGTAGTCTGTTTTCCGTCGTGGCAGTATCTAAGTAAATTTTAAAATATGAAAAAAAAAATACACCATTCACACATCTAACAATTATATATAATAAAAATGTCATTGTTGTAAAAAATGAAGTAAATTATTTCATAAAAATAAATTTAGAATACATATATATACTATTAATTTAATCAGATGCGTTAAAAATTATACTTAAACTTAAATTTACAATTATGAAAGATTTTACATTAATAAATAGATAGATTAAGATTGACTAAATTTAAATAATAGTATTTGAAAAATAAAATTAAAAAGATTATACAAAATGCTTAATATAAGATAAATCATATATAATTCAGTGAGTACATTCAGAGAAGTGGATTAAGGAAACTAGAGCCTTCATTTCTTCCAAATGGGTATAATAGAAGCAACATCGTCCTTTGACTTTCCAAAAACATGGACCTCATATGGTGAAGAGTACAAGCAACACGGTGGACCTGGACTGGGAACCCAGACCTAACATTATGAAACACCATCTGTTTATTTTATGCAGTGCTTACAATTCTGTAATGCATTTGAAGATATGAGAAGAGTACACTTTCCTTCTAAATTTACACTCTCAACTCCCCAACCTCTGCTCCTAATGGTTTGAAGACAGCTTCCACTTCACTCGGATCAACTTCCTTCAAGCTTGATGGTTTCCATTTTGGGTTCTGCGGGAGAACCAACAGTCATTGAATCTATTACTCAACTGAGAAACAGCATAACCAAATATTGAAGGATAAATACCTTCGTTGGTTAACGGGGAAATATAAAAGGATTCATAGCACTAGCAGTGTGGCAAACAGAAGGATATGTATGCAGACCGTACCAGATATAAATACTTTGAACTGTATATTCATACGCATAGAAATCAGATATATGGGGCATTTTTTATTTTATTATTGTTTTTTAAAATTATTTCACAGAATAAAAATATCAAAAACATGTTTGACAAATTATGCTTTCAATAAGTTTGGTGTAGCATCGATTGAGGAAAAAATACAATAGTAATAGTGGTGGTAGTTTGAAGTGAGAGTAGAGAGTCTGTTGAAAGTTGAAGAACTCGAAAACAACAAAATAAGCATCCAAACAGATTTTCTGTTTTTGTTTTTTTTCTTAAACAAAACTGTCGAAAAACAATCAAACAGGCACATGTATTTTCAATTCTCGAGTGTTTTCCAAGCTTTGGAAGAAGGAAAGCATTAGCACAAACACAAGGACAATTTCATTTCATCAACAATATCTAAGCATATGAAAACTTTTAGTGACACCGCTTATTTTCAGCAGACATATCTATTGCACCTCAGATTTCCTGGTTTAGCAAACAGCTACAATTGAAGTTTGTCTCCTAGATTAAAAATATACAAATCATAAGAAAAAGAGAGAACCTGATCCTTGTCCACCAGCACTGCTCGGACACCTTCTGAAAAATCATGTCGCAGTGAAGACCTCAAGGCTATACGATATTCAGTTTTCATTACGCCACTAAGCTGGAATTTCACAAATGCAGATGCAGTACAGACAAATTAGTTTGAAAAGATGGAAACTAACACCATCCCCTCCCCTAAAATAGAGTGCTTACAGTGGATAGTTGACTGCCATCCTTCCCTACAGCAGAAGTAACTGCAGCGAAGTGCTTATTGGTCAAGAAAAGGGAAAAAGGAGCACCTTTTCCAAGGCCTTGGAGAGCTTCATCAGCCCACTCCACAACTAGAAATAGAAAAGTAAAAGAATATTACAACTAAACTAGCAATTAATTGTAATTTCAAACATCAGTATTTAATATACACAACAGTAAGAGTATCTGGACATTTCAGCATAACACAAACAATATGTCAATCAGCATACCATTAGGGTCAGTGCTTGACTGGTGTTTTTTTAGCTCCTCAATGATTTCAGTGACTGATTTATTTCCTCCAAATGAAGAAATTATCTGAGGTAAAAGCAATTTCAGCTGTGCCTCAGACTCAGGGTTGGACTCATATCTTGCTAAAAGTACTTTGATGTCCTGATGTGGATCCTGGGAACTATATAACCAATGAGTTTTGTGTAAGATCATTATATCTTTGATGTTTGAAGACTTGTTCGTATGCACTCATTGCAATTATATATAATATACTTCATGACAAAGCCAATAGATGTGATAGATTATTTCAACAAACATACAAGACCATGAGCAAAACGTGCAGTGCATCATGCTCTACACGACACAAACATGCCTATGAAGTATTATCATTTCATGCGTCCAATTCAGTCTAAATTGATGAAGTCAACGGGGGCAATAATCTTAAAAAGAGCCTCAAGATCTTTTCAAAGGTTCAAGCTAACATACAAGTTCGTGGCCAAAAGGGCCTCCTTGAATGAACCTAACTTTCCAGATGGCACATAATGTGTTCCAAGGCCAACATATATTGCATCTGAAGGAGTAGAAATCCTCTTTCCAGTCAATCCAAGATAAGCACCTGCAGTTAGTAAAATTTTCAAAGTAACATGACTCACAGAATCCATAGAAAGCAAGTGGAAAGTTATTAAATTGATATTCAAATTGTAAATCACCAAGCTAATTTTTGAATAGTGAATCATAATTTGTATCGAATCAAAAGATTCAAAGACAATGAAAAATAACTTCAAATATATCGTATAGATTATTTTTAGTGTTCAATGTAATAATTTTAAACTAGAAATAGACAAAACAACTCAGCCATAAGTCTTATAAAGAAAATTATTAGTTATATCTGAGTTTGAGAAGCCTCTATATTAAAAGAATGAAACCGAAGAAATGAAATGGTCACAAATAGAGTGCATGCAATGACCGGGTGAGAAACAAATAAAATAATCAAATAGGATAAGTTCAAAAGTGCTCACTCAATACCTTTTAATAATTTAAGCTTATATGACTTTTCAATTTCTTTCATGAGAATTGGTGAAAGAAAAGTAAAAAAAAAAATCGTTGGATCATGTGATTGTATCAATGATACAGAACTGCACAAATTCATTCATGTATCGTAAGATACAAAATCATTTGAGATTCATTTTATGATACAAATCAATAGATAACTAAAACCAAATCGAATTGTGGGATTCAAATTGTGATTCATAAGTTTCCAATAACTATGAGGAACCTTTCAAAAATCTATAAATAAACTAAGTTTAGCTGAAACCTGAGACCACATCTAGCTGCTTCAATAGTGTAGCACACATCATGTATTCATATGGTAGATTATGACAGAATAGTGCACAAAAAAATGAAAGAGAATTGTTGGTGTTTTAACAACCCACAGATCCACAATAGCTAATCTTATTAAAGCAATAAAGAACTACAAATACTGTGTTAATTTAAAAAAAAATGTACCAACAGATCCTTCCCCTGGACTTGGAGCAGCTATATAAGCAAAACCTACATCGGGGAACAAACCAATTCCATTTTCTGGCATTGCAAGAACAGTTCTCTGTAAATGTGTAAGAAAAAGAAAAGTCATAAACAGGATCTACAATGGCAATTCATGATTAAACAAGGCAACTATTACAGGTGAGCATACCTCTGTTATGATGCGATATCGGCCATGACCAGATAAACCAATTCCAAAACCCATTGTTATTCCATCCATGAAGCTTATATATGGCTTCTTGTAATCGGAAATTTTGCATATCAAAGAATACTCAGCAGTGAAGACCTAAAATATGCAACACAACAAGTACATAATTTTTATATAGTACAAAAATAGGTCATTCAAAAATGCAAGATGCAGCAAAATGCATAATTACTGATGGCATTGTTGTCAAACTTGCAAGTTAACTTGTTTAGGATTACGGTCCAAAAAATATGATAACTCGCAAGGAAACTTGAACCAGACCGAACTTGTGTAACTCAGCTAGAATTGGATGAACTCGCTCAAAATTATGATTCCAGGGCTGATTTGCCAAGCTCTAAAAAGGCCCCAAAACAGAGCCATTTGGCCAAATATTTCCTTTTTGGTTCTGTTCAGCAACTCTTTTCATTACAAGCACATTTGTCTCCCTTTTTGTTTTAGGTTCAGAACTTGCAGCATTGGTTGGGAATTGAATACTTAACAATTTGAGATCATTGCAAATATTTTGGGTCTTGACTATCAACTCTAAAGGTTTTATGTTTTCACCTTGTGAACTTCTAATTTGGTCATTTATGTATAATTTTTAAGTTGTACTATATCATACTTTGTTGCTACAGATTGTTTTATTATGAAGTTAGAATGTTGTTGTTTTTTTTATGATATTATATTTTGTTTTAGATATTATGATTAATTTTTTAAATTTTATTTTCATATTAGGTAAACTCTTATGGGTTGAGTCTGAATTGAGTTTATGGACCTTCCACGAGTTTACATAGACTATTGAGTTTGATAATCTTGGTTAATAACAATTAGTAAGAAACAGAATGCAATCCAACTGACAACAAAAACTGTCTAAATCAACCAAATTACATATGCAGTTCTAGTAGTCATGTACTCACATACACTAAAACACCCAAAGGAAGTTCAAGGTCAAGGGAAAGAAAAGACTATCAAAAGGGTAATCCTGTAATGACAGAAGCTGGTACATTCCAAATGATAGAGCATTAATAGGACCTGAACTGGAAGCACCTTCTAGCCATGGCCACACCAACACCTGAGCAGGGATTGATATCACACCTTCAGGAGTGAGGATTCCATGTGGCCTTACCCAAAAAAAAAGTTGCAGAGACGGCTTCTTCATTACAGACTAAGATTGCATGTTTTATACATTTTATTTTGGATTTAGCGCACATTTGGGTAAACAACTTAATTAAAAACGAATTCCATAAGCTCTTACCAAATGAGCTAAGTTAAAGTTACTAAAATAAGCTAAAAAGAGCTTATTTGATAAGCTTCTCCATGAAGCTTATTGAAATAAGCTTCTCCATGAAGCTTATTGAAATAAGCTTTAAAAAAACATATAAGGTCAAACTACATCCATGAGTTCAAATAAACTCTTCCAAAAGTCTCCTTAATTGATCATGAAACCCCCTCATTAACTCAACATAACCAATTATCTTATAAGTTGAAGCTTTTAAAGCTAGTTTGTCATGAATAATGTGATATAATAAATTAGTAGTTTAGCCAATACTCTCTCCAGAGTGTATTAGAAATATAGACACTACTAGTTTATAAGTGCAAAATACTCCAATGGGAAGGGTATTATTCTGCATTGACATGCTTTTGATATGGTGAAAGGGTATGAATCTGAAGGCATATATAATTATAAAGGACACAACTAGACCTCAATCATATCTGATAGATTGTTTTTGATTGTTATCTGCTTCACATCACCACCTGCAGTTAAACTAAGATTAAGCAGTCGTTGAGAACAGAGGAAATTTTTATTTGACGAAACACAAACTGTAAACCAGTAGGATAGTATTGAAAGAAGATGATGATGTTGACGAAGATGCAAACAATATATCCAATGAAACACATCACAACTGCAACTGGATAAGCATGAATAGTAATAGTTCAATACACTTGAGGTTAAAACAAATAATATGAGACCTTCTGCACTAAAGGAGTGTTTTTGTCCTTTTGTATTTCAGCAACAACCCCTTTAATATCCATACCTGCATTGACCACCAACGGTGACTCTCAAAACCTTACCTAGCACTCAAAACCAAATAACCTCAAATCCAAAACAGAATATATGCAAAAGAAGCTAACTCTTAATCTATTTAAGCTAGAAACACGGTTCAATAAAAAGATTAACGAATTATGTATTTCTCTCAATGACTCAATCATACCAGCACAAAAGGCACGAGGCGAGCTGCTATCAACCAGTACACATTTGACCCTTGGGTCCAATTCCCATTCATCAAGATAACTTTTATACTTTACATCCATATCTGCACCATAAAGATTTGCATATCAAAATCAAGGGAGGCAGGGGAACTACCCAGAGATAAAATCTTTATTGTTTTATTAATCCCACGTAATTAACTCAACTGCACGGGGGCAATAATTCAAACCAGAAAAATAAACAGATCCAGACCTAGTTTGTTTCTCATTCTATGTCGAACAATCAATATCCAGAATCATCATTCCCTTCAAAATTCACTGTCCCAACTTTCCAGGGCATTATGACACTAATCGCAGATATTAATTTTCAACTAAGCCAGAAGCTCCACAATAATTGCTATAAGAGCGAGTTCAACTAAACAGTTCAGATTCCAAAAGCAAATCTCCGAACACAATTGTCAACTTGAAAGCATGCATAATTATAGAAACGAAGAAAAAAATAAAAAATAAAAAACCTAGGTTCATGGCGTTGAGAGCTTTGGGGCGATCGAGGGTGATGACAGCGACGCCGTTTTGATGAACAGTGCCCTTCACAAATTCATCGGCCATAGCGGAAAATGCTCGCAGAGAGAAGGAAGGTTCGGAGCGTGAAAAAGTGAGTGAACTCAGAAAACGGTGAACTCTGACAGCACCCAGTAGCATCCTTTTCTATGATATATCTGTGAAAACGAAGACGCGTCTATTCCCACCATCAGCTTGTTACATGTTTCTTTTCGGCTTTATCACTCTTTTGCCCCTTTCCTTTCTTCCTATTTACTGCCCTCACTAGTTCTTCGCTTTCTTCTCCCCAAGGTTAAATAAGTCAACAACTGCAAACTGCCCCATACGTGTCTACCATATTTTATTTTTACTGCTTATTCTTCTACCATTCTCTATTTCTTTCATCTTTTATTACTAATTAAAATTCACATAATAAATATTTTAACTATAAGTTATATTATTAATAATATTATAATAAATAAATATTTTTAATTATAAATTATATTTTAAATTTATAATAAATAATTTATATTACAATACAAAATTATTTATAATTATTGATGATTTTTTAAAATTATTAAAATTAAAATTAAAAATAAAAATGAAATGAGTAAATTAAAATAGACAAAAAGTTAAAAAAAAATTTCAAAAACGTTTTTGTTGAAAAAAAATTAAAAATACTCTTATTCAAGAATAATTTTTAAAACTATTTTTATTTAAAATAATTATTTTAATTTATATAAAAACATATGATAATTTATTATGTGCATATTTTTATTCACTAATGTCACGATGTCTTTTCCTTAGGCAAAATATTCTCTTAGCAAAAAAGATTTACCTCTATATCAAATTTCAATATTTTTGGCTGAATAAATTGTGACATAGTTAATTTAAGCAAACAAAAGTAAAATTAAAAATATATATTCTAAACTTCAAGTATTTTTTTTTGTCTAGAAAAAAATATTAATTATTTTAGATATTTAAATCTTTAAGAAGTTGATTTATTATTCTATATATAAAGACTTAAATTTTGAATATTTTGTCACATATTTAATAAGAAGTAAGATTTGTTTACCAAGATACTGTGTTGGTAAATAAATAATAAATAAATAAATTTAAAACTCTTAATTCCAACCCTTTAGATAATAATATTTACACTTAAATTATATTATTATTATTATTATTATTATTATTATTATTATTATTATTATTATTATTATTATAAATTAAGAATTTTATTAATTTATTAAATTCATGCATCTATAAATTAAATTCATAAAATAATTTATTGCCTTCATAATAATAATTGATTAATGATTAAGCATCATAGAAAACATAATAATCGATTAATAAGATTTTAGAAAACAAAGCCCAATAGATTCATGTGGGCCTGGACGATAGGACATACGTATGAGTTTTGATGGCGCTACCTATCTTATATCACTATATCATAAAACACTCTCAAGTCACACAGGTTTTTGGATTTTTTTTTATTTGCACCCAAAATATCAGCGAGAAAAACTATTTTTTAAAAAACTAAAGAATTATTAAAGTAAAAAATTTTATCTGAACAAATTTTATTTTTCATTTATATGACCAGAAATTAAATTCGATGAAGTGGATTTTGAGCCGTGTTTGATAGTTGCTACCGCAATGAACCTCTCCAAACCGCAAAAAAATGTAGAAAATCTGTCACTGTTGTACTAAGGAAATGGCGCACCAAGTAACTTTACATTTGACCTGAAAATGGACACGACTTTTTTTACAGCAACGCTGCACCAAACATACTTTGTGCTTTTGGGTATGGTATGTTTTACTGTTTTGTCTGCTGCTTTTATAACAAGTGGCTTTGAGGGTGAAGTTTTATACTTTATGGAATACTAGTATACCACCAATTTTACTGGTAGTAATTAGTTTTTTTTAACAGTAATATATATATATATATTAATTTTTTTAATTTTATTCCTATAAATACATTTTATCAATAAAAGTATGCAATTAGGGATAATTTTTTGGAGTTATATTTCTCTTGATTTCTCACAGAAAACTATATCATTTGTTAAAAGTATACAATTAGAGATAAAAAAAAATTATGTTCCTAATAAGTACATTAAATACATTAAAGACTAAATTAAACAAATTATTAAGGATGCAAGGCTAAGCCTTGCTGAAATCTATTACAATAAAAAAAGTTATTAGTATCGCATCCTGCTTACTTTTTACATTAATATTAATTACCTCATCATATATGTTTTATATAGTTTAAGTATAAATTTTGTGAACATTCCTTTTAGAGTCTTTCACGACAATTTTCTTAATATTGAATCATATGTTTTTCTCAAGTCAATAAAAATCATATATAAATTTAATTTTTTACTTTGTTATCTTTTCATCTACTCCCTCAATAATAAATGATTTATAGTGTGTAAATATTTTTCTTTTTGCATGAAATTTGCTATGCTTGTCTCTTATTTAATTTATGCTCAATTTTTGTTCAGTAATTTGATAGTGTGATTAGTAAATTCTATACTTGTATAGTTTACACAATTTTAAATATCTTTGAATATAAGAACCAAAAAACTTCTCTTCCTTTGTGTGACATTTTATAAACTCTCAAAATCTCATTAAGAAGGTTTCAATCACATTAAAATCTCAAATCGTGACTCAAATAAAAGTTATTAGGAATTAAGAAGATTTTATTTAATCCACACTTTGAAAATTTCTGAGGAGGAAACATGTTGTTTCCATATAGCCCTTCCTATCCATCCGACATAAAAGTACAAACAGTAATTAATTAACAAATACAAATATCACACATTATTTATGCACGAATACACTGCTTCTCCTACCACATCTTAATTCATATATTTGTTTCCCCTCTATAGAGATTATGTGATGTAATGCGTGCTAGATAACATGCTTTTTTGCATATTTATTCAAACATATTTTTATTATTGGACAACGTCTACACTCGCTCAATAACTTAAACGCTGAAACAAGTATGAGACGCAATTCAACTACAAAAAATATGTTGAAAATACACAAAAAAAATATTAATAGCATTTTTTATCTTGTTTTATGACCCCAGAGCACCCCTAAGCACTTGAACAAATTTAAGGTGCGCAGTTAACTGGGGAAAATGTCCAACAGTGTCTATGATCTCCAAAGTAGCTCTTTTAATTTTGTTCTCCATGTAAAGTGCTACACTGTGTGGAACAGCCACGTCCTTATTGGTTTGGATGATAGTGCATGGAATCTCGACCTTGTCAAGTATCTCTCTATGATCAGAATAAAACACAGTCTTGGCTAAGGATAGAGTAACTTCAGGTCTCATTTCTTTTATTGACTTCTCAAATTTGTCGGCATAGAGACCATTAATTGGATCCGCAGCTAACGAGGCAAAGGTAGAAGCAAAGTTTTCATAGTTAGTTTCTATGATGGAGAGCAACTCCTCAGTAGCTGAGCTGCTAAACCCTCCCTCGTAATCATCTGAATTTAGACACCTATATATATCATACCAAGAAGTTAGAAGAATTGATCCTTTTCCAATAATAATATATTAAAGGTGGTACAAGTCTAAGATATATATATA
Organism: Mucuna pruriens; assembly: GCA_025330945.1. NCBI lineage: Eukaryota > Viridiplantae > Streptophyta > Magnoliopsida > Fabales > Fabaceae > Mucuna > Mucuna pruriens. The sequence continues at coordinate 186,830 of JAENHJ010000424.1, forward strand.
TACATGTATAGGTATTTGAATTTTAATTATTATTTTTATTTGGAATTGAAAATTATTCTATCTATTTTAAATTGTGTATTTTATGTAATTATATAAACATTTTTAATGATAAAAAATAAAATAGATTCAAATAAATTTATTTTATTATCATATTTAACAAAAAATTATAAAAATCAAAAAAAGAAAAAAAATCGGAAGACTAAAATAAAAACAACCCTTTATTATGAGGATCATAAAGTTATTTAAGCTATTTTTTATTATAATATAATATCTATAAATGTTTTTGTTTTTCATCTTATTTTTATAAAAATAAATAATACTTATTTTAAAAAGGAAAATAAAAAATATACTTTACAGATATTAGTACAATTCAGGTTTATTTTAATTAAAAATTATCCGTATAATTCAGAAAAACTTACTAATTTTTTATTTATTCCTACGTCTATGAAAACATATACCAAAGTAAAAATTAAACATGTATAAATTTATTGTTAGTGTGTTTAATTTGGATGAATAAATAAAAATAAAGCGCAGCATGACATGAACTGGATCTGGGACAAGAGACTTTTCATGGAAAATGTTAAGCAGTAACTATCCTGAATCCTTAAGATATAAGTTAAAAAAATTAAAAGGGAAAAGATTTTCATTGAGAATTGTAATAATATATTATTTCGTATTTTTTTTATAATTTTAACATATTTTAATAAAACATTTCTAATTAATTTTGTAATCAGTTTTTCTAGAGCACCGGTTATAAAATAAATAAATTATTGCGACAGCTATAGCCTCCTATAACTAAGTTTGTCAATTCCCTCACCAGTTTTGCCACCTTAAAGTTTTTTTTTTTTTTTGAGATCACCGTCTTCAAGTTAATTTACAGATATTTGAGTTATAAAAATTATATTATATATTTTGAAGTTGAATTTAAGTTTTTTATCACTTAAATTTGATCTTGTATTTTATATTTTATATTCATTAAAAAATATATATTTTTAAAATAATTATATATTAATAATAAAATTTTTAACTTGATTATATTTATATTAATATTATAAAAATAGGATATGTACAGGTGTAATTACTTAGTCACATTAAAAATATTTTAAATTAAAAAACATTAAACAATCTCTTTTTTTATATTATTCTCTTCCAACTCTTCCATTTCAAAACTTTCAAACTTTTATTTTTTCAAATCATCTCCCTTTTTTTCACTCTCATCTTCAAAAGTCTTATATTTTCAAACACCTTCCTCTACTCTATTAATTCATTTCGAATCCTTAATTTTTTTTTTCTACCACACCCCAATTTTTGTTCAATTACTATCATCATTTAATTCTTTCGTCCTAAAATCTAAATCCTTATTTTTTTTCTACCCTCATCGATCTCACTCTTTATTTCAAAACTTCAATCCCTCTCTGTTGTTTTTTTTTTCACCTTTTCCTACTTCACTTCTCATCTCAAAACTGCAACCTCTCATTTAATAATGTAAAAAAAATTATAAAAAAAGTTATTTTCTATAAATGTAAAACAGATTCATGGTTATTAAACTCTAATATTATTTATCTTACCAATTAACTATAAAATATGTTTTAATTTAGATTAATACAAAATAAATTAATCTTATTTTATCCCTTATATAATCTGATGGTTATATTTTAATTCAAATAAATGGCGATATCAAAATTTGGAGTCACATAAAGGTAATGTAAACTGATTGGAAACTTAACCCTGAAAAACATACCCTGCCTTAAACACATAATCATAGAAGAAGAAAAGGAATAAGGTTAAAGATAAAGCGAAAAATATAACCACTAAAGTAAGGGCAACAAACTAATAAGCAAAAGTAAGAGGAAAGAAAAAGATGAAGACATATATACCTTGGGGAAGAACAAACGAGAATTAGCCTCTTAAAGAGCTGAGGGCTTTTGATTGAGGCAAAGCAACCAATCATGCCAGACATGGAATGACCAACAAAAGTGACATGTTTGAGGTTCATCTCATTGAGCAGAGTGATCAAGTCATCAGCAAAACCTTCTAGAGAGGAATACTTGAGAGGGTCATAAAGGTTCTTATCATTCACAGTTCCAGCAAAAGCCCAATCAAAAGTAACAACACGATAATTTTGAGCAAGCAAGGGAAGAATTTTGTCCCATATGAACTGGTCCGTTCCAAAGCCATGACCAAAAACTAAAGTTTCAGGACCAGACCCTTCCATTCTCACATTCAAAGAGGCTAAAAGACCCTTTTCAGTTGTTGCCATGTTTTGTTTTGGGTTGGGACTTGAAAGTAGAGACAACTGGTGCCTTTTTATCTAACCATAAAAATCATTATTGGTGGGTAACATTTTAAATGCTTTTGGTTCACTATAGGCTGCTGGTTTGTGACGTATCGACTTAATTTCATGATCATAAAAGAAAAGTCCACATATGTCCACATGTCTCCTTCTGCCGACACCACTCCTTCAATACTCTCTTTTTCTTCTGATAGGAACATGTGCGGACCCACTTATTAAACAAAATTTCTTTCAATACTCTGTTAATAACCTTTAGATTATAAATTGCTTTAAACAGAAGAAACTAATCTATTATCTCGAATGGGTAAAGCAATATTGCTATATGTCTAGTGTAAATTTTAAGCAAGTAATTATAGAATATTCATAAGTGTAAACTTTAAGTACTAGATCACAAGCACCCGCCCGCACACGTATACACGCACGTACATGCACGCATCTATCATATATACACACATGTATATGTACGCACACGCACGTATATGCACGCATCTATCATATGTACATACGCATACGCGCACACATGCATATTCGCATACGCACGTGTGTATGCATAAAGACTATTTACACACAGTATTTACATAGATAAATCAAGTTATGTACATGTGTGTTATTAACTTGAAATTACTTATTTATTATTGTTCAATTTTAATAAAATTTGGTACAAATAATTAAAATAATATATTATATTACACTAATAATTACGTCAAATAACTTCATATAGAATAATTTTTTTTTTATCAATTCAATTGTTAAATTGAAAGTTTCCTTTACATAAACCTTATATACAAAATTTTATGCTAATCCAAATTATTTGATATCTCATTCATATTGATCAAATTTTAAAATATACTTAAATATGAAACATTTGATTACCTTATTATTATTATTCAATTGTAATAAAATTTTGAATATATGATCTATGTAAAAGAAATTTTCAATCTGACGATTGGATTGATAAAATAGATAAATATGTGTTATCATTATTCTTTAAAAGATTTCAAAATATTTTTTATTTAAAATATATACTAATTTATTTTATTTACTAAGTTATCTTTCACTCTTTAGATAAAGGTTTTAAAAATATATATTTAAATTTAAAATATTTAAAAACAATTTATTAACACAATAATTAAGAATAGAATTTATGAAATAAATCATTATTACATATATATCAATTTATATAAAATATATTTAATATATATTTGTTTTATTTTATTTTAAAATATGTTTTATATAATATTTTTTAAATAATAATACAATTATCAATGTATATTTTAATATATAAATATATGAAAAGAAAATTACTTAAAAAATAACTCAATAAAAAAAACATTCCTCTCCACCCAACACATGTTATACATACAAATATAGATAAAGTTACACATGTATGTGCCGTAAAAGGACCTTCCACTCTGACTCCACACACACAATTTACACAAATAGATCAAGTTATACTTATGTGTGAAGTTTGAAAGAGTTTATCCCACATAAATCATATCTATAAAGTTTTATGTTAATTCAAAATTATTTCATACTTCATCCATATATACCAAATTTGATGTAATATTTACTTTTAAAATATATAAAAATACAAATTATTTTATTACTTTTTATTATTATTTAATTTTAACAAAATATGACACGAATAATCAAAATAATATATTGATATAATTCAATAGTTAAATCGACAAAATTCATATTTTATATAAAGTGTAAGTTACTAGTATAATTTGATATCTCCTTTTCCACACACATGTGTATATATATATATAAAGAGGGATCAATGACACCAGTGTAATTTTTACTGACTATTATATTATTTAATAACTTCATATAAAATACAAATTTTCTTAATCCAATCATTGGATTGAAAGTTTCATTTATAAATATCATATATACAAATTTTTATGTTAATCCAAAATTATTTGATATTTCATTCACATTGATCAAAATTAACAAAATATAAATGTTTCAAAATATACTAAAATATGAATAATTTAATTCCCTTTTTATTGTTACTCAATTTTAATAAAAATTTATATATATATAAGAAAAATCAAGTTATTCTTGAAAGATTTATCCCTTATCCTCACCTTTTATTTTCTTGTCATCTAAAATATAAAAATATATTAATGTTAAAATCACTATATTGTAAGAAAATAAAAAATATGGACTAACTGTTTAAGAATATTTTTTAAGTATATATATATAAATAATATGATGAAATTATTATATTTGTGAAATTTCGTACATTTTTATGCATGTGTAAATGTTGCTGTCATTTGGCCTATTCCTTAAAATTTTGATTTGATTTCCTCTATAGTCATATTGACATAAAGCATTAAGAATACTTTTTCTCGAGGTATAGAGATCAAATTTCAAACAACATCTTTCGCTATTTATTATTTGTGTAGAACCTTATTCTCGGCAAGATGAATTATAAACAAATGAATCTACCATAGTTCAGGCTAACAGAAAGATTTATTTATTTTTTTACAAAAGAATAAATTTACATCAATTCTTTATCTGTACTATATTGACTAAAATTATTATCACTCGTAAAAGTTACTTATTAAAAAATAGAAGTAATTCATAAGCAAATCTGACTTTGCCACTCTCACGTTACAATTAATTACCGCTTAGCAATTTATAAAATAGATACAATTTAAAAAAATAATTACTTTTACCTGTAACTGTTTTAGAAAAGTTGAAGAATATTATTCCTTTTAAAATAATCAAATTCGCAAATGAACTTATACCACACTTAATTTCCACTTAAAATTCTAATCCACAAATTGAGAACTTCTATCGAGAACGAAACATGCAACTCCCAATTACAAAAGGCTAATTAAACATCACTTGTCAGCCGGCATTAAAGTACAAAAGTAATTAATTAACAAATACAAACATCACACATTATTTCTACACGAACACAGTGTTGATTGCATACATCATATATCTTAATTCAAGTAACTTTCCCTTTACGAGAATAAAAGTAGATAGATTATGTGCTGTAATGCGGAATAGACAAATGTTATTAATATCCTTTTTTAAATATTTTTTTAGCATACTTTTATTATCTGACTACGTCTATACTTGCTTAAATTGAAAAAACAAGTATGAGTCGTAATTCAACTATAAAGAATATGTTAAAAAATATTTAAAAAATATATTAACAACAATTTTTGTCTTGTTTTATGGGCTGAGAGCAGCCTTGAGCACTTGAACAAATTGAAGGTGTGCAGTTAACTGGGGAAAATGGCCAATAGTGTCTATGATCTCCAAAGTAACTGTACCTTTAATTTTGTTCTCCATGTAAAGCGCAACGTTGTGTGGAACAGCTGCATCTTTTTTGGTCTGAATGATAATGCATGGAGTCTCCACCTTCTCAAGCATTTCTCTCCAATCAGAATAGAATATGGTCTTGGCTAAGGACAGAGCAACTTCAGGTCGCATTGTTTTCAAGCACTTTTCATATTTGTCCACAGCTAGATCGTTAATTGGATCCGCTATTAGTGAGGCAAAGTTACACGTAAAGTTTTCATAGTTGGTTTCTATGTTGGAGAGTAATTGCTCAATATCTGAGCTGCTAAACCCTCCCTCATAATCATCTGAATTTAGAAACCTACATAATACACCAACAAGTTACAAAGACTAATCCTTAATTTTATGGAATGAGACTGATTATAAGATACAGAGGTATTTCAATTTCAATTTTAATTATTATTTTTATTTTGAATATTAAACAATAAAATTAAATTATATTTTATTATAGTATTTAAACAATAACATTATTCGCATAATTTTTTTGTTCCTCCCGTCTCAAAAATCATATACGAAAGTAAAGGTAAAGCAACTTGCCTGGTCAAAAGGCTTTCCATGACTCTAATTAAATTATTATGCTATGAATAACATGGTTTAACTCATAGTCATAAAAAAAGAAAAAGTAAGAGGGAAAAAAAGAAGATGATAAAGATAGATATATACCTCGGGGAAGAAGCAACAAGAATAAGGGTGTTGAAGAGGTGAGGGCTTTTGACAGAGGCAATGCAACCAATCATGCCAGACATGGAATGACCAACAAAAGTGACATGTTTGAGATTCATCTCATTGAGCAGAGTGATCAAGTCATCAGCAAAACCTTCTAGAGAGGAATACTTGAGAGGGTCATAAAGGTTCTTATCATTCACAGTTCCAGCAAAAGCCCAATCAAACGTAACGACACGGTAATTATGAGCAAGCAAGGGAAGGATTTTGTCCCATATGGACTGATCCGTTCCATAGCCATGACCAAAAACTATGGTTTCAACGCCAGATCCTTCCATTCTGGCATTCAAACAAGCTGAAAGTGAAAGAGCCTTTTCAGTTGTTGACATGTTTGGGTTAACTAAGAAGCAGGAACTACAGATGGGGTCTTGAGAACAGAGACAGCTTCCAGGACCACAGTTTCGTCCTATTTATACTGATACTTTTTTTTTTTTAATTTTATAATAGGGGCACTGAGCATTAAATAATGAATTTATTCATATTATCAAAATCACTCATTTAAAAAGATATTGGATAGGCGTATTCAATAGAATTCAACTGAATTAAAAAAAAATTTGTCCTAATTAAAATTAATTAAAAGAGTCATTTTTAAATATGTTTTTCTTTACTATAGTTATCGTAATTTATATTTAAAGAGAATTATTCCAAGTCTATAATTAATTTTAAGTTTAAAAAATTTTAAATAGTTTTTACATTAGATAAAAAATCATATTAAATTTTATTATGAACTTATTTTTAAAATAAAAATATTCAAACATAAATCACTTTGCTTTAATGTTAGTTTATACGTAAATCAAGTTTATTAAATTATTTTTTATTGAAAATCAAAATTTTGAAAGATGCTCATATAAACGCATACTAAATAACATATAACATATGAATTGATTAAACACTTTTAACTTTTATATATATATATATATATATATGAGGAACATTAGAAAAAATTATGATAAGAAAGTAAAATAATAAATTAGGACCCTCTAAACATAGATGGGAGGTTAGAATTAAAAGTTAGTTAGTGTATAATTATCATTTAAAAATTTTACATATTCTTTTATAGTTATATAATATAAATATAGTCTTCCCAGGATCTTATTATAAAACTATCTCATTTAACATGCTATCTATATATATTCCAAACTTGGATCACATCCAATAAATACATTTGATATTTTAAGCCTTGTTTCTATAAATTTTTTAATAAGTGAGAGAGAAGTAAAAGAGAAGGTCAAATTAATTAATCTTTCTTTCATATATTAAATTTTATTTATAAAAATCATCTTAATTAACTTGTTTAAAAACTATTTTTAACGGAAGACTTCGAAGTATCAATTAAGCAACAGATAAAGATCCTCTCTTAGAGACCCTATCTTTGAAATGATATTGTTTTTATATAAACATGGGAAGAAAAAAAATAATACATGCAATCTCAATCTTTAAATTATTAATTCACATCCTGTATTTCTTTTAAAAATAACTCTCAAATTTTATTTTTTAAGCAACTTCATAATCATTTTTTATTTATTTTACTTTGTCATATTTACTAGGTGAATATTATTTAATATATTATAGATATTTTAAAATTATTTATTTATTACTTATTTAACTGAAGTTTAACTTAAGTTAGATTAATAAATTACAAGTTATATTTTTACTGATTTAATTATTAATTTAGTTGTTAAATATATTTTTACTAACATTTAAAAAAAAATTAATTTAATGACTAATCAAATAAAGTGTAATCTAATAACTAAATGAGTCATGAACCATCCTTAATTAAAAATGAAATTTAATATCACTAAATAATAACCACACATGATAGTAACTACGTTACAAACCTCTTATAAAAAATGTAAATTTTATGATTTTCTTTTTTTAAAAGTTTAATTAATTTTTAATTTTTTGAATCAACTTAACTGTTTAAATAAATTTTATTTATTTGATTTTCGAAATTCTCTTACAATTTATTGTCAAAACCTTGAGTCTAGCTAATTAAAAATGCAGATGTGGATTCACTGTAGTACTTTTCTGACTGCATAAAATCCCGACCACAAAAATAATTGTTGTTCATTTAATACAAAAAGATATAACTAAAAAAAAACCCTTCAACCATTGGATCATGACTACAGGATCGTGCAGTTTAAAAATACTGATCCAAAATGGTAGCAATATTACATGTTGAGCCTTTTTTTTTAATTTCCACAAAAAAAAATTAATGAAAGACTGCTATTTTCCCATCAGGCAGAGTTTCTTCGGGAACATCAACATACTGCAACTTCTCAATGTCCATTCATCATGTTTTAGATGAAGACAATTATCTGTTTAGCGCATATCTAGGCTTACTGTTAGTGTACATTTCGGTAGAATTGTGGTTGGAAAAACATTTTTATTGTGTTTAGAAATAATATTTCAAAAGTTTCGAAATAAAAGAATTAATTTCGTTTAATTAATAAAGTAAAATTATTTTTGAAGTCATACTTAGACTTAATTCTTTTCAGCGAAAAAATGAAAAAATTTCACTTCACTCAATTAATTCTATTTACGGAAGAATTGATTGAGAATGTTGAAAATTTGCCTAGCCACACACTTTGACTATTATTCCCTGGAAAAAAATTTTGGTGACCAGAGAAACACGATGACCAGTCAAGGTGCAATTTTTCTTCTTAGAAAGTAACATTTTGTTTGCATATCAGAGTTATTCAAAGTATTTGGTAGACTTTATTGTCACTACTCACTACTATCCATTAACCGGTCACTTTATATCCCTGATTGGAACAAAATTTGATTTTCACTCAATTTCTGCGTGCGTGACTTTAGCCAAATGATTGTAGAGGTCCAGATTTCTCTTTGTTAAACGTATTTCATGCTTTAGATATGGACCATAAAAAATGGAAGAAGAAGCCTTATAAGACTGATTTTCAATGACGGAAGTATCACGTGGAAAAAAAAAATCAAAAACAATGCACTCCTGTTTGTGGCAAAATTTGACATCCACGCTTCGAGTTGATTAACAATCTCGGACTTAAAATCAAATCTTCACAGGGCCCACTGGTTGATATGTTTACAGAGGAAGACAGTGCAGAGTAAAGTGCAACACGATGATTTTAATCAAGAAGCAAAAGCAAAAATAAAAATAAAAAAGAAAGAAAAAAAAAACAAAGTATATAAGAAATTATCATTAATCAGAAAATTATTCTTAAGAGGGATGGATCCTAAGGTGGGAGAGCTAATGATGTCTCCCACCGTGAGAAACTATTTATGTTAGTTAGATGAACTCATTTTTAAATCAATGGCTCAATTTTTTATTTTATTTTTTTACTTTTTCAAATTGCCCCCACCTCTCTTATCGCCACCCAAACATGCAAAAGACCAAAGAAAGGATCTGACTTGAATCGAACTACCACACCTCCTCCCCATCATTGTCATCAAACTATCGCATTGCAATCACAACCTCTTTCACTGCCAATGCCAACAAACCACCACACACTTTTCTCATCACCGTCATTGAACCATTGCATTTCACTTCCCTATGCAAGCCAAACAATAAGAACCCACTTGAATTGAACCATCGGACTTCACCTCTCCCTATGCAACCACCCTTCTAATAGAGCTGACGAAATGATCGTACAACCCGACTCAGTGGACCAAGACATGAAAAGCAAACTGGGTTAGACCAATATTTGCATGACCCACTTAGTTTTGTTGGTATGTCAGACGGGGCAAAAGTAGCCTCTCTTCTTTTTTTGCATTTTTTATGAATTTTATAAAGAAAATAAAATAATACCAATTTAAACAAGTCTAGTAGTTTTTTTGGTCTGTATTTTACTAGGCCAATCAGGCTTATCGAATCGTGACAAATTAACTAGATTCTTTTGAGACCTCAAATTAAAGAGTCCAACTTGGCCTGGAGTAATGTCAATTTTACCAACTCTACCTTCCAAGCCCTCTTCCTCTACCAAGCCGAAGAAACCCCAAGTTCTACAAAATAAAATTGATTCGAACAAATTGAGCCGAAGGAAGAAGAATAAGATCGATCTGCAGGAGAGGTGGGAGCGAAGGAAAGAGTGGCATTGGAGAGAGAAGGGTAAATCGGGAGAGGAAAAAAAAAATCCAACCATCAATTAAAAGATGGAGATGTAACCGTTAAAGTCTTTCCCAGAGGAGACATGCAGTCTGATGCATGACGTAACCCCATAAAATCCAATACTGTTTTAAGAGTAATCAGGTGAAACGCTCGTCTAGAAAGCAACAGTAAACTGCAACAGGAGCAGTATTGCTTACACACGATTGGTTGAACAACAAATGACAAAAGAATGACAAGTATAAATCAATTCAGCAATTGAATCATGTACCACCTTCAAATAAAGGTTATGAGAAGAATGTTTCAATAGTAATATCTTCCGTAATCAAATTCATTACTGAAAATAATTGCAGCAATTCAGAAATAGCATAATGTCTCCTACATCCTGAAACTTCATGTCCATAGATCTGCCCTCCTGGGAAAAATGAGCTACTGTTTTTGCGATCATCAAAGCAAATCCTTTTAGCAAGACAAAACTTGTCTGCAATAAAAATGAATCCCTTGGAAGGTGATTAATTTTAAAAAATGCCTGTACAAGGAAGGCAAAAACAATCAGGTGATTTTGTTCTGACACAAATTGATAAATGGAAAGCTTGAAGTAAATGACAAACTTGTATAACAGGATCACCCTTTAATTTGATGCCACAGCTTTACTACAGAATCCATTTCTTTGCCTCTTGTTGGATATAATATCAGAAAAAGAGTCTACCAGTTGTCCTGCCAAACTACTTGGATCGTCGCTAAGAGTTTGAATAAAGGTATTAACCACCCTGCGTTCTTGCTCTGTCGACCTTAAACTAAACCATGTTAGCAATTTCAACCTAAATTCATGTTTGATGTGACCCTCACATTCTAGCCAACGAATTACTTTCACACAATACTCAAAGTTCTCATCCAAGGAACATGAACCATCAGATATACGTAAGGGAGAACCATTTATTAAAGTGCTGTCACAATCATGCGTCTCTTCGATTGTGCTTGCCATCCTTTTCCTGCACATATCTATGCGAGAATCAACAGCAGACACTTCTCCTGTTGGCCCATGGGTCCAGGTTTGAGAATCCCCACTCCCATGCGATCTTGCTAGACCATTTTTCTCTAGATCATGCGAAGCAGCATCATCATCTGCCTCAACAGCTTGCAGCAAAGAGCAACCATTATCTTCATCCCTAGAATACTCAAAAGGAGGTGTTAGCTCTTCATTTAAATCAGGCACTGAAACAACATTTAAATCAAGGCCTCGCGAAACTGAAGGCAATTGTGCTTCTGGAATTCTAGGCTTATCCATTTCACTTTGTCCACAACAATTTTTCATGTTGGCACAGCAAATCTCTTCCAAGTAACCTTGTTCTTGAGCCCAAGCAAGACGCAAAATTTTCCCAAGGTCTCGAACCTTGAATCCATAGTCTTCCAATGTGGCATTGAGCCCCATCTTGGAACCCGAAGAATTGCCCCTAGTTAGAAGGTTCCCTTTTTCATGATTCATAGCAACAGGTGAAGAGGGATTTTTTTTAATTATCTCAATGCTGTTGGTGAAACACTTAGCCTCAGAATGACCCAAGTCACATGTATCAGTGTAAGATATAATCCGAAAAGTATATTCTGTGCAAGGCTTGAGGTTGGATATCAAAATCCTCCTCTGAGACTTGGGAAACACGGAAACAGGATCTTTAGTGGGTGATTCGTCCCGACTCTTGTAATACCAGAGCTTGTATCCCTTGATTTCCTCGGAACATATATTTGACAGTTCAATCAAAATGATTTTCACTGCGGAAGTTGTTACCTCTTCAAAAAGAAACTTGCAAGCGGCAGGAAGTGAACCCTCTGCGAGTTATAAAAATACCATAATGTGCCAAACAAATGAGACCCAAAAGCAAGAAATTTAAGCCCCCACAACCCCTAAAAATATAAAAGCTAAAGCATTAGTTCTGACCTGTGGAATCTGGATTTACATTGGGAACAGTGGCAAGCCACCTATCAGCTTTCTCAACAGCAAGAGAGCAAAGTTTCTGTATATCATTGGCAATAGGGAGTCTGCTGACAATGCCTCGAGCCATCTTGGCAGAAACACCATTGACAGGACCAACTTCTGTCTCCAGTTTAGCCTTCGCCTCTTGTACTGTTTGATGCAATTCTTTGAATTTTGAGGTTCCATCCAGGAGCCTGTAGCACAAATATATCCTGTAACAGAGTACATCTACACGCCGGGCATCCTTTGCTATATTTAGCTGCTTCTTCCAGCATCTGCCATTAATAAACATGAATCACCAAGGTCACCAACACAGCTGGAAATTCACTAACCAACATACAAGCTGCAAATGGTTTGAATATATTATACGGTATACACATCTTTTGAGGAACTGAACAAGGCCACGATGGATTTCAGTTCTTTTCAAAAAGAGAAATTCCGAATGTAGCAAAAACTGCAATAGTAGGTTTGCATTGTTGCTGCAAGCAGGTCAAATTAGTGAGTGATGGACGGAGTGATGCAGAAAAGGCAAATCTTTTTTAAATTCTTTTATTCGATAGTATATTTAGAATGAAAGTCAAGAAGAATTATACTGTTGAAACTGGTGGGAACTGTGCTAGGGGCAGTTATGACAGTTATTGGCAGAAAGTAGGAACAATTACGTATTAAATATGTTGAATATGTATTGTTAGAATATGTTGAATAGTAACTGTTATGTTGACAGTTAAGGGCAAAAGGTTAGGAGCAGTACATATTATTAAAGATGTGCGTAACAGGGGAATAGGAGGGGATACGCGTGCATTGATTTCTAGTAATTTGGCCAAAGAACTCTGGTCTATAGGAGTCTATGACTCTAGGACAGCAAATTCTGCTGTATTTTGTGTATTCTGTGATTTAATATTACACTTCTCCAATAATTTGTGTTCTATCAGAAACACTAACTAAAAAATTCACCAAAAGCTTAGTATATATCAACAACAACCAAGTCTTCCCATTAGGTAGAGTCAACTACATGAATCATGTCTATAAAAAACCAAACTTAAGTATATCAACAACAAAAATGTGGAAAGAGGAATGAAAAATATCATCCACAGCACAACAGGTAAACAAAATTACTTACCCAAGTATCCCTGTAACTTTACCACAGGATGCGCAACAATAACCACCATCTAGTTGCATCAGTTGCCCATGATCAACAACTCCCACCTTTTCATGTTGAAGGGCACATTCGATATGGCAGGACAACCCACAGGAGTCCCCTTGAGTAGATTCAGATGTGCATACCAACCAGAGACTGGGATCCTTGTTATCATCAAAAAGATGACAAATACAGCAAGAGCATCTTCTACAAAATGTGTCATCCATAGACAGAACCGCCCTACAAGCAGCATTTTTACAGATCCAAGTGTTTGAATGGCCAAAATCAGAAGACTGGTCAGGAGAAGGTATGAGTCGGGTGGGGTTTTCACCCTTTCGAGGTTGTTTTCTAGAGGGCTGATGGCTCAAACTAGAAACTTTTTTTGTGTCTTGTTTCTTAATTATCTTACTGGTTGACTTAGCTTCAGTCATCCTGCTTTTTGACGAAATGTTTTTTTTGTCCTTGTCAAAACATGTTCGAAGAAGTTCCTTCTTTGGACCACATTTTACGAACTGCTGAAGGAGTTCTGAACTTTTTGAAGCACCATCTGAATGACCATTTTTTTCTGGAGTACTTTGCACACTGGAAGAAAGGCTTTGAACACCAGAAACTGGACAGAAATAACAACCAATTGTAGAAGTATTTGGTGGAAACATAACAAAAATTAAACTTCAAACTAACAAACAATAAAACTAGGACTCAAGATAGCAAAGATAGACTAAAGACTATGTCAGAGTAAAACAAATGAATGAAATAAATGACGAATTGAATTCAGGTTTGGAAATGTGAATATAAGGGTATTTTTTCTACAGTTCAACTACCAATGGAGATGCTTTCTACAATTTACTGCATTATTTAGGAGTCAGGACAGGTTAAACCCTTCAGATCAGATACGACAGAGCTGCTTGATTTCAAACAAATAAAATCACAGTCCTACTTTTACCCATTTTTTAACGCACTTATAAGCCTCAGGTTACAGCAGCATACGTGGATGATAGACCTAAGAGTTGGGTAAGCCAAAAACCAACACGCTGAGCTAACAACACCAAATTATAGAGCTAGGTATCATGCATGCATCAAAAAGTTGTTGCTACAGCATCAGTATTAGATCTATGCATCTAATGGAGAAAAATAAACCTATCCACCTTTGTAATAGAGGACAATCACTTTTCTTCTTCAAAAACTCAAAAAGCTGAAAAACACAAGTGATTATTTCTTCAAAAAAAGCTGAAGCAAACATGTATACGCATCTTGCCATAAAACAGTGAAAATACAGAAACAGAGGACAAGAGAAAAAGTATAATAAGATGAACAAGCTATGTGCAGTTCACAGGATTAAAATGTAAACAATTTGAAGAACTTAAGAAGAGATGTATGGAAGAGGTTATCTGTGTGTACATGAAAGAGCTAATCCAGAAGACAACAATTTACAAATGATTATGCGCAAAATACAAGAAAATCCGCCAACATTGACATGTTATTCTACTTCTAGATAAAACATCTACCAAGGAAAAGACCTGGAATCAAGTTCCTCCAGTCAGACTGCACAGATTTTGAACAAAACACCCAGATTATAAGCTATCATGAAATAGCAGGGATAAGAGTCTCGAGCCATCCTGAAAATGGATAAATTTATGACATGACCTTCATAATAGATTCCAAATAATAGGATCATATTTTCTCAGCAAAAGTAAGAATATACAAACTGAGGACTGGTGAAGATGCACTAGTATGCTCACAACAGGCTTTCCCAATTAGTTCAAATACCTTAAAACTAAATAGAAGAAAGGATTACATGGAAAACTGAAGGGGGAGTTAGTAAAGCATTTCCATAGCAAGATGGCCGCTATTTTAAATATTATTAATACAAACTAAAAAGTTTATATACTACACATATAAACACTCAAAAACAAGAAACAAGAAAATTAAAGAAATTCATGATAAGTAATAAGTCACAGTTTATACACACAATCACCATGAGTCTAGGAGTAATAAGAACATAGAAATAAAGACAAAAAAATGAAATATGATGGTGAAATTAATAGAAAAATGTAACAAATTAGATAAAAAGTAGAACAATGTGAACTGGGAAGTTGAAAAGAATAAGAAAGAACAGAACCCAGGAAAAAAGTCCTAATAAAATGTGAAGGAACAAGGGTACGTTTTGGTGGAAAGGTCAAGGAAGAAGGGTTTCAAATCCTATTGTATTTCTGAATCAAAAAATGCATGAGAAAATGGGGAGAAATCACAATTTAAAAAACCCTAAACAATGTTGTTTAAGGGGGAAAAAAATGGGGTTTTGAAACCTATATCATGGTAGCACTGCTATAGCAGGTAAGACGCTATTGAAAACCGATCTGCTGTTTGAGTCCTGTAGTGGCCTAGGGTTGCTCCACTGAGCTATACCACACCATTGACTACTATGGTTGCAACTACTGGAAAAGCATCTAAGGACAATGTGTGGCAGATACACTTGGAATAACCCTTAATATAGAACAGGGGGTCTGTGAAATTGAAAGCACATGCCAAAGCTTTATTTTTAATGCACCAGGTATATCTCAATTGACCCCAATTTGAATTTGAAATTTTATACATTTACATCATACAAATATGGAAAGTAATTATTGATCAATCCTACCATTGATTAATACGTAATCATTGTCTTAGGTTGGAAAGATTGCTCCTCAATAAACACAAAAAAAAAAGTGGATATTTTCTTATATTTGAATTTTACTATTGTAAACTAATAATAAATGTATGGACAAATTATAAATCAGTTTCATATTAATCAAAAACATGAAAAAGAGTTTAAAATGATAGCTTGTGGGAGTAGGATGATGTACCTCTCTTTCAATTCATTATACTTGTTAAGATGAACAAAAATTGTAAGGTAAACAATGACAATATAGTAAGATACTCACATATAATTGCCAGATTCTAATTGCAGTTCAGCTCAGTGTAGTCAAACGCATCAAAAGTGTGCCTAAGGCACTGAGGCAAGGTGCAAGATGGGATCAGCACCTTGGGGTGACTTTCTGGTTCAGGCAAGGCCTGCCTTTAGTGCCTCATTGATAAGGATAAAAATCCTCTGAAAGCACAATATATAACTTAACTGCGAGACGTTAATGGGGTAAATCTGTCACCTAATAGCTTAAATTTGTGTAGTTGGTTCATGGCATGGTATCAAAGCCTCTTGTGACCAAGTGATTTTTGAAGAGTTTGATATTTGCCGCCCCTATTTTTTCTAATAAAAAGTTTAATTTCGTTCATCAAAAGGTAGGTGAACCAGTACATAGTGACTGTCCATGCTTCAAGCCCAAAAGGCTCTTGCATGTGAGGGCTTGTTAGAAATGTCAACATAAAACCATTATCGAATATTCATCTAATAGATTAAACTTTTGAGGTAAAATAGTCAGATTGTCAAAAGAAATAAATAGTAGTTAGGCTTTTAGCAGCAAACAACTAAGGGTTTTGTAAAATGAACACCATAGTCTTTTATTTTTATAATGAATGTTATACTTGAATAGTGAGTTAGTTAATATGGAAAATCAATGCAAAATAGTTAAATATTTTACTACTGAAAATTTACATCCCAGTTTTAAAAAGAACATCACTATTAGGGTAAAAATTTATATCTCCAAGTTTAAAGGGAAAATAATTGGCTATTCTTATAAATCACTAAAAGGGAAAAGCAAGAAATATCCTATTGGAAAAAATAAATCATAGATAGGCTTTCCCTAAAATCCTAATAACCTTCCATAATTATAAAATTTTGAATTACTCTCATGTCACTTTATTATTATTATTATTATTATTATTATTATTATTTTATTATTATTATTATTTTATTATTATTATTACAATTATAATTATAATTATCCTAAATAAGGTAATATAGAAGTTTCACAACATAAAACACTTCAATATAATAGAGACAATATGTATTTTTTTTTATTTTGTATGATATTATTCCAAATTTAAAATAAAAAAGGAAGGGGAGGGCTATTGGATACTACTCTGCAAAAACCATTGCTACAATTGCATTCCAAAACTATACTCTTCAGATTATGGGGGAAATACAACAATACTAGTTAGTAACCATACATGTTTAGCATTTATTTAAAAAAAAAAAAAAAAAACATCACAGTGTATCCTTGATATAATACCATTGATCCCTGACTCTTAAGAAAATAGCTGGACTGCAGAATTAATCTCTAGCATATATACTAACAGGGCATATCACATAATCAGATTACTATATTTTACTTTAGCACATAACTACAATATATTTCACCATATGGGCCAAACAACTTTCATGTAAATGATAAACCAAGGCGGCAGAGGCAGCTTCAAGACCATCTTATTGGAAATTCTAGTTTCAAGATTCTTGTTCAAACAAGCACATAATATTCATATGCAACAAATCATGACGCTACAATATATAAATTATAAGGATTTAGCTCCTCTAGAGTGAGGAGAGTGCTTCAGAGGATAAAGTGTCCTAACAATCATTGATTAGAAAATCAATGGTTGAAAATTGTGGTAAAATCAAATACTTATATAACAAAATCTAAAATTAATTACAATCTCAACCCTTGATTTCCTAATCAAAGGCTATTATTGCACTTTATCCTCTAAAGTGCACTTCCTCACTCTAGAGGAGCCAAATCCAAATAATAATAATGACAATATGGACAAAAACCCTTCTAAGTGACAAGTTGTCACTTCCAATATTTATATCATACATTGGACTGAGACTGTACATAACAATTAGTATTTATCAAGAAAGAAAACACGAGAAGCACATGGTCAAACATATTTGAAAACTGAAATAAATAGCAGCATGACTTTCAATGGAAGAACAACGGTAATATAACAGAAACATTAGACACAATTTATAAAGGCAACAAGACTTTTAAAATCACATGTTCATCTTTCCCAAACTCAATTTTCAGCTGTATACTATACCATACCCCATGATTTACTTTCAATAGATTAACATATGAGAATACAATAATAAAACTACACTAGTTAACACTCAGATCTACATACACCACACAAAGAGAAAACAAATTGTCATAAAACTTTTGAAAGAGCAGACTCAAGAATAATGGACATAACCATACCTTTAGCAAGGAGCTTCTCTTCCAAATCCATTTCTAATTGCTAAAAACTATGATAGAATGACCCTTGCCTGACAAAAAGAGAGAAATAGCATTTCAAGGATGTTTGCATCAGTGGGAACAGGGAAGATCAAAGCTGTATCATACTACTCCACTCTTTGCAAAATATATAGAAAAGGAAAATAGAAAGTAAAGTCTCAATCATGGAAATCCATCAAATTGAATAGTTAAGAAATGGTAATTTGCAAATGTTCAACATGAAGATCAAAAACAAAAAAGATCAAACAAACAAAATGGAACTAATAGCATGTTAACACGAAAGTTTTGTTTTCGATTGTTCACCTCTACCTTTACTTCAAAATACAAAAAGGGACGACATTTAGGAACAATGTCGATTGACTCGATTCATATGCTCAAATACCAGAATGTGGCTCACGAACAGAACATAATACACCAGCAATAAATGGAACTATAATGCAGGATAGGAAAACCAAAATTAAATTATTCCAGCTACAAAATAAACACAAAATATTAAAGGAAAAAAAATTAAAATCAGACACCACTACATCCTTTTTTTTTTCTTCCCCATTTAATCACAACCTACAATGCCTCATGCAAAAGATTAAAACAAACACAAAGCAAATAGCATAGAAACCTAGCCACAGCATCCCAAACACCCAATTCATATTTACTTTTATTTTTACATACGTATTATTATACGCAGATATACGAAAGACAAACTTAGAACTGCAGAGAAAAGTACGAACACGATAAAGCCTCGCACATCGTGATTTAACAGCTCTTCCCACACGCATTGCACCGTCCGCATTGACGAGAAGTGAAATCAAAGCGAGTTTTTCTTTTGTTTACTTTTTCCAAAATAAGAAACAATTCCAATATGCGAATATAAACGAAGGAAGACCGAAAACGCGTATTTTGTTACATAATTACAAAACATAACATGACGACAGAGAAGAAAAAAGAGCGTGAGAAGAGAAGGAAGAACGAATCTGCGGAGAAAAGAGGCAAAAATAAAATAAAATAAATAAATATCGAAATAAAATAAGAGAGTAATAATTTCGGTTAAAGTTGAGAAGAGAATCTGCATAAACGCACCTTGTGAGAATGAGAAGGGTTTGGTTTTCTTCAGAGCGTGAAGAAATTTTTGCTCTGAGGAGAATAGCATGAATGAATAAATCCAAGCGCAAAGAAATTTCTTCGTTGTTAGTTGTTGTTGTTGGAAAGAGAGAGAAAGAGGAACTTGTACGAGTTGTTCACGTTATAGAACGGAGAGAAGACGCGAAAGTCACGCGCGAATGCGCGCGTGCGTGGGAAGAGTACCAGTTTGAAAGCAACAATGGTTGGGCTTTTCTGCGGTTGCACGGTTACCCCTACTCATCTACTATTCTACTCCCACACTCTCACGAGTCTCATCTTCTCTATATTTATGCTAACACACAGTACATACTTTTTCTTTTATTAGTTTCCCTTCCGGTTTATGATATTCACTTGAAAGGCCATAAATGCCCTCTGCAAAGTGAAAACAAATATATATTTATGTTTGAAAGTATTTTTTACACTTTTTAAAAGAGAGAAATTTTAATAAATAATAAAATACTTTTCTGTAGTTTATTTAAAAGAGAAAAAATCTCTTTATTAAATTTGTAAGGATAAATTTGACTCCTTTAAAATATACACTACATTAAAAAGATACATGTAAAATAATAACTATTAAAATATTCATAGTTAAAATTTTATTAACTTCAGTAGTTATTTTACATATATATGTATTTTACTATGGAAAAAGATACATTTTAAATTTTTGTATTTTAATCACGTAATTACTTTTTGTATAATATAAAATTAAATTAATCAATCTTGAAATTTTTTATAAAACAGATCATCATGCTATTTTTTTGGGGGATAATATGTTATTAAAATAAAAATTAATATCTATTTGTATATAACATATAACAAATATTCAACTTATATAAAATTTGATGTCAAACTTAAATATAGATTTAAATATGTTTTTTCTTTTAAATATAAGTTTTTTTTATTTTTTTATTTCTCAAATTTAAAAGTTTTTTAATGTTCACATTTTAAAAAGAGTTGATTTTAATATTAAATATTATATAAAAAAATAAAATATAAATTATTATTTATCACATATATATAATCAAAAATTAAATAATATAATTAATTTAAAAAAAATATTTTAAAATTTTTCATTATACATCTAACCAGTAATAACTTATATTATGTTCTATACGTGGGTTAAATAACTAAAATTAATTATATTTTAAAATATATGAACTAAAAAATAATTTTAAATTTGAAAAATAAAAAAATAAGCCTAAATTTTAAAAAATCAAAAACATATTTAAGACTTAAAAATAATATCAAATAACTTAATAATTTGATCCATTAATGTTGTGTTATAAAAAATATATTAAATAATATAAATATAAAAATGTATTAAATGAGATAAATATAAAAAAATGGTTTTTACACAGCGAAATGTGAATTTACACACTACTTGTTTTCATTATTCATTTTATAAATTCATCGTATTTTGCTAATAAAACAACGAACAGTAGTTATCATCTAGAGTCTAGACTAAACCTGGAGTTTATGATAGCATTTCAACACAATTTATTGTCATTAAATAGTTAATTCTGTTGACTTGATATTAAAGAATATAAAGACAAATTATGCAAACTACTTAAATTATATTAAATTTAATTTATATACTCAATTATTAAAGTTTCTTACATTTATGTAAAATTCTACACACAAAAGAATTTACATTAAACAATTGTATAACTTCAGTTCGTCAAATATAACATAAGTATTTTATATTTTATCAAAATTAATGTTCTTATAATATTTAAAATAATATGATTCAGTTGGCAATACAAGAATATTTAAGTTGAATTTTTGCAGAATACACTATTAAAAAAAGCAGAGAATTTTTACGTGTAATTAAATCTTAAACAAAAAATTAGTTGCAGAACTAAAATCAAAATTTGTTAAAATGTCTTAGTTGCACAAAGAAGTTGGCACTAATCACGTAACTAAAAAAAATGTTACCGTATAAAATAGTTATATGCCGTAATTTATTTATAAATTATTATATATAATAAAATTTTAAAAATTTATAATAATTATCAAAAAATTATATAAATAATAATATAAAATTATTTTGCATTATCATTAAACTTATTAAATAACCATAAAATAGCATAATGAAAAGAGAATGACACAATAAAGGTATATTAAGGATAAAACTGTCCTGTAAAATTTGTTTAACAACCTAAAAAATGAACCTGATGATTGCGAATGGCAAATAGCTAGGTTCTGCTTTCTGCCTGGAGGAAGGAAAAGTACATAAAGCAGTGATTCCCCATGCCATTGGTACGTGTATCAACCATTTTATTTGTTGCGCGTGAGAGCAACATTATCCAAAATTATTATTTTCTGCTTTTAATATTTATTTTCATCAAATATTTTGGAAACAGAGAGTGTGTTGGGAGACTTGACCCTAGAGAAAACGCTCAATGAGCTCACCATTATCATGTGCTTGGTGTCAAATATATATTTAAATTTCCAATGTCTTTCACTCTATATCGTTATTTCATATTTATTGAGTAGCTCTGCGTTAACATACTATATAAAAAGGGTTAAATATTTTTTTTTATAAAAATCTCACTTAATTCCAACAAGAATGATCTTAAATGATACTACATTCAAAAATAGATACTTTTAAATTGTGATATATGTTATATCGAAGATAATGTAATTATAAAGATTTTCAAACATTTTATACGTGTTTGTATTTACATTTTCTCTTCTTGTATACCTCTTATGTAGCCATTAAAATAAAAGGTAGTATGTATTTGATCCTCTCAACCAAGATTCATTTCAAGGGCAAAATTATGTTACATATTAGCATTAAATATATAGATAATTTTTTTCACAATTATTTAAAAGAAAAAAATAAAAATAAATAAGTTTTTTTATAACTTAAATTTAACTCATACATAAGTTAATTTTTAGAAACTTTATTATCTTAATTTTTTTTAAAATTAATTTTTAACTTATACATAAATTTTATAAAAATTTATGTAATTTTTTTTTTTTTACGAATATTTATGAAAAAATTTATTTAAATAAATTCTTATGTTTTGTTTGTGTAAACTTCTCGATAAACATTTACAAAAATAAATAAATAAATAAATAATATTTTTATAAATTAAAATTAATTTATACATAAATTAATAATAATTTTAAAATAATCTAATATAAAATAAATTTTATAAACTAACTTATACATAAACTAAATTTAATTTATAACAAAAATTATTTTATTTGCGTCTTCTATAAATACTCATTCAAAAATTTATTCGAATGTGTTTTAGAGTAAGCCAGGAAAAATTTGCAAATTTAACTTAATTTGAAATCTTAATAACGTACCCCCAAGCAAATAGTTCATTTCTTCTTACCGTGGCATTCCCGAAAATTCAGGGCAGGGGTATGCATTATTTGAGGGGAGAATTTGAGGCGTCATGCTCCCCTCCCTCTTTTTACCTTTACTTGTAATTTTAAAATAACTTTATTACTTTATTAATGGTATTATTCTCTTAGTACATCCTAATTAAATTATCTGCCTAGCATTCTTTTAATTTCTTCATTTTATATGTGATCATTTTTATAAAAAAAAAAAAAGTATTATTTGTTTACTTTAAGTGTATATTTTATTTGTTATAAATTTAGAACCTCTCGTATTATTTAATAGCATGATATAATCAGGTTGAAGAAAGTAAGACATAATTTTAGTCAAATGAAGACCTTTCACAATTTATTGTAAGATTCACTAATTGCATTTGATAAGAAGTGTGTATTATTTTTTTAGTATTAACTACAGTTAATTAGATATTTTTCATCGAAAATATTTTGTTCGTATCTAGAACTAGGCAACTTCTCAATTATATTTTGTCAGTCAACACCCCCTCTCCCAAAAAAAAAGTCATAAAACATCACAAGTATCCTTTCCATGTCACGATTGCTTGTTGTATAGTTAACTATCATTAAATTGTTTTTCTGCGCGTGATTGCATGATTATATCCTAGCATTGTTTGGTTAGAACTGCTTTGATTTAGTTTAGAGAACCTAATATCTGCATAACAACTTTAATTAATCAACATAAGTACTGCGTGTCTTATGATATTTTTTTAAATCAAGTTTGGAATATAATTTGCACTTTTCAAGTCTTACACTAGAATGTATATATAATTGACTTTCATTTAAAAGTAATACATGTTGAACAAAATCCAAAGTTGTGTTTGGACATAATTTTTTTTATTAAACTCAATTATGTCTTAGTGTTAACCAGACATACTACATGGATAATTCTAAAACTTTCTATTTCATCCTCTTGATTCTCCTTCTCTGATTGGATAAATATTGAATGTGTTTTATATTTTTAAGATATTAAATATATTTATTTTTATAATAAAGCAGGAAAAAGACTTGTGAGAAGATATAGTATTACTACATATGTTGGATAGGTGTGGGAGAATTTTGCTTTGGTTTTATCACACGTTCACCGTCGAAACAAAACGAATAAGAATATCCAGCCTATAATTGACAGGCAGTAATAGAGAATAAAGAATGGAATAATTGACTAAATCTCAGCGAAGGGTTAATATTGAATTAAACTATAGTTAATGATGATACGAGTTCCTTTCCTAGAAAAGGAATTAAGTAATTGATAGTTATATAGGTAGAATCTTGAAAACAGTAGCAAAAAGAATCAGTGAATATAATATTTAAAAAAAAAATGCATATGCATGTCAAACCTGAGTTTTAGTACTTTATGATATTTGATGACTCGTTCGCACTTTTTCTTGTGCTTTGGATTCACTTTGGGCGCAGCCGCATATATATGAGCCGTCCCAGTAGCGTTATCGGTTGGTGTGTGTGATTTGACAACTCTCTAACTCTCATCCCTTCGCTTTGGCCATCGGAAAGCACCAATTCAAATACGAATTATTTGGTTATTGAATAATTCCATTCCAATGTTTTCTATTAAACAATAATATCAATTTGTTTTCAATATGATTATGCTCCAAGAAAATAGATTATTGGTTTGTGCCCATTTTGTAACAATTTAATTTAATATATAATACGTGTAAAGATTTTTTTTTTATTGGGATAACGTTTGTCTGCTGTTGTAAATATATAACTGCAGAGATTCCAACCTTTCGTTATCAGTTTTTTTTTCTTTAAAAATAAATGATATAATATTCTTGATAAAACACTCTAAGGATATATTATTTGTCTTGACGTTGAAAGTGTTCAAACGGCCATTCAACACAGTCCAATTAGATGCATACTTTTTCTCTCATGAATGTCTCTGTATATAAATGTATTACATATCATATATTAACATGTGTTATACTTTTACATTGTGTAACTCAAGTGTATTATTAGTATTAAATATTTCATACATTATACATCTTTTTCGTTGATAGAATTAAATATTTTATGGGATTTTAGATTTTGAATGGCTGACAACAGACACATATTTTCACTTTTGCAATGTCATCAAGTTTCATTTTTCACTTGTTAGTTTAATTAAGAACGTGTACGTACATAAACAATTAATATTTTCAAAGAAAATGTGTCAAATTTATTTATTTCTCTAGTTACCAACAAGGGAAGATTAGTATTATGCGATTTTTTAAAATATATAAATTAAAATATAAATAATACACGCACTTAAAATTTTCCATTTTGAAAATTCTAAAAAAATGGTTTATATAGTTGATGAAATAAAAATCCCTTCATTGAAGTTTTATAAATATTTATTATATACAGTGTTAATTGCAAACATTTAAACACCGATTAAATACTTAGTAAAAGTAAAGTTTTTATTAAATAAGTAATAGGGGGGATACTGATTTGACATGTGTTAGTTTTATGTAAATTAATTTGACATATGTCACAAGATAACATAGGTAACTCTGTACATACACAGAAAATACTCTACTCTTACCAACAAGAACTTATGTTGACAAATATAAGATAGTGGTCACGTACGGCTTTTAATAAACGCACGTCAAATTTATGGCAGAAATATATATATAGTATTAAAAAAACTACCACGAGACTGAGTATATGTATGATTTATACAGGAATATGTCACGTTAGGTAAGAATATAACTTTATGTAAGTGTTAATATCCCACGCGCCAATTGTATATCTTTAATTTGTTTAACATTTTTTTATTTTAAATAAAAAATTAGGTGAGGTGAGTAGAAGTCTACTATAGACAAGACTTGTAAGTTTACCAATAAGTACTTGTACATTATTTGTTAACGAAGTTCTTAAATTGTCAGCTAAACTCAAACTTAGTCGTTATCAATTACACCGATGTTTGTTTGTCTTTGATTCGTTGAACATTTGTTAGGTGTAAACTAGGTATGTAATGTATCAGCATAAAAAAAAATGGTAAAATGATGGAGTGTGGCTGGTAATTTGAGGCTGAAAAGGTGAAAAATGAAAGAAATAGCAGTGCAGTTAAAGTTTAAAGAAGCAACTTCTTGTTCCTGCAAGTGTGGATTGTAGAAGTGGTGATAACTATGGACCACAAATTGCACTTATGCCCTGTCAGGCTTGCTTTTTATTGCGTACTATCGCGCTGTATCCAGTGTTTGTACAGGCACACTTCCCAGGGAAACGATCGTATATGTAAGAGATTTTTTTTTTTATTGTAATGAATATAAATAAAAAGAGATATTTTAATCGGGTACCGAGGGTTTGAGATTTTTAATTTCTTGTGGACAAATTTGTTGATACCATTGTTGATGGGCTATTTTTTTAACAAAATTGCTTCATGCACATTTTTTAAGATTTAAAATTTTAATTATATGTTTAATAATTTTAAATCAATATTACTTGGATCAATTATTTAGTTTATTTTTTTAATAAAAATATAATGAAAATAAGATTAAAATATAATTTTTTTATATATTACTTAATTTATTTAAAACGAGGTGACATTAATAATAATTATAAAATTATTATTATTATCAGTATCACCTCATTTAAAGTGGATAAGTAAAAAAGAAAGAAAAAAAAGAAAAATACAAATTACCTTATTAAGTAATTTTCTATTATTATTATTACTATTATTAAAAGGTGATATACGTAAAGTTAGTTCACCTTTCCATGAAGACATGCATCATTTCTCTATAATCAGTTTATGGTATGCTGTGAAATGAATTGAATTAGTGCACTAAAAAATTAAAGTTCAGTCGAGACAAGTTTAACTAATAGATAAAAAATATTTGTGAAGTCTAATTATAAAAGGTACTGAAAATAAAAGTATAATCAGGGTCCGGACGGTGGTGGTTGGCTAGCTCCAAAAATAGATTACTTAATTTCACCGCCTGCACTACAACTACTGCGTGATGGTGCATTGCAGGCTCAATAATCTCGAAGGAGAAAGATGAAACTGGATCTAGTCCTCTCCATTGACGCCAATAATATTACCTTAAATAGAGAAACACAACAATTATGGTTTATATTATTATTCTTGGTCCCTACTATAGTCTCATTTCACTAGCCTTTTGCTGTCAATGAATTTTTTTTTAGTAACTATATTACATCTTTTTTTTTATAACTATATAACATGTGTCAATATTAATAAATTTTGACTATGATTAATTTTTATTGAAAATCTCACTGATTATTTTTAATTGAGTTTCTCCTTGCATTTACATCTTTATCATTCAGAATATTTGAATTTAAGATATTACTTAAAAATCCAAATTCAAATACATTTAAATCAATGTAACATTGATCAGTTATCAATGAATTTGAATACAAGAAATAACCGAACAGAAAAGGCCTATTGTTTCATTTTTTTGGGGTTGTGTCGGTTATGCTTAACCCCAAATAAAGCTCTTGGGTTGCTATCCAGACATATACATTACAAATTTAAAAAGTTCAATGAATGTAATTACTTTTCTTAAAATTTCAAAATTTCCTTAAACGTTAGAATGCATCATTCAATTACAATCTCACGGATTCTCGCATTATTTTTCTGCCTCCCCCTTTGACGGATTAGCAAGGAAACTGATTTTATTTCTTATTTTATTCACCTAATTTATTTTATTAAACAGGGGTAATTAAAAAACAATATTTATTTAGATACATTCTTTTCATTACACGATAATACACAAGTAGTAATAACTCGGTTACTTCTAACTACTTCTATTTTCTGTTTATAAAATAAGGGTGTAAATTAGTGAATGGAGTGGAAATAAGCAGTTAAAATTTATGCTTTACTTGTGAATAAAAAAAATTAAAGTTTGACTTATTCTTTAAAACAAGCTAGCTTTAAAAGCCTGACTTCATCTTGATTAATAAAATGGATTTGGAGTTTAATTCGTTTAACTTAATTATATCTTGATTACCTGTTTATTTATCGAATCTCTCATTGTTTTTTTTTTACCTATTAATTTATTATTGGCATATATCATTATACTAAAATGTAAAGTAAAATATATAAAAATATAATTTTGTATTCATACATACGACTTAATGTTTAGAGGTACAAAATTAAAATAATAATGGAAATAATAGATGTTTTAAAAATATTTGTTTAAAGCATAAAAATATAATATTTTAAGTATATAAACAAAATTATAAGTATTTAGATAATCTATGGATAGTACAATTTGTGAATTGTTAATATCTAATCTAAACCATCTGTTTTCCCTCATTTAAACATTAGAGTCTAACTTTAATCTCAATCTTATTTACTTAGTTAAATAAATAAGGTTAATTAAACATCTAATGAGTAAGTTTAAAATTCACATGTTGTTGAGTTCAGTTAATCTCAACTTACAAGACGCCCCTAGCACCATCCCGTACAGTAGACACAGAAAATAAGTCTTTATATGTTTGGGTGTGAAAGGGATCGAAGGAAATGAAAAGAAAAAATGAGATAAAAATATTAAATTTTCACAATTTATTTAAAAAATAAGAAAGAGAGAAACTATTTTCATGGATTAAAAAAAAAAAAAAAACTCCCCTCCACTCCTATTTTCTTAAAATTGGCATGAAATGAGAAAAAATAATACATTTTCCATAATTTTTTTCTAATTTCTTAAAAATAAAAAATTAAAATTTATAACATAAAATCTCAGTAAATAATAAAAAATTAATACATTTTATTTAGTATATGAATACTTTTATGTGATTTATTTATTTATTTCTATTCTCATTTTTATTCATCCAAACGAACAAACAAAAATTTCGTCTTTTTTTTCTTTTACAGTTTTATCTATCTAAATAAGTCGTATATTTTACTGTTTATTTTTTATTTTTTACTCTCTATTTCACTTGTAATCATATCTAAACAAAATTAGAAGTGTTCAAAGCCTATATAATTGTATCCGAAGTTCCATTGATTAATTAAACATCTAAGTGAATATGAGAGAGTGACCATGATTTAAAAAATGAGTTTCATAATGGAGGTAAATTTTTATTTTTTTTTAAGGAACGTTGGACTAAATATGGGTATATAAACAATTAGTTTAATTTATGGATTGAGTGAGTTGAACCCAGATAGTATATATAAACGAAAGTTTATTAGGCTCCATCCACAGTTCACTGGCCAACCCCGTAGACTATTTTTTTAAATATGGATTATTATTTAATATTTTAGTACTTTTAAATATGAATGAATTATTGTTTAATGTTTAATATTGTATTTATTATATTTTTTTTTGTTAATAATAGACATTTTTTAGTTTTTAAATATTTTTAAATTGATTTTTTTTTTCAACCTACAAATAGTCCACTAACTTGCAAATTGGTCAAATATATCCATCTATTTAAATAAGAACCAACATAAACCAAATTGATCCTTATCCCCAAACTTAGAATATTTGTATCAATAATTTCATCGTTATTAAAAAAAAAAAAAAAAACTTGCATAAAATAGAGTTCACAACCCCTTTTATTAGCAATTATTGTGTAGTAGTTGTGTATATTTCACTAAATAAACTTACTCGAGTTGACTTTGGTTAATAGTATGATTGTGTTGAAAATTGATTAATATGAGGTGATAATGTTATGTATTAAATTTGAGAATTTTGTACGTGGGATAACCTAGTCTAATTATAATAAAATAAAAAAATATATTTAATATTTAATACCTCTTAATTTTTAATTATTATTTTTTAACCTAACTACCAAGATACTTTATTCATTTCCAAATTTTTTTATTATCTTTTTTCTCATTGTTTAAAATATTTAATTCAATGGTCTACCCATGTTAATTTGATTATTATGAGTGTATTGGTCCCATCTCATCTTACCAATCTAGTGCACTTAAAAAAATGTTTGGTATGTTAATGTTTCAAAAATCACATCTAATGGATTTTGAAGACAAGTTTATTTATTTTTTCAATATTGTCCCAACCCAGTATAATATCACATATTCTTAAAAAAAAATTAGATTTTTAAATAATCATGTATTGATAGTTAAATTTATCAACTTAATAAATAATATTTTACCTAACATAATATTTTATTTTCTATTGATATTATTTGTCTTAAAATATATATTATAAAACATATATATATAATATTTTTATATATATATATATATATATATATATATATATAAACATATATATATATTAAAATGTATACAAATTAAATATTATAATTTTAAAATTAATACATTGTATTAAATAGTTAAGTTGATGGTCTTATTCCATATGTAGTCATGTCTTAATTGAGTTGATTTTAAATTCAAAATATTAAAATTATATTTCACACGTCATTTTAGTTAACTTTGATTTTTTTTACTAGTTGAAAATTTTGTTTGAACTTAGCATATTTGGTAGATAAGTTTTGTTAGGAACTTGTAACGTTTTTTTTATCACTAGTTCATGTAGTGTTTTTTAAAACACTAGCTTCTACATTTTTTTTTTTTATTCTTCTTTTGTTTTTAAAAATTTATTATTTATTATTTTTGTTATTTTTCTATACAAGACAAAATTTTATTGTATATTTTTTCCTTTTATTTTTTCTCTCACAAGGTATGTTTTTATTATTTTTATCCATTTTTATTTGAGGAAAGGTTTTATTGCATTTGTCTTTATTATATTATATATTGATAGTGATAAATAATAGGTTTATTTGATTTGATTTTTATTTTTATATTACATTACTTATTTTAACCATTATACTATTTATAATATTTATTATATTATTTTATCATTATATTTTGAGATATTGATATGATTGATCACATTTTTTTTATTTTTTTACTATTTTTTATATTAGATTATTTATTTTAACTATTATACTATTTATATTATTTAGTCTAATACTTTTAACATTATACTTTAACATGTTACTACATTAATTAACATAAAATTATATATATATATATATATATATATATATATATATATATATATATATATATATATATATATATATTAACCATGTCTATTCTTATGTACTTTACATTTATCAATAACTTTAATATACAACTTTACCTCACACCTATTGTCTAATATATTGACTTAACAATTTTTATTTACCGGCTAGTTTTTCAAATTTCAACTTTTAAGCAACTGAAAAGCTAGTTTTGTCAAACATAACCTAATCCTATCAAATCTAGTAAAGTGTCTCATTAATATGTACTATTCCGTCTTAAGAACAATTCTCATAAAATAGAATCAGGTTAACTTGTTTTAAATAAGTAAACCTAATCCCATTATTTTTTATTGGATTGAAATGAGTTTTAACCCAAACTTATTTTCAAATGTTTTTTTTTTTTACCATAAACGGAGGTTCATCCATTAATTGATACAATAAAAATATCTAATAAAAGGTTATTGTTTTTTTTTATATATAAAAGATTTACTTTCAAATCATTCCAGAAGATAATAAATTTTTCTAATCTTAATATCACATCATTTTGTTGTAACTATTAATATATGTATTTTAAGAAATATTTTTTTTTTCACTAAATATATCTCTAACTAATAGTTAATGACTAATTTCTTTTGTGATTATAAAAATAATTGAAATGAGTTTTAACTCTCCCAATTACTTTTATTACAGTAAAAGCTTGTCAACATTAATATAATATTTTTAATTTATCCTACTTTAAAATTTTAATTTTAAAATTAAATTGAAAATAAAAGAATGGTTGTATATTTTAAAAGTTATTCAAATCTATTTTTAATTGGAAAAATAGATTGTTGTGTTATATTTCTAAAATAACCAACGTGATAAAAGATTTAAACGACTAACATCGTAATCAACGATTTAAATTAATAGTAATAAATATTTTTTAAGTGTGTAATTTTTTAAGAACCTTAATGATTGAGAAGCCTTAAGTAACCACTTATTTGACCTAAACTTTCACGACTATGACTGCTAACTATAATTGCAATGACCCTGTCTCGTTGTCATCCACCAACAAATAGTGTACAAAGTACATAGAATTAGAAATATAATATTTAGTGGGGTCAATTGGGACTTAACTTGTATTATTGAAAATATCCCCATTCAGTGCTGGGAAGAGGAATTTCAATGCATGATGTTCAAGCAATATACAGATACTCATTCTCGGATGAGATTCATCATGCTTCACTCTAGAAGTAACCAACCAGAGATTACTTATTTATAATTTTGAATCCTTTTAAAAAAATTACACATAATTTAACGAAAGTTGTAAAAATCTACACTTAAAAGGTTTTAAATATAACGTTTAATAATTTAAAGTTTTTCTATTTACAACTATTTTTAAAAATAATTTATTAAAAGAATAATAACTTTCCTCAAAATTCAAAATTACTGTAAGTGACCCACAGTAGTCAGTATATGTTACTTTCTGGACTATGCACGGAAGCCCAAGTCTTAGGTAATAAAGGCTTGGGGAAGTTTGTAGGAAGCCAAGGAATGTTTGATTGGCAAAATCATTTTTATCTGTGATAATTATGTTTGTTAAGAGTGGTAAATTTCGATTTTAAAAATAAAGAATGATATATCTCGGAAACCATAAATGTATTTAATATCTAAAAAATATTTATTTTTAAAAACATTAGACAATGTTTCATCAATATTCTTATAATTTGTCTACTTTGATAAGAATCTTAAAATTTTATTCCTTTTCGCAAGATTTTTTTTTTCTGAGTATTATAAAAGTTATTTTCACAAAATAATTCTCAATTTTTAAAATATTTTTTCTAATCAATCAATGAGATAACTTGAATAGTATATATAAATGTAAAATAATTATCATATTACAAGTCAATTTTGTAAGGTTGAATTGTGTATAAATTCACGATTTAAAATGACATTAGAACATATTATGGGGGTTGTTGTTAGATTTATGGGTTATCCCAATCAAGTGGTTATTAGACCACTCACAAATTTCAATTATATAAATTTTATACTTAAAATGTTCAGTCATTTATGTGAAAGATATTTGTTAAATATTACATTGACTAATAAATAATATATGTAAGTAAAGAGTGATGATCATATTTTAAGTTAGTTTTATAATATTGAGTTATATATAAACTCACGATCTAAAACATACAAAAATAAAAAAATTGTAAAAGAGTACTAATTAAGGTATGAATGTAATTTTGATATATTACTAATATAGAATTTATTATACTTTTAACTAATTAAAAATATCTTAAATATAATTTTGAAGATAATTATTATAAAAATAAATCAATTTATTACATATTACAATTAATAATTAGATAATAATATAATTTTGTACTATATTAATATAATATAATTAAATTTTTAGTATAAACATGTTAAGTAAGCATGTTGCGCGAAATTATGCGCTTATATTTTGTTAGATAAAAATAAAAAAAAAATGTGAATTTGGCAAAAATCGCACCTTACTTCTACAGGTTTTGGTCAAATTCGTACATCTAATAGGCGATGTACAGTACACAACAAATAATTACCGTTGGATATGGTGATTAAAAATTGTGTGGCTACAGTTACAACCTAGAACCTTTTGGACGGATGATTTGTTCTACTGTTTGTATATTTTTTATTTTAAAGATGATAGGTTTTTTTTATCACCAAAACTTATATTTTACATTTAATTGTAAATTCATCCCTAGTGCATACATAATTTTTTTCAAGAAAGAAACTGCTTCTATAACCACCACCGGAAGCACCAACATATTTAAAGCTGAACCTTAATAATATATTTGGAAACGTGGTAGAACACGATGAAAAAACTATGATAACCTTAAAATTATTATCTTGGTAGAAAAATATATAAGACCAACATGTTCATGTGGAGCCTCAACCACCGTGACGTGATAATGTGACGCCCTCACCTCTATTTTTTATTTCACAAATATTTGCAAAAAGGTCTTGTTGATTGTGATGTACAATTATCATCTATAACGTATATAAAAAGAATCTTTACATCACGACGTGGAATTCATTATTCTTTTGGCATGTTCTTAATATGTTATCATTTCCCAAAAGAGAAATTTCTAAATATGTTTGTATGGCTATTATGCAAATACAAATATTATCTATGAAAAGAATATCCGTCAGTCCATGTCACTTTAATGAGTGTTTAGTTTTAATTAATTTTAAAATATTGTCAATAAATTTTTTATTCTAACACATTTTAAATGTAAGAATAAATTATGCCAAATATCCTTACACAAAAATGCTAAATTCAAAATTTCATTATTAACAATTTAATTAAAAATTGATTTGAAAAAATATATTAATTAAGATCTTATTTAATAATTTTTTATTATATAAGATCTTGTGTTATATTACATTTAAATATATATCTTCATAAGTTTACATAATTTTAAAATGTTTGAATATATTACCATATAAATACTTATAATATATTATCTTATCTTAAAATAAAAAAAATCAAATCTTGATTAAAAATTTTAAAATTTAAAGACTAACTAAATAATCATTATCCTAACATTATACATATCACAAAATATTAAAAACAAAACTGCTAGTCATTATTTACTTATTTTAACTTTTAAAAAATAAAAAGTTTAAGTATCATAAATATATAAAAATATTGTGACACACAAAAAAAATTCCATTCTCCTACTAATAATTTTAAAAGTTAAAATATTTAATAATCAAAACATGACTAAAATAAAAATTAATGTGCTAAGATTAAAACCACATAAACTTAAAAAATTTATCATCCACATGTATAAATAAATATAAATATACACAATTTTGTAAAAAGAAACACATAAAACATTATTAGTAACATATAAAAATATAAATTGATTTAATTAAATTATTTTATAGTGAAAAAAAGGGCACATAAAAATAATAAAATTACTAATAAATAATAATCACAATTTGTTTTGTGTAGGAGTAAATATTGATCTTAATTTGGATGAAGAAACAAGAAAAAAAATTAATTTGGGAAGGAAACAAACAAATAAAAAATACATATTATAATTGATATATATATATATATATATATATATATATATATATATATATATTAAAATCATGATATAAATTTGAAATTTTCACTATTCATATGAATAAATAAATATAAGTATATAAAAATAATAAATTATTGTAAAAATTCAATCAATAGACACTATTGTAGAAATAATCATATAAAAAAATTACTAGTAATATATACAAATATAAATTTATTTATTTAAATTATATTTCATAGGAAAAAGAATAACATATATAAAAAATAAAAAATTTACTATCAAAGAATAATTATATTTGTTTTGAGTAAAAGTTAATATTGTATTAATTTAAATGAATAAATGAAAAGATAAAATATTTAATTTAGAAAAGAAAAAAAAAATAATGTATTTAATTCTTCCAATATTCAAATGTGATTTTTTTTAATAAGCGATGCATAAACTATTATTATTAACTATCACAAGAAACTTATAAAAATAAGTTAAAAATTTATAAACCGGTCTTAAGATGTTTTTATAATTTTTTTAAAATATCTTTACAAATACTTATAACATAAGAAAAGTTTAAATAAACTATGTATAAGCTCTTCTAAATAGGGCATAATAACATTTATACTTATGTTTATTCTCAAATAGTTACACTTTTTTTAAACAAAAAATAGAACATATATTTAAACTTTCATATAAAATTGAATTCTTTTTTTAATTAACTATTTGGTCAAATGAAAAGTTTATTTTTTATAATATTTGTAATTTTTAAATTTATTCAACTAGCATTAGACATGATAAAATATGTGAAAATTACAAGTAAATAACCTGCTATGAATAAACTAATTTTTTGAGATTATTTCAATAAGTTTTAAATATGTTTTTATATTTTAAATTAGTTATGGCATCAATAAAATGATATTTTATTAGATAAATTAGTTTCTTTCAACAAAATTTAAATATATATATATATATATTACAATTTCACCTGTATTTAAAAGTATTTATATAATATACAAGTTCCTCGTTGATATACAATAAATTAGATTACTTATTATTGAGAATAACATAATTTCTTTAATTATCTAACACATTTCTTTATTTTGTGACACTTCTATTAATGATAGTTAAAATCAGTTATAATTTTTTTAAAATTTTGTTAAGGATAATTTTCACTTTACTAATTATTGCACTTGCATGCATATATATATATTCTATCGTATCCTCATTGAAAAATATGTTGTTTATATCCAATTGAAAAAAAATGCTAATATTTTTAACTGCAAAGTATAAAAAAATTAAAAGAATGATTAATTTCAATTTAGGAACGAAGGAGAACAATACTCAAGTATTGTCCCACATTAAGAGGGTATATATATATATATATAATGCAACTTTCAAAAGATTATCCAATCAAAGGTGATAATTTAGTATGTAAACTTAATATAACTAATTATGATCTTTGTCAAGTATTCCAACCATGATTCACCAATTCAATACCACATTTTGATCACTAGTCTTTTGGTGTTAGAAAACCACTTCAAGTTTAAGGTCATTGGAGACTTGAAGTACTTCTTAAGGGTTGAGATAGTTAAGTATACACAAGGTATTCATCTCTGCTAGTAAAAATACAACACTAATTCTTTTATGACATTGGATTTATTGCAATCAAACTTGCTTCAATTCCCATGGATCTTGCCAACCACTAAATGGACATGATACATATTCATTCCTCAATGCTTCTCTGTGTCACGTACTTACTGACAAACTAATGTAAAATACAATGTCACAATTTTATATCATCTATGTTGTTATCAAACTTAATAAGTTCATGACTTTTCCTTGGTCGTGTTACACACCACTTGTTGTGGTACTTAAAAGCCACACCAAGCCAAGGGATCATCTTCTCTATTACTCATGCTTGTGCAATGCTAATTAGGGTAATTTTACAAGCACCTAACACCCCACCACAAGCATCTCATCTTCCTACAGAATGTTCTCATTGCTTGAAAATAAATAAAAAAAAACAAGTTATCATAGCCTAGTCTTTTACTAAAGTTGAATATCAAATTTCAGCAATAATCACTTTAGAACTCTTTCAGATTCAACAATTATCGTGTATGTTTGAAGTTGTCACTGCTTCCATCGTGAACTGAAAGTATAAAAAGACAACCATTAAACTTGCTAGCAATCCCACCTCGCATAAATGACCTAAACATGTTGACATTGATTGTCGTTTCATTTGTGAGCAAGTGCAACACAAGTTCATGAAGCTTGTATATGTCAAGTTTGAAAATCAACCTATAGATCTTTTTTTACCAAGCTCTTGTTGTGACCTAAATTTCATGTCCTTATTTTCAAGTTGTAAGTCCTCTACATGTAACTTTCAACTCTATTAATAGTAGTTATAATCACTTGAAAATTTCAGTTTTGTCATTAGTTGTTTTCCTTTATTATTTAATAAAAATAACTTTTTTTTAATTGCTTCATTTAATTTTTATTTTTTTAACCAACATTAGGCACAATAGAAATATTTAAGAAACACCACTAAGATATTTTTAATGAATTAAATCAATTTGTAAGATTTAAAATTTTTTTAATTTAAAATAATAAAGAAATAACACATTAATTATTAAACTAATATTATATTAACTTTTAAATTTATATATTTTATTTGAATAAATATGATATGCGCATATAATATAAAAATTGTATTGTTATTCAATAACAAATAATCATATATAATAATTTTGTTGACTTTTATAATAATTATCAACTGTTTTATAAAATATACCAATAATGATTTTTGATTGATAATATAATTTTTTTATATTAATTGTTTGTAGAAATTAAATTCTTTTATTTACATTTACAAGACAAAAATATTACATGAAAGAATAAATAGTTTATATATTTAAAATATAAAATTATACTATCATCTAATTACAATGATATAAAATAAATTAAATAATTTTTATAATAATTACTTCAATGTACATTCTTTGATTCTTAATTAATAGACTGTATGGGATATTTTACACCCACAATGTATAAAAATAAAATTATACAAAAAAGTGATGATGGTTAAGGTGAGAGAATAAGGAATTCACTTTATTAGTGTGAGAAAAATTGAATTTAATTCTTAGACAATAAAGTTTAGCCTTAAGTGTAATTAATCTTAATTAGTTGTATAGTTAACTCAAAGAATTGAAACCGGCATAGAGCTCATATTTCACTGAGAAATCAAAGATATGCCAGTTATTATATTTAAAAAATAAATAAAATCAATTATTGATTGATTTCGTATCCAATCAATATGTAATGGAAATACACAACTTTCTGTTTAGGGCAGATCTCAGATCCATTGTTCAGGCCCACCTTGAATTCAACTACAGTGTTAAGATAGGGTCATAGCCTCATAGGGTGTTCTTCATTAGGAATGACGCCCAAAGGAAAATAATGACATGTTTGTTATCAGTATAAGTAACCATCATACAGCTTGTATAAGTAAATTAAGTTGGCAAGATTTCATATAATTTAAAAATTAATTAATATTTTTATTACATTATTTTAGTTTGATATATAATATATTGTTTTAAATATAAGTATTTTTTTATTATATTGAATCTTTACAAATGTCTAAATAATTTATAATCAGACATGTAATCATTGATATATAATATATGATTTTAAATATAAATATTTTTTATAATATTGAATATTTGCAAATGTCTAAATAATTTATAATCAGATACGAAATCATTAATTTAATCTCTCATGGTTCACTAATAAAAATTTAACATTTATCTAGTTATGAAAGTGTTGATAGTTGATACTTGGTGTTAACTAAAAATTATTGGAGTGTGTTTAGATATTTGTTAAGATGGAAAAATTCGAGTCTAGAATAAATTAATATAATTTTTGTATTAACCATAATATTTGAATGTGTCTTAAATATCTTTCGTATCATATTCAGTGTTATGTGAATATATAATTTGTTTTAAGAATATCTATATTAAAAACAATCTGGCTACACATGATATTCTCATTTTAATAATTATATATTTAAAGCTAATTTTAATTATAAGTATTCAAACAATATTATGTATTAAAATTAAAATTAATTTTTAATGTTTATTATAAAAAAATTACATTACTAAAAATTTATGGTGAATAGTTAGAAAAGTGATTCACCGTAAATCACTAAAATATAATAATAAAATAATAAAATTTTTTGAAAATTTTTAATTAATAATTTATTTAAAATTTTTCATTTTCAGTATTTTAGTAATATTGTATTTGAGTAGTTTACCGTGAACTGCTTTCCCAACTACTTCACATTCCCCTATAATCAATTTTATAAAATTATTTTTAAATTTTAAAATGAATTATAAAGCGCATATATATTCCATTCACATATGAATGCATTATGAAATGTGGGTCTGATAGTAATGTAATTATTTTGTTTGGCACAGGGGTACATAAATAGTTTATCAATCTGCTTAAAAGCTAGCAGAGTAGCCGCACATAATGGATCTTCTTTTAATCTTCTGCTTTTCCCGTAATTGGCTGTAATCAATAAGCGTATATCTTATCAATGTTTTAAAAGTACAAAATCACTGGCTAACCAAGCACAGTTTTATGTCAAACTTCCATAATTGTTCTTTCTTTAACTATCTCCAATATTATCAATTTACATTAACTTTTTTTTGTCACTGTCACTAATTTCCATTTGCATAATGTGTGATATGGGAATGGGGACAAGATTTGAACTAGAGAAAAAGCTTCTGAAAAGAAAGTAATAAAACGAAAAAAGAATAGAGATCGCTATAATTTTTTTAGGTGCAACTTGACAATAGTGAAATTTTTAGCCATTAATATCAAAACCAAATGTACCGAAGATGTGTAGTTTCAGAGGGAGAAACATCAATGCATTTCTTTATTTATTTATATGCTTTTTCTTTCTTGCAAGAGAATTGCTGGAACATGACACGGGGTATTAACATGATTATATGTGTATAATAACAACAAAAATGACTTTTGTCGAATGTGCTGAGGCTGATGGTGTTTTGTGCAGAAATTTTCCTTATTGGCAAGGAGAATTCCAAAGCTCTGCATTTTTAACCTTGGATACACTTTCCAACACTTCCAAAGGAACAATGTCGCCACTAACAACCACCATTTTGGTTTCCAGATCTACCTTGTATGAGCTCACTCCTGTTCAGAAGTAGAAAGAGGCAATTCTCAGAAATTATATATATATATATATATATATATATATATATATATAAAGCGCACAAAATAGCACACCATACCACAAATTGATAAGTGAGAACAAACAATGATAAAGTTGACTTTTTCACATATGACTAGCATTTATCATGAGGAATAAAATAATCTATCTTCTCTGATGGACAGTTGGGCAACCTCTGTTTTCGTCACACCTTTCAATGATAACCCATGCGAATTGGTTTAGAGAAATACTTGAAAGATAGAAACAAAACACACCAATAAATAACAATAATTCTATATCTTTCTATTAATCTTCTTACTTCTTTTACATGATAAATATTAAATATGTTTTATATTTTTAAGACGTTAAATATTTTATTTTTTATTTAATACTTTCTTTATAAAATAGCATTACTCATAATATTTTTCCTATCTCATTTATTTCGTTTAAGATACTGTACACATAAAATAATTAATATAGTTTTATCCAAGTAAAATACTTTTATTAACTATGCTTTACAGTTACAATTATACATCTACCAGTGCATTTATTTCTTGAGGGTATTGTTAGAAAAAATAATTAATATTTTCTTGATATTCTAAAACGAGATGGAAAAATATTTCAAAAGTCACAAAATGAATCAAATGGAGTGAAGGAAATAAAGTGCAAATAAGTCAAGCTTACTGTAAGAGTAGGTAATTTTTATGTGAAAACTATGAAATGTATATGAAAAAAAATGCAATGTGCTCACCTTCCAGCTTTGAGATATGTTTCTCAACTTTTCTTGCACAGCCATGGCAATGCATGGACACCCTCAATATCACTATCTGTACATTGGCAACAGGAAGACATCAGAATAACCCATACAAACATGCTAAACTATATTTTCTTTTTTTTTTTTTTGTCTCTCCTGGAATGAGAAAAGAGTGATTGGTGTTGCCAAAGACACTTGAATGCAAAAAAGAAAACAAAAGAGAAGCCTCACCTTGGGTTTCAATTGAAAAGCTAGTGTCTGTTTTCCAGCAACCACATCCTTCAGTCTTAGTTTATGATCACTGCCACTTGCAATCAAAGGCTTACTCTCAAACTCATCTTCAAGTTCCATTGAGTTTACACAGAAACAGGTGTTTGAACAAGGAGAAAGACAAAATATGTCCAACATCTTACTAAGTTTTCCCATTTCAACTTTTTGCTATTATGAGTCACACAGGCAATCTAAACTGAAAGCACCTTTTTGCTCTCACAACTCTAATCTCCCTTGCTCAAGTCTCAGCCAATTACTTGAATGACACAAAATACAAAGTATCTGGCTTGTTACAATCCCTTATGTTAAAGGAGGAGAGGAGGGAAAAATCAAAGCAGCTTAAGGTCAATTTTTATTGGGGAAACCAAACTGCACAGAACCCAATGAATTTTATCCAGAATAATAATAGAAAGTAGACCCAGTGCGATTGGAACTTGTCATGTGATGAACCACTAAACGCTGACCAAACTAAAATCCACTAAAGACACAAGATACCAACCACTTAGTGTCATAAAAGGAGAAACATGGTTTGAGAAGCGTCTCATTGATTGTTTTAGCTATTGAAGAAACAGATACGTATTAAAAGAGGAGAAACATGACTCATGATCAAAGATGAGAGATAAGAAAAGCAGCACACATTTATCACAAGAAGGGAAGTGGGAGTGACAAACTTTATATGTGAATGTGACGGGACTTAGCCCAAGCTGGAGGAAAATAATATGTATATAGTATTATAGATAAGAGTTCCATAAGTATTTTTAGTATTGTTTTTTTTAATTAAAATTAGAATTTTATTTTAATAAGAATTCTATTAAATATCATTGTAAAATTATAATCCTATAGAAAAACGGAACATAAATACACATGAAAATGAAACTGTATGTAAGTTGTCCTTGTAGATCCATGTGTATAATAAGTGTAACATTGAAATTAATGAACTATAAGCATGGTAAGAGGTCAAATATGAAGAAACAAAGTCAAGGCATATTTGGTAATACAACTGTGACGCAAATTGAAGACTAAAGACAAAAGAAAACGCATGGCAATACGGCACAATCGGGAATTCTTTAATGTTTTGAGCATTAATTATATCCTTTAAAGACGTTTATGCGTAGTAAAATATCCGCATATAGCAACAGTGCACGATGCTTGATTGATATCTTTTCTATATTGCAACTTATATAAATATGATTGATTGAGAGGCTTTTCATGCTTAATTAACATTCTAAACTATGTCAGTAGATGGTTTTATATCTATAAGTGCAAAAGGGGAAAAAATGATACAATAGTAAATCTGATTCATTGAGACCTGAATGAAGCTGAATCTACTGACGTGGTTGTCTATACCTTGAATATAGTAGTGCAAAATGGGACATGCTCCCTTGCATTATTGGACACTATGAGCTCAGAAGCGTCTGTGAATTATTGTATTAAATAAAGGGTCCTTTCTATCTACAGGTTGGTCCATGTGATAGTGGATCCATTCAAAAATGGAGCAGATTGAGGAATTTGACCAGGCTAAGTGGCCAATCACAATGGTCAGGAGCGTCTCATTTATATAGGGTTATTTCGGTAAATTTTTTTACAGAAAAAAAAATTATAATAAACTAAAATTAACTTATGAATAAGTTAATTTATAAAAAATTCTTTGGTAATATTTTTTTAAAAAATAATTTTTTAATTTATATATAAACTAATTTTAATTTATAGATAAATTATTTTTTTTTTAATAAATATTTATAAAAAAATTATCTAAATAAATCCTTAATTTATTTTTTATACGAAGACAAAACTATACACTCAACAAAAAAAAATCATGGTTATATTTTTATTAAAAAAAAAAGTAATTTGAGTATAAGGAATTCATTGGGATCGAAAAAACTTTCAGGACCCAGAGATAAATTATTAATTAACCAAAATTTCAGATTTGAATTTAGTTCATGTGAAATATGAGATCTATTGTTACAGACTACTTCGTTAGTGTCATGGTGGTAGCAATTGTGTATAGGATTTGCTTATAACTATAGTGCATTACCAACATATTGCATGGAGGAACCCCTGAATTAATATAATAGTATGCGATATTACCTCGCCCAATCGGTTGACTGTAACAACGGAAACCACGATGGACCAGTCACCATGCTACATTATTTTTTTTTTCTCACTCGCCTTTAATTTAAACTTAATGGAAAATACTAAATAGCATCTTTTGTTCTCTTTCTCTATTGAATGATTCCATATTTTACGAGAGATGTGAAAGAAACATTATATTAATTAAGACTATGTGAAAAACATTATATAATTTTTATATGATATTGTTCCTAAGAGATCCACAGTGTAAAGTTTAATTTATAAATGTGTATAAAAAGTTGCACAAAAGATTTCTTTACAAAAACCAATCTCAATCTTATAGGTTTCTGTCTCTATGTGAGTGGTTATACGGTGCCACAACTTTGTTCGGCCTACTTGGTCTTCATTACCTAAGTGACTCCACCTAACGCTGCTATTACTTTGTACGT
This sequence comes from Mucuna pruriens, assembly GCA_025330945.1. Classification (NCBI taxonomy): domain Eukaryota; kingdom Viridiplantae; phylum Streptophyta; class Magnoliopsida; order Fabales; family Fabaceae; genus Mucuna; species Mucuna pruriens. The sequence continues at coordinate 230,774 of JAENHJ010000424.1, forward strand.
GAAAGGAGCAGGTCGTAGTCGTTAATTGCTTTTGGAAACGGGTTACCATACTAAATAGAAGAGTATATATATATTACTTTCCATCTTTATTTTTTATTTTTTAATCTAATAACACTAACAGGTAATTTATTTTTAAATGTTAAATTAAAAAAATATGATAATGAAGAATAATAGATCTGTATAATATATATATAATATGAGATAATACTATAAAATAAAATATTGTAATAATATAATGACAATGATGGATAACATATTAGATCGGTGATCTCCCAATTTAATTAACTCTTAATATTTGAAATTGAAATTAAAAATTGTTAAAAAATAAATGAAAAAAATCATAGATCAATATGTGATTAGAAGATGTTAAATTAGTGGATTAAATTTCACATTTGGCAAAAAAAAAATTAATTGAGATATTCGTGATAGTTATTCTGAATATCAACTAAAACTAATTCACTAACATGAAGCAAATTTATTAGTTTAGTTAATAGCATTAAATTTATCTTAATTATATATATATATATATATATATTATATATATATATATTATAATTATTCATAATATTAATCACACATATTTTTATTTTTATTTTTTATAAATTTTATAAATTTTAATTCTTTTATCTTTCATCATTAATATATTTATAATTTTAATGTTTATTGATTACATATGTAAAAATAAAAGTATAATTTTAAAATAATTTTTAGATAAAATATATATTCTTTCGTTATTTTTTCAGTGCTATCTAGTTCAATTAATTGAATAAAATAGATACATGTGATCAACTGATTAAGTAAGGTGTATGTGATTCTTGCATATTATATGATATTTTATTTGATTTTGATAAATAAAAAATAAAATTTTTAAAATATTTTTTAAAATAAAATTATATTCTCAAAAAATTCAATGACATTAATATATATCATTTATTATTTATTGAGATTAAGAGATAATTTATAATTAAAAATATTTTTATAAAAAATAATTAATGCATGATAGATTCAAAATTGGTTCTTATACAAAACTTCAAAACATAATATCTTAAGAAAAAGATAGAAGAGAGTTTGGTATAAAAATAGATTCTTTTTTAATTTATGTCTACTTTTTATAATTTTAAATATATTTTCTTGAATTGATACATTTTATATTATATTAAATTAATTATATATTTTTTATTTATAAATTTTATTAAAAAAATACTATAATGACAACCAGATTTGAATTTATTAAAATAAGTTATCAAAATTTAAAAGTATTTATGGCATTTCAAAAAAGAATTGTAATTTTGAAGTATAACTCCATGGGGCAATTGGTTGTGTAGTGAAATATCATGTGAGCTATCATGTAATTAAATACATTAGTTAATTAATTAAATAAAGCAATCATTGTTGTGTTAGCGCATTGATGATGCTATATTTCGGACATATCCATCTGGATTGTACGGTTAGAATAATTCTCTGCACTGAGTCACCGACTAAACCTGTCACTATGTTCTCAGCTTCCCACCTCAAGGACCATAAGCCGTGCTTCACGCTAGTAAACCGGACAGCGCATTAACTAATACTACGGATTAAAATATAGAATTATAATACACCACAATATTTTTTATATAACAAATTACTTAAGATTTTCTCTAAAAATAAATTTTAAAATTAATTATTATAAAAATAAACAATTTTACTATATACGAACAATTTATTATTAAATAATAATTTATAAATTTACATTGTCAATATATTTAAATTAAATTCTTAGATATATCTTCCTGAATCGTGAAAGGAGAAGTATTTTTTCGCTTCGAAATATTTGTGTTTTAGGTTTTTTCATATAAAGATCTAAAGCATGATTAAACTCGTTTGATTTAAAAATAAAAACAACCATATTTAAATAAATTATTTTTTAACTCACTAATATTTTTTTACTTAATAAAATATCGAGAAATATGAACAAATTAAAAAGAGTTTAATGGCACTGAAAACAATTTTCGACTTCCATTCAATTACAAATCCCTATTCATTTAATTTTAAATATATTTATTATAAAAATTAATAAATTTATCATAATTGAATTAAAGTATAATTTGAATACACAATTATATCATAATTATCATAGGCAACTCTTAACAACTTTGTCAAGTTTAAAAGTTTAATTGAAGGACCATAAACAAAAATTTCTCTAAATTTGAGCATTTCAAAAGTATAGAAATACTTACTTAAGATGTTAACCTGTTTGATTTAGATTAGTAGTGATATATTGACTAGTAAAAGTGATTTAATTATTTCTATGCATTCTCCATTTAAAACATTAAAAAGTGACTAAAGTGATATAAGATATATATTAATAATCACAATGATGTTAAATAAAAGAGTTTAATGATATGTTGTAATAAAATTCAACTGCCATTTAATAATAAATTAAAGTAATATGATTTTTAATGTATTTTCATAGAAAACAATAATCTACATTAACATAAAAAGATAATTATATATCATTTCTCTTAAATATGATCTCATTCAATTTTTATATATATATAAATTAAATTCTTGTTGAAAGAACTAATCCCGCGGCATCGTAAATTCTCAATTCGAATAAAATTACTTTGCATGAGAGATAGCTATGGTCAAAAAAAATCTTGAAAACATTAGTGTACTTGGTGTTAAAAGAAAAAACGAGACAAGAACCAAGAATAATAATAGAGATCATTTTACCGAAAAAGGCGGAGATATTTCTGAAGTACGAGCAACATACGTTAAAAACAGCTTGTTAGTTTCAACATAGAGCATTTGTATCTTTTAGATCATTCAGAAAGGACAACATGAAATGGAGGGGACGGAAAGTGTACTTATAAAAGACATTCAAAATACCTATCATCAACGGTTTAGAAGCAGATATTACATTTTCCTAATCAATTATAACTAAGATGAATGCTCTTCTGTAGATGTAATCCCACTAAAGAGAAGCCAATAACTGTACTTCTTTTGAAGGCTCATCCTCTCTTTGGATATCTAAAAGAATATCAGAAGCAGTTAGTGACACATGTAGGCACACTCACAATCACAGATTGAGAAAGCAGCTTGCCTCTGCTGAAATTCATTTTCAACATGTTCTGGAGCTGAAATATGAAAGTAAAACTATGATAGATCAATGAAAAAGCATTTCATGCATGGCTAAGCTAATGGAACAAAATTTTCATACCAATGTTTCTATTCAATCCTCTTCATGGCTTCAATTCAAGAATGAACGGGAAAGCTGGTAAAAGGGAGCTATCTAAGTAATGTGACAAAGTTAAAACGGAAACCAAATTATTATTTTCTTCTAAATGTTTTACAACTAAAATGAGTCTAAACTACTTTTTTTGAAGACCGAGATATCAATAAATTGGAACAGCAGTAAATCCTCAAAGAAGTTTAAACTACTGCTTGCTGAACTAAAAAGAACTGCCTTTTGAAACAATTTGGAAATGTATGAAGTTAAACATTTGATAAGATTCGAGTTCCACAAATCTTTTTGCTTTTAGCAGTAGTACACAGTGAATTAGAAGCAAACAAATTATTTGATTAAGCTGATAACGCTGATTTGAATAAACTTTTTCGTAATCATTTATTGAAAAAATAAAATAAAATAAAATAAATTGAGTTTTTTTCCTAAACTGAAATCAATTTATACCCTTAATTTTTATATAAGCTCTCACATCATCTCATCTAATTTCTCTAAAAAGTAAAATACATAAATTGATTTTATCTTACGAGAAATATAAATTATTTTATCTTATTTTTTTTCTATAAACTATTCATGAAAAAATTTTATTTAAACAAAGTACAACTATAATTGTTTCAAAAATATTTCAAGATCATGAGTAACTTACCATTTAATATCGACATGGGAATAATCAGCAAATACAATGACAATAATTTTTTCCCCCTCTTTAGCTTAAGATGTTTGAAATCGCATACCAAAATATCATCTTTGTTAGGCTAAGATGCTGCTGTTTGAAGAACTGAGGTCCTAGAGATAGGATTTCAATGAGAATTACAGAAGAAGACACTATCAATTCCAAGGACTAGAGAACCCTGGCCTCACTACTCCTAACTTCTGACAATCTGTCCTTCTCTTTCAGTTCTCTGGAATTCCTCTCTCTCCCTTTTTATCATGTTCTCCCTCCCCTCCCTCTAATCAATTCGGTTAGAGATTCCCACTAATTAACGTCACCAAATAGTAACAGAAACTGACTCATTAACTTCGCTGTCAGTAACAACTGATGCAGACCCTACCCTCTATGTTCAGTTCTATTTTGCCTAATATACACACCTTACTAATTTGGAGGTTTGCTATTTGCTAACAATACTCCCCCTGCCCCCCAAAATTTCACCTTATCCTTGAGGGGAAAACACTCCTAGAGAGTGACGAATAACTCTCACACATGGCAGTTTCTATTATACCAAAATTCAGCCCAGCTAACCCATTTATGCAGTTTTGGTTTAGCTCCTGTCAAACACCTTGAGTAAGTCTCTATACTACTGTTCACCATTTCAGTCTAGCAATCCGATTGTGAATGATTAAAAAAAACAATACATGTGATTTACATGTCTCATATTCCTTCTAGTAACTAACTTGCACATTTGTTGAGCAAGCCTCTATGAGGACCGCATCACTATTTTGTCAACTCCAAAAATGTTGGTCTCTTCCTCCATCCCCAAGACATATGTTCTCAACTCCAAAAATGGTGGTCTCTTCCTCCATCAACCATCTTATGAGGGGAGTTTTGGAATATTAGCCAACAAAGCATGTACTCTGACAAGGACACAACACATACATCAACACCCTGACGCAGCCAGTGTCTAAAATATAGGTCACTAGAACACCGCAGACTAATGAAATAAAATAGGAGTAACATAATAAAAGATCTAAATTAATAATAAATATTTACATATTGTTCTATACTCACCTTTTTCTTATGATAATGACCATCACAAAATAATGAGGCAATATTTTACGGCAAAAGAACTTAGTTTGCTTATAAAAAATCTCAAAAGAAGGTATATTCCCCTTCTTAAACTAACTGTTTATGTTTTTTCAATGATAGCAAGCCTCACAAAAAAAGTGAGACATTATTTTTTGATATTTTATATTATATTTTAAGTTGATTTTTTTAAAAATCAAAAAACAATTTTTTTAATAATATTAATGTGTCTAACTATATAAAGATATCAACTATAATGTCTAGTTGTATAAAGATGTCAATTTAAGTATCCAAGTCAATACAAAATATTTTTTAATTAGATACTTAGTGAGAAGATGACACATGTTAGACAAATATCGATGTTGGAAATATATCTAACACTGCAACATTTTAAATAAAAGTCTTTGTGTTTCATAAGTAATAGGTATTGACTGCATTAGAATAATGTTGAATTTTGAATTTGATATTTAAATTTGTAATATAAATTTATATTGTTGATCTTGTATATATAGGCATGTGTACATATTATGAAATTACTTACGACTCCTATAAGCTGCTATTAGCTTATTATAATAAGTTTCTCGGTATAGTTCATTCAAATAAGGCTTTTTATTAACTTATTTTATTTTCGTGATAAAATTTGTGGCAGAAGCCATAAAAACTTATTGAATAAATGATTAATTAAGTTGTTTATCAAAATGCACCCTATATTCTCAATGCGATATTTCACTAGTTTCTATGCTTATTTATTCCTCCAACTTATGAAAAAATTCTAGTTGCTTCATCAATGTTTCAAAGCTATCCATCGATTTGTAGAGTGCTTCCATTTGCATACAATCCATGAAATAACTCCCTGGTTCAACAGTTCTGATGCCAGTTAATTGGGTTTTGCTAAACAAAAACCTCTGTCTCTCATTATTAACATATCAAAAGGATACAAATTAATGTATTTCTAGATGTTAGTTTAGTTAAAAAGGCATGCCTAATAGTTTACCTGCAGACACTAGCTACTTTGTCATATACTTACTCTAATTCCCTTAAAGCTGGAAATCATACATTCCAAGGGCAACAAGTCAAAAACACATCTAGAGGGAAGAACAGATTATAAGCACACAAAAGAAACTCAAACAAAAGTTTTGGCGTCATACCTTCCCACAATTTCTTGAACCTAGTTGAGACTTGAGACTGAGGAGTATATCCTTCAAGTGCCATGCTAGGAGCATGATCATCAACAACACGATAAGGTAGGGCCCCTAGAAGCATAACTACAGATTAGGCGGTTAACACTAACTTAAATTGATGAAGAATCACAGGGAAAAATTAAGGCCTTTTTTTTGGAAAGCCCATCACTACATGGGGATGATATACCTATTCAATGATTTGAAAACTTTTCTGGCAAGGTTTTTTCTTTTTCTGTCCTCAGTCACTCACTAAAACACTAAACTATGGTCTGATAAGGGGCTCGAAGTTCAACTTGCTAACAAAATGTGCACAACTGTGTAAAAGCCCCATATGACGCTCACTAAAGCTGTTGCTACGATGAAAAGAAAATTTAAAGTTGAACCAACTTGAGATGCAACAGTTCCACGAAATATGTCATTTCCTCTTCCAACAAAGTCATGTCCAAAGTTAGTAGTCTGAGGTGGTGTTTCAATGCATAAGTTTGCTGCCAAAGATTTACTGTGTGTTTGGATTACCGTTTGACACCCAAAAAACCTTTGTTTGCACTTTACAAGGCACAAAATGTAGAAGGGACACTGGTGTGTCAATGAAAAAAGTCCGTTCAGTTGGTTCCAACACTTTTTCAAACACAAACTTAGATAAAAATTGACGATATTCATTGCCTGTCTGTAATGTCAATTGCTGACTGAATAGTGGTATAGTTTGAATTGTACTTTGTTTAATGACATGGTACTGTGTTGGTAGAGGAATTTTATTGTCACTGTCCTGAATTGAATTAAACTGATAGATTTGGTTGAATTGCAAAAGAAAAAACGCATAATCTTTCCACCCCTTTGGAGAAATTAACAATCATTCAAGGGGAATCCAAGCTTCCAAAAATAATGTAAAAGGATTAAATATGGGCACACTGGAATTATACAAAGAATGAGTAAGAAAAAAAATGAATAAAGAAGCACAAGAGGAGTGAAAGATCTAATACGATAAAAACATCCAATCACAGTTGAATACTTGCATGGCTCCTTTGTTCTGGAAGAGCTCGCAGTGGCGTTATTTGACAACTAACATTTCACAAACGCAAAATTGCAGTAGCAGGTAATCAATACATAAATAAAATCAAAACCAATCTAATATGACACATTAAAAAGAAAGGTAAACGGGAAGTATATAATAAAAAAAAAATGTATTTGTTGAAATGTTTTGGGCATGAAATACTTACGTTTGTAGAATAACCATATACTTTTCCAATAACTCCTATTTTGCGCTCATCAAGATCGTCCAATTCATCATCACCGGTACTTTTCTTTGATAATCAGAACTCCACCGATACTTTTCAAGAACCTCCTCGCCATCGTGGTTGCTCGCTTCCACCGCAACGCTGAAACTCCATCGTCTGAGGCACGACACAGTGGAACCGTAAAAAACTTGGAGAAGCTGTACGAGATGGTTTAGGGTTTCTTACTCTTGATGCTTCGATTAATGCCAGTGTGTTTCTGCTTTTGAAAGAATGCCAAAATTTCTGTTCTTGATGTTTTTGCTTGTGTACAGTGATGCGCGCGAAGCAAACAGCGCCAATCGTCTTTCGGCGCCAAAGAGAGCGAAAAAGATACGGCGCCAAAGAGAGGGAAAGATGTCGGTTTATTTTGCAGAATGTTTTCCATCATTCCTTCAATTAGAAATTACCTTAATATCTATTTAATATATTTTTTTGGTCGGAATATCTATTTTAAATATAACTTATAAATTAATTATAAAAATATATATATATATTAAAAAAAATATGGCTTATAAAAAATATATAATTTTACCATTAATAATTTAATGATAATATAAAAATATTCATACTATAAATATAAAAAGATTAGCGATACATTCTTTTTTAATATATTATCTACTATTAATTTTTTAAAATTATAAAATGATGAGCGAGACTTTTTATATAAGAAGTAAGATTTATAAAATTTTATTGTTTTTAATAAATTTTAAATAATAGAAAAAAAGTATTTAAAAGAGTTTGTTAGGAAGTGTATTAAAAATATATATTATCATATGGTTCAGAATTTCACGTATCCATGATTCTAAGATTTTGGTTTATTTTCATCTGACATGTCAGGATTTTATTAAAAAAATTTATAAATTAAAAATTTTAATTATGCGTCATTTGAAAACTAAACTGGATCATAAATATATATTAATCCAAGACTATATAATAATTTATTATGTTAAGAAGTGTATTAATAACTATTCTCCCCCACTCTGTTAAGAAGTATATTACTTAGATTCAATATTCTAACTTTGTTTATAAACATATGCAGCTCTGATGTTGCTTCACTCTAATCTTCTAAGCATGTATAATTTTTGCATGCTCGAAAAAGATGTTCACGTAATCATTAAATTTTTAATTTATGAGGAATTTCACCTCAATGTATGTTTGATTTGTATATTGTGAATCTTTTAAAATGTATATGTATATAATTCACATTATTTTTTAACCTCCAATCAAGTCTTACTAATTATCTTTTTTTTTTCTCGTTTATCAAACTTTCACACTATTGTATGGCAAAGTTTTTCATCAAAATTCATAATAAAAAATTAATATATGATTTTCAAATTTAATGATAACTTAAAATAAATTAAATAATATATGATAAACTTTATTTTTTTTTCTCCATATATAAGTTAAATAATATATGTGTATGTATATATTATACCTTTATATATATAATGTAAATAATATTTCTGATTTTCACAATGTTTGATTTGTGTCTTTAAACTAACTCAGTGTATGTTTGATTTGTGTCTTGTGAAAATCTTTTAAAATGTATATGTATATAATTCACATCATTTTTCAACCTCGAACAAAGTTTTACTAATTACTTTTTTTTATTGTTTATCAAGCTTTCACACTATTGTATGTCGAAATTTTTCATCAAAATTCATAATTAAAATTTAATGTATGATTTACAAGTTTACTGATGATTATATATTTTTAAACTACCTTAAAATAAGTTAAATAATGTATGATAAATTTAATTTTTTGTTCTCCTTATATAAGTTAAATAATATATGTGTATGTATATATTGTACCTCTATATATATATAATGTAAATAATATTTTATGTATTTAAAGTAATAAGGTGAGAGTATACTGTGTTGTTAATTATAGAGGGAAAAAAAAAGTTACTTTTACAATTATAAAACCTGGCATGTGTTTAGAAGAAAAAATAAATAAAGAACTAAATAAATTCAAAAGATGTTACCGTATTGAAGAGACAATCCTTTAACACTTGTTTAAAGTGAGTATAAATCTTTTTAAACTTTTATGGTGTGCATTATTGAGATGTAATTTATTTGAAGTTTTTGTTAACAAAATTTTAGGAATTTTTCTATAACCTAATTGTTGCGTTTAATCTAGTATTTTTTGGAAAATATAGTTTCTTTGAAGGTTTTGAGAAAATTGTGTATTTTAAGAAGACTTTGTTGTTTGTTGAAAATCAATTGAAATTGTTGAGTTTGAGAACCAAATTGTTTATCATCGAATGACAAGATATTTTATAAAATCATTACCTCCTGATAATGAATGACGGTAGGCAATATATTTTAGGAATAAGATAAAAAATATTATCATCCAAGTGAGACATCTAATTTGTTAAACATGTCTACATCTTATGTAAGATATGACCATCTAGAATGGAGAAGTAGTGAGACATAATTGCATGAATATGAACTCGTAGAACTTAGTGAGCGTGAGATTCATTGGTTCTAAAAACAAAAAAGGTGAGTGAATTTGAGATTCACAATATCAATGGTTCATACTAGTTATGAGAACTAAAATGGTTAATGAATCAAAGATACACACTGAGTTAGATACTCATTGGTTAAGAATCAAACCGATAAGTAAGTATGAGATTCATATCTATTACATGAACTAATAAGTCAACTAGGGTGATTACGAGAATCACCAAGTCTTAGATATATAAATGCGGTTATGGGTATTATTAATTTATTATAATTATACGTGTGTAGTGTATGTATTATATTTGATTTGAAATAATGTTATTTATGATTGAGAAATGAGATATTTTCATTTGAGATGGAGAAAGTGGGTATCATCATTAGGGATGAGCTAAGTACTGTGTCACTTATCTACATTTAAGATGAGTTATGTGGTACCTTTATCCAGGTTGGAGAATATGAACTCGAGATTCATATTGGTTTCAAAAACCAAATAATTTAGTTAAGTGATTATAATAAAATGTTTTGGGATAATACTATTTGTTTGTAAAATCATTTTTTTAGTACACATGTGAGATAATATACATATTTGATTTGTAAATGATTCTTTTACAATTTTAATTTGCGGGCACTGTACTGATTAATAACAAATACTATTTGTGAACTATTTTTAAACTTTAATTCCGAGCTTCATATTAATCATCCCATGAGACATGTTAGAGCATGTGAAGAGTGTTGTTTTCACAACATGTGAATGACAAAAGACTTAGAATATTTAATATTTATTTATTTACTTTTACTTTTAGACTAGTTAAATGTTAGTTGAACGAAGATTGTTTCTGGTAGAATATTCTTATATATTTATTGTTTGAATTTGTTAATAGATGTTCAATGCAGTTGGATACCTCAATATATATGATTTGTAAAAAAGTTGTTATATTTTAGTATAATATTTTTATTCTATAAGAAAATTTTATTATTATTGATCATTTATTATGATTAAAACAAGTTTTAATTTCTATAATTTTTAAAATTTAGATTTCAATAATAACTTTTATATTTTTATTATAAATTATTATTATAACGAAGGGTGTTACATTATAAATATAGGATAATTTGATATATAATTATGCTTTTTTTTTTTGGTTATTTGTTGGATGCTATAATAATATTTAGTGCAATTACATTTATACTCCTTGTGATTTGTTAATACTTCAAACGACACCTCTACAGTTCTACCCTTTTAACACCTGCAGTAACTTTTCTTAATTGTGTAAAACATGTTACATCCAATATTTGTCTTACTTATAAAATACATTACACCATGTATTAATGTAAGGAAGGTTATACAATACATTACATCATGTATTAATGCAAGGGAGGTTTTTACAGGTGAGAACTTTATAACATTCACCGCTTATAAATTGCAATTTAATGATTGCTTTTTCATAGATAAATACTGATTAGAGTTTTGTCAAAATAATCTAACCGTGAAATATTCAAAATTTAAGTTTTGATTAATGTGATAGTTTTGATGATTTTTAATTTCAAATAAATATGTATAACATTAAAATGCTAGATAATAATAAGAATTCGCCACATAGGTTACATTTGATATATTTTTGTTTGGACTTAAAAAAATCACTTTAAACTTAAAGCTCAAAATAAAACAGGTTATTTAATAATTTTAATTTAAAACTCCTTGTAAATTAAAAGCTCAATTTTATGATCTTACATCCAGTAGTTTTAAGACGAGAAGAAGAGAGAAGTTAGGGTATACAATATTATAATTTATTTGTTTAAAAAAAGTTACTTTAGTTAATTTTTTAAAACTTCTTTCCCTCCCTCTTTTGTAAAAATTAAACTTAAGAGTTTTTTTTTTCAGATGTGTTTAACCTAGTTTTTCTTTTTAAGGAAAAAGTAAAAAAAAGAAAAAACTGAGGCAATTAGATAATTATGTACATGAGCCATCCCTGGTCATAGAATAAAAAAAAAAGACCATTAAATTGTATCATTATAATAAAATTAAATTTCCATTTCACTTTTATGTACAACTTTTTCCCCAAAACACATTGCAAATAATATAAGATAAACAAACTTAAAATTGAAAATTTAAAATAAAAAAATGTCACTTATTCTTACATGCTATGTACTTTTGTCACGACTCTGAATCGTGAGATCTTTTAAAAAGGATAACAATATTCCCGGTTAATTAATTAACACATTAATTAACATTCTTGCTAATCACCCCTTTCACTTCCATTAGGCACCCGTTTTTTTAGGAAAGCTTATTTATTAGCAAATTCTTAGTGCATAGCTTGAATAATATAGAATTTATTAGCAAATAATTTAGGTAAATTGTGCGAGCTGCCGTGTTTAAAAAAAAATATTTTCATGGATGAATACTTGATAACGTTTTATTAAAATAATTTAGGTGTGGAATAGTAAATTTTTAAATGTTAATTTTCAATTTCAAATTCACACATACGACTTTAAAGGTCAGAAAATAAATGCAGAATTCATCGCTTACAAAACTCTATATTCAATGCTTATTTCTTCAGGTACCATTAGTATACTATGAAGTTATAAAATATTAAAATATACTTAAATTTATTATATAATAAAATTGAATTCCATTTATTTTTTGAAATTATTTTAAAAATATATTCAGAAAATAATATAAAATAATTTGAAATTTAAATGTTAAATTTAAAATTTTAATTTTCCACATAAAAAATTATCTATATCACTGTAACTAAATATAATGATTCTAATTTATATATTAAAAGAATAAATATTTTTATTTATCAAAATTACAAGTTTTATGCTCACAACGCATAGGAGACACCACAAGTGGATATTAGTAATAGTAACAAATAGCTGAATATGAATCATATGTCTCTTTTACATTTATTGAAGCAAACATATTTAACTTCTTTTTTCCTGGCCCAACAAAAGTTTGCAAGTTATTGTTGCGTTCGTTAAATACGGACAGCGATAGTGATACTGTAAGTAAACGACAGAAAATAAGTCTTATCATTGTTTTTAATTTTTATACGCGCCAACAAGGGAAATGATTGATAAAATTCCTATAGTTGTTTATATGTTTTCTTTTGAGAAAGAAAACTGAGCATACAATGCACTGAACAATGAACATTACACATGGTGCCGGAAACATAATGAAAGAATCCAGCGATTATTTTTGTTTGATTATTGATTGATGTGAATTGTGAAGTAAAAGCAGCTGTTGAGTAATCTTCCATCTATAACCGTCTTACTTACGAGGGAAAAGAAATTCTAATAATCATAGTTGAATTCAAATAATGAATAAGAAGACTTATTTTTTAAATTATGAATCGAATTTATTGTGAAGATATGACCTATAATAAAACATAGTAATATAATTAATAAAAATATAAAAACATAAATTCATGAAAAATAACTAAAAATTTCTAATACAATGTATATTTGGTTTAATTTATTCTTAAAAATAATTACTTATCTCTTTTAGTTTTTGGAGATTTTTTAAATGTACTTTTTTAATATATAACAAAAAAGTGTTTTTTTAAGTTCCAATTCAAATAGAAACCTTTGCTTCCTGCAAATGGAAGAAATAAATGTAGGATATTTGATGTTAAATAAACTAGCTTCTAACTTATAAATTATAAATTAATTTATTCAAATTTTAACTTATAAGTTTGCAATTTATTTTTTTATTTTTATCTTTACTATTTTAATATTATTACCTAAAAATATATTTATGTCTACAAAACAAGAATAAAATTTATATCTAAAATTACATATGTTTTTCGTGTCATTTTATATTTATTAAATATTGTAACAACCAATTACACTAAAATCTTTTATATGAATAAGGTCACTTAAGCTTATAAGTTATTTATAAACCGTGTAATTTAGTTTAAGGTTAAAGCTCAAAAGTAATTTTGCAGAGTTAGGATTTTGATTTGAATAATGTTTTTATTCACATAGTTAATATACTCTTTTCATTTCTTTACTACTCGTTTGAGGTTATAATATATAAAAATTAAGAAAATTAATTAATTCTCTTATTTATATTAAAATTATTTACAATTTCTTAATTTGTCTTTTATTTTTCTTTTTTTATTATTTTGGTGTTTTATATATTATTGCTTCTCGTTTTTTTAATAAGGCTATACTTGAGAAAATAATAACCAATATCATCTTAAAGTTTTAATGACAAATAAATAGAAACAAAAATTTTCTTAAAAAATGAAAGATAAAAAAATGGAGATAGTAATTATTATTCTTAACTATATCTATCCCTACCCATAAAATAAATTTAATTACAAATCATAAATTTATATATCTATATTTAAAAAAGAAAAAAAATGGGATGCAACTAAATCAGCAATTTGGGCACGCCACCACTTTGTTTATTCAAAGTTAAAACAAAATAATTACAAACTAATGAGAATTTTCTAAACTCACATTTCTTTTTAATTCTAAAAGGATGTATTCACGACCAAACGATTTAATTTTTCAGAGGATGTGTTCTCACGAATTTTATGGAAAGTGGAAACCTTTATTGGACATATGGGACGAAAATTCAAGGAAAGTTTCAAAATTTTATTTGAAGTTTAATTAGGTCGAGGAATGTCACAAGTTGCACGTAAGGACCACTCCATAAAATTTGGATATATTAATTTTTGCATATTAGTGAACAAAATTAGATATTTTTCTGTTTAGTCCGTCGTATTATTCACATAATTTGTTGGTCATGAACAAAATTTTGTGACAGACGTAGCGTAGTCACGTAGAATATAGGTTGAGTCTCCAATCATGCCACTTAGAGAACTTTGTATATAGCGTGGATATTGCTCTTTAGTGTCCGTTGGCTAGAAACTGCATATATCTAAACCAATGAAATGAATTCAAACATTTAAATTTCAATACATAACAATAAAATTTCCAACTTTTTCTTTTAACTAAATTCTGAAATCAAAATGGTTAGTTCACATGGTCCATCCACTCAAATATTCTCGTTAACTAAAGCTTGAACTATGGAAGCTTAAAAACGACGATACACTCTGGCATTTACATTTTAAATTAAAAACGATGAGAAACGAAGTACACATTTGGTTTTATGTTAAAATTTTAAGAATTATGTTAAGATATCCGTTAGCATGATTTTAGATAAATTCTTACACAGGTTGAAGAGTTTATTACAAATTTAAAATTGATTATAAATTAAAGTAATTTTAGGTAATCTTTTATTAGATAGAATTTTTATACTAAAGTTTTATTATTAGTTTTTATAATAAAAATAACAAAAAATAAATAAATTATATTCATTCAAAATCAACGTTACAAAATCAATTCATTCAAACAAAAATTTCAATGCTCGTCTACGCACACGAAACCGGAAAGGAAAACGTGATCTCTCATAGTTAGTTATGAGAAACAATGGAGATGGGGCACTTCTCTCTCTCATTCTGTTAGGGTTAAAACAAAACACATTCATGCAACGGGAATCACTTTGTAAAACACAGTAAATTTCTCTTTCATTCAACGACTAAGTTACAATCTTGAAAATAACCAATAACTACATTCATAAAGAGATCTATCGATCCTTATGACCACTTGAAACAACGTCGTTTTAGATGACATCAGAAGAAAATCTCCTAAATCCACGTTACATCTTATTGTTAATTTTCATTATAAAAAATAATTGTATGGTTATTTTTTTTTCTAGAAGTTCATTTTATTTTTTAAAATGAGGAATGTGATGGTCAAGCGTGCTATAGAATTTAGAGTCGCCATGTATGACCACAGCTGTAGACTGTCCTAACAAATTAAAAAACAAACAGTAAAATAAAATCAACTTTCACACCCAGCTGGAGGCTGTCCTAACAAATTAAAAATATAATCAGCTTTTTCAAAACAATTCATCCTTTCCTCTCTGTTTTCTGCGTTCCTTCTCTTTTCATGCTGTTTGGCTTAACCTCTATCTGAACTGTGCAAAGCCGTAATTTATCAATTCAGAAAGATCTGAGACTCTCTCTCTTTTCTTTGAGCGTTATCAGCTGCATATAAGTTGAAGACTCGGAACTGATTCTCGTCTGCTGCAAAATCAGGTTACTTCTCATTTCATTCATTTTCTTTTTCTCTCGTCAACTTTTCTCTTTCTATAACTTTTAGGGTTCAAAAGATCACTTGAACGTTTTGCTCTTCTTCTTTCTTAGCCTAGTGCTTGATTCTCAGATCTAGTGTTTTTGCATTCTTGTTCGATTTTTGCGTGCTCTCTACACTCTTCGCGGTTCGGTTACTGCGAAAATTGTTGCCTAAGGAATTGAGTGTTCTAGATTTTTTTTTTATTTTTTGTTCTAGAACATTCTAGACGCATTGTGTGGAGCAGGACGTGGCTGATCGTGGTTTCGGATGAAAGCATGAAAAGTTTAAGTTCATTTCTCTGTAGCTTTTGGAGCAATCTGATTTTGCTTAATTGGATTTTGTTTATTTTCGCGAGTCATTGACGTTTTATGTTATATATGCTGTGATGTGTCTCAACAGAAGTGGAAATGAATTGTTGCCTAAAGAATGGAATGTTATAGATTTTTTTAATTATTTGTTTCGGAACATGCTAGACGCATTATGTGGAGCTAACGCGGATGATCATGGTCTTGGATGAAAGCATGAAAAGTTTTAGTTCATTCTCTGTAGCTTGTGGAGCAATTTTTTGTTTATTTTCGTGAGTCATTGACGTGTTATGTTATATATACTGTGATGCTTGCAACAGAAGTAGAGATGGCAAGTCGAGTGAAGGAAGATGAGAAAAATGAACGAATAATTCGAGGTCTTCTCAAACTCGCACCAAATCGAAGATGTATTAACTGTAACAGCCTGGTAGGATTTTTTTCTCCCCTATTACTCTCTCTCTCTTTTGGACTTGTTCTGAATTAGCGGATTGAGGTATTGTTAGGTGCTGTTTGAGCTAGTGAATTTTCCTACTTTGTACCATTGAAGGTATACTACATCAGTTTATAACATTCAAAATATAGTTAAGGTGAGGGACATTTGTATGGTATACATTCATGGTGATGTAATAATTTCTCTTACACTTCAACACCTCAGAATTTCTGTGTGGAATTATGGTGTGTGCCCCAAAGTCATTAATGTTAGATTCATATGGACTCTGTTATCACAGGAAAGTCACTTTAAATAGATTGCTAATTAATAGAAAAAAAATGGTCTGACAGAAGGAATTCATTGCAGCAAGGAATTGTGGGTTTGTTTAACCATCCGCAAATTATTGCACACGTTATGACAGAGAAAACGAGAGAGCAATTTTTTTTTTTTTTGCTTTTGGCTGAATATCTGTTTAAGGTGCAGCAAACAGACAAACACACACGCTAATGACGAGCAGTTTCTTGTTGAATTTGAATATGCTAGAGTTGATGACACAAATAGTGTCCCGTGTATGGCATGTCAACCAATACGAAGGAGTCTTTCATTTAAGTGTCAAACTGTCAATTATTGAAAATTATAGCAGAGTTAGATATTGCTATCTTGTTAAGTGAGCCTTTACTCCGTTAATAATATTTTTTATTTTTGGAATTTTAATTATTAAACAAGGAACTTCTATGTCAAATAATTTACAAGCTTGTTCTGCCTTATGCCTTTATTAATATTGACTATAGACAAGTTTTTACAAAATTTGTGTCTGTATAATAGTTATGATGAAGTTTCGGGAAAAAAAAAAGATGTGCTCAGATTTTCTGTAAGATCATGGTTGTATCCCATTAAAATTGTTGGGATGATAGTAGTACCCAGTACCTATTGATAGTCTCTAGATTCCATGCAAAAAAGAAGCCTTAAACGAAGAGATATAAGATAGGATGCTTCTGTTGGCCATGTTTATTGTTGTTTTTAGACTTTGATTTAAAAGCCAGTAATCTCTACCAACTTTTAGAGTGTTGTTCTGATTGCATTCTTCTGAACCTAGCTAGGAAATTGTTGAATTTGATGATGAGATTTGAGACAAGTCTGTTACATTAAATTCTTTTTTCTTTTCTCTCTTGTTAGGGACCCCAATATGTGTGCACAAATTTCTGGACGTTTGTTTGCACTAACTGTAGCGGAATACAGTAAGTACTTAAAATCTTTTTGCTTACGGTGATGTATTGGCTTTGAGGATTGTTGAATAGATATTCTTTAAGGTGCATTGAGAACCTACTGTACTGACTAGTATGGCTCTTTTTAATGGACTTGAGTTTTGCCATGTGCCTATAGTTTACAGACTTTCTATATGTTTTCTTCATGTTCTACTAGTCCACTAAAAATGAATCTTGAAATGTCTGTATGTATACTGTGTGTTGTTATAATGTTGTTTTTGATGGATTGGAGTTCCTAAATTGTAAACCTACAAAAAACTGATTTCTTTGGCTGATTTTATCCAAATTGTAATTTGTTTAAATATTCTGTTGTACTAGAGAGTAGAGATAGGACAATATTGTTTAAGTTTTCCTTTCTTCTCAACTGCTTTTTGTTTGAATTTCCAGCCGAGAGTTTACACATCGGGTAAAATCGATTTCAATGGCTAAGTTTTCTGCACAGGAAGTTAGTGCACTTCAAGAAGGAGGAAATGAGGTATGAATGTTGTTTTGTGCTAAAGCTTGTTCTAGATAATAGATATCTTCAGTCTCACACACGTTACACATTTCATAAGTTGATTTTCATTATATCTAATATTTGCAGCGTGCAAAAGAAATCTATTTTAAAGAATGGGATCCACAACGTCATTCTTTGCCAGATAGCAGGTAAGCATATGCTTGTTAGCTTTTATGTATTTTTGCAGGGTGCATTATTCTGATTAGCATAT
This sequence comes from Mucuna pruriens, assembly GCA_025330945.1. Classification (NCBI taxonomy): domain Eukaryota; kingdom Viridiplantae; phylum Streptophyta; class Magnoliopsida; order Fabales; family Fabaceae; genus Mucuna; species Mucuna pruriens. The sequence goes on from JAENHJ010000424.1 coordinate 249,512, forward strand.
CTGGTGCCAGCAATATTGACAGGCTCCGGAACTTCATTAAGCATGTTTATGTGGATAGAATATTCAGCGGTGAGAGGACCTATGACAAACCTCCAAGAGTAAAGGTAGTAGAGTGCCTGTTTTCTTCTTTGGATTTTCTATTTTATGCAGATACAAAGTAGTCTATCACAAGTTTAATTTCAACCTATGAAGCACTGATACATGACACAAATTTAAGGACAAACCATATTTTACAGCATATATGGACACACATGCACAGAGAGAGAGAGAATTGAAAATTGAAGGCATCATAATATATATATATATATATTTATAACCTTCAACATTTACCATATCTTAAAATATGTCATATATGCCAACCTGAAGTGAAAAAGTTGGGCGAAATGAAATGGTTACCTGATAAAAACACTGCTACTTTATTTTCCCTTTTTATTATTATAATTTGGTTAAAAGTTTAAAACAGGTTCACCTCTTTTGATAATAAAAAAAATAAAAAATAGTCCAGTGCTTGTATACATGTTGGACCCGAAAAATTATTTTTTTGAATCAAACACATATGGGCACATGCCAGTCTGTCATGTTGGATATGTGAGCCTGCTTTGTAGATTTAACTAGTAACTGTTGCTTTTGCTTATCGCTTAAATGTGTTAGCTAGATCTAATTCTCTTTTCTAACGCTGCATGTTATACAGGGTGACAAGGATGATTTCTATGAAAACAAGCGGATGGAGATGTATCAGGGCGGACCTAAAAGCCCAGCATATGAAGACACATATGAACGTCGTTACAGCGACAGGTCTAGTCCTGGTGGAAGAAGTCCTGGATATGATCAAGAAAATAGGCATTATGGTGATTACAAGAGAAGTCCTGGTCATCCTCCAATAATCAATGATTGGCGTCGAGAAGATAGATTTGGAAATGGACAGAAATTTGAAGATCATAGAACATCTGATGGAAATAATAAAGTGGAAAGCCATTCTCCTGAGCAAACCCAGGATCTGGATTCTTCCAGCCCACCTGTGGTCCGACCTGTTAGAGAGATCTTGGGAGAAAATGTAGTACCTCTTCGAATTAGTGAACCCCCCAAAACAAACAGTGGACAGGCTGCTAATGGCTCAGGACTCACACAGGTGAAGTTATTACTGATGATGTTTCATATGCTTCAACCATCTGTGTTAGGAGTTAGGACAATTAATTGGGACAGTTATGATAGTTAGTAGAAGGGGTTAGTTGGAAGGGTTTTGTGAGGTAAATAAATAGGAGGGAAGGGATTCAGATCAATATCTTTTTTGTAAAATGAGCAATGCTCAGTAAGCATCAGATGAACAGTGGGAAGTGACAAATTAGCATGAACATCAACTTGTTCATAGTAGGGGTGGCAAAGCAGGTTGAGGCTGCAAAAAATGGTGGGGTGGACTAAGTGGCTCAACCCACCAGCCCACCCCGCCAACCTGGCAGCCATTGGCGGAGTGGGTTGGCCCAGCAGTATTATAATTATTTTCTCTAAAAATGCGTTGCTTCTGCATGTTGCGTATCACATGCCTTTGTGACTACGTGGTCTCGGATTGCCTTTGCATGGCCTCCGACCCACCACCCAACAAATCACAATCTTACGCTGTGCCATTCTCCTCCCCTGCTCTCAAATTGCCATGGCCATCACTCTTTAAGCCTCTGCAATCAAGGCCCCCAAGGACCACTGTGGTGTTGTGCTGCCCACCACCACCGATGATGGACTACACAGTAACCTCTTTGGCCATTTCTCCCCCTCTGTTTTTGCATTGCCTCTGTCACGCGATGCTGCTTCCAGCAACTTCCTAATCATTCATTATGATTTTATTTTATTTGTTTTTATTAGTTTAATTAGCTTTATTTGTATTATTTTACTTATTTGCCATTGTTTACTCGTGTTGGACTTGCTAGATGCACAGTGGGGCTTGACCCACCCAGTTCTCCTAATTTTCTTTTTTTCCATTTTCAATCTTTATTATTTGTTGTATATAAATATGCTTATATTATTATGAAATATGGTCACAGGACAGCACTATTAGGTACAAAAAATGGGGGAGTTTTAATGATTCTAATTTGGGTGCATAAAATAATAGTAATAAAAATAACTTTACAAACTAAGAACGATCTACTAAAAATGAATCTATTTCTTTTTTTTACGGGCCAACCCACCCAGGTAGGCCAGAGCTTCCAACCCACTCATAGAAAGTGGGCCAGCTTGCCCCACCCTGTTTTTGGTGTGCTGGCTTACTTTGTCACCCATACTTCATAGTTCTCTTATTAATCTATCTCTGTGATGTGGCTCAGTATTTACTTTCTTTACTGTGAATTTTAAGGGATGGCCTCCCCTTCCCTCTCCCCCTTTTACTTTGTAAATTTCCCATGATTGATTTTCTACCAAAAAAAATATTATCATAACTGACTATTGTAATTCTAATTGCAGAGAACTGCATCTTCCAGTAGCTTGGCATCCAGCAATGGAACTCCATCAGAAGTTAAGCTTGAAACTATTAAGAGCCTTATTGATTTTGATGCTGATCCTGAACCGCCTGTTGCTCCAGCAATTCCTCAAGCCCAGCAAACTACTGTAGCTCAACTTGGGATGCCTGCAAATTCCAATGATAATAATTGGGCCTCTTTTGATGTTGCTCCTGAGGCAAAAGCATCTCAGGGTCCTTCAAATGTAAATCCACTGGAATCTGTGCTGTCTCAATTGTCAGTACCAGTATCTTTACCTGCTCAAGTTTCTGGAGCCCAAGGTGATCCCGGTGTTGCAACAGCTTTTCCTGGGAGCATGTGACAAGATTATTAATAGTCAATGACTCATCTGTTTCACTTGCAGGACCTGTAATGGGATCAGCTCTTACTGCTACTGCTGCTGGAGCTCCAATCATTAGCAGCTTTTCAACAATCCCAGCCAGTGGTGCTTCAGTAACACCTTCTGGAGTGATGACAACATCATCTCTCAATAATGCAGGACAGTGGGCTAGTTTGCAGTATCATCAACAGCAACCTTTGTTCACTGCTGCTGCTAGTCAGCCTACTATTCAACAGTCTACACAAGTTGGTAGAGCTTTGAATAATCAGGTTTGTCTTATTAATTGTCTCAAATGTTCTGTCTATTAATTCAGATGTGATATTTATTCAACCTTTCTTGGAAATTTCTTGCAGCCCTGGAGTGTTCCTTCTGTACCATCAGTACAGGGGAATCCAAGCACACCAATGCCTCATGCATCACATCTTGTCCCAATGTCTGCCAATGAGGCTAAACCCAGTGTTGTTTTACAACCTTCTACAGTAGACATAAAACCAAGTGGAAGAAGCGAGCTTCCTGAGGTATTCTTTACTCCATATTTTACTTCACGAAATGACTATATCATGCAAATGATTGTGTGTATCTATTGTTTATCTTAGGGAAATAGTTGTGATTTCTGCAGGATCTATTCACTGTAAAATATTCATCCTTCCCTGCTCCAGTCCCAGGTTGGCAAATGGGTTCACCTCCTAGCATGGGTATCTCAACTCAATATAATAATGTGGTGGTACTGTTACAATCCAATTTATTAGTTTACAACATTATGTTAATCTGTTGCTATGGGCTAGTACAATAGTATGATGCATATCTCATAAATTTCTTCCCACTGTTACAGCCCATGCCAAGTTTTCCACAACCATCAAAATCAACAAATCCATTTGATGTCAGCAACGAACCAACTCCAGTTCAAGCCCCAACAGTATGTGACTTTCATTGATATACTAGTGTGTAATATTCCCAGTGATAGATTGTACACTATTGGTCCTATTTTGCACAGGTCATACGTGAGTATTGTAGTAAACCATTTATATTTAATATTGTTGATTTGGGATTTTGGCTCTTCTAAAGTACATTAACGTGTTTTGGATTTGTCCACATTTGAGTTTTTAACTCAATTTATTTCTTTGTCATTAATTACTAAAGTGATAATTACATTCTGAAATTTGCATCTTTCTTAGAGGAGCCTCATAAATGCTGGAATATTTTGTCTCTGTTTTCTTTCTCTGATCATTTGGCTTTGAAAAGGCTGGAATATTGAAGTATGATATACTGACTTTCCAATATGTTAATTGCACATTTTGGTTGATGCTTTATGGTTGGTGTTCCTTGGCTGCAGTTTCCTTCCATGACATCTTTGCAAGGTGCTCTGCCTAGTGTAACACCTTCCGCTACAATGCACCCTTCAAACATGGGAAATCTGTCTCTTGCCTGGAATCCAGCCTCATCATCATCATATGCATCATTGCCGCCTCCTCAAGCACAAACTCTTGCACTAGCAATGGGACCAGGTCTATTACCATTTCCTCAATCAATTACTTTATTTATGCCAAGGCAATTTCGGTCTATATCTGTATCTTAAACCATGTTAAAATCTCAGGGGCATACATGGGGCAACAAATAGCAACTGACATGCCAATGCCAAGGTAACTAATTGTTCTTTAGCCTTGATAATTTTTTACTGTTTTAGGCTAGATTGTTTCTTTTCTCTTGGAAATTCCTCTTTTGGGTCCCAATCATTCGTAAAAAATGTCCCATGTATGGAATAATAAAGTGAACCCTGTATTCATTAATAAACACTCATACTTTAGCATCACATTTCATCAGCTCACCAGCTATTGTTCCTTGAGTGGGCTGCTATTAGGTGTGATTACTGAGAACTGAGTTTTTTTTGTTATTTGTGAAGTAATCTGTGCAAGGGGCAATTTAGTGTGGTATGGATAGGGTCGATAATTGTTTGTTGTGGTTAGCCACTGCCTTCCTTGCCACTTAATATTTATAACTGAATGTATATGTAGGCATCAAGGATTTGGGAGTTTTGCTACCGAGGGAACTGCTTTTGGATTATCAAATCCTAATCAGCAGCTGACTGGTAGGTTGTCAACTGCTGTTATCCCAAACCCTTACCGTGCAGGAGGAGGGAACCCTTTCGGATGATCTATAAGTTTTTTACTGCTTGGACTCTTTTTAAGTCATGCATCGATTTGTGTGCAAACATAGTTGAATTTTCTGTCGTTTGTCAGTCAAAGCGAAACACTCGTCAAGCATATTCAGAGATTTATGACCAGTCACCATTCACCTGTGGGTACAAATTCAAATATTTGCACCTGGCCTTGTAAATTGTTTATTTATTGTTATAGGAAAAGATGAAGGCAAAATCTGCCTTGGGGGTGGGGGGGAGTTACAGAGACTCTTTCTCGGAGAGAAGGTCCCTTAGTATCACTTTTCAGATTTAATTATTTTATTTTATAATCTCATAATTTTTTTAAGATCTTTCTATTCCTTGAGATACATGAAATCTCCCTGTTTAATAATTGTCAAGTTTGAGTTCTATGCCTCTATCTGTTTATTGAAATTGTTATATGTGATTGTGGTTAATTTTTTCTTTTATATTATACTGCTTAGGTGTTACATAATGCACTTCAATATCTTAAATGTTTACTTTGTAAGAAATTAGTGGCAATAAAGCCATTTCTTATTGAGTGAATTCGGCTACAGATAAAAGAATTTAATTAAAAGGCGTTAGTAATAATGTAAAGGGTTTTTAAATTGTCATACATGTGAAGTTTGTTGATATTTGTAACAATTATCTTAAAAGTTATCTTAAGAATGAATTTTAATTAATTGATAATATAAAAAACAAAATGATATTTTTCTTAGAAAACTTTTGAAAGAGTGGATATTGTTTTTATTAAGAATTTAATTAAATATATTGATAGTGTAAAATATTTGTGCATTATTATTTTATTATAAATTGTTATATAATAAGAATGTTAATTTTTATAATAATTAGTTTAAAAAATACATTTAGAATCATTTTTAATTGGTTGATAGGATAAAAAATATTACACCAACTATGCATGCATAATTTGACTTTGCAATATAAGTTAAAAGTATGAAAGATAAAATAAACATCAAGAATTCTTTGCATCTCCCAGGATAAAGGCTATTTTCACAAGTAAAAGAGGATCACATTGTACCGTGTCAAATTGAAGATGTATTTTAGAGTTATATTTTAAAATTATTATAATCTTAGTCAATCTCAATTGAAATATGATTTTTAAATTTTATCATTAATTATTTTTTAATGGATAAAATATAATTTTAATCTTTCGGTTAAATTTTTTATTCCTTTTCTATCTCTTAAATTTATTTATTTTTACTTTAATTTAGTATCATAAAATATCTTCGTTTAATTAAATTGGTCATTATATTATATTAATGATATTAATTTTGATTGACATGATGTTTTTTTTACAATTTGTTACATGTTACTAGATTAACTAAATTAGTGTGATACTTACCAAAAAAAAAATTTAGCCTATTGGAAACACTTTAGAAGATCAAAATTAAAAAAAAAAAAAAACTTAAAAAATCAAAATTAAAATAAAATATTTAGACAAAAAACCAAAATTATATTTTAACTTTCTTTAATTCATTTTTTTATACAAGTTTTCTTAAATTTGAAAATACCAATGCAATTGACGAAAATCTGGTTAATAATATATGTTTAGTATTCCAAGGGTTTGAAAAAAATTCCTTTCCCGCACCCCCAAAGATTGCATGCCCACTTATTGTTAGTGACAGCACCAAAACTCCATCATCGAGACTAATAAGTAATAACTAAAGTTTATGAATGAAAAATCTAATTAGCATCTATTAAATTATTTTAAAATACATTATGTTCCCTAATTGACATATGTACAGGTAAAAAGTGTATTTTTCTTTATAATCCCTTGGACGGAACATTGCTTCTGTCTAGTGTCCATTGAAGAATCGTTTCCTCTGCCAGAGAATTTCCTTGATGTTGCAATTGCAATTCCTTTTCCTATTTCAAATGCTGGAAGTGTTCACTACATGTACAACTGAGATATGGGACTATGAAGATCTTAATCCTTGAAAAAAATATCAAAACTAGAATGGTTTATGTTTCGGACGTTCTCAAGTAGAACCAGTATGTCTGCTATTCCATATGATTGGAGCTATCAGCATCCACACTGTCAAAAGATACGAATATCGTTTCGTTGAGCTTCAATCGTTCAAGAATTATACGGAAAGAGTAACTAAACCTATGTTTATGAGTTTAAGATATCATAACTTTTATTATGCTTAGATAAAATTCATATCTTCATGCCAGGCTTTGTTTTACCAAAAATACTTACAATATACACAGACTGCCAACCATTCATTTACTATTTTGACCCAGGTGCTGGTCCAACCCACATCAAGTGTCCATCTGCAGAAGAATAAAGGTATTACATCTTATGAACTTGCTATAACATGTATGAAAGAGCTGAAAGAAAGACAGAATCAACTTCAGATGAACTTGCTAGTAGCACTATAAGTGAGAATCTAAAAAAACAGAATATCATTTCAGTAACAACATATTCGAGGTGACACTGCTGAGTGCTGACTAACTATTATATTACCTTGTTAATTCCTCTAAAGTGAAGGAGATTTACTTTAGAAGATTTAGAGAATCAAATAGTTATAATTATTGGTTTAAAAGAATGATAGTGTGATTCAAATAAGACACCTCTAAAACTTAATGGGAACCACATTTATTGGGTTATATGGCATCTTAATTTGTATATGACTATTTGCCGATTATCAACTTGAAATGCATTTCCTTTGTTTGACCTCATTTGTTTCTCTTGGGACAAAGCAAAATAAGAAAACCCAGTAAGATGCAGATAACATGATATGGACCAAATACAGAAGGGGAGGAGACCATACTTTCTCATAGAATGATGACTGTTCCACCCAATCAATAGCATAGCAAAGTACATTGCTCCCGTGGCAAAAACAAAATGGAAGAAGCCATAACCATAAGGTACATCATCCTCTGTTGGTGTACGATCCTTCCTAAACTGCAGGGATCCGTCAGATATGTATTGAGGACATACTGCTAAAATTCAAGTTAAATTCAGTTTGTAACTAACCTGGAAGCATTTGGAGTCTATGCCTGTTGAAAATGTCGCGATAACGATTGCCAGTATTCCAACAACAAAGCTCTGCCAACAAAAGCCATTGACACAGGTCAACCAATAATGAACAACTAATTGGGATTATAGATTTTGAAGATTTAAAAAATAATTACCAAGCCATTAAAAGAAGATATGATGATATTTACAGCCAAAAGGCAAAGATATTTTTTCTTAAAATGAGTTTAAATATTTTCATAATAGACAAGAGATGTTGAATTATATTTTCTGGGAAGAGTATCAGTTTTTCCTGGCTCTTATTAAATGGATACATGTATATGAAATGAGCATGTAACTGAGCTAGAGACTCGGGGTCGAATATACAATAGACATATATATTAGTAAGGTCATAGTTTAAAGAGCTTGTTCCAACTTCTAAGACTCCAAATTTCAGTGTAGCAAGAATTGCTATATATTACTCTAAAAATAACACAGTAGAAATGGAAATATATTACAATGATGCTTAGCCAGTCTGTTTTGGTTGCAGAGTCTGACTTCCTGATGCAATTTTCTCCAGCAGGTTCACTGCATGCAAAAATATTCTAAAGCTCAAATTCAATAGAAATGAAACGGGAGGTTAAAAGGGGTTGCATAAGCAATAAATTAATAGAAATCAAAAGATATGATGCTTTATTTTTGGATCGTTTTACTCCGATGCCTTCTTTGGGAGATAATATCACACTAAACAATAGAAACTAAATGCATTGGACAGCAACATCGATAGATACTAATCCAAAACTATCAAGCAAAGATAGGTAGCCCTGCCTTCTAATAGCACACCAGCAGAGGAAGACAACATAAAGCCCCATCAGGCCTGGAGTTAGAATGCCAGCATCAACCTATTGCAGATAAAGTTAGAAATTCAACATCAAGTCTTGGACGATGAAGTGAATTGAGCAAGACAAATAGAACTTACTTTTGGGTGCAGAGACACACTTGTCATGAGTTGGAGAAGTACTAGCGTCCAAGTAATGAAGAAAATGTTGAGGAGGCAAGATGGCTTTGGTGCATACCATATGTACATCAAAATGATCCCCACCAGACAGACAACATATGCAGTCGTTGCAAATAACATCACATGGATTCGGCTGCATGAGAATTGATGATTAATGCAAACATTTACAAAATATGGAATCTTATCCCTGATACCATCCTAAATAAATTGGTTAACTTGTTTGTCAGCCTATCAAAGCTTAACAAGTGGAATAGGGATGAAATGCACAAGCATAGTTTTAGGTTTGTTGCCCCACTGCTGGCTACATAAGAGGGCTTGATACTAAATTGCTAAGATAAGCTAGAATACAATCGGTCAAACAATTACTGGTAATCCCACTCTAGACTGAGTACTTTTAATGCTAATATGGATTTAGAAAATCAAGATATTTTTTTCTCCTTTTGTCTTCGTATCGGTACAACAATCAATTATTCAATATCCAAAAATCAATGAACATGCCTTCTACCGAGAAATTGTTAATTGGTCCAAGACTATCATGGTTCCTACTAATCTCTAAGTAACACATAGTTAAGTGTTATTAATTCTTTCTTGTAAATTAAAAAACTTAAATATGTGTCACATAGAAATTGATTGGGACCATATTAGATACATGGTAGTCTTGGATTACTTAATAATTTCTCTCTAAAACGTTAAATAATAAAACCTTCAAAATTTACATAGCTACAATTTTCTCAAGCCTATTGTTTGTCCTCAGGAAGCATGTGTTTCCGTTAGTTCTTTAACTGATAAAATCTTACCAACTTGCTGCAAATTTTTCTGACTCACAGCAATCATTCAGCCATGTAATGAAACTGATTATGCTTATTAGTTGAATAAGGAGGAAAACCCTGAAAAAGGAATATAGCAACATTTTAAGTATTCACGGATCAGTTAGAAAAATGGCATGACTAAATTATTTGTAATGGATTAAAACTGTACCCTGCACCAAAATGAGCCACCTCCCCTGCCAAAAGAATAGTATCAGAGGAATGATAAGGTTATAATAACTACGTTTTGATATTACAGAGGATGCATTTTATCTAGGAGGCTTGTTGAAGTACAATTTACTAACCATAAATCTGAATAAATCCAGAAGGGAGTAGAAATGGGATGACAGTCGTGACGACCCAGAGAGCAATCTTGACTGACCACCATCCAGAGTGCCATGTATCTCTCACATTGTTCATTTTAGAAGTGCGAGCAGTTGACAAAAACATTATGATATAAAATATCTGAACTTGGGTTAAGGTTCACTTATTCACTTTAAATATCATAGGATTAAGCCATTGACCTAAGATTAAGTGCCATAGTTATGATATAACACTTTAGTCAATTTATCGATTTTCAATTTATTTTTTCCACCAAGCATAAGCAAACATAAACTACTGTTAATCAAATTACTAATGGTTTCTTTTCTACAAACCTTACACAAAACCTTTACCGACTATTTCCATGCATATAATTGAAAAGGATACAAAGCAACCCAAGCTCACACGCAAAACGCCTTCAGCATCCAAACAGTCTTTTCCACCATTGCATCCTTTTAATCCTGAAGGTTCAATATATTAGATTTTAAGCTAATGGCATCATATGAAAATAGTATGCTAAAAAATGAAAACAGCTTTAGATGGAGGGAACATGATCTCAGTCGTCCCATGAGTGAACATGAGGTGTACCAACAATTTCTCTTGACTGAATTGAGTGATTTGCTAACATTTAAGTCCAACTTAGTAAATAGACGGATAGACAAGTGGTTTTTCTGTTCAAGATTTATAAATGAAATGCTTGCTTATTCCACTTTGGTCATCAAACAGTTTCATAATGAATACATACCAAGAAGTACATTGTGAATTCCTGAATATTTTTCATTATATAATGATTATAAAATAATGCATGCATTCAGATGAGACGTCAGAAGGTCAGATTTGCAGGCTGAGATGGTGAATCTTCAGAGAACCAATAGGCAGTATTAAGAAGAAAACTATTTCAATTTATATAAAATGCAAATGGAATATTTAAAAATAAGAACCGGATCTGAAAGAAGCATTACGAAACTAAATGTTATGGCAGTGGGATGTGAAAGTTCATCACTTTAAGGATTTTAAGAAATCTTACTCTTCATTTCTGTTAAAGCACCACGACCATAATCCCGGGCAGCCCATGCTAAAAGATTGGCCACAAGAAAAATCAAGGCATAGGCATATCTTGCCATCCAAGGATTCGATGCATTTCGGAATTGACTGCACCACGAAGAATCCTTGGATATGATACACCTCTCGTTGCCACTGTTGCTTTCTCCAGCTTCCATCTCTTCTTCTACACAGCAGTGCTACGCAGAGCATGAATGAAGCACAGAAGAAATGGGCGTCAATCCTTTAAGATCTTCTATTCCATTCCCTGTACTGTGTTATTCAGAAAAGACTCATCATTGTCATTGGAGGTCCATTACTATTTAACAAAGCCTTAAATGAAATAAAAGAACAACTTAAATCTTGGGGAGGTTTGGGAAACTTTCATGGTCAAATTTAACTTATGGTTTTGTCTTCACGTAACTGGAGAATAATAGCTGTTTCATTTTTTTTTTCCTTTGGTAGTGAATAGTAATAGTCATTTCATTTCACTTGTCCTACCTGTCATGCCTTTTTTCGGCAAACCATTCACTATCAATCATGGTAGAATAAATTCTAATTCCGACAGTTTAAATGGTACGTCAAATGTCTTGCCATAATTTCTCATCGCTTTAGATCTCAATAATAAAGTGGTCAACGGAAGAAATAACTCTCTCCCCCTGAAAATATTATTAACTCTCAGTCCCATACTCAGATGGCAAAATTTAATTTCAAGTTCCCACTTAGAAGCACTTGCATAAATCACAAATGTGATGGGAATTACGTAAAAACGCATCAACGTATTAAGTTAGAACTCAAAACCGACTTCATCGTCCCAGTTATTATCTCTACACAAATACATTATGACGGTATATCCTCTAGAAAATAAAACATATATTAAAAAACGCAAAAAAAAGATAGAGGAGAAAACACTTTAATTTCGGAGACATCTATCAATACTTTGGTAGTTAATATAACTTATCAACCAATTTTCATATCATTTATCACTTGAATAGTCAATAAGTATTTAAAAAGTAAAAAATAAATAAAAAATAAAAAAAGAGGCAGGTTCTAGATGAGAAAAGAAATGAGAACCTGTTGTTTTATCTTCAAATATTAAAAAGAAAGAAAGAAAGAAAGCGAACCTCAATTATCAATGCTAGAGTTTTATTTATTTATTTATTTATTTGAAGCAGTTGAGTGCAGTGGAGTGATTCGTTTTCCTTTACCTCGAAGTAAGCGTCTAAACTTTGCTTAGTTTTCTTTAATTTTCTCGGCAAACAAACAGCATCGATCGTGCAATATGCATTAAGCAGATTCTAAGCGGAAAGGAAATGCCTACGACGTTACTATACGAGATAGAAGATCACAGAAAACGAATCAATGAGACGAACTCGCGATCCAGCAAAAGAACATGCAAAGAAATGTGAAGAAAACAGAGAGGTAGAAACAGAGTTTTCAATTCTTCAAAGACAACATTCACATTATAATGCGTAATAAATTAATGATGAATATAGAATAAAACATTGGAGCCTGAAAAAAGTAAACGAAGGCTTGCAGGTTGCAAATGGAGATGAGAAACAAGAATCGCTTGACGCAAAAGCGAGGAATGTAAGAAATGGAGAAATGCAAGTACCTGAGAGAGAAGAAGATCAGAGCAATGATGAAGAAGACGCAGATCTAGTTACGAGCGAACACGAAACACTGTTTCTTGGAGAGGCTCCGTTTCATTCTCTTTTATTTTTCGGTTTCTCTCTTTTGAGAGAAAAAAATTTAAAAGAAAAAAAAAGGAACGAACAAAAGAGAGAGATTATTGATTGTTTTCTTTCCTTGTTCTTATGCTTTTGGCTCTTAGAATTAAAAATTATTTAAAGATCAGAGAGTTTGCTTTTGGTTTGGTGGTTTTAGTTTGCTTTTCGCCGCTTTTCCTTTCTTTTTTTTTCCCGCCGTTAAGCTTCTCTTTCCTTCCGCAACAGATTGGTGTTTCTTTCAAGCTATTCATTCATTTTTATTTTATTTTTCAATTCACCCTTCTAAAGTCCTATACATGTTATACTTTAATAATAATATATTACCAAACGCATATCTCGAAATCTAATCAGAGAAAGTAGGTACAATAAAATAATGATATATGAAATCAACCATTTTTCAGTGCAAACATCTTATTAATATTTATTTTTAATTTTATATTTCTATCTATACTATTATTTATTATATTTTTGTTTTTCTTTTCTTTTTTTCACTGGCTAAAATTTTGCTCGTGCGATGTTTGGAATTTTTTATTAAATTTAAATTATAATAATTAGTTAAATTAAAATTTAATTTAATAAAAAATAATAATACAATAAAATTCAAAAAGCATAAAATATTTTCTACGAAAATTTGTATATTAAAGAAATGAATTTTATGTGCATGAAATAATGATTGTGCTAAAAAGATCAAGTAAAAAATAATAATTTGTATCATAAATGTTTAAATAAATGCATAGTAACCAATAAATAAATAGATGAATTCAAATATTAAAATATAAAATTTTATTATTCTTTTTCCAATACTTAATAACGAAAAATAAAATAAAAAATAAAATATTTTATAAAGTATGCATCACAAATTTACTATCTATTAAAGTCCTAATAACTAGGACAATTTATTCAATAAATAAGAAATAAAATAATTTAAGAAAAAAATATTTATAAGTACCCCGTTTAACGATTTTTTTCAAAAATATACTATTAAAAATAAAATAAAAAAATATTTTTTTTTCTATTTTTAATTTGAAAAATAATTAAAGTTAAATAAAATAATACTTCTATCATTAAACATGAAAAAAAATCTCCCTAAACAAGGGGTACTTTAAATATTTTTTTATTACTTATTTTATTTAACTTTAATTATTTTTCAAATTAAAAATAAAAATTATTTTTATTTTATTTTTAATAGTATATTTTTGAAAAAAAATTATTAATATAACAAATGAATATAAGAATTTAAAAACTTGTAATTATAAAATATTATTTTATTTTTACTTTAATTATTTTTAAAATTAAAAAATAGTGAAAACAAATTTTTTTCACTTGATATTTTCTTTTTTAAAAAATCATAAATGTAATAAATAAATTCATAATGATCAATAAATGGTTGAAAAAATACAAATACTCAACAATGAAATCATTAAAACCTATTATCCTTCCTCTAATACCTAATAATTAAAAATTAATATTTTATAAAGTATACATTAAAATCACAGGTGTGAAAATATGCTAAAATTTATTTGGGCGAGAAGAGTTATGCTAAAATCTTCTTTCCTTGTTATATAAAAGCTTATAAAAATATTAGTTTGATTTAGTGAAAAAATGAAAATAAATAAATAAATTTATAAATTTTTTTATATAAGTTAAAAAATAAATTTAACTTAAAACTAAAATGTATAAATTTAACTTCAAAACATATAAAAATCCAAGTATGTAAATAATTTATATATACATATGTAGAGAGGGGTTAGTGTTACGTCTTTAAATTCAACCTTACATTCATAAATCACAGAAATATAGACCTCAACTTTGTTAGTCAAAGTTTGTTATTTAACGTGTTCTGTTAATCAACGTTTGTTAATAAGTCCTAGTCTTAAGGAAAGTTCTATTTTTTATGAATAATTTCTTTCATTTCTGTTTTATAAAGGCTTATATAAGCTACCAATAATACATTCACTCTCTCAATATTTTCTTGAGTCATAATTACTCCTGGCTCTAATATTTGGTATCAGAGCTCCGCAATGGTACTGTGTGAAGTGTGTGAGGAGAGAAACACGGACAGATCAATATGTCTACATCTGAGAAGTTTGTATAGCCGGTCATTTCAAGGTTTGATGGCCACTATGATTATTGGTCAATGACGATGGAGAACTTTCTACGAAGTAAAGAAACTATTCCTAAAAAATAGAACTTTCTTTGGGGCTGGACTTATTAACAAACGTGGATTAACAGAACACGTTAAATAATAAACTTTGACTAACAAACTTTGACTAACATTCCCTCCCTTAAGCTATAAGCATCTACAGTTAGCTTACTTCACTCAAAACCACTTCTCAAACTGCTCAAGCTTCAATGAAGGTCACTAAAGTAAGCTAATTGCAGATGCATATTCCTTAAGGAAGGAAATGTTAGTCAAAGCTTGTTAGTCAAAGTTTGTTATTTAACGTGTTTTGTTAATCCACGTTTGTTAATAAGTCCTAATTCCAAGGGAAGTTATATTTTTTAGGACCAGTTTTTTTATTTTTCTGTTTTGTAAAGGCTTATATAAACCACCATTTATTTCCCGATAAATAATACATTCACTCTCCCAATATTTCTTGAGTCATAGTTACTCTTGGCTCTAATAAACTTCGATCAAAACAAATTTTTCTCAATAAAATCGGATTAAGATAAGACAAATTCAGATTTAATTGTAAACCCCACGTCAAATAATATAAGTTGCAAGTTGCTAACATTTTCTAGGAAGTAATAGAAAGTTGATTAAGATGGGTCTCCAAAGATAGCTAAGGTCTACTCAATCTGTATTGATAACCAATGATGAGTTTATACTGATTAAAGGCGAAAATGAAATTTGAAATGTACTTATAAATGCACTTTGATATCCAAGTATATATGAGAACTAACATAATTACAGTATATGGATAGTGTGTATATTTGGTGTCAATATGGGTTGTCCTTTTATAGGGTTTGGTTGCAGGTAAGTCAAAATCAAGTGTGCCTGTAAGATAATGTTGTATAACGCAGATTAGATTCCTCTAATAAAAGAACATTCTAGAACTCTTGAAATGTGTCAGGAGAATAAGTGCACGAGATCCACTAGATTGAGTGAGTGTGTGGAGTACTAAGTAAAGCAACCTTTGGAGAGTTGCTCTTTGTCGGTATTTGAACGCATGGTGAATTGAGCCCTAGCTACCTGATTGGAAGCATTATTAATACCATTCCATGATGGGGGCGTATATATTGGATTAAAATAAATAGTTCAGATTAAAACGGTTTATTAAAACTTTCACGTGCCTCCTTTTATCACTTTGCAGCAATCAAAGGTAAATTCTTAATTTTCAAACACTCTACTTATCAGGCTTCCTTCTCCTATGGCACCTGCCACCCTCAATTTACTCTTTACTTTATTTGAAATTTAAAGCAATTTATTGAACGTAACTACGTAATTCACTTCAAATGACTGAAACAAGTGCTTCCCGATCCCAATCTTTCTACATACTCACAAATAAAATGTGAAAAACTCAGCCACTAATATAGAAAAAGTAATATAATACTGCGTATTGATATTTTAATCTTAAACCAATTTTTTATTAATCTCAGAGAAGTGGTTGGGTAGATTGAAGTACAGAGCCTGGTTGTATTCATATTGATCATATAAAAATGGAAATTCAATACTCATATTGTATTCATATTGATCTATCCACATCGTAATCACGCTCAATAAATTGCTTCAAAATTCAAATAATGTACAAACGAGTAAATTGAAGTGCAGTGCCTGGTTGCAACCGAGGGCGTTGGGTGCGGGTGCAAGCTGCGGGAGGAGAAGGAAGCCTCGTAGGTAGAGTTTTATTAAAAAAAATGTGTACCTTACGCTGGCTAACAGGGATACACTTGCTCCTTCTCTTCTTTCCTGGTACAAAGTTCTCTTTTCTGGTAAAGACACTCTCATGCTCACGTGAGAATTACTGTTAATGAGGTTAAGTTTATACGCGCACAGGTTGTTATATAAGAATATTGGTATTGATGATGAATATTATTACCTTATTATTGATTGTGTTTTTTCTTTTATACGACATTTATTTTCGTTAATTATAGATATGTGCTGCAATGGTCACTACGATAAAAAAAAAAAGTGAAAATTTAATTTTGGAGTCCATATTTTTTTCGCAAAAAAAAATATAGAATTAGGAGTTACCACTGACGTATTTAAGGAAAATATCAGAAAATCTTATAAGAAATAAGACGATATAACGAAAACAGATTTTAGATTCAAGAATTCATTATGCGTATGAAAGATGTTAGCACCATACGACGTTTATATTAATATGGTTACCTTAATTAGACGTGTAAAATTTATTATGACTTCTAAATTATCATTTTTATCTTTTAAATCTAAATAATTATTGGGAGAAAAGATTTTTTTTTAACTTAATGAGAGTTGTCTCTTACTCCCATGTATCTCCCTGCATTCCTCCCGTTTCTTTTTCTTTTTCTTTTCTTTTTCTTTTCTTTTTATATTTCTTTTTTTATTTTTTATTTTTTGATTTTCTACTTTTTTTTTCTTTTATCATCATTATTTTTTTAATGAAAAACAGATTTAGGTATCTACAATATGTTAACAAATTAATTTGTCATTTTTTTTAAATATGTTAGTTGTGCTGGTGGTCTTTAATCATTATATATAACTCAATTATCTTATTCTTATTTTCCAGTATACTTATTATGTGTATTTATATGTATTTTAGAAATATTTTAGATTATATTAAAAAAATATCAACTATTCAGATCAGTTCTCTACATCAATTTTTACTGATTTTCATTATTTTTTTTTTACCAGTTTTCACTAATTCTAAATTGCTCTTATTTTTCATAGTTAACAAATTGATAACCAAACTAGAGTCTGAACAACTAGTTATTGGTCATACTGTGATAAGAACCAAATTTTAAGAGTGAATGGCTAATTAAATAATTTCAAATAAATTGGTATTTAAAATTAATAAAATATTAAAATAATTCATAAAATTTTAATTTATGGTTAAATTAATCTTTAAAAAATAAAATAGAAAAATAATCTTAAAATTATAAATTATCAATCTATTTAATATTATAAATTGATCCCTAAAATTAAAAAAATTTAATTATATTTTTTGTCTCATAATTTTTAAAATTTTATAAGTTTTATAAATAAAAAATTTACATTTTAGACATAAACTTATATAATTTTATAAATTTATTGTAACAATAGTTCACCATCAATTATCGTACTTTTTGCTCCCTACTTAAAATAATGTATTGAGACTAAACCACGAACATCAGAGTTTTAAAGACTAAATTATGATTCACTCAAAATTTTAATTTAACCTTATCTTTTCTCTCTCCAAGCAACAAATTTTATGCTTCTATTTATTTTATATCGTAAAATGATTTATTTCAAAAACTGCATTTATACATTAAATTAGAACCATTGAGCGTGGGGTTGCATGTTATGACTTAATTTTTTTTTTTTGTTTGAACCTTATAATCGTTATTTAAATTAAGCCATTAAGATTAAACTATTGATGACAGTAGTGCAGATAAATCAGAAGTTGTTTTAGATACTTTGTATAGGTTTAAATAAATGTCATTACCCGCTAATGTACGAGAAAGAAAAACTCTCATATAATACATGATAGATAATTTTATATAATTTAATTTTTAAACATATTATTGATTCTCAATTTGGTTTTTTATATAAAATATTATTAAATTGATTCTTATTCATGTAAATATTATGTATTTAGTTATTATTATTATTAATATTTTTATGTATTTTTAATTTGATTATTGTATATATAACACGTTTTTAATTTGATCTTTATATATATATAAAAATTAAATTAGGAATATGTTATATGTATATGGATTAAATTAAAAATAATAACAATGTTAATTATTAATATATAATGTCACAAATCAAATTAGTAATATTTACATGTATATATAGATATTGATTTAATAAATTTTTATATATAAAAACTAAATTAAGAATACACAAGAAGTATAATGATTAAATTATATATTTAATCTTAATTTTAAATTGTTTATAAAATATGCTTTTGCCCCCATAACATTTATTTGTTGCATTCGTCCTTCAATTGAGTTCTTTTTTTTTTTTAAGTATCTTTCTACTAAATAAGCAAGCCCCAAATGTTTAAGCCTTATCTGTCTTTTACATATTGTTTGACTTATCTTTAATTTTATTTGGTTATTATATTATAGATGAATACGGGATGAAATCAGGCTGGTGATTTGAGAATCATAAGTGATAATCATGTCACTATATATATCCAGGCATTAATGGGTGTACTTTATGTTTGTTTCACGCCAAAGTGAGGGTTTGGTTTCGTGCTTAGTACTATGATTTTGCTTTCGGTAATAATAATAACAATAATAATGGCCCTTTATATAATTGTCTGCACCATTGATGTTTGCACGGTAGTTGAGTCTGTTTTTTACTTCTTCCTTTTTCATCAATCAGCTTGATGAGTTTTAAATCCATATCCAAAATATCTGTTCTGAGATTATGCATAAAAAAGAAAATAAGGACATTGGTGTATTTTATGTTTTCCAACATAAACAATTTTTTTCTTTTTTTTATTTATTCCTAATTCATTAACACGAGATTCATTTTTCAACAAAATTTTACTATCATAGTTTCACTGCGATTAAGCAGGAATAACAAATAAAAAACACATATGCTTCTTGACTAGATTTGGATGATGAAAATTAAAGAAGTGGAAAAAAAAAAGAGATAAGAAATACCTAATTATTTAACTAGCTCATTTCTCACTATTAAAAAACAAAATAAATTAAAAATAATAAATAAAATCATGAAAAGGAATGAAACAAAGACATTCGATTTTAGAGGGATAAAAAATCTGCAACCTCATAATTAGCACATGTTAAGGAAATGATTAGGGCCTCTCTGTTTAAACTTTAAAAAAATGATTTTAAGACGGTGTAAAAGATTCATTTATTTTTTAGAAATTGTACATAAAGTAGAAAATATTTTTAGTTTTATTATAATTATAACACGACTTTTATTTAAAATCATTATAACATCAATTTTTTAAGTTACTTAAAATAATTTTAAAAAATTATTATTTTTTACATTCTGATCTTTTTTAAAATAAACAAATGTATTCAAATTGAAATTTTAAACAGTAAACGTAATTTTTTTATGGTATAGTCTATATCAGATTTTGGTCCTTCTTCATATATCATTAGTAATAAATAAAACCAGTAAATATTTTACAACTATAACATGATAATAATGGAAAGTATAACCAAAAATCAGATATCAACTTCACACCTATTTATTATTGATTTTTCGAAATTCTTTAACAATTAATGTATTGTTAGCTGATTTATATATAATTTTTCCGGCAAAGTGCATCTCACCTATTCTCATTCTCTATAAATAAATCAAATATTACTCTTTGTTAAAATACAAATTGAAATAACTAAGATATAAAAGAAAAAGTCGCTGAAGTTTGTCTAATTCCACAACAACTAATGAGGTTGTTTTTTCTCATCGTGTTTGTATTTAACCAGCTCTCCTTTAATCATAAACATTTCAATAACGCCTGAAATTCACCGAATAAATCATTTATAATAATAACAATTACATTTTAAAAAAGTATTATATATATATATATATATATATATATATATATATATATATATATATATATATATATATATATATATATATATATACACAAGTTTTGTTACGTAGTGACAATACTCCACGTATTTTATCCATCGAAATATAACTGAATTTATAAAATGCATAATTATATTAATTATGAATAATATTTTTTAATTAATTAATTATAACTGATATATAAGTGTGATTTGATATCGCTTTATATAAATTGACATAAAATGAATAAAATATTTAAATAAAAAATGTGTAAAATATCACAAAAGGATCTTAGTTTTAATTATTAAGAGAATATAAGAACTAAATATAAAATAGACTAAGATCATATATCTATTAAAATATAAAGTAAAAATATAATTAATTTTTAAATAAAAAAACTATTTCAAAAGACAAATAATATCCATTTTTAAGCTTTTCATCCAAAAGATATTTCCTTACAAGTTGCATCTAATTAGTAAGGTACACGAGTTAGCATGCACTGCACCACGATTTTTTGCAGGTGGGGATTACATGGAGTATTTATATATTCGTGCTCACACTTTGTTTTAGAAAAAATAAAATAAATTTTTTTATTAGAATTAAAAAAATCTTCCAAAATCATCGAAATATAATCGTTCTATATTGAAAATGTGATCATTTAAAATAATTATTTTAAAATATAATATTATAATTCTTAGAGTGGACAAAATCTAACAATAAATATAAATGGAGTTTACTTAGTGATAGAAGTTTGGATAGTATATATATAATCTTAAATTCTTTGTTGTCGTCATTATTTTTTTATTTTACTAAAAAAAATATAACAATAATTCTAAGAGTAATATAAATTCTTAAACTTATACAGTTATACATGACGTCATGTTAAAAATGATACATTAAAATTAATTAGTTTATAGTTATATATTATAAAATTAAAAATTATATATTTATATAAAGTATTTTAATTAAATAATTATATATATAAATTTCCTTAGAATTCAATAATATATTTTAATAATTAAATTAATAACTAATAATATATAATTATATATAATATTTAAATTAAATAATTATATATATTTTTTAAAAATATTTAGAGTATTTATAATTTTTATTTTTTCAACTAATTTTAAATTCTTTTCATTTTTATTTGCATGTCAATTATTTTATACATTTTTAGTTTCATTTCATAATGTTATACTATATCATAAAATATTTAGAATTAAGTTTAAAATAAAAACAACATACGTTAAAATATAATAGTAAAATAAAAATAAACCCTATTGTTAACCATAGAAAAATGTGAAAAAAATATAAAATTTTAAATGCTAATAAGTTTTAAAATCAGTATTTAAAGTAGAGTCTCAACAAATTTACATACTACTAAAATAAAGTTATTTATCAAATACTATAAATAAAATCAAACAATATTTTAATTATTTTAAAAAAGCTAAAAGTATTTGTCAAGCATACACTAATGGTTCGATTGTTTACATAGATATAGATAGGAAGTGGGCATATTTTCAATTCTTCTTATTTGGCACAACACTGTAGAAGAAAGAATATGACTTTGTACTGGATCCCACATGAACTTTATATTCTAACTAATTTTAGACGAAAGGAGAAGGGAAGGTGCCACCTTTATTTTATTTTATATATATATATATATATAATATATTTTTATTTATGTCACATCTTATTCTTTATTTAAATTTTATGTTATTTTATATTTTTTTTTTAGTAAATAATTAATTTAATCTTTAAAATTATAATTATCGAATAATAGGACAAAATAGTACTATAAATTATTCATTATTAATAAGTTAGTATTATTAGATCGTAATGAACGGATCAAATTTTTATTTAAAATCAATTTAGTATTTGAAATTATAATAATTGGTTTAAATTGATTTCTAAGATTAAAAAATTTTAATTTAAATATTTATCTTCTAAATTTTAAATTTAGTAAATTTTCTCCCTTAATTTTTTTCACATATTTTTACCTTAAATTTATATTATTTTCTTCTCTCCTTTTAAATCTCCACCACCACCAAGGTATTAATTATTTTAAATATTTTTATTTTAGTTATACAAATTAATTTTTTTGTTCAATTATATAAAATTATATATTATTTATAAATTATCTATATTTCTTCTACTTTTTTATTTGTAAA
Organism: Mucuna pruriens; assembly: GCA_025330945.1. Taxonomy (NCBI): domain Eukaryota; kingdom Viridiplantae; phylum Streptophyta; class Magnoliopsida; order Fabales; family Fabaceae; genus Mucuna; species Mucuna pruriens. Next base: position 272,244 of record JAENHJ010000424.1, read on the forward strand.
GTAGTTATTCATAAATAAATAAATTTATAAGATAATATATAATTTAACTAATAAATAATTTTGTATGATTTAATAAATAATTATATATAACTTATATAATTAAAATGAAAAAATTTTAAAAATAAATTTATCATCTTAATTTTTAATTTTTTTATATAATAAATATAAACATATATTTTAAGAAGGTAAGTGCAATTAAAAAATATAATAATTATATATATAATATATTTTATATATAAAATAAACAAGTCAAGTGGTTTAGTTAGTGCAGTGGACTAGTAGTTATGAAAAATAAATTAGTTATGAATTTAAACTTCAATTCTAATACTGTTTATTATTTTTAGAGACTTAATAGTATTTGAGGGATAAAATGTATAAAAATTTGAAAGTAGATAATATATTTACAAAATTATATAAGTTTATGATTAAAATGAATAAAAAAATATGATAAAATTTGTAATTTTAAAATTGTAAAAAAAAGTATAATTAAATTTTTATTTTTATTTTAAAAATTAATTTGACCATCAATTTTAAAAACTAAATTGAATGATAATTTAAATTTTTTACGAGTCATTTTAATATTTTATTTATTTTAAATAATTATTTTGATTGTCAATTACAATTTAAGATTTGAGGAATCAATTTAATTGGTAATTATAATTTTAATAATTAAATTGATTATTTATTCTGTTTTATTTTCTCTTTATTTAACTTTCTATTTAATAAAAAATAAATTTTTAATCTTTTGTTTGTTTGGTCGGAAGAGGTAAAGGAAGAAAAAATTCTTACAGAAGTGCATGAAAAAGGAAGGTATCATGTCTTTTTCTATATAAAGAAAAAATACTTTTATTTATATGATATTTCATTAAAGATGTTTTGATTATTTTAAATATTTTTTTATTTTTACACAGTTAAAAAAATGTGCCTTTTGTCTCATTTTTATTTTCTACTAAAATTAACATAAAAAAACTATTTATTTTTTAATTTTTTTTCTAAACCAAACATACCATAACCCACACTAATTTTAGGTTAATGAAAGGAAGTTAGGCGAAACCGATAAGGCCTCTAACCCACACTGATTAGTTCGACATGATTTTAAAAGGAAAAACCACTTTCTAACAAAAGAAAGAAAAAGAGAAAAAGACAACCGCTTAACCAATAATAGTTTCTGTGATTCTTTTGCCTTTCTCTTATTCATATTTTCATGTTCCTTTATTTCGACGAATTAGAGGAACTTTGTTAAAGTTGCGAACAGGTAATTCGATTCTATTCATTTAAATGAAAAAGAAGAAAACAAAGATTAATAAATGTCATTAAATATTAATAAAAAGTTATTTAATACTTACTTTCGAATAATTAAAACATAATAATAAATTAACTTGAATATTATTTAATAATATCATAAATTGTCTTCCGAATAATTAAGAAAACTATTATTTCTCACTAAAATAAATATTCCTTCTATTTAACAGATTTAGTCAAATAAATATTCCTCGATTATTATCTACACACGCAGTCACTGTCATAAGAAAATTTATTTTGTGACTGTGATGGGTGACTGTCGTCAAAAGGTAAAATTTTCGCCTAAAAGGTTTGATTTGGATTAGGAAAATATTATTATCATGGATTAAGAGAATATGCATCGAGTGTTTTCGCTGAGAAACATTTTAAAAGTAGATTAGTTAAGAAATTCGAAAAAAAAATCTAATCTATTCTATGTATATAAAACACAACGTAGAGAATAACTTTATATTATAATTTGTATTGCCATCTCCTTGCAAAAATTCATTTTAGATTTTTATTTATTTTTTGAAATTCATTAGTATCACCTAAACTTTACAAACTGTTATAATTTTTTATTTAATAATAATCAGTTTTTATTTTATTTTTGCGTCCATTTGATTCGTGCAAAAAAATGGTATAATAAATTAAGAATAAGTTCTCATATAAAAACAATTCTTATACGAAAAAAAAAAGTCAAAACTCCAATTTTAAAAAATAATTTATAAGAATTAATTTTTAACTTTAATTCAAATAATAAAATGTATTGAAGATGACTTTAAATGCAACTTTCAATCACATCACAATTACTCCAAGTAAAAAGTGCAAAAAATTATAAGATATTAAATAATATATACTTGGAAGCACGGATAAGATATTGTCAGTTTAAATGAATATTTTTAACATTTAAGTTGACCGAGGGTGTACTACATCATACCATCAGTTTAAATGAATATTTTTAGAGTTTTATTTTTTATATATTATTAATATCAATATTCTTATACTATTAATTTTTTATATATTATTAATATCAATATTCTTAGAGTTTAAGTTGAATGTTAGTTTATGCTGATAGTGAATGATTATTAAATTTAAAAAAAATACATAAAGTTTTGTGATGATTAGGAAAATTATTTTAAAAATAATGAAAACAAATTTTATATCTTCTCAAAAATAGAATTTTTTTTTTGTCAAAAACTCTTTAAAATATATCACAAAATATTTTTCTAAAACAAAGCTAAAGGCCCCTGATAAAGGTTTTAATGAGGAAAATGCTATTGAACACAAAAGTGTTTAAATGCTCTACGAAATTATCTTTTAGATTTGTAATTTTTTTTTGGAGATTACTGTATTTTTTAGTTAATATTTTTTTTAAGAAAATAATAGTGCACGGAGATCTTTCAGCTATGCTAGTGTTCTTATTAAAAAAAAATGTGTTTTTTTCTTCTAAAATAGTCATAATTTGATTTTTGTTTTTTTAAAATTTTCACCTGTTTTAAATCTCTCAAAATACAAAATGTGTTATTTTTATTCACGAATCTAACTTTGTTAACTTAATACTAACGTGTCTAGCAGAGTTCCGTATTAATATGAATTTTTAGATTATGTGACATTTACATCACTATCACGTGACAAATAATTTTTTTCGTCCCTATAAAAATTTAAAATATTATTTTAGTTTTTATAAAAATTAAAATTTGATTTTAGTTCTCAAAAAATTTAGAATCTCAATTTTAGTCCTCATAAAATTTAAAAATTTGATTTTAATCTTTATAAAATTTAAAGTTTGATATTAATATCTAATTCAAAATTTCATTTATTAGAGTTTTCACTTCACCAACAATATCACACAATATCTTTTAAACTACTATTAGAAATTAAATACATAAAATCATTTAGTCACATTATCTAATACCTTTTAATAGCTAACAAAGTTGTAAAAATTAGAACTTTGTTTCAACAACCCATCCAAAACTTTATTCCTAAGATATATGAAACAAATCTTGTAACTTTATTAGTTATTAAATAGTTTTAGAGAGTCAACAAACAAGATTTTAATGTCTAATTTGAATTGTAATTATTTATTGTTATATAAAGTATCCAATTTTCACTTTCATAGTTAATCCTTAATAAATAATAATAGTTTGAATCAATATTTTTAAAACTAGATCCATCATTCAATCGATAAAGATAATAGTTCAATATTTAATTGTCTAGTTGTGATTGGTTCATCGTTAAATTTATATAATTAAATTATATTATTTTATCTTTTAATGTAATATATTAAGGAATATTAAACAAAAAATATTAAATTCATAAATTAATAATATTATTGGTAGAGACGAGCTTAAGATGAGTTTTTCTTTGTTTTTATCTGTTTTTATCTTACTTGAAATTTTGTTAAGGTTATTTATTCAAACTTGAACTAAACTCAATCAAGTTCGATAATATATGTGATAGAAACTCAACCGATAAAGATAAAGATAATTTGTGTGACACTGTAGATCCCATGACTTTGTCAAAAACCAAAATAATGAAGCAATTCTCGTCAGGCTTGAGTTCGCGAATTAAGGAAAACTTAGAGGAAAGTGAGTCAGAACCTACACCAAAATGGGTCACTTTATTACAAGTCGACGAAGAATGTAACCCATCCTGAAGAACATAAATAATGCCCAAAGTCATTGTCATGTAATTTGGACTAAGTAGTTAGGATCTGTTTACTTATATTTTCGCATAATAATTCTTTTTAGATAAGAAATTTTTGATTGAGATTTTAGATAGAGATTTTTTTTTTGAGATTTTAGACTGAGATTTTTTTTTGAGATTTTAGATAGAGATTTTTTGTTGGTTAAGATTTTATACCAATTAAAATATTATTGAGCTTTAACTTTCCGGCTGTCTGCTAAGCTTATAAATAAGCTTTTATAATCAATCAGAATAGAGAATTTGAAATTTAATAAAATTTGTGATTTTTGTTTGTGAGAACTTTTCCTTTGTTCTTAGGATTGAGAACTTTTTTTATAGTGTTGGTTCTACCGACATGTCGCACTTAGGGTCACACTTTCTCTTGATAACTTTGGTTCTACTAACAGGTCGCGGTTATGGTCAAGTTTCCTGTTTCACCAGGTCACGTTTTGATAACTTTGGTTCTACCGGTCGGTCGCGGTTACGGTCAAGTTCCCCCTTTCACCAGGTCATGCTTTGATAACTTTGGTTCTATCGACAAGTCGTGGTTAGGGTCAAGTTCCTCTTCTCCTATTTTCAAGACGTCATGCTTTCTCTTGGTAACAATGACACGATCTTAATGGATTAGAAATAGACCGTCTTGAAAATAGGTGAAATGAAAACTTGACATTAACCGCGACTTACCGATAGAACCAAAGTAATCAAAGCGTGACCTAGTGAAAGGGGAACTTGATCCTAACCGTGACCTGGTGAAAGGGGGAACTTGACCCTAACCGTGACTTGCCGGTAGAACCAAAGTTATCAAGAGAAAACGTGACCCTAACCGCTACCTGCCGCTAGAACCATCACTATAGAAAAAAAGTTCTCAATCTTAAGAATAAAGGAAAAGTTTTCATAAAGAGAAAACACAAATTTTATTAAATTCTAAATTCCTCATTTTGATTGATTACAAAAGCTTATTTATAGTCTTAGCTAAATAGTCCGGAAATTATAGTCCGGAAATTAAAGTCCAATCATATTTTAATTGGCATAAAATCTTAACCAATCAAAAATCTCTATCTAAAATCTCAATAAAAAATCTCTATCTAAAATCTCAAAAAAAAAAATTTCTAAATAAACTCTCAATCAAAAATCCTTGTCTAAAATCTCAATAAAAAATCTCTTATCTAAAAAGAATTATTATGCGAAAATATATGTGAACAGATCTTAACTGACTACTTAGTCCAAATAACATGACAATGACTCTGGACTTTATCTGTGTTCTTCAAAATGTGTTTCATTCTTCATCAACTTGTAATAAAGTGACCCATTTTGATCCAGCCTCTGACTTACTTTGCTATAAGTTTTCCTTGCTTCCTTAACTCATGCCCGATTGCTTCATCATTGTTAGTTATCTTTATCTTTGTCTTTATCTTTGTTATTCCTTAACTCATGCCCGATTGCTTCATCATTGTTAGTTATCTTTATCTTTGTCTTTATCTTTGTTATCAATATGGATAATATTGGATCAACAAAAAATTTAGAAATTTGTTAGTTATTGAAGATTATTACATAGTGTACCTAAAAGGTATAACATCTTTTTTATCTAATAGTAGTTTAAACAATATTGTGTGATATTGTTGGTAGGGTAATAAGTGTTAATAAATGAAACTTTGAATTAAAGACTAAAATCAAACTTTAAATTTTATAGAAACTATATTCAGACATTTAAATTTTATAAGAATTAAAATCAAACATTTAAATTTTAATAAAGATTACAAACTTTTAAATTTTATGAGAATTAAAATCATACTTTAAATTTGTATAGGAATAAAAAAAAAAAGACTTTTCACGTGGCAATCATGTAAATATCATTTAAAAAAATCAATATGTATATTGTTAATGCAAAATTTTGTTAGTTACATCAACATTAAATAAATGAAGTTAAATATTTTGATGAAGGAATAACCTATTTTATATTTTAAAAGATAAAAATAGAAACAAAATAATTGAAGAGAGATGAAAATCTAACTATTTTAGAAAGATCAAATAATATTAAAAAAAAAATAGCGTTAAGCCGTTAATCAAGGAGCCGTTGTTTTCCAAATTGGTTTCGCTTTTCAACTCACTTTACTATTTTTTATTTCTTTTTATTGAATAGATTAGATTGATATGGCATCATTACATATACAGAAGCATTTTTTTTTCATTCATTTCATTTTGAATAAACTATCCATTTCGGCCTAAAATATTAAACTTTTTAAAATAATAAAATTATATAATTATTGGAAATTATCTCTTAAAAAATTATATTATATGATTCCTCAAGTATTAAAAATTTATTTAAATTAATCTCTCAACAATAATAGAATATATCAACATAGGAATTAAATTGATGAATTTTTAATATTTTAAAAATTATTTATAAAATTTTATTATTTTAAAGACTTAAAAGAAGAAAATAATATTTAAAGTTATAAGTCGAGAATTTACTCTTTTATTTTCTATTTATATTTAAGTTAACTCAATTGTAATTACTTAAATTTATTCGCTTATTCGGTGCCTTATTGATCGTGATTGGGAACTTGTATAATTAATTTTCTTCCTTCTAAATTCTCCTCCAGGTTTTATCTTCGGATTCAATAGCAGATTTGAGTTTTACCACTTTCGAGTGTCTTGGATCTCCGTTGAAGGCTTTTCCCAGAGCATGAAAAAGAGAGAAAAATTACGAGTCATTTGGGTCTGGGAAAATGTTTTTTGTATTTGTATTTGTATTTTTATTTTTAATTATAAAAAGAACATCTATTTTTATTTTTAAGAGTTTATATAAAAATTTAAAAATAGAAAATAAAAAATACTGTTTCTTATATAATTTTTTGAAAATAAAGTGAAATAAAATGACATTTTATAATTAAAAGTGAAAATTAAAAAAAAAAACAAAAAAAAACAAGGCGAACTCTTACATTTCCAGTTCTTTATGTTTTGTGGTTGATTTTTTTTTTTCTAGTACTTAAGAAATAAGTTCCATTCTACGTACGCTTTTCAGTTCCACCCTTAAATTGAAGACAAGGTTAGACCATTTTATTTCAAATAGATGAGTATATAAGTAAAGGGTTCATGTTAGAAGGACTCTGCTTTTTGTCTCCTTCGTTTAATTGGTAAGAGTTTGTTGCAAAGCAAAAAAAGGGGACTCGGAGTCAAAAGTTTACAATAGTTTAACCTTTTTTTACTGGTAATATGGCACTGGAAGTCGCCGAAGAAAGAAGATGCACTGTAGATAACTTGTTCATTCTAATAAAATAATGGAATAAACTTCAAAAAGAGTTCCATTTAGTGAAAGAATATATTATATTCAAGCATGATTGGTGGAGCAAATAGTTGGTTTTGGGTTTGATTGAAGAAGAAAAAAGATGAGGCAGCACAATTAAACTTTGGGAGGAACTTGGATTTTTTTCACTTTCTAATGATCAAAATAAATTGGTTGTAACTTTTGTAACGACAGGAAAAACTAAAACTAAATGTCCTTCATTTATCAAATAAATATATTTCATATTTTATAAATTTGAGTACTAAGTTTTTCATTCTCACAATTAATTCATTTTTTTTTTTAATATTTGAATTGGATTGTACCTTGGTCTATACATCAAATATATCTAGTACAATTCATCTTCCACTACCCTTCGTCTGAGTGCATCTAATTCATGACTATCCACTGGAAGCTTCAGTCCTTATTCAAAATGGACTAGTATATAGAAAATATCAAGAAACACATAACAGAAAGTGTTAGAATTCATCCAATTTCTAGAATCCTAGAATAGCAGAGTAAATTTTCATAAAGTATGTTATTTAATCAAAATAGACAATATTTAAGCTCGAGAAACATATATCTCTTATACATTATTCCGTTTTCATTTAAAAAAAATTATAATCAATTCGTAAGTTGACAAGAAACATATTCTATAGACCCACAAGTTAACCTACCAATCAATCCGCTCTATGGAAGCTTCAATGCTAGGGGGAATTGGTTGAGAGTTCATGCCCTCGTATCACCATTCACCACTTATTCTATTTATAATAATGCTATATTAATATCACTCATTCTATTTTTATTTTAAAAGAAAAACTTAGCTTCATAATTTTTCAAAAGTTGCTAAGGTTTTGCGTATTTAAGATTAAGGAAATTTGAAATATCTAAAATTTGAATTACTTTCATTTTTTTATTTTCTATATGTTTTGTTTGAATAAAATAATTCAAAACTTTAAAGTTTTAAATCCTTAACTTGGATAAAGCAATTCAAATTTGATCATATACATAGAGAGAAGAGAGCCACAAGAAGAGAAAAAGTGTGCATAAAAATTTTAAATTCTTAATTTTTCTGTATAATTTAAAAATTAAAATTTATAAATTCTCGCTTAAATTGAATTATTCATTTCAATTATTCTATCCAAACAGACCATAATATTTTTTTTATTTTTATTTGGGAATTATCTTTATTCTATAAAAGTTTATGAAAATTACAAATTTATTCCTTCATTCGGAAGATACATAGGGTTTTTATTCTAATTTGATTATTGTTGGTAATGCCTTTTCTTCTAATAGGAAATTATCATACCGTTTTATTTTATATACTTCTTCTAAGATACCAAAAGAAGACACCAACTACATTCCTTATGATTTTCCTATGAACCGTAACTTATTAGGCCTAGGCAATCCATTTAGATTTTAGAGAATGTCACGTATGTCCATAGATTTTAGAGTACGATATTGATTTTTTTGTCGAGAACACTCATGAGTTCATGTTTTTGGTCGAAATACTCGTTAGTTTAAAATCTCATATGGACGGACACATAAGTTGCTAATTGATGATCCATCAAGCCCATTTTGATTCAGACCCAGTGCTTGATTCCATTTTTGGTGAACTAAAAAATTATGGGCTTGACATCAATCTAAAGAAAGATCCACTACCTAACGTGCTTTAGAGTGACTCTTCTTTTTTAGTGGCCCAAAATAATACGTCTTTTTATAATTAGGGTGGTGGTGAGGGGTTTTGGAGTCTGGTATGCGTGGAAGACCGTGTAAATTGTGTGTATAAATAGGAGGGAAAAAGTAAAGCATTACAACTATTGTGTTGAAGTTGAGGCCTTCAAATTACTCATGCTTGATAAAGGCCTGATAAAAAAAAAAACACTATGGGAAATAAATTATCTGGAGTTAAAGTACCAAATAAAGTTATAGTTAAACGGTTGATAAAGACAATAGTTAGTAAAATCATATTTAAATTTGTTACTCTTTAATTATTTTTAATAAAAAATATATAATTTTAAACTTTAAATAACTTTTAGTTGAAAAGCAACTAACATATAACGCAATTTAAGACATCCACAATCAATTAAAGATAAGTAAAGTATACTTTATTTTCTTAAAGTTTTTTATTCAAAATAATTTTATAATATAAAGTTATTTTATAATTTATTAATTTAAATTTTAAAACAATACGTTAAAATCGATTGAGAGTGGACATGGTGATCGGTTTGGAATAGTCTAAAATCGGCTACCTATTGAATTGGTGAAAAGCCAATCAAAATTGGACAAAACTAGGTTAAAAGCAGTGACATATCTCATTTTGTGCTAAGTTATTTCTTAAGTTGGATAAATTAGAAACTGATGAACCTGATAAATTATAATTTTTTAATTATATTGTTGTTTCCTTTTTTTATATTTTCAAAACTCAACCAAATTGTCAACATTGCTGTATTTGATCCTCTTCATCATCGACAATAAATTGGTCTTTGCATAGTCTTATTTAAATTTAAATTTGTGGAAGATAGTGACTACTAATTTATATATTACTCGTTTAAATTAATTTCAATTTAAACTTTTTTACAAATTAACCTTAATTAATATATAATTATTTAAATAATTAAATTTAATAATTATATAATTTATTTCAAAGAAAAAAAAAACACGTTGAGAAGTGGGGTTGGCCAGTCCCGACATCTCAATATTAAAAGCAAAAGAAAATTAGAAGTTGCAATTGGGAAGTCAGGTCTAGGGAAGGGGTGTCTTATGTGAACAGTAAATGGTGGTATTGTGAGAAATATTAAACCTGATATTTGGGGAATTAAATTTTTTATATTATTCAAATAAAAAATTATCATAATTATTCTAGTTAATTTAAAATAGTTTTATTAATTTAAAATAATTTTAGTTACCTTAAGTATTTATGTATATTATCATAATTATCTTAATTACTTTAAATTAAAATATATATTTTATTATAATCACCTTAATTATTATAATTATGTATTTTTATAAAATAAAAATTTTACCGGTATTTTGACAACAAAAAATTTAATATGATATTAACACATAACATTAATTATAGCAAAACTTTCTTTTATAAAATATAACTCATTCCATACCCTTCTTTAGTTACATGAATTAGTTGACCCATTATGGAATTAACTGTAACTTAGGTATGAAACTCCTTCTTTAGCTAAACCCGCAGTTTGCTTTTATTGGAAGGAAATACTCTAAAATAATGTTCCTAATTCATCTTAATTTTCACTGTTTGGCCACTTAACATATTGTCTTAATATTACAAGGAATTGTATCAAATATATGAATAATTACACTAATAATCAAAATGACATCGACTCACATGCGGGAAACTTAAATAACGAACAGAAATCTTAAGGCGAATATGGTAACATCTTAAAATTTATTTAATTATTTTTAGAAATTAATTATATTATTATTATTATTATCAATTTTATTTTAATAGAGGGGTCAATGATTTTATAAATTGATGAGGTCTTATTTAAATTATTTTTATTTATTAATTTAATTAATTGAATTAACGGGGAGGCTGACGGGTAGGTCGGGGTTGACCCGACCCAGCTAGAATATTAAATAGGGGATAATCAGTTTATCCTAATTGGTGTTTTACGTGTCAGACAGCCAGACTTAGAGGAGAGAGAAAGCCGAAGGCAAGGAAGAGAAGTTTAGGGTGTTTCGCATCAGGTCCAGAGCCGCATCGGATCATCACTATTCTTCGATCTAAGGTGCAGGGGGAGATGAGTTTGATCGTATATGAATGCGGGAAACAGACGGTAGTGAGGCAATCCCTAAGCATTACCTAGGATCTAAATTCTTGATTTCATTTGATTATTATGTTTTAAAAATATTTTAATCGGTAGAAAAGATTTGTCAATATGCTTTGTGGTCTGATTAACGTCTTGTCCTAATGTGATTTTTGTTTGGAAACTGTATAATTAATTGCCCTAATTATTTGATTCTTGTGTTGTTTATGGTTGTTCATGATTTGAGGCTCTTGCGTGCAATGATGAAACTGGGTGAAATTCAATGGTGTTTTATGTGAGTTTACGTGCTTTTCGATGAATGATTTATAATAATGATGGTTAAATTAATATGGTTGGGTATGATTGTGGACTGTGCGAATGATGTATAAATAAATCATGAGAATAAATGTGTGGATGAGAATGCATTGACCATGGACATGAGAGGCATGAGATGCATGAGAAGCTAGACGTGACTATAATACCCTGACCATATGTGGTATTAAACAGGGGGACTAATAATGGGGGACAATCATATGCATGGGTCACAAGTGGTGTTTAACCATACTGCACGCCGGCCATAGGTGGTGTTTAACGGTTGTGTGAAATGTCTTCGCACGGGCCGCCATAAGGTGGTGTTTAAGCGTGCGACACACCCCATACTGGGGTGTTTAACGGTGTGGCCATTATTAGTGATAACTAAGGGGATTGAGGAGGTTCGCCCGTGGTGTGGAGTTAAGACTTCGAGACTCTTAGGTGTGGTGATGAGCATATGCATTGTGCAAGTATGTGCATTTTGTAAACATGAATGAGCTGTGATTGATTTTGAATGAATGAAATATGATTGATATATGAGTATCTGTTAACTGTTAGTAATTGAGTACGGTAATGGGTGGGATTTGGGGCATTATCTGCCTTTATATATGATTGAATGCGATTTCTCACCGTACTTTCTCTTGTTGTTTTCTTTTAGGTAACGTTGAGGACACTCATGGTGTGCCAAATTTTGAAAAGGCGGTCTTGCTCTGATTAGTGTGACATCGGGGTTCTAGAAGTTAGAATAGTTGCTCTATGCCTTGATGTTTGAATGACTTATTTTAAAGATGATGATGACTTTAGTCTTCTCAATTATAATGTTTAGATCTAAAACCTCCTTGAAAACTTTGTGCCTACCTTTTAATTATCATGTGAACCTTTTATCCTTAATACAAATTGTGCTTTTGGTTTTAACTATTACTCTGTCTTCATTTTATTTACTTGATTATTTTAATTTAATTATTCGGGGTAGAAGGGTGTCACATTTAATGGTATCAGAGCAGGTCGATTCATTCGGCCGAGAGTTATGTGTCTAACACGTTTTGCATCGCGTTTGTTAGCATTGTTGGACTGATTTGAAAGATGACAATAAATTGTTTGTTCTGTTTTGCATTGTGTTGAATTCTGGGTGATTCATTCGACCAGTGAGTTATGTGTCTACCATGTGTTAGTGTTTATTTATGTTAAGTGTGATGTACAAGTGCAGTAATCTAGTGTATTTTAAGGAAGTGTTGAGGTAATATAGATGTTCCTTTGTTGGTTGTTGTATCAAGCATCCCTATTGCTAACTGCAGTCTATGGAGCCTGATCACCTCAATATGTTGTTAAAGGCAAAAAGGACTCTTGGCGAGCCGGTGGATCAATTGATTTGAAATGTTTTCTTTTGAAGAATGAACATTTTGTTGTGACTAGCCTAAGTAGCTATTTATTTTGGATGTCTGTGAAGTTTGAGGAATGAGTTCCTCATCCTTGTTCTAATAAAATTGGAAAGTGATGATGTGATGTGTTTTATTGCTGTATTTATTATTGTTTATTGTGTTTTTGTGCTTACTATTTTCTTAATCTTAATAGATTAAGATGGCAGTAAAGAGAGTGTGAAGATTCATGCTTCACAGCTCATGACAAGGACCTTAAGTAATTAATGAGGTAGAGGGGATACTTGAGGGTAGTGCTTCAGACTCTTAGATATTAACATGCTAAATTATTTGAGTGTGACCTTTGGTTAGAAGAAGTGAGTTCTCTAGGTCATGTAATCTCTAGAAGAAATATAGGGGTAGATCATTCTGAGGCAGAAGTTGTTCTTAGACTAGTTGGTCATGAGAGAAGGTTTATCTAAGTTAGCTTGACCTTGATGGAGTTGGTTAGGAAGGGAGTTGTTTTGGGTAGAATAGTTAGTGTGGGTATAGCTTCCAAACCCTTAAGGAGAAGTTGATTAGTGCACCAGTTTTAGTATTATCAAACCTTAATGAACCTTTTGTAGTATATTGTGATACTTCTAGGATGTGTATAGGTGGAGTGGTAGCTTATGCTTCTAATCCACGAGAGGAATTACCCTACCCATGATCTTGAGTTGGCGGCTGTAGTGTTCATTCTTAAGATTTGGAGACCAGAAGGCTTTAAAGTTCTTGAAGTGTCAAAAGAAACAGAATTTTTTCCCTTGATCTCACTACAAGGATTTATGGCCATGATTCCCTTATCTTCATGGGAACCATTGCTTTCACGCATTGATGACGCTGGAGAGAACCCATCAGTGGATACAGAAGGTGACATGCAAAAACGGTTCTTTTTAGCAGATGAATAAGTTGGGTGACAACATTTTTCTGGGGTGATTTCGTTGGTTATTATTCTGTGGTTAGATGGAGGGATAAGGGAACAATTACAAGCAAAAGAGTTGCTATTAGGGGTATCATTTTTCACTATTGAAAACTCAGTAAAGTTGTTGTAGGGTGAACACAAACAGGTGGAACCATTTATGCAAGAATGAGAGCTCAACGATGAAAATTCCCGAGAGAGAGTAGTACAACTAGTGTTCAACTGATTAGATTTCTCTATCAAACATTTTCTGCAATAACAGTCATTGCTTTGAATTTCATAGAATTAAGGCCAATAAGAAATGTATGATATTTGTGTGTCATTGTGAAACCTTACCTCTTGCTTTGACAGTTTTGCTTTCCCCATTGACTTCATTTGAAAACAGAGGAACTCTTTTGGTGGGAGCTATTGAGGCATTTCATTTAACTCTTCTTGATATTGTGGTGGCCTAAATGGAAGGAGACATAGTGGATTTTGTTAATGATTGTTTAGTTTGAGAGAAGCTTGAGTAGTATCTAAGGATACTAGTCCGTACTATTGAGATGAGTCATGGTATAGTTGTTTAATAAAAGTTAAATGGAAGATATGAGTTCTTTAAGTTATGTGATCTTTAGTGTGAGAACCCAATAGTCAGCCTTTTAAGGTAGGAATTTCTCTTAAGTTAAAAACCTTGCATTAGTGTGTAAGATTATAAATTTTCCTGGGATTGGACAAATATCGTGGTGAATTCCTAGATGTATTCCTTAAGTTAGCATAGTCTTTAACTCAAGAATCTAGGAAGGGAGCAAGGTTTAGGTGGATTGATAATTTGGAATTAGTTCCTAATGTCTTGGAGAAGCATTATATAGCGTGCCAACCTTAGTAACAGCTGACCTTAGTTATTGAGAAGAGTGTTGTTACTAGATAGTGAGGATGTATTTTAATCTTACAGACAACTAGGAGTTGTAAGACGAATTATGTGACCCCTAGCTTGGAGGTAATAGCAGTAATGACTATTCTTAAGATTCGAAGACACCACTCACATGATTTTAAGTTGATATTCTCGATGACGTAGAAACACTAATGGAAATTCAACTAGTAGGAGAGGAACCTAAAATAGATGAGGTGATTGGAATTTTCAAATGACCAAGGTTTTAAGAAGCCATCGCTAGGTAGAATCAAGATGGCATCCTTTCGTGTGATTAGAGGGCATGATCTGTTAACTAGTTAGAACACTCATTTTAGTGGATAGAAGAGAAACCATAAGACGAGGGAATATGATTTTCTAGATGACATTAAGTAATTTAGAAATGGAGTTATGTACTTAGTAAGTCTTAGAAGATGATCATACGGTAGATTTAATATTGAATCGAGGTGGTATAGATGCTGAGGATCTTTGGAAGATGATGTTTTGGCAGCTTAAATCATGGGAAGAGTGGATAAGTGTGAGCACCTATTTGGTTGACAGGTTGGAATCCTAGAGTTATTTTAGAACTTGGGGGAGAGATTTTGTTAAACTCGAGGAATCTAATTGGATTGGGTTCAGTCTATCACTTCACCCGTGCCATGTACACGATAATTGCACATGTTTCAACTCTGGACGTACATTGTTATTCTGGCAAGTAATCGAACTAACTTGTTTGAAGGTTAAAAGAAAACTAGGTATGAGAATTGATACTAGAAATTGTGAAAGATTTAAGGTTAACTGGTTTAGAGAGGTGAGATGATTATTTAGCCAATGCAAATCGAGTAAGGACTGTCGTTAGAAACACTAAATGAGTAAGGGGAGGCAATTGTAAGGGTATGGGAAGTACTTATTTATGTAAATTGAGGACTAATTTTCTTTTTAGTAGGAGAGAATTGTAACATCCTAAAATTTATTTAATTATTTTTAGAAATTAATTACATTATTATTATTATTATCAATTTTATTTTAATAGAGGGGTTAATGATTTTATAAACTGATGAGGCTTTATCTAAATTATTTTCATTTATTAATTTAATTAATTGAATTAACGGGGGAGGCTGACGGGCGGGCCGGGGTTGACCCGACCCAGCTAGAATATTAGACGGGGGTAATCGGTTTACTCTAATTGGTGTTTTTGGCGTCGGAGAGCCCAGGAGCGCAGAGGAGAGACACAGACCTACTGAGGAAGAGGAGTTAGGGTGTTCAGACCGTCCTAGAGCCGCATCAGATCATCACTATTCTTCGTATCTAAGGTACGAGGGAGATGAGTTTGATCATATATGAATGCGGGAGTATATGGGTAGTGAGGGCAATCCCTAAGTCCCTATAGGACCTAAATTCTCAATTTCGTTTGATTATTATGTTTTAAAAATATTTTAATCGATAGAAAAGATTTGTCAATATGCTCTGTGGTCTGATTAACGTTTTGTCCTAATGTGATTTTTGTTGGGAAACTGTATGATTAATTGCCCTAATTACTTGATTCTTGTGTTGTTTATGGTTGTTCATGATTTGAGGCTCTTGCGTGCAATGATGAAACTGAATGAAATTCAATGGTGTTTTATGTGTGTTTCTGTGCTTTCTAATGAATGATTTATAATAACGATGGTTAAATTAATATGGTTGGGTATGATTGTGGACTGTGCGAATGATGTATAAATAAATCATGAGAATAAGAGTGTGGATGAGAATGCATTGAGCATGGACATGAGATGCATGAGAAGCCAGACGTGACTATAATACCCTGGCCACATGTGGTGTTTAACAGGAAGACTAATGATGGGGGACAATCATATGCATGGGCCACATGTGGTGTTTAACTGTGCGACACATCGGCCCATATGAGGTGTTTAACGGTATGACCATTATTAGTGATAACTAAGGGGATTGAGGAGGTTCGCCCATGGTGTGGAGTTTCGACTCGAGACTCTTAGGTGTGGTGATGAGCATATGCATTGTGCAAGCACGTGCATTTTGTAAACATGAATGAATTGTGATTGATTTTGAATGAATGAAATGTGATTGATATATGAGTATCTGTTAATTGTTAGTAATTGAGTACGGTAATGGGTGAGATTTGAGGCATTATCTGCCTTTATATATGATTAAATGCGATGTCTCACCGTATTTTCTCTTGTTGTTTTCTTTTAGGTAACGTTGAGGGCATTCATGGTGCCAAGTTTTGAAAAGGTGGAGTCTTGCTCTGATTAGTGTGACATTGGGATTCTAGAAGTTAGAATAGTTGCTCTATGCCTTGATGTTTGAATGACTTATTTTAAAGATGATGATGACTTTAGTCTTCATAATTATTATCCTGTCTTCATTTTATTTACTTGATTATTTTAATTGTGCTTTTGGTTTTAACTATTATCCTGTCTTCATTTTATTTACTTGATTATTTTAATTTAAGTATTCGGGGTAGAAGGGTGTCATAAATGTTATGACACGACTTTAAGAGATTCTTAAAGATCTATTAATATGAAATTAACATATATATGGAAAGAAAATCACCAAGATAAACGATTGATATAAGTAAACAATAATAGAAGGAGATTTTTAACTTGAGTATTGAAGTGTGTTTGCAAGTGTTCTCCTCTCCTTTTACCTCAGTGACGAAATAGTGGTAATCCGACAAGAATATTTAGAATAGTTGTCGATAAAGAAGAGACAATATGATGAAATTTGAAATAATCATTAATCCAAATCGAATCTATATACCAATAAAGAATAAATTTACATGAGAACATATATGACTCTCAGCATCACAATTAGTTGACAATATGTAGCCATATTATAAATTTTCTATGTCATTAGTTTGTTGTATCCTTAAAATGAAAGGAACTATTTCTCATTTTTAACTTTTCATCATAGATTAAAAAAAATTACGCATAATTATTAGATGACTTAAGTAGAATAATAAACAATAAGAACCAAAGAAAGCTTGAGTATATTATTTGGAATGATTTGAAACTTTAGGAGTCTCTCAGCTAATTTGAGAAAATTTCCGTCCTACTGATAATTTGATAAAACATTTTTCTATATATATATTTTTAGGATAATCTTGTTCCTACTTGAAATAGTGACTTGTCTGTTTTGTTTTAATGCGAGGAGGGGGATCAATATCATGTCATGAGCTCACTTTATGAAACGTCATTAAATATGCTTGACAATCACAGGCTGTCCCAATAGCCCTAATTGAATGTTAGTTATGTCCGAGTAGAGGTAATGGATTAACAAGACAAGTAAGCCAACTTCGAACATCAATATTTTCATTGCATGTTGGATGTCAAAAGCCCTTACAGGCCATGTGAATTTATCTACTGAGGGCCCCTCTCATAGACATATAGGTCACTATCCCTTTGATGGTGGGATATGCCCTCATGTCTCTGTATCTTTCCCCATACTTCCGTTAATCCAATGCTATGGTTGTTCAATGGAAAAAGAAAGTGAGAAACGAGAACAAAAAATTAAAATTTGAATTGAAAGAAAATTGGAAGAAACTTTTTTAAATTATCTTTAAAAGTTATTTTTTTTCTTCAACCAAACATAAAAAAGACATCGTTATTCATAATTTTATTATTATTTTCATTTTATATGACCAAACATATTACAAGTAGAAGGTCCTTGCTTTCATCTTTTTCCATCTTATTTTTTATCCTAACACCGGTGTATGTTCGGTCGAGAAGAAATAAAATTAGATAATATATTTTCTTTTTTTTAATTAGAAAGAAAGAAGAAGAAAAAAAAATAAAAACAATTTTTTTTTTCATTTTCCATTCGATTCAATTCAAACTATTTTCTCCTCACTTGCTTTATTTTCATCATTATAAACACATTATTAAAGACGAAAAAAAAAACTGAATTGAATTGAAGTGAATTATTAAAATTAAACTGTTTTTATAAATAATTGAACTCAACTTATTAAGAATTGAAATATAAAAACCTGAACTATTTTTATAAAAAAAATTATCCTACTTTCAATATTCTTTGTATGAATTAATATAAAAAAGTTTGATTTACATTATAGTTCATATTTTAACAAACAGTTTGTTTGAATTAAAAGATAATTCAGTTTAGTTCGAATAATTTTTTTTTAATTTAATTTGATTCAAGCAAAGTATTTTTGTAGTTCAGTTGTCATATATAATTCAATTCAGTTGAATTTTTTTTGGACATTTTTACCTCCCGTAGGGGCTAATTGAAAGGCTAAAGGCAACCCAACTATATATAGAACTTTCATATTAATTACTTCCTATGGTTTCTACTCTAGCATTGAGAAAAAATATCTATAGTATTGAGTTTTGCTTGTAGAGCATTTCAAAATATTAAACGTTTGTTTGGATAATCGTTTTTATAAAAGATTTATAAAAAAATAAAAATAAAAATAAATAAATTAATTTATACATAAACTAATCTTAATTTTTAAAGAAGATTATTTTATTTTTTCTTATTTTCTTTTATTACATGTGATTATAATTTTTTTATCTAAATATCTCATAAATGCTTTTCACCAATTATTTGGTACACGCAATGAGTAGTGAACAAAATATGCAGTGTCCAAAAAGGTTCAAGTGAATCCAATGTCAATCAATGATTTATGACATGAACTTCTTACCTAACCATAAAATTTATGATAAAATTATTGAATAAAAAATTATTTAGCAGTATAAGAGTGATTTCAAGTTAAATAGGTTTTAAATCAATCTTTCCTTGTATTTATAAAGAAAAAAATGAAAAAGAAAAATTTTCCATTGTTTGAAAGAGCACAGCAAAAACAAATTATCCCGAGTATATATCACAGGTGTTTACAAATTCGGAAAATCCTTAAACTCAAACTAACCCTAAACAACCTAAAACCAGGTCCACTTGTTAGGGTCAAATCTAATTCGTTTCAAATTCAATGACTATTACTAATATAATTTTTTCAAATTCAATGACTATTAGTTTGTGTAATATAATTTTTTTTATTTTTAAATTTGTGAATCTGATGACTTGTTAACATAATAGTTTTTTAATTTGTCGTAAATGTTAAAGTAATAGTTCACATTTTTTGGACTTGATTGACCTACAGCACATTATTCTCATATGTGCAAACAAAAATGATTAGATTCCACTTCTCCTTTTCTGTAATTTGAAGGCAACGTTGCTTTATTCTATTAATTTCCGTGTCTCTCCTCCAGGTAAAAAACAAAGGAACAAAGATACACTACAATTTACCATGGAAAGTGGAAAGAGGTTCCCATAAAAACTGGGAGACTGTGTGCTAATTATATTCCCTGAAGGGACTTGGTAAGAACTAAGAAGCAAGCATTGATCCCAGTTTGGGTTTTCGATTCCATACGCATCCGAGCATGATACGAAGCCAGATGCTAAATGAGTAACATGCTAGAAGACACACCTTTAATGCAATATTTTGTTCTTAGAGTGAGAAGTGCAACTACTGATTCATAAAGTTAATTTTATAATTTATTATGTATGTGGATATATTTTTTCGTAACTTAATATTTTAATTTCTAAAATATAGAGAAAAAAATATATGAGGAGAAGTTACAACAATAAAAATAGAATACTTAAATAAAAGATAATTTTTATTTCTTAAACTATTAAAATTGAATTAAACTTAAATTAGATTATAAAATAATATTAAATTTTATTTTATTAATTATTGTCGGATCTACTAAATGATTCATTATTAATTATTATCGTATCACTTAAATATATTTCATTTACCGATAAATTTTAACTCAATTGAATAAGTAGAATGTAAGAATATTATAAATTATTTTTTATTTTAACTATAAAAAATAATATGTTCAGTCTTAATTTATCAAATTAATTTTTAGGATTAAGTTATATCCTCCATGGCGTGGTTAGAACAGCAGTTAAGCTTACAGTTTTAATGTTCACGATCCAATGCTGAAGACGGTGTGCAAATTTGAATTCAAAACTCGAAACCAATAGGGTTTGCACATGCAGGGGCATTATAGCTGGAGAGGATCTGATTTGTCTCTCGAACAACATTTTTTAATGAAATATAAGAAAGGAGTTCATTAAATACATGGACCCTCGTCGGTGCTCCTTAATTGTTCTTGGGATATGTTTATTGACGTCCCACCATCGTAATCTGAATCAGGACCTGTAGCCTTTGATGGTGGTCTCCATGGGCTATTGGGGACCATTTCAAACTGTAGGCATATGAGTGTTTGCTTTAATATTTTAAATTTATTTTTTTAAAATGTTAATTTAGGAGTGTAATATTTTACTATTTTTGTTTTGTAAAATTATTCTTCACTATTTATTGAGCATGCTTCAAAAAGTAATAATAACTTATTTTAGTTCACTTTTATTCATGATGATGAGAGATAAAAAATAATTATATCGTAATAGGAAACATAGAAAGTTATTTACTGATCTAATCATAACTTCTATGTTTACTCTTACTTATTATTCGATTTTTTTGTGAAACTATTCGAATTCTTTTAAATATTGAAATATAATCGAACACATTTTGTAATTTACCTAAAATTAACACTAATTGTTATAATATTTCTAGAAATTATAATTCCAAATTCCTAAAATGCATAATTCTCAATAATGAAAAAAACTTTACATGCCAAACACCCAGTAAGAACAATATGTTCCCATTCCCTCCACCCAAAGGAACAACTACGGTAGACCCTTTTGAAAACAATGGATAGGAAGATTATTCTAAAACAACACTAATTAAGTCAAAAGTGGGAGCTCTCAAACAATGCTGGCATGTCCAACAACAGATTAGATTGATTATCCCTCTCAATGGTGGTGGAAAGAAAAAGAAGCGTAAAATAGTCAGCCAGGGAGGAAAGAAAATTTTGGATTCAGATCCTAATTGCATGCCCTTGAAATATGAAGTTAGTTTTATAAAAAAAATAATTAGATACTTCAGGTGGAATACGTTGGATCAAACTATAGCACTACAGTTTATATTTGAACTCCAGTATCTGAAAATTTTATATCATTAAGATGTTTGCTTAAAAGCCGCATGCATTTTCATAACTGAAGGGTCATTAATGCAGATTGATAATGACAGCCTAACAAAAAACATTGGAAATAAAAAATCTCACGACCACAACAGATTTGTTCATAAATTATACTAACAAATTGAAAAGCAAAAGAAACAAAGTTTTAAAAAAAGTATGATATTAAGAGAGACAATAACAATTAAAAACCCAGCAGCGGCGGCAGAAAGTGCAACTGCTACTGCTACTGTGTTAGCAGCCATAACTTATGCTCTCGACTTCATCTCTATACATACATTTATCTCTGCAACCTAGTCTTTCTCTGCCATTTTTATTTCACAACTGAAATAAATATTCATAACAATTCAAATCAATATGGAGAGACTTTCTCCCTTACCCCGCTGCTTAGCTGCAACCTCTTCCCTGTTTCTCTTGACTATCAAATAAAGAACAAAAGCTGCTTCACAAAATCTTGTCGTTTTTCCTTCATAAGCGACGAGAATCGCATAATAGGGTATCACAGAAGAAAGGGCCACGGTAATAAAGGCGTGACTCTTGTTACTCGTAGAGAGGAGAAAAGACCTCAAAAGAATCAATAAAAGGGTGGTGGTGGAGGCGATGCGTATGGGACTCCAACGACAGGTGGCAACGGTCCTTCATATACAGGGGTAGGTGGTGGGCTTCCGTATACAACCGGCGGAGGCGGAGAAGCCGTGGGTGGAGTTTCGCACGGCGGCGGAGAAGTGTATTGAACCGGTGGAGGTGGAGAAACATACACTGGTGGTACAGGGGAATAGGAAGGTGGTGGCAAGTAAGGTGTGGGAGATGGGGACGGTGGCGGCAAGTAAGGTGCGTGAGAAGGGGGTGGTGGTGGAATGTAATGTGTGGGAGAGGGAGGTGGGAGGTAAGGTGTTGATTTGGGAGGGGGTGGAGGAAGTTCTATACAAGGTGGCGGAGGTGGAGAATGGACGACTGAGGGAGGTGGTGGTGATAAATAAGGATAAACAGGTGGTGAGGGTGAATGAGGGGGTGGAGGTGGTGGCGAGCCGTAATTATGAGAAGGTGGAGGTGGGAAGAATATAGGAGCAGGTGGCGATGGTGATTTTGGTGGAGGTGGCGGCGGAGACTGGACACAATATGGTGGTTTGGGAGTGGGTGAGGGTGGAGTAACTGATGGAGGTGGAGAATACACAGGTGGTACAGGGGAAGAATGCGGTGGAGAAGGAGGAGTATGAACCGGTGGTAGCGGCGGTGGCGAAGGATGTGTTCCAGGTGATGGAGGTGTAGGAATTGGCGAAGGTGTTGCAGGCGATGGAGGTGAAGGTGAAGGTGAAGGTGTTGCAGGTGAGGGTGGTGAGGGTGTAGGTGAAGGTAGTGGTGAAGGTGTTGTAGGTGATGGGGGTGAAGGTGAAGGTGTTGTAGGTGATGGGGGTGAGGGTGTTGTAGGTGATGGGGGTAAAGGTGTTGTAGGTGATGGGGGTGAAGGTGAAGGTGTTGTAGGTGATGGGGGTGAAGGTGAAGGTGTTACAGGTGATGGGGGTGAAGGTGTTGCAGGTGATGGTGGTGAGGGTATAGGTGATGGTAGTGGTGAAGGTGGTCCAGGTGATGGTAATGGTGAAGGTGTTGCAGGTGATGGTAATGGTGAAGGTGTTGCAGGTGATGGTAATGGTGAAGGGGTTGCAGGTGATGGTAATGGTGAAGGGGTTGCAGGTGATGGGGGTGAAGGTGTTGTAGGTGATGGAGGTGAAGGAACAAATGGTTTACACTTAAAGGAGTTACAGTCCACAGGCTTAGACAAGAACGACTTACATTGCGCCGGAGGCCTCTGTGCCGGCCTCGCCGGCAAGCAGTTTATCTTGTCGTCAAACGCCGGCAAGGCGAGACATGCCGGAGGCTCGCCGGTGAAGAAGTTATAAGAATACGTGAAGTTCTGAAGGTGAGGCAACATACAAATACTAGCTGGAATTTGACCGGAGAGTAAGTTGTGGGCCACGTTCAGCTGCTCCAAACTCACGGCGTTTCCAATGGCGTTCGGCAAGGGACCAAGCAGCTGGTTGAAGCTAACGTCGAACACCGTTAGGTTCTTCAAAAGCCCTATCTCCGAAGGCAAGCACGATCGGAATGCGTTGTTCATCAAGATGATCTCGTTCAAGTTGGACATGTTCCCCAGGCTCGCCGGAATGCAGCCATGGAACCTGTTGTTGGCGAGCACGATGACGGAGACAGGCGAGTTTCCGAAGTTGTCGGGGAGATCAAAGACAAAACGATTGTCATTGATGAAAATGGCGTCGAGGTCTTTATCGAACAACTCTCTGGGCACCGTTCCTTCGAATTCGTTGAACCTGAGATCCAAGAACTTGAGCGATGGAAGACGCAGAACCACCTCGGGGAACTTCCCTGCGAACCTGTTGTTACTGATATCCAGCTCGTAGAGTAGTTTCAACCGGTCAAACTTGTGTGGCACAGTGCCACAGAATCTGTTAGAGTTTATGTGAAAGAGTGCAAGATCTACCAGCAGGCCAAGCTCTTCCGGTAAATAACCGGCAATGTCGCAGTGGTTGAGATCAATGCCGGCCACGGTGCGGATCTTGGGGTTATCCGGCGCGGGAGCACAGTAAACTCCGGTGTAGCTGCACACGTTGGATCCAACCCAATCGGTTGTCTGGTTGCGAGGATCAGACAAAATGGCTTGCTTCCAAGCTTGCAAGGCTATATAAGCATTTCTGAGACGGTCATTTTCGAAAGCAAGCGAAGGGTCTATGCTCACATTTTCTCCTCTGTCGCCGAACTCGTCTCTGTAGTAGAGAAGCTGGCGTTGCCTAATGTACATGGCTTCGGCGTCGGTGAGGTCCCCATTGCCTAGAGGTGAGGCACACACGGTCAGGGAGAGTGTCAAGGCAACCACCAGTGTCACAATGGAGGAATAAGCTTCTTTTTTCTTCATCTCACTGGAGGCATTAGACGCAATAAGTGCCACTTTTCTTTACTTGTTTCGCCGCTCACTACTTCTATTTGGATTGTTGAAGCAGATCTGAAGAAAATACAATGCAAGTGCAGGTGTAGAGAAGAAGTGATGAGAGGGTTTTTTCTAGGGATTTTGGAGCTCAGAGGCTATTCTTTATGAACGATAGAGAGAGAAGAGAGTATGCGTGAAATAATTCATCAAAGGGACAGCTATACCACAGCTCAAAGCCCACCAGATTCTCTCTCCCATTTATTTATTTTTAATTATTAAGTTTTACTGTTTAAATTTTAATCATAACAATAGATAGATTTCTTTCCCCATTCTGTGAAGTATCTAAAAACCCAAATGAGAGGTAAAGAGTTTATTCGTACTCTGCCGGCCAGCCATATTCAATTGCTACTAACACTATTTTAAGTATTTCAAGTGATGCCATGTTACTTTCTGTTGTGTTACTCATAAAGTTATTAAATATTAACTAGGATTTAGAGGTGTTTAGTCATATACTGCTATCCTTGATTCAATGTGTAAGTATTAAACTCGTCATTTTTTGAAATTTGAAATTTGAATTTTATCCTCATCTGATGAATTTTTGCATCTCAATTGCTAAACTTTTATTCACAAAATAAAAAGCATAACTTGTTTGACAAAAGTTATAATTTTAAACGTAATTAACTTAATAATTGGAACCATGTTAGCGTGATGGTGGGTTAAAAAAAAACGTGGGAGTGTGTGGTGGCGAATTCCGGCTAGTAATCCAATTTATGTATTGAATTAATATATGTGTTGGTGGTTGATCTGAGCAGACATTGAAGTGGATTTAATTGGCCTGAGAGTGTGGGGTGGAGTAATTTTGTTTGGGTGTGTTGTCGAACTGAACGACGAAGAAAAGAGCGAGCGACACTCCCACGAGTCCCACGTCATTGCCCCTTGGACTCTTTCGTTGCCAATGCAATGCCTACATTCCCGTGAACAAGTTGACCCATTGCCTGTGAAACCATTTTTTTGTTCCCAGATATAAAGCGTTACATTATTTTTTTCTTATCTGCACCGTCGTAATTATAATATTTTATGACGTTTCGATTAATTTCATGTCAGATAAATTAGGTTTTGTAAGATTACATTGAAAAATGTCATTCCGATAGTATTTTAATGTCACTATTTGATGTAAGAAAATATAATAAAGTTCCATTAATTATGATATTTAAACTTTAATAAGGTATTCAGATTTTGTAATTACTGAGAAAATACGCTTTATTAGTTACTCACTTCATTTTGTAATAATTTGATATATGATATTATTTGCAATTAGGACATTATATCACTGATACTATCATTGTATTCTTTATCATGTTTATTTTGATTTTCGAAAGGAGCATTAAAAGCACATCCAAATCTTAGGTGTTCCCCGGCCCAAATTTTGGCTAATTTAAAAAATTTACCTACTTTTATATTTTTACTCTCTTTAAGAATTTATTATAACTATCCAATATCATGGTATTCTTATTTATCATTTTTCTAGTTCTGATTATTTTCCATATTATTCGGCTCTCAATCAATATTATTTGCTTCTCCTAAAATTTTGTATATCTGACTTTGCTAATTCGCCCGCTACGTTGTGAAAACCCTTAAATTATGATAATTTAGTAATATTTATATTTTAAAATAAAATAGATGATTTTATATTTTATATTTTTATAAAAATAATATTTTAATTAAAATTAATCAAGTCTACAAGTTATTTTTTATTTTTTTATTTTGATTTATTATTATATTTGAAGATACACATGAATAATAAAATATTTTCGTTGAGTTAAAAATTTTTTTTATTTTAATCAATAAACATTTTCATATGATAAAATAGGTTTTAATAGTCATTCGTTGATAATATAAAATTATTTTACCTTGTTATTCAATCACAAATAATTATTGATATATAATAAAATATGTAAACATGTGAAATTATTTTATAATATTTATGTATAATCTATTTTTTTCATAAATAAAAAATATTTAAAAAGTTTAAATAATATATCTAATGAAGATGTTTTTGTATAGGCATATTTTTGAAAAAATTATTTATATATTCATGGAAGTTATATTAAAATCAAATATAAAACTTTAATTTTCAAAAAAATAAATGTAAATATTTTTAATAATGTTTGTTACTGACCAAACGAATTTTAATAATCTATAACAACCATGGTTAGCGGAATTTAAAATTCATAGAAATTATAATTTTTGGTAATGAAAAAATTTTCTTTAGCGAGCACCTTTCAATAATGGTTGTTAAGTGTATACACGCACATGTAAGGCAACTATTTTTATTATAAAAAATAAGAATTATACATATAAATTATTATATAATATTTGAATGGCCAATATTAAAAAATATATATATAATTTTTTTTAAATGATATTGTAATCAATAATTAATTTTTAGTTTTGATTATTTATATATGATTGTATCATTCAAAATTATAATAAATTATTGTTTTAAAAAATATAATTTCATTGTTTACTTTTAATGAAAATATTACTAAATGAAATGTGAAATTATAAAAAAAAAACTATATATAGAGCAAAGCCATTCAATCAGACATGAGATATACATTAAATTATATATACCAAAAATAATGCAACTCAATTGGTGGAAGCAGTTTTTATTTATTTATTTAAAAAATAACTCCAATTTTCTCAAGTGTTTGAAGCTTGTATCTTAAGATGTCGTCCTTAGATTTAAGGACGCGCTTTAGTGTAGCTAAATAATTGAGAATGACACATTTATCAGAAAATTTGGACTAATATTATGATTGTTGAGTAGCATTACTCTTTGATTTGTAGGGCTTTAATTCTTATTTAATAAAATTTACATAAATCATAATAAAATACATATTAAAAAGAATGTATAAATAAACATGTTATTAATATCTCGTTTCTACAAAATAATAAATAACACATTAAAATAATGTTGAAATAAATATGTTACTAATTTTTTTTTATAAAATAATACGAAATCACGATTCTTCAATTTGCGAGCGCATGATATCATTATTATATTTATGAAGAAAAACAGATGAAATTAGCATCGTGTGGCCAGTGACACATAAGCAGGAGTGGGCAATGGAGAACTATAATTAAAATTTAATAATGAATGTTTGGAGTGAAAAAATGGAATTTGAGAAAAGAAAGATAAAAAACAAAGGTTAAGTTAAAAAATTATTCCATGTTATTTACATTACTTTTTTTAATTTTTAATTAAAATATTTTTATATTTTAATCGTTATATGAAAAATATTTAAAAATTAGTAAGCATTATCTGTTCACTTTTACTTATATTACACTGCAATGATATTAGAATATAGGGATTGAAAAAGTTTGTGAATACAGATTAAAGTGTAAATTTTATGTACGAAAGACAAAAATAAAATATAAAATTATTTCATATTTATATTGAAACAAAAAATATTATTAAATCTTTGAATGAAATATAACATCGATGTATGATAGATAAATATTTTTATATAAAAATAAAAATGTGATTTCTTTAATGTAAAGATTAAAATTAAAAGTAATGTTAAATATAAGAAGTAAATTTTTAATTTGAAAAAATCATCAGTTTGAAAATCTTATCGAAAAGTATTTGTAAAAGAAAATAAAATAAATATATTATTTTATAAGCTAAAATTAATTTGTATATCTCTTTCAAAAGAAATTAAATAAGAATATTTTTTAAAAATTTGTATAGATATATTAAATTTAATTTAGTAGATAAAATTTTATTATTTTGTTTCCTTATTATTTTTCTCTTGTTTTATCCTAAGTAAGCTTTAATTTGAAATACTTGCAATTATAGCTTGTTATTTTTTTTTTATAATTTTGTCTCAAATCATAATTTGTAAATTAAAAAGAAAATCGTCACAGCTAACAGGAGCGTCATTTTGTCGTTCAGCATTTCATTCCTCGGTCCTGTGACTTTAGATTGAATCCCACTTTCATGTGTTGCAACTCCTGAATCTAGCGTGTTGCGCGTCTATATCAGATTGCTGTGGACGTTCTCCTCTGGAATTGGGACCCACTAAACATGGTGGATGAAAACCTGTCTACTGCGGAACAGAAAACGACAACCGGTGAAGGTGTCGCCATAGGGACCCACGCGTCACGTTGTTCCCACTTCCCAGCTGGATCATCAGCGTTGATAATTGTGGGCCCCAATCTACCTCCGTTGTGGTGCACCGCGTCCGCATAGCTTGCCCGTCAATGCGCACCACTTTTGCACTTCTGTAGTCGAAATGACTGACCTATCCTCGTTCGTTCCAATTTAAATTGCATAAGAACTTAACAATTTAACGCGGTTTTGCTTTGCTGATTGATTGAGTATATGAACTCTTTGGAGGAAGCAACCAGAGTCAAATTTAAAGTAGGTTATTCAAAAGTCAAATTTAAAAATAAAGTATTATTAACTTTTAATTCTAATGTAAAATTTAATAAAATTTTATTCGAATAAAAAATTACTAAAATATTGCAGACTAGTTTATTTCAAAATTTTACTAAATTATTATATCTCTTATCAAACTTAAATTTCTTTAAGGTAAATAAATTTTATTGTTAAAATTTATAATTCTCTTGTGTTGTATTTCATTTTCGGTGAATTTGTTTGAAGTTATATTTTGTATAGCTTTATATAACATTCAACCAATTTAATTTTTTATGGCTATGTTATATATGTATATATAAAGAAATTCACGTAATTTTAATATATAATTACTTTTTATTTTTAAAATTTATTTTCTTATTATTTAACGAATAAAATGTGTCACTTAATAAAATAATTAAATTATAAAAAATAAATAATAAAAAATAAGAGTAATTATTTTGAAGTAGGTAAATATCTTCTCCATATATATATATATATAATTTATATTTATTGGCTATCTTATTCTTAAACAAATAACTTGATATTCAAGTAAATTGGTATTATTATGAATTAATTAATATGAAATAGGATTAGCTTGAAATTTCCCCTATATGTGTAAAAGGAATAGATAGTTGAATATGGTAAATGAATTCATTTAATATGCAAAAATAAATCAAATTAAATTGAGTGATTTAATCATTTAACCTGTAAATTCAACAAGTTAAACGTTGTTTTATTTTATATTTATTTATCTTATTGTGATAATTTAAAAAAATTATGCCAAAAATAAATTAGTAAAATATTTTTTATGATTGTTTTATGTTCTAAATTAATTATATTTATTTGATATGTTAACTTATGAGATATTTAAATTTTTATAATTTTTTTTAAAATAATAATTTTTAGTAGGTGAACTCAACTTCATATAGAATATATGATGAATTAGGTTTGTGTTGAGAATTTTAACTTAATATTAAAATGATATGTCGATCAACAGCATTGTGAAAAATGGTAAATGGTGTAATGGTGAAGATATTAAAGGTTTAAATCTTAATTTTGAAAGTAGATTAGTGACAGCTGTAATTGTGAACTTTTGTGACAACTCACTCTATCCATAGCTGATTCAAAAACAGAATAATCAAACCCGTTCCTGACCGTCCTGATATCATTCCTACATCTTGTCTAGGAATCCTCTTCACCTTACACTTAAAAAATAACGGCGGATGATCCTGTGATTGAATTTGGTGTAGTCATAGTTGTAGTAGCATCAATCGAGCCACGAGAGGATTTAATTAATAGTTAATTAATTGAAATTATTTTTTTACATGTAATTTTAAAAGAAAAATTATAATATATATATTAATCTATTTTTGATCTTATAATAATATAATAAATTGAATAACTAAATAATGAACTGCACCGTGTGCAGCTTCTTTACAGCCGTTGGGAATCCAATAATCCATGTCCTGTTGTCCTCTTAAACAAACAAAATCATGACAAGACCGCGTACTCTGTACCCCCTTCTCTTAAAAATGAACCCTCCCAAAGGTGATCTATGCTTGTAGTTTATTTTGAAGTTACAAAATTAATTTTTATATTTTTAACTAAAAACACATGTTTTAATATTATTATATTCACCTTCAACAATTTAAAAACAATTTATTAAAATCAATTTTACGTGGCTCTGAATCAAGTAGGCATTTAGGTCTATTAGAGATGAACTTGCTTAACATGCAATGTATTTACCTTTGAGGAATATAGAACCCATTACAACTAAACAGATTTTAAATAATCTTTACGATACTATCAAATTTAGCTCAATGAATCATAAAATAGGCAGGTAAGCTGAAAACTCCACTATAGTCATTAAGTTGAACGTGAGAGGCACCTACTTGTACTTTACTACTACCCCTCCCATAAAAAAAAGAAAGCAGTAGAGAGGTTTATAGAATGGAAAAGAATTGGTTAATTACTTCATTTCTAAGGCATGAACTTGTTGGCACGTTAGAATCAACAACTTTTGTGTTGGTCTAAATAAACCATGAGAAAGTGGATTCGCTGCAAACGCGTAACCCCACGTAAGAGGAAATACCAACCTTTTTAACGCCAGCTCAGTTCGCATACTTGATAGAAAGGTCAGGTAAAGATACATATAGAAAATACAAACGATGCTTGTTAATTCTTTTTTAAAAATTAATCTGTGTTTGGCAGAGCACTTTTTTGTTATGCTTCTGATCCTCTAGTCTTCGACAGCCTTTTTGATTGCTGAAATAATGCTCATCAAAAAGTAACCAAATCATTGGCTATGATTGTGACTTCCTTTAATAATGAGCGCGGTGGCTTCGATTAAGAAAATTTTAAGGTGTTAATACCATGTATTGGGACAACTTTTATTTAATTTTCATTTGACCTGGAGTTTTGTTTTGGTAACATTCTTTGTTTCGATACGAACTGCATCTATCAAGAACTGATAATGAATGAGATAAGATTAGTTAATATAATATATAAATTTGCATTATATATAATTAAATTATATAATAAAAAGTATAAAATTTAAATTAATGTATATTTTACACTATATATTTCAAAATAAACAATATCAATATCAACATGTTATTATATTATACAAAATGTCATTGATTAATATATAATTAAGTTTAGGGTTTAGGGTTAATATATAATTACAAAATGTCATTGATTAAATTATTTATTATTAATATATAATTCAGTAGTCATATTATTAAATTTATGATTGAGTTTCTTGAACAGGGTTAAATCAAAATTAAACAGTTTTTCTTTCAATCGAATATATAAATTTGGAATTATTTGAAAACTTTGAAATAGTTTAGAAACTTACTGATTAATTTTACTTAATAACTTAGTCATTGAAATATTTGAAAATTCTTAAATAGATCCTTATACTTATTATAAAATTCATAACTAAGGTCAATAATATTTTATTTAGCTTCGCAGTTTAGTTATGGAGCCTTACTTCAGAGAATTAACTACAAATAATATATAAAATTAAAGATTCTAATTACAATTTTTTGAAGTATAAAGACTTATTTAAAAATTTTCAAATAAATTAAGAACGTATTGATTAATTTAACCCAAGGAAAACTATGGGTACGTTGAGTGGGATTTTACAGGGAAAGAAGATAACATTGTTTTTAATTTTGAAATTACGAAAGTTATATAATACTTATGTAAAAAAAAATCAAGAAATTAAAATTCTGTCAATTTATCATTTTATTTTAAAACTTAATAAATTAGGGAATATTTATTATTATTTTTTTCTTATCCTTTATCTTCTAGCATTTCACTCCCAACCATACCTTAATACATTTGTTAAGCTACATTTATTCTACGTAATATTGTAACACTTTTTATGTTTTTTTGGGGCACGGGCTATTTGTAGCTAGTACCTGACCATGTGGTTCTCTTTCGGCCCAAAAACAACGCGCTAGCGTACTGTTTGTTGTAAATACCCACGTACCAGTAACCAATATTACGAATCCGTTTGTTTATTTTTTTTAAAAAATCATTTTTGAGATTATGTAAAATATGATTTATTAATGCTATTTTTATTATTCATAAACAAAATATTATTTTGTGATCGTTTTTGAATTAAAAAAATAAATAAATTGACACTATCTTCTTTTAAAAGATAAAATTATTCTTTTATTAAAAAGTGTGAATATGACATGGGACATAAATATAATACGACACAAATGCGAAAAAACATTGAAAATTTAAAAAATTATAGAAAACGACACATTTATAATTCAATTTATACAATACAATTAATTTAAAATTAACATAAAATAATAATATAAAATTACATGAGATATTTTATATGTTTTATAAATGAGTATGAGTCATCGTGGAAAGAGATGTACCACCAAATAAAAAAAGAAGAAGAAGAGCTAAATAGATGGCAAACTGGTGGCCCAACCCAACTAGGTGAAAGGTAGCCCAACCCAACTAGCTTTTCACCTTGAATTTGGGCTTTATGAATCATTCAGGTCTCGTGTACTTAATTCGTGCGATTTATTTTAATAATTTACTCGTCAATATTAGTTTTAATGTATTTACATTTTTTTATTCTCTCGCCTATCTTTGGTCCTTCTTGTTCTTGTCGGCACACCAAGAGTTGAATTGTTTTTTTTTTTTTTTTATTTGGAAGTTTTCAAAACTCTTACACCTATGGACAGGGGAGGATGATAATTGAGAGGAGAGAGTAACTCCAAAATATATACTTACACTTAAATCATTATCTACTTATTTATTGATTTTAGTAATTCTCTGTTATATAAGATATGTTTCACCTTCCTTCTTTTTATTTTTTTTATAATAAAAATACATTATCGATGGTCATTCCATTAATTGATATTTATTTATCAAATATATTTTTTCAATTAATGATTCAATCATTCAGATATATCGACAATGGTGTAGGCACTCAAATACAAGATAATTAAAATAAATATTTTTTTTTATAAAAATTAAAACTAAAAATTTAAAATTTTATCAGGATGAAAAACTTATTTAATCATAAAATTATATTCATAATATAAGAGACAGGGTTTTTAAGTCACACAGCATAAGGAATTAAAGCATATTTTATTCCAAAAAAAAAAGACAGACATATGCGGTCACACGGTAGACATTGAATTATTCAAAGCCAAGGAGAATTGTGAATAGGAGTTACAACAGATTTAACTTGTAAGTACTTGTGAAGTGCCTCCAATCCCAAATCTCTTCCAAATCCGCTCATCTTATACCCTCCAAAAGGAACGTCACTCCCTAAGGTAAAATAGCAGTTTATCCAAACAATGCCTGCACGAATGGACCTCGACACAGTGTTTGCTGTATCCAAATTCTTTGTCACAATACCTGCTGCTAGGCCATACTTGCTATTGTTAGCACTTTTAATTGCTTCCTCCATCGTCCTGTTCATATGTCATATATTCTTAAATTCACCGTTCATCAACAACATTTTTATTTTTTGTACTAAAACTATAAATTATTGTAAAATTAAGCTATGACTTACTTAAACTTCATCAACGCCAGTACCGGGCCAAATATTTCATCCCGTGCTATAAGCATGTCCTCCTAAGCAATTTTTTTTTTCATGAGCAAAATGAAAACATGATGGTTAATTATCAAATTATGCTGAAGATACCCTAGTTGATACTTAGATGGAATTAAAATTTACCTTTACATTGGAGAAAATTGTTGGTTGAATGTAGTAACCTTTGTTGCCCACTGTACTTCCTCCTGTCAAAAGGGTAGCTCCTTCTCTCTTTCCATGTTCAATATAGGAAAGTATTTTCTCCAATTGGTTCTTGTCAGCCTACAGTAGGAAATAATTACGATAAATTCCAACAAAAATGAGAGTAAAAATAAGATGAAAGAAAAAGTGAATGTATGTTTATTAAAATGTTTCAACTGTATAAATGGAGTAGTTGTGTTATTTCAGAATAACAGTATGGTACGAAAATAGTGTGAAAGAATTTGCAACCATAGCTAAATGTGAGAAGATATGATGATTAGTTATAGCAAAGTAGATAAAAGTTAACACCATATCATTTCGTATTATTTGAGCAAATAAATTTTTTATTAAAAAAAATCATTTCCCTGATTGGAGAGTTACTAAGAAAAACGACCAAATATATTTTAGAACTAGTCTAAACAAAATTGTGCTACTATACATTGTCCTTACCTGAGGCCCTTGTTGCGATTTGGGATCAAAAGGATCCCCAACGACCCAAGATTTTGCCTTCTGGACCAACTTCTTTTCAAATTCGTCGTAGATCCCTTCCTGGACGAACACACGAGAACTTGCAACACAAACTTCTCCCTGAAATCACACACGAGAAGTAAATAAAATATCGACTATAACTATAAATTCGACTCATACAACTATATCATATGATTAAATATTAAAATTAATTAATAATTACTTTTACTTTTAAAAAGTAGAATATATATAATTTTTAATTTGGATAATTTAAATATAATATAATGATTTACATTTATGTTCTTTATTTGTCGCAATAAACTGATTTCTCAATTGATACATTCCACGCTGCTTGAAAGGAATGAATTCGACCTTGTTAAAGAGGATGCCAAAGAGAGCAAGGTCGGAAGCTTTTTCTATATCGGCATCATCGAAAATGATGAGAGGAGACTTGCCTCCTAATTCAAGTGAAACCGGTTTTAAATTGCTCCTAGCTGCAGCCTGCATCACTTGTCGCCCTACTTCAATTGAACCAGTAAAACTGACCTAAAGATACACAACAAAATCAAGGAAATTGAAAGTTTAGGAGTAAATAAATAAATAAATAAATAAATAAATATTTGACATATATGTAAGTTGTTAATTATTACCGCATCAATGTCCATGTGTGAGCTTATTGCTGCACCAGCAGTTGGGCCAAATCCAGGTACCACATTGAGCACTCCATCTGGGATTCCAGCCTTTAAAGGGGACTAAATCAATTAGTCTGAAATGACAAGGAAACATGTGTTGGTACATACATAAATACATACCAGCTTAGCTAGATGAGCATAAAACAAAGCAGAGAGAGGTGTTTGTTCAGCAGGCTTGAGGACCATGGTGCAGCCAGCAGCTAAGGCAGGGCTAACCTTGATGAAAAAGGTGAGGCTTGGGGCATTCCAGGGAATAATGTGTCCCACAACACCAACCGGTTCCAACAGCGTATAAGCATGAAACTCTCCGTTCATTTTTAATACGTCGCCGTGAATTTTATCAGCAGCACCTGCATAGTAACGTAGCGTGTTTGCAGCCGAAGGAATTTCCGCAACCTTATTAAAAAAGTGCAGCTTGCCAGCATCAATTGTATCTAATGCCGCTACTTCTTCTATGTTCTGCTCAATTAGATCTGCCCATTTCATCATTATTTTTGCCCTTTCCTATGTCAATATTAATTAACGGAAATAAATACAAAAGTATAATGAATTATGCATGGACAATTAAAGGAAAATAATTTTACACCTCATTTAATCATGTATGTAAGTTTATTAAATTTTACAATAATTATCTTAAATAATAATCTTAATAATAATAATAATGATAATTTATAATTGAGCTACGGTGTAAATTATTTTAAACTCTTAAATATTTGTCTTTTTCACTTCAACTTGCTTATTCCTATTCGTGCTGAAATTCTTTACTTACCTTTGTCATTCTAACATTTTCTATAAAATTAAAATTTTTCACTTAATTGCCCATTTAAAGTTAGGCTCTTTTTAGTGCAATTGAAACATAAATTTCAATTTTAATTATACCGAATTTAAATTGAAGACTTTTGTTTGATAGTTAAAAACAAGGATCAATAGAATAAAGTGAAATACTAGCACACTATTTTTATTTTTTTCATATTGTTAAGGATATTTATATTATTATTATATATATTTTCTTTTATTTTCTAACTAATCAAACACGAAAAAAGAAAAAGTTTAACTTTTTATTTTTAAATTTTTTATCCTATCAAATAATTTAAAAAATTATCTCATTTCTTATTCTTTTCCTTCTTTTCTTTTTCTTTTTATTTTTTTTTAAACCAAACATATATTCTGAAGTGTCATCTTTAACATTGGATGATCTTAAACTAGGACTAAATTGCTAAAATAGGTAATTTTTTTTTGGTGAATATAAAATAGGCCATTCTTATGTATACAAGTATGCCTTAGAAAGTTTTGCGTTAACATATATTATCGCAATTTTAGTTATTATTTTTTAAATTAATGATCATAATTTTATTTTTTTAGTTGATTAAAAATACATGTTGAAGTTTATAGTGTAAGAAATTGTGGAGAAAGGAAGAAAAATCACAGAAACAATAAAAAGGAATAAAAAAAATATTGAATTAAAGAAAGGATAAAGAATGACGTACAGAGCCGGGTAAGCGAGGCCATGGACCTGAGTCAAATGCCTCACGAGCTGCTTTAACAGCGATATCAATGTCTTCTTTATCTCCCTCACTTACTCTTGCAGTCACCTCTTCTGTTCTGGGATCTATAGTCTCAAATGTCCTTCCTTTTTTATTTAAATATCAATAATCATAAACAACTTTGCTAGAAGTATATTCGAGTATTTTAATAAAACTAAAATAAATTATTGTTTTTAAAATAATTAAAAGGAATTTCAGTGAAAGAAACAAATTACACAGAGTGGAAGAGACGGAAAGTAAAGGTGCTTATTCAAGTATTAAGTTTCATAGTGTTAATTTTAGTAATTATTATTGTTATTTTGATAATTGAAATCGACAGTAAATATTAAAAAAGAACAGTTATAATATTAGATATACATATTGTGTTAAATTGACGAACCAGATATGGAATCAACAAAGTGTCCATTGATGAAGAGCTTGGTAAACTTGATGGTGGGCATGTTGATGTTGAGGAAGGAGTTAGAGAGAGAAGCCATGTTGAGGCTGTGCTGTTAATGATCAATATAGAGCTGTTAGAGACGGTGTGTCGGTGCGAGCAATGTCGCAATATGATTAAGATTATATATGCAAAGTTGCAAAGACGATAACACAAATTGACACAGGTTTAGGTGAAGTGGAGAAATTTAGTGCATTTGGAAAGGCAGTGTACGCGAATCACAAATTGCCTCCCCACCCACCCCTAAATAATTTCTATGTATTTAAATAATTAAAACAGTGCTTTTGCCTTTTATTTATTTAAAGAAATAATATAGTGCTTTAGCAAAGGCACAGCATCCGATGTCATCAATGGTAAGCCTGCCTGTAATACACAAGAATAAGAATTGATATGTTATTCACAAGTGTAAGAAGGATGACAACTTTACAGCAATAGGGTATGACATTTTATATTTTTTTAGATATATAATTCTAAATGAGTATTTTCATCCATCGTTTTAATTAAGATATTAGAAGTTTAAATTATAGTATTAAATATAAAAAAATATAAAAAAATTATTTTTATAATTATAAATTTAGGTGAAACAATAAATAACACTATTTTTATAAGTATTTAAAAAATATAATTATATGTATATATTGTATAAAAATAGATATATAATTTAATTAAAATTAATATGTTTTATTATATTAAACAAATAATATAATTTTAACAAATAAAAAATAGATATATGTGTTATTATTTATTATTGACAATAATATTATTATTTTAAATTAAATCTTACTTGTATTTTTGTTCTTTATTAATATACTAATTTTTAGTTTTAACTAAGATTTTAACATATGTATTGAATAAGATAAATATTTATTTTTATATAATTGTAATTATAATTCATAATAAATAAGTATTTTAAAATTATTTAATTATACTATAATTAAATTTTTAATAAATAAATGTTTTTAAATATATAATTATATTTTAGATTTATAATAAATAATTTTTAAATTATGATATAAAATTATTATTTTTTAAATTGAAACAAATGAACAATTAAAAAAATTAAATATAGATAAAGATAAATTAGAGAACATGTGAGATCACTTAAAAAAGTTAAGATCCTTAATTATAAGAATTTATTTAAAAAAATCACACATCACATCTTCGCTTAAAAGTCTTAAAACGTTAAGTATATATGTAACGTGTTTATAAACCCTTTGTTTCGTCCTTTCTTAATCAATATAAGAGTAATCATTAACCCATACTTGATTTCTCAACAGGAGCCTTATCGGGAAGGTGAATCATGAATGTGTTTGCTTGTTGTGGGAGGGGGAGGCGTAATAGTCCTTTCTAATAGTCTTTTTTTTTTTTCTTTAGCAAGCCAATGCCTGATACACTGATTTATCTTTTTTTTTTTGGGCCAATTTGAGTCATTTAGTTCACTTAACATAACAAATGATACTGATTGCTGGGAACATGTTTGGACTTTGTAAGCCCAGTTTACAATGAACTAAAAAATGCAAAAGAATAGAAAGGAAATAAATAAAACCGGCAAAAATAGCAATAATAATTCATAAAAAATTGATTCTACCCTTTTTGAATGTTAAAACGAAATGAGACCAAAAAAAAAAAATGAATAAATAAACAACCATAACAATAATGATGATGTAAGAGTAAAAAAATATAAAAACAATGATGAGAATAAGAGAGAACGTAAAATACTCAGAGTTTGCTTTCATAAGTTAATATACCAAACAATAAAACTCACCTCTTTTTGTCTTTTTCTTCACCTTTATTTTCCATAAAATCATTGTGTAAACAAGAAGAAAGTATGAAAAGGCCAAGTTTTGACAATATAATTGACAACACTGTTTAAAAAAACTGAATTTTCATGTCTCATGGCAGATGGAAACTGATCAATAGGCATTCAAAGCCAAGGAGAATTGTAAAGGGGAGTCACAACAGATTTAACTTGGAGGTACTTGCGAAGGGCTTCCAATCCATGATCTTTTCCAAATCCACTCATCTTATACCCTCCAAAGGGAACATCATCGCCAAAGGCAAAATAGCAGTTGATCCAAATGGTGCCTGCACGAATGGACCTTGACACTGTGTTTGCCGTATCCAAATTCTTTGTCACTATGCCTGCTGCTAGGCCATACTTAGTATTGTTAGCACTCTTAATTGCTTCCTCAATGGTCCTGTTGTTCACTCATCGTAATAAGTAACAAAATAAATACGACAATTTCAACATCTTAATTAAATGACAAAATAACATTAAAAAAAACTTACTTAAACTTCTTTAGTGCCATCACAGGGCCAAATATTTCATCTTGTGCTATAAGCATGTCCTCCTAAACGGGTAGTTAATAATTTTTACAAAGGAAACATGATGGTTAGTTTTCTAATTATGCTTAAGTACCCAATTCATAACTTTGTGGTTGTGCACTTGGAATTCACCTTTATATTGGAGAAAATTGTCGGTTCAATGAAGTAGCCTTTGTTGCCCACTGTTTTACCCCCGGTCAAAAGGGTAGCTCCTTCTCTTTTTCCATGCTCAATGTATGAAAGGATTTTTTCAAATTGTCTCTTGTCAACCTACAATATATATACAGAAAATTGTTAGCCAATAGATAAAAGAAAACAAGCGATATATATATACATATTAGAATTAGAGAAGAAATAATTATGGCAATCGCACTACCTAAGTTTCGTACCTGGGGCCCTTGTTGAACTTTAGGATCAAAAGGATCCCCAACGACCCAATTTTTGGCCTTCTCCACCAATTTTTTCTCAAATTCATCATAGATACCTTCCTGAACGAAAACACGGGAACTAGCAACACAAACTTCTCCCTTGTTATATAGGATGCCAATTAGAGCAAGATCAGTAGCTTTGTCGATATCAGCATCATCGAAAATGATGAGGGGGGACTTGCCTCCTAATTCAAGAGAAACTTGTTTCAAGTTACTTTTAGCGGCAGCCTGCATGATCTCACGACCAGTTTTAGTTGAGCCAGTAAAGCTGACAGCATCAACATCCATGTGTGAGCTTAAGGCAGCACCAGCAGTTGAGCCAAATCCAGGGACAACATTGAGGACTCCATCAGGGATTCCAGCCAATTTAGCAAGATGAGCACAGAACAAAGCAGAGAGGGGTGTTTGCTCAGCAGGCTTGAGGACCATGGTGCACCCAGAAGCCAAAGAAGGGCTAACCTTAATGAAGAACATGGTGGTGGGGAAATTCCATGGAATAATGTGTCCCACAACACCAACTGGCTCCAACAATGTGTAGGCGTGGAACTCTCGGGACATTTTCAATACCTCTCCGTGAATTTTATCAGCTGCACCTGCATAGTAACGCAGGCTGTTTGCCGCACCTGGAACTTCCACGTTCTTGCACATGTGGTACAACTTCCCCGCATCAATGGCATCCAGTGCCGCAACTTCTTCTGCGTTTTCGTCAATTAGCTGCGCCCATTTCACCAAAATTTTTGCTCTCGCCTGTTTATCACGTTCACATCTCTCATGTCAGGTGCAAAACACTGAATTTAATGTCGCGTTAGAAAAAATACGTAAAGGTTTCAACAATTTATACAACAATTTTAATAAATTTATCGTAAAATGTTCTACTTCGTTTTTTTGGAAGGATGAACTGTGAGTAATTATTTATGAACTGTTAGTAATCATTTATAGTTCGTGTTTCAAAATTTTAAAATTGTCAAACGCCGTTTGAATACACAAATAATACGCCAGTTAATCCTATACCAAAAAAATAAAAATAAAAAAGTGTTAATCTTTTTACACTATTAAAATTAAATGTAATATTCCAAAATTTGCGTAACTTAAATATTGAACTACCATTTACCGTGAAGTTAAGTTTTAAATTCAATATATTCCAAAAAAAAATCTTAAAATTAAATTGAAGTTAGTAATATCGACATTACAATCTGGATCACATGGGTTTACCATTAAATACTCAGAGATCACATGAGAACTGATTTTAGTTATTTATATAACAATCTGGATCACACGCGTTTTGCATGCTTGAATCATAATAATATTTGTTTTTGTATAGAGAAAATACGGGATTAGTTTACACTCGTTGAATCATAGCTTACTATTAGGTAAGTTTTTTATAACATGTTGTATTGATTCACTTTGTTTCAACTCATTTCTAAAAATTTTGGTAGATGGAATTTCTCTTTTTTATCACATTGTTTTTTATTCGCATGAAACAGAGATTTTATTTAGAATATTTGAGTTTAATATTATTTGAACCAACGGATGATTTTTATAATATATTTTATATTGATATGAACATGTTATTTAATAATTTAATTATTTTACCAATTAAAAACTATCAATTTTGTGAAATACTGCGAAAATGTACTATTAAATACCAATGTTAATTTTTCACGTTAATAATACATCAAAATTAAATATAAAAGAGTACTCAAATGAATAAAGTCAACCCATTCTCTGTCTTTTGAAAATCATTCGGCTAACTCCGGTAACCGCAGTTACGTTCACCAAGTGCAAAGAAGCTCTGAATTAGATAACTTATATAAAATATTTTATATTTATATTATTTAATAACTTTTATTTGTAAAATAAAAAATTAATCGATCTAATTTTTTATGTATCATTAATTTTTAATCTTAATTATTTATATACATAATTCTATTATTGACATTTATAATTTTCATATATTATTTATTCTCGGTGTACATATATAAAATAAGAGAAGGGAAAAATGAACGTACAGCACCGGACAGGCGAGGCCATGGACCAGAGTCAAATGCTTGACGCGCTGCTTTAACAGCAATGTCAATGTCTTCTTTATCTCCCTCGCTAATCCTCGCTATGACATCCCCTGTTCTTGGATCTATTGTCTCAAAGGTCTTTCCTGTTTTTTCCCACACAACAACACTTTTAATTTAGCAAAGTCATATTACAAAATAATGTCGATATATATCAAGCTACCTCCGCAATCTGAAAGTTTTCATTTTTTAACAAGATAGTAGAAAATATTAAATGCTTAGAATTTTTTTTTTCTAATTAAATCCTGAAAATTACTCTGCTGCATGACTTTTCAATGAAATTAAATCAATGTTTAAGTAAATGTCTGCAAAATGATTTTGAGTCTAATACGTTTGGTTTGGTTTTACTTTTATCAAAATCATTCCAAATTTAAAAGGAAAAACAACATAAAGTTGTTTCTTTTTTTTTTTTTTTATGGTGCCACCATAATTTTGATTCTCTTTAAAAACACTAGTCACTAGAAAGTTATTTTTTATTAAATTTAAGTTTAAAATAACATGATTTGTGTTTTGATAGTTTTATTATAAAAATAAATTAATAGTAATATAAAATTTTCGATAAAATAAAAAAGTTGCTTTAACTTAGATTTAATTTAAAATTTAAAATTAATTTTTTTTAAGTGAAACTAAGTTGGGTTAGTATTTTAACATGATTTTGAATCTGAGGTTAATCGAAACGCCTAGCAGTTGTGAGTTGAGACACCATAGTGTTGACTTTTGAGAGAACCATTTATGGCAAGTATAGGTAACCTCTAAATTATAGTTTGAACAAAAACTATGTACGACTTTACATCTATCTT
Source organism: Mucuna pruriens (assembly GCA_025330945.1). Lineage (NCBI taxonomy): Eukaryota > Viridiplantae > Streptophyta > Magnoliopsida > Fabales > Fabaceae > Mucuna > Mucuna pruriens. The sequence continues at coordinate 315,254 of JAENHJ010000424.1, forward strand.
TGAAACAGAGGTAAAATATATTGTGTATTGTAGTTGTAGGTGTATTTCATTCTAATCCGGATACATGAGTGGAAAAAGGAACAGAAAGAGGAGCATAGAAAGGTAGAAGAAGCAGAAAAGAGAGGGAAATTACATATGTGAAAACAGAAAGTGCAGAAGGTAGAGGTATATAAATATTAACCTGACACAGAGTCAACGAAATCTCCATTGATGAAGAGCTTGGTGAACTTGACGGTGGGTACCTTATTGACGGAGCCAGCATCGCCGTTAGTAAGGCCAGTCATGGTTGTGTCTCTGCTAATGAATCCAAGCAAAGCAGAACAAGTCGTTATATACAAATGGAGACAGCACCACTGTTATATATCATGAAATGAATGTCGTGATGTATTAATCAACATTAGATGGCAACTTGTAAAATATCATATCTATAATAATCTTTTTTTTTATAAAGTATCATAAGTAGATTAAATTTGTAAAATTTCATTTAATTTTAAGACTATCTAATGTTTTATTATCTTTATTTTATTTTATCATACCGTACATTATTTAAAATATAAATAAATATTTATTTTTACATCACATATTGAAAAAAGTCTTAATTATCTAAAACTTAATATACAGAGAATCTTTAGGATAATATCTAAATTTTGGGGAAAAGATCCGATTATGAAGTTTGCTCTTGTGAAGGGAACAGAACTATTTTGGGAAGAGAAAGTGTAAAATTTCCAAATTCTGATCGGAGAGGTAGAAAAAGTGACATATATAATGAAAAAGAAGAAGGAAAGTGGAAAAAAAATTGAATAAAATGAAAGAAAAAAATAAATTGTAGCTGTGGGAAACGTGTTGATCGCGTCACCTTTTTTTTATCATTAAAACTAATCTGATCCCTTGATTTTAAGTCAATGGTTGTCATTAATTTCTTTTGTTTCTCGTAATAACCAAGTTTTTTTTTTATTTTATATTTGTCCCTTGCAGGGTGAAGGAGTATTCGAGTATGGTGGCAGTGGGAAACGTGTTGATCATGTGACCCTTTTTAATTATTAAAACCTAAGAGTTTACTTTTTTTTTTAGTACAAAAGTTTTTTTATTATCAGTTAATTAGAAATTATATTATCAATTAATTTCTTCATTTACTAGTGGCACATTATATTTAAGTACTTAAATCATTTTTTTATTCTAATAGTGAACTTGCTAAGAATTTAAATTGAATCTTACATGTTATTTTATGTCTTTATATTTTTTACATTTATTTATATTTTAATTTTGAAACTTTAAATATGCACAAAATAAAATATATTCTCTCAAAAAAATAGCAAACTGTAATTTTTTAAACAGTATAATTCATGTCTCTCAAACGGTAAGTTTTATCGATCTAAAATTGTAAAATTTAAATGGTCTAATTTTGTAGAATTAAAAAATTATGAAATATTTTCAGCCTAATCTCATTCACGACTTCTCCAAACAAAATTACTCAATCTCTCTCAGCGATAGTGATTGTGGCGATGCATGTTTTTGGGTAATTTTCATTTGAATCTATAAATTTTGTTTCTCATTTCCTAGGATTTTGGGGATTTCTATTTTCTGGGATTTCTGGAATTATGTGCCTTATTTTCTGAGATTTCTTATTTCCCTCTAAATTGAGTGAAAATTTACTTTATATTATCCGGGAACGATTGTTTATAAAAGCAATAGTGAACGAGAAAAATTTACGTCATATGTCTCCAATAGTAAACTTGGGTTGGATTGGGTTTAGCTAATTCACAAATCCCATTGAAATTGCTCTTAGTACATTAATAGTATTAAATTCTACAACCAACCTAGTCCTTACTTTTAATTTAATATAGGGTTGATATTAATTTTTTTCATTTTTCGTATTGACAAGTTTTTTATTTGATTTTTTTTTTATGTGTCAAATTTTATAAAATTATAATATTAAGAAGTTGGTTGAGAAAAACAAGATAGAGTGAATATATAAGGTTAACCTTCACCTGTCTTTTTGTGATAAAGTAGATATAAATACATTGGTAAACACTTTTGAGTCTTTTTTGTCTTAGACCGAAACCTCATCTCTTTCTTCTAAAATTTTAAGTATAATCTTTTTTTTTATAAAATTATACTGTTCATAATTTTATACAAAAAATAGTTATATTGCTATTTTTTAAACCATTATTAAAGATAGAGGAAATTTTTATATCGTTGACAAGATGTTCGTGCTTCTTTTCTATTTTTTCTATTTTTTCTATTTTGTTAGTTTTTCTTTTCATATTTTATCTTCAATTTTAAAATATGTACATAATTCTATTCCTGTATTTATAGCATACTGTGAGTTTTTCCATAAATTAAAATATCATAAACTATTGAGTTTTCATAATATGTTTGTAAATTTATTTTTACCTTTTTAGAAAATAATCCTGGAAGTTCAACTATGAATCTTTCTAAAAACCAACAAATTCATATTCCATAAACATTACTTTTGATGTAATTGTTTATTTATACTATCTATAATCAAACATTTATCGATAATATAAATTTGTTAATCGACTAGTTGTTATTTCTTTAAACATGTTTGAGTCTTCTTAAAAAAATTGTGTTAATTGATGCTGTAATTTATGTTTTATATACGTGTCTGTATAATAGTTTTGAACTAATTTTTCTCTAAAATGAACATTTAGGTTTTAATAATATTTTTTTAATTTTGGAAAACTTTTTCCTTGCAATCTCATTTTATTTATACTTAATTTATCGAGGACTTATCTATACTTAATTTCGTTTTTTTTTCCTTAATTTATTTAATATTTATTTTTATATCACTTTAAAATTTTATTGTTTCTAATTCTTTTTTGAAACATTTATTATTTTGTAAGTGAATTTTGTTGGAGCTTTTAATACCTTGTATTCGAAATAGTAGGAATATCTAATTTCTTTTTTCTTCTATTAATTATTGTTAATTGGCTTAACATTACATCTAACAATATATTAGAATAATTTAGTTGTTGATGTAATTTCGTTGCACTTCTTGTTACTTTTAAGTTCATTGAAAATTTTGGATAATAATTAAAGAAACTAGGTCCATCGTGTAATAAACTGCCTTCTAATATTTCTATTATTGAGAAATGAAAATTCTCAGTCTCAATTCTTTATTGATAATTAAGTTTAGAGCATTTATTCTCTTTTATATTTGACTTTTAGGTTACAATATTGTATTTAAAAAATATTAAAAAGATAAAGTATTGTTTTTTTTATTTCAAAGCATAAGTCCATGTATTTTCATGTTGTCATGCAAATAATCGTTTATCTAATCAGGTAATAAATTACGAGTGAGGATTTCGTCGTGGATAATCGATTATCTAAAACTAATTTACAAAATATTTTATTCTTGGATTTAAAATCTGTATATCTTTATTTTTCTAATGTCCAATTGATCAAAACTTTCTTAACAAAAAATCTTTCAAAAGAAAGTTTATTACAATATTTTATCTTTGACAACTTTAATCATTAAGTTTTTAAGAAGTTATATTTATTGGAAAACGTTGATTTATAAAACAATTCAATTTTAGGTTTTCCATTTTTAATTCTAACGAGCCAATCATAATAAATAATTAAACGTCTTATAAAAATAATACTATTGGATTGTTTTCATCACAACCTACATACCTCAACTGGTGGAGGTGTATCAATATGATCAAATAGTTGTTAGATAAGATAATAAAATAATATTTTTTTATTTAAATATTATATATAATAATTATAAACGATGTTCCACAGTAGCATTTGTCAAGAATATGATATTTTGTGATACTATACAATATCTCGACAGATAGGCAAGTCAATTTTAGGCTAACAAAGAAATTGTATAAGCAAACAATTGTGTCCTGGTCAGATAGTCTGACTTTTGTTTTATTTTATGTTAAAGAAACGTCATGACGAGATTTTCAGAGCAATGAAATTTGGATGCATGCTAAGTCAATGTTTCATTTTCTTAGATAGAAAAGGTTAAATATTATATTTTCAAGAAGTATGTAGAATGAAAGAAAAGAACACAACCAGCACGATGTAACAAAGACATTATAACCTTAGCCCCCAAAATAAAGAGAGGACTTGATTCTTCGCTCCGGCCGTCCAATACAAGAGAGAGACACACACATTATATAACTCGTGAATTTGAGGGTTCACTTATACCATTTATCTTTCTCTTTTCAACCAATTAGATATATGCAAGAGAAAATTTTGTGAATTTCTATTTTTTCTTAAGTATTTTTCGTCAACAATAGAAACTAATGTTCATCAAGACCATGAACTAACCGTAATAGAATAAAGTATTTTCTTCCAAACATAATTATTTTTATAATTAAAATTGGATTTAACATTTGTGCACCCGTGTTTTGAATTAATATATGTGTTATGTTGAGAAAATTCATTTACTAATACATTTTGTTTAAATTTGTTAGTATTTTTATTCCAAAGCAAGATATATTTTTGTATGAAAACAATATATTTGAATTGAATAAAATTAATATAGTGAACAAATTTTTTCTTTAAATATTTGATACAACTATACATTTAAATATTAAATTTAAAATTATCGATTAAATTAAAATAATTCTATATTGATATATTCACTTGTTCAGTAATTTAAATTTGTCCATACAGATATAATATAAATATTTTTCTATAATTGAAATTAAATTACTAATATATATGCACGCGCTAATAATATGATATATTATATCAATAAATAATTGTCTGTTTATTTTATATTCCGAATTAATTCCTGATTTCAAATATTTAATGCAATGATTTTAAAATCAATTTTGTCAAAAATGATTTTAAATAATTTTAAAACAAAACGGACACTAATTTTATTAGTATAGGAATATACATATACTATCAATACAACATATTGTTAATATAAAAATCATAATTATAGTAATGAATACTTTAATTTTCAATAAAATTATACTAATAAGAACTAACCAAACGATAAATTACACCCAAAAAAAAAGAAGATAAATGATAAGAAGATAGAACTATGATGTATTTCCTTTTCTTTCTGTCAACTAAGTGCTCTAGAACGTCTAAGAAAAAAAAATCTGAGAGACTTCTAGGCTTATAAAAAAAAAAATTGTCATGTAAGCATACTATAATTGAATTGGCAACTGAATTTAACTTCGTCAAGAACAAATTATCATGTGTTGCGTGAGTGATCCGTTTTCGTGTATTTATTAATTTGATTGTTTTCTCTACGCTTCACAGATCAAAGCTCTTGGGCGCAAATAATGGAGCATATACACAACAAATCCAAAAAAGAAGATAAATAAGTTGAACTTAGACCCTTTAGCGGCAACAAATATCTTAAAGTATTGTTTTGTATGTTATAAAAATGTCTAGCAAACAAATTTTGTTTTTAGTATAAATACTTGTTTTAAATAACCAGCAGATACCAAAAACGCATGTTTTCTGCCGCTGTTGTTTGATTAATCATATCCGATTATATCTTCTCAAGATATGTATCAATTATTGAACTTATATTAAATACTGCAAAAATTTTCTCATGTGTGATACATCGTCATAATAAAATATCATGGTATATTCTTAGGCGAAACCCAGTCATTTGTGAAAAAGAAGCTTTTAGCAAAAACAAAAGGAGAAAATGAAATAAAATGCAAAGCTTTCCTGATATGTTACGTGGTCTCTCAGATGCCACATATGGTTATAGTGGGCATTTCCACAACTGATTTAGTCTAATTCTCTATGTGCAATTAATTTATTTACAAGTGAGGGACCATCCTTCACTCCTTGTGTATGTAATATCATTTATAAGGATATTGATAATAACAAGAAATTGCAGTAAACGGTCCCACCTCTTAGTTCTGACTCGCCTTTTATTTCCGACTCACCCAGGTCATCAATAAATTTATTTATAAATAAATTTACTGGACCAAAAAATTTACAGTTATGTAATTTAGGGCCACGTGGAGCATAAATTTTTTAAAACTTTAACGGTTATGCATGTTATCATTTTATATTTTTATTTAATTATAAATCATTATTTATAATTTTAAAATATTTATGATAAAATATACCTCCAATACATTATATGTCTTTATTGAATATGACATGTTTTTTTATTTTTAAAAAATTTATTATAATTATTTTTATAAATTCACCGATCTATTATAAATTACTTAATTGTCCGATAATGTTATCGAAACATATTATCAAAATCATTATATTTTTTTTATATTTTCAATAGGAAATAACCTAAATCAAACTCTCAATAACACAAATTTTTAATGTCTAATTACAATGAAAAAAATCAAAATAAAATCAAATTGAATACAAAAGAATATTTGTATGTAGAATAGAATTATGCAGAAATTAGAAATGATGGAGAATATAACAAAGTTATAAGGTTATAAAATAAAATAAAAAAAATATAATTGAATTGTGGAACACCAATCCAATAATCGTGCAATTTATTATCCTACAAATTTATATTAATGCAAAATTCATTAGATAATTATTTAACATTCATCCATATGAATTGAGATCACAATCACTCAAATTAACATAGATTCAAGTACTTAATTAGTTGATTTTTAAGTAATCAATCGATTACCTAACCTAACATAATGCAAAACTTCAAGCGAAACCATAACTATGAAACAAGTCAATAATGGGAAAGAAAAGAGAAGCATAACAAAATTTTCATAAGGAAAATTCAAGAACTCAAACCTAACCACAATTATAGAACCTTGAATTGATAAAAAAAAAAAAATCTAACATTTCATGACAATCATCACAAAAAATCGTAGAAAAAATATAAAACAAACCGAAAAAGAACAAAGAATAGAGAAGAAATCTATGATCCAATAAACTTCATAAACCAAGTGTAGAAAGACACTAAAAGTGTTTAACCAAATTCTAATTAACTAAAACTAACTAGGACATGCTCTAAATGTTAAGGAAGATGGTATGGACCAAAGAAATTTGCAGCCCATAGGCCCACAAGCCCACAACAAAAGTTTCAAAACTAGGCCAATATATACAAGGACAGACCCAATAGAATGGGTACATAAGCCACAACTTCACTCACATTTTTTGCACTGAAAAAGGTCGAATTGGGTTGAGTATAAAAAAAAAGTTGTATTGTCTTAACTTTTCAAAGTAACCAAGATTATCCAATTTGAAGATTTGTAACTCTATACATAGTCTGTATAAGATAACATCATAATGAGAATTAAATCAAAAATAAATAAATAATAACAACTAAACTCAATTAAGCTCATAAAATAATATTTAACAAATATGTTAATATTAATTATAAAATAATATCAAATATATACAACATAAATCATTATTGAATGCCTCAAGATACTCGATCATTGTCCACTTCTCTTTTGTATAAACAAATAATTAAATTAAAATAAAATTTTATCTAGTATTTTAAATAAATTTTGCTAGCATTTTAAAATCCGGCAAGTAACAAAACTAATGCACCATATTTATTATACAATACATGTAACTTGTGAATGTGACTGAAATGACATGAAATCCATATAAATAGTAAAATTAATGCATCCTGTTTAATTTTCTCATTAATAAGAATAACATAAATAATAAAATATCAACTCAGAAAAAAAAAGTAAAAAAATTATAAGCATTCTTAATCCGCCTTGCTGCATAAAAGTATCAATTGCAATTTTATTTTACAAATTAATCAAAAGACAGCATAAGCATTTGTGCACACAAGATTCATGGTGATATATAATACATGAAACACTCAAAAAATTGACGAAGCCACAAGAAAGCATGAGTCTCTCACTATTTCTTTGGTATTATAAATCACACTCGTATATAATTGTTCTCATTTCAAAATATTAACATCGAACGACCTTGTTAAAAAAATCAACATGAATCTTATTTTTATTTTCCTATTATTAAAAGTTTGTATATTTTATTTTTATTCATTTATTCTAAAATAATTACAAAAATTTGAAAGGTCAAGATGAAAAGTCAAAAAAAGTATTGATAAAATTAATGAAAGAAAATTTTAAAAAGTAATAAATTAAAAAATTTTAAATGGTAAAATTCATTCATAAAGTTACTATTATCTCATTTGTATAGAGATACTAATATTGTATTAATAAAGATAAAGGCCGGAAACACGAGGAGGATTCTCTAAAATTTCATATAGTATTACTTTTTCTTGTTATTATTAAAACAAATAGTTATATTAAATTGTTAATATTGAAAAATCAATTTTAATATGTATTTAAGACTCTGTTGGTAATTCTAGCATAATAGGGATTTGTTTAATAATATAATAGATGACTATTGAATAGCCTAAAATTTGTTTAAAAAATTATATAGTTAACGGTACAAAAATAACTTTAACAAACAAAAGTTGATAATATTTTTAAAAAAATATTTCCAAAATAATGCTTTAAATAATTATACTTTATGACAGCATTTTGTGTTGCCTCCATTTCATTGATAATATAAAAAAGGTACATATTATCACTATGTATAAAAATTGCTCTTATGTAAGAAAAATAATTAAATATAAACCTGCATAGACGGTTCTCTTTGTTAATATTATCATTATCATGAAAAGGAAAATAAGTGTTTGTTTCCTTTGTTATGAGTGGTGTTTGTGGTAAAACTTAAAAGAAACACAGAACAGGCCTTTTCAACGGATTAAAAAAGAGAGTCGCATAATATATAAAGGATTGTTGGTAATGTAGTTGTATGAGGGCTGAAGCCCTTCAGCACTGGCCCCAACCCCCCTTTAAATGGGGATTTTAAGCACCCTAATGTTATTTTAACAGGTGGGATGGAGCTGGGTAACTCTAGGGTTTAGGGATAATTTGACAGCTCTACTTTGGTTATAACTCTTGTGCTGTCTTCATGGCCTAAAAGGCCCAAGACGGATTCACAAGGCTCTGGACTTGGACCGTGCCGCCACAAGGTGATTCTTCGGCCAATGCCTTTAACTGAAGTTAGTTTGTCTAAAAAAACATATGTTTTGGTATGCAGCAAAAATATTCCTAACTGATAGAGACCAATCTCTTAAGATGTAAAGATTTTCAAAACTGAGATTCATTTATCCCAACAATGCTTTTTGACATTTTCAGGAATTGAACGTTAGTTAACAGATTCATGCCGTAATGAATATTTTGACCGCATTTTATTGCGATTAAAGATTAAAAGCACAATTATAACTATAATAGCATTTTTTTCCAGTGCTTTTAGAAGCTAATTTGGCGATACACTGAAACGGCATGGAGATGTAGAAAATAGCACAGAACAAATAAAAGAAAAAAATAAAGATAAAGGCAAAACAAACCTCCGACTAATAGCTATGGCGATATTACAAAGTACTCCCAGAAGAAGAAAAGGGAAAGTAATTACTTTCAAACAGAAAAGGTAAAAAAACTAAAAAAGAAAGAACGAACTTTGCGTTGGCAACATATATATATGCATTTTGAAGAAGTACATTCCCAGGAACCTGTTTCATTTCATTTTTGACAATGCACAAAAGGAGAAACAAAATAGACTAAAGGATTGTAAAGTGGGTAAGTTATCCCCTGTAGGTGGTTTGATCTAATGTGTATGGAGGAGGATAAGTTGGAGGAGCACCATTGATGTAATCGTAGATGCCGTAGCTAGTCTGACCTGAATAAGAACCACTAGACCGGTAACCAGACGGAGCCAAATTGTCAACAGGAATAGAGTAGTGCTGTTGTGTTATTCCAGCCGGGCTTTGAGTGTGGGAAGTTCCGTAGCTTGCTGTGTAGGGATTAGCAGTTGCACCATCGTATATGGTCTGGCTGGGGTAGTTGAATGGACCAGAAAATCTTGCACCAGGACTCGGTTGTAGAGAAGGTGCCAGGTTCCTGCGACTGAAAGATGATGAGTGCGCGTTACTAAATTTGGCAGATTTAGCTGGACGGGAAGAGCTGGATCCACTGCCTCTACACCCTCGCTTGTTCTGAGGTTTACTTCCAGATGATGAACTCTTCTTCCTTTCAGCCTTAGTTTTCTCTAGATGGGTAGCTCGCTTCCTCAAATTATCAAGGTTAAATTCTGACTCAAGCTTGTGATCTTCTACACATTTTATTATAGCCTTGATGGAGTTCAACTCTGAAGTGCTTGAATCGTCCTGAAAAAGTGATAGACAGATTTAAGAATGAAATACATTCTTTTTTATTTAACACAAACACACTAATGAAACTGAATTGAGTTATGCAGACCACTGCAGCATGATTGCTGTTTCCCTTTTTCAATGTGGTAGTAACATTCTTTTTGTAGTTCCGATGATAGGACTTGAGTAGGTTGATAGGAGGAAATCTTTCAGTCAAACCAGATTCTGAAGCAAAATAAACAGCTTCTATCTCTTTCCCATTTTTAATTAGTTCGTCTATAATATCTGCATAAATTTTAATTAGTCTATGAATAATCACAAAAAAAATTATGCTATCTCTATTGCATGGAGAAGTGTATAAGTATGTGATAGACTGTCAACTAAATTAGAATCAATGTAAAAGCTGTATAAGTTAACACAATCTGAACTTTTCTTCCCAATTGATTTAGGCTCTGTCTTATTGCTTCTGCTTTATTACAGAGAAAATTAACTCTGTTGAGCAGCTACATATACATGTCTACAAGGATAGGTGTAATGGGAAAATTGAGGTGAATTTTTGGAAGTATAGAAATCAAGATATTTAGATGAAAGTTTGCAGAAAGGTAATAGCTAACAAGTAGGAGGCAGTGGCATGTTAACATATACCAATGAGCAGAAGCAACACTGAAAGAGAAAATCAGAGGAGTAGCACAGAAATGCTTTTGAGTCAATAAAATATATTTTGAAAGGAAAAGAAACAACCAAATTTCTTTAAGAAAAAATAAATAAATTTCAATAAAATCCACTGTATTTTAAAATTTTGATGACTCAAGATCCCATAGTCCTGTTCTAAATTATGCTCTCCATACCAACTCTTGGGGATTTATATGAATTCCTTTCCGCTTAAAACTGATGAATATAGAAAAAAAAATAACCATATCAACATACTAAGGGAAGTAAAAATAAGCTAATAAGCAAGGGACCCCTTTCAACTATGATAATGTGGAGAAAACCCAGGTATATTCTAAACTCCCCAACATGACTCCCTGAATTCAGAAATGGTGCAGAAAACCTGTTAACTCTATCCAAATCCTAACTGACCCAATTATCAATTTTTCTCAGCCCATTCCCACCATTTTCCACTACCACCCTCACAAAAACTTTTGGCAGTCACCCTTTCTTACTATAAGACTTCCCTTTTGCACAGCCCATCCCCACCATTGCCCCACCATAAAATTTTGGCTTATTTCATTTCCACCCTCTCTTCCATCAGTCTTTGCCACCACTGCAGACCACAGATGGAATGGACCCCATCTCCAACTTCCATTGCCAACTCTGAAAAGACAAGTAGGTGACATAGTTGATGCCACCACCACTGGAAACCATCAACTCTGACAAAATGCAAGTTTACAAAGGAACAGCTGCAAAAGGGTGCATCCCCCAGCTCATGGTGTGTTTCTTCAGCTTAATCTTGGAGAAATAATTGCTTTCTTTTCAAATGCTCACTTGGGAGTTTACAAAAACAACAAATTATTTCCCCAAAAATAAGCTAATCCAAACATGCACTATGTTGTGTAAATATAAATAGGAAAAGAATATCAGTTAGTTAGTCGGCTACTGTTAGTTAGGATTTTATATCCATTGGGTAGCTGCTTATAAATGAAGCATGGCTATTGTATTTTAGACAACTGGAATAATAATGATAGAAGTGCAGTGCACTATGCACACCATGGAAAGTAATAAATATGAGGGGTAGGAGACACAGGGTGAGATGAGTATGTTGAGGCCTTGAAGGATCGCTTTGAACCTGCACACAAGGCCCCCATGGAAGATTTGATGCATTTGCGACAGTGCCTCGGCAGAATTTAATGCTGAATTTCAATTCCAGTTACCTCACATTTTAAAGACCCAGGGTGGGATGAGTATGTTGAAGCCTTGAAGGATCCCTTTGAACCTGTACACAAGGCCCCCATGGAAGATTTGATGCATTTGTGACAGCATAACACCTTGGCAGAATTTAATGATGAAGCAATTTCGTGTAAACTTTACTTATCTGAAGAATATCTTGTTGATGCTTATATGGCTGGTCTGCAGGAAGAACACGCTGGCACAATTCATTTTTTCAAGCCAAGAACCGTGAAGGAAGCTTGAAGCTTGGGACATGCAAGAAATCACACTGCAACAACAGTGTGAGAGGATAATGTGGACCAGGAACATAAGTTACATGGCTCCTGGCAGCAATAACACAGTAACCAGTACACAAGATAAGTGGAAGTCTGGCAAGAACACATTAGTGGGAAGTGGGTCTCGGCCAAAAGAGAAGTCAGAAGCTGGGATAGTCTAACACAGAGCCTAGAATTTTTGTTTTTACGGTCATGGCAAGGATACTATTTGGATCATCATGGATTGTATGAACTACTATGCCCATTTTGTGGCCCTTTCAAATCTATATACAGCAGCAACAATGGCTCAGCAATTCATGGATCAGATCTACAGATTGCATGGAGCACTAGTGGAGATAATTACTAGGTATCCTGTTTTTATGAGTGATCTTTGGAAGGAGTTCTTGGAAACTTTGGGGATTGAACAGAATTTATCTTCCTCTTAAGTTCAAGACCCTTGAGGGCAAGGGTCCTCTTTCGGGGTAGGGGTATTGTTATGCAAATATAAACAGGAAAAGAATACAGTTAGTTAGTTAGTTAGTCGGTTACTGTTAATTAGGATTTTATAGCCATTGGTAGCTGCCTATAAATAAAGCATGACAATTGTATTTTAGACAGACTGGAATAATAATGATGGAAGTGCAGTGCACAGTTTTTTCTCTCATCTCTCACTCTATTCTGTTCTGTTCTCTGCTTCAGATCACTCTTCCTCTCTTTCTTTCTCTGTCTTTCTATTTCTTTCTCTTTCCCATCTAAATCCTATATCACACTAAACGGGGCAAGATGGGACCTTCAAGGGTGGATGCCAAAGGCACATGTTTGTACAAAAGTACAATGTTGGAGCGTTTTATTTCTACAAATGAGCCTATAGATAGAATTGAAGATAAATGTAGTATCTAAGTTCAAAGGTCGATTAGCAAAGAAAAGACGAACCTATGATCTTGTCCCCGAAGTGCAAGGAAGCAGCAAGCTTGGCCATGTCCCTTCTAGAAGCAAAGTCCATAACGAACTTCCTAAGATAGTCATCATCGAACCTGGACCTCAACCCGAAGCACACCACCATCTGCAGAAACATGACAACTTCGGCGGCACCACTCTCCGATTCTCCGTCCAAATGACCCTTCCATGACTCCACAACCGCAACGGCTCTCTCCACGATCCTTCTAGAATATTCCTTCGACTCCGAAACCAGCAGCGCCTGAATTAGAAGCCCGCACGCCCACCTCTTGTCCGTCACCCCCGACTTCGCCGTCTTGCTCCGAAGAAACTCCTCCACCGCCTCCACTACCAGCCGCGCCGGGTCCACCGCCTCCGCCATCGCCGCTGCTATCTCCGCCCGCAGTGACGCCGACTCCTTCCGCTTCGACACCACGAACCGCACCAGCGCCGCCGCATCCATCTTCCGCGACAGAGATTTCAGCGTGGCGGAGAGCTCGGGGTCCGCCGGAGCCGCGGCGCGGAGCTCGGCCAGCGCGGCCTCCCTCTGCTCCTCAATGCGGGCAGCGGCGGCGGACTCGCGCGCCGGGATGGAGGCCTCGCGGTGGCGGAGGGATTCGAGGGTTTCTTCGGAGAGGGATTGGAGGGACTGGAGCTTGGAATCGAGAGATTGGGATTTATCGGCGACGGAGCGTTGGAGTGAGGAGAAGTGGGCGGAGAGGGTGGTGAAGAGGTTGGTGCACGTAGCCAGAATGCTCTTTTTGGCTTCCAGTTCGTCGAAAAATTGTTGGATTCTGTCGGAGGGTGTCCCCATTCGGGTCGCCATTGTCACTCTGATGAAACCAAATTCGAAAACCCTAATTAACCTTTCAGAAGAACAATTTTAGATGCTTCTAGTTCCAGATTCCCGTAGGTTTGGAAGACTGGAACGTCTCTTTGCTTCATTCCATCTCAATAACTTTTGTATAATAACTTAGTTTAGAGTAATTAGTGTAGAAGTAAATAAAATCATAATAACTATGTTAAACTAATCTGGTAATTCTAATCATTTTTTAGTTTTTAATTAGGTTTGTATAATTTAAAATACTTTTAAAAATTATAATTTAAAAATTTTGTAATTTAACCTTCACTGATCGTTTTAACTTTATTAGTTTATATTGATTAAATATTACAACATGATAAATTATTTTTTATATCATTTTACATAGTGTCTTAATATAATAATTATTTTTTTATTTTATTTATTTAAAATTTGTAAATTTCTAATTCCATTTGAGAAAGCTACATAAATAAGATACTTTTTACATAGAGAAAAAAAGATAAACAATTAAATAAAAAAGAAAAATTTTATTTCAAGTTTATTTTTATTTATTTGTTTGTAGATAATTAAAAACATGGAAGAAAAAAATTAGAAAAATTAACTCTTAAATTAAATATTTTCTTATAACTATTTACTTTTGTTATAATATTTTGTAATGAAGAAAAGTATATTTTTTATATAATTTTTCTCATTATTTTATAAATAATAAGAAATATAATTTTTTGAAATACTAACTAAATACCTATTATATACAATTGAAAATAACAATATAAATTTTATAATCCTAAATCGTAGACATTATATGTAATATAGTATTAGATGAACTTTTTTTTTTACTAATAGATAAAGAGTATATCTGTATTTATATTTTTATTAATAGTTAAAACTAAAATTTTTTAAAAAATAAAATGAAAAAATAATTTTCATGTTAAAATACTATCTTAACATAATAAAAAAAAATAATTATCATATCATAATATATAGTCAACATAAATGAATAATGGAAGGATTTGATTACAAAATTTTTAATCTATAAAAAAATTTAGAATGTGAAGATCCTAATTAAAAACTTTAAAAAATTAAAGAATATATTGATTAATTTAATTCTTATAATATATTTTTTTATATATTACTTTACTAAAATTTAATTCAATGTATAAAGTAAGAAAATGGATGATATTGTTGACTTTTTTACTTGTATTTTTTAAAAAATATTTATCAAAAAAATGACTTGTCAATTTTTGTCATATATAAGAGAAATATTTATTTGATATAATTAAAATTTATAATAAATATATATATTTGAATATATAAATTATAGTATAATTAAAATTTGTAATAAATAAATATTTGTAAACATATAAGTTATATTATGATTAAAATTATAATAAATATATATTTTATAACATTAAAATTTTATTTTAAAACAAATATAAAAATTTAAAAATCTAAAAATATTCTCATTGAATACAAATTTCTAAAAAACACTTTTGTTAAATAATAGTTCCTAAAAACACTAACTATGTAATTATTTTAATCTAGATAAATAAAGAATTATAATGTATGTTTGGTTTTCCGTCATGCCAAATTCTCTCATTTGGAAGTTTAACTGGGTTATACATAAGTAATTCTACATTTTTCATGTTAAGCACCTCATAAATACTTTATTCCTGCAACTTAACACCTAAAAAAATTATTAATAGGTCTCACCAATAACCTCACAGCATTTCATCAATAATTATCTTATTTCAATAACCTCGCATAACTAATTTTTACCTTTTTCTTAATCTTTTCACAAAACTATCCTACCCTACTATCTGTTAAAGTGTCATAATTCACTTTGGGTTTATTGGTGGTAATTGAGAATTGGAAAATTAACATGAAAATGAGACAATTAGAAAATGAAAAGCTGCCCATATTTGGACTAATTTGTGGGATCCGTGAAAGTGAATGATTTTAAAATTTTGAATCAGTGGAAAATTAATAATTTGACATTAAATTTAATTAAGAATTGATATTGAATTAGTTTTGATCCACAAATAAAAGAGAATATCCAACATTTGATATAAGAGTAAAAATTTTAATATATATATATATATATAAAAGTAAAAAAATAACGAGATATTAAAAAAAATGAATGAGGTATAATTTGAGAGAATGTGTACAACGTAAATTAATGGAGAACAAATAAAAAAATAGAGAAATTTAGTTGCGTAAAAAAGTTATATATTAGTCATACATACATATAAATATTTTGCCATATAAATATTAATATTTAAATCATAAACGGTTAATTTATAATGTTAAAATCTGACACTGCTGTTAAAATTTTGTGATGTGTCATTGTAATGTTAAAATTTGTTTCCCAATCATTAAACAATGCTACGGCACTATTCTCACGTTCCACAAAACAACAATACATGTTATGTTTTTCTTATTTTAATTACAAAAGTTTGCATTATACTACATGTTGTCCCACATTGTACGTTTGGCACCTGCTTGTAGAACAATATAGAAGCACCCAATCCTTGTAGAGAAACAACTTCGACGATTACCACCATAATAGACACTGGTCTTAAACGGAAGATCTACAAAAATAAAAAATAAAAAATAAAAAATAAATAAATAAATGGCACTGGAGATGTCTTTAGAAAGCTTGAAAAAATGATATTAGTCTCATGGATTGAGTTGAACATGCTTTGAAATATGTTCCAATTGAAAACCAAACACACATGTAACCTTAAATCATGCGTGACATGATCTAAGCAAGTTTCATTTCTTTTACGGACAAAATATTTTTGAACGTGACATATGCTGCGAGGCTACAATTTTTATTTTTAATTTCTAGTGTGTCCCAGTCGAATCAAATAAATCACTTATATACACACAATGTCATCATACAATACAAATTACTGGACTAAGGGTTTGACAAAATATTTTACCTTTGATTATTCAAAAAAATATATATGTTAACAAAGTGTGCTATAAATATTTTTTGGTATGGTAATTGTTATTTGTGACATTTCTCACAGGTATATAAAGGATGATATTTCAAAACTTCCAGAAAAGAAGATGCCAAAAATATTAAAAAATAATAAAAAAAGAGGTAAAGTTAGTAAATAAGAATGTGTAAATAGTATTTTTTTTTATTTTATTCTTACTGTAAGATTAAAGCATGCTAACGAATTTTATTTTTTTTTCAATTTGTGAACAAGCTTTAAGTGGGTTCACACATGGGTTGGTGACGAAAGATATAGATAAGACTCGAGACCAAATCCTTTTTGTTCACATTTTGAATATGTAATTGATAAATGTTTAATATAAAAGTTTTATTTTTACATTCATTTAAGGTTTCATTATGTAAAATAATAACGAAGTTAAGAACTAAACTTTGATTCACTTCAAATATTGGAAGACGAAATTTGATGTTTAAAATGGTCACATGTGATATATTTTGTATTTGTAGAAGATTATTTTCAGTAGTTATATTAATATAATTCTTTTTATTCACCACAAGTATTCTTCACAATTATGGCATACAAGACTCGGGCCCAAATCCTTTTTGTTTACGTTTTGAATATGTAATTGAAAAATATTTAATCTAAAGTTTTATTTTTATATTTGTTTAAGTTTTCATTATGTAAAATAATAATCAAGTTAAGAACTAAACTTTTATTCATTTCAAATATTGAAAAACTAAATTTGATGTTTAAAATCGTCAAAGATAATATATTTTATATTTTTACAAGATTATTTTCCGTATTTATATTAATATAATCCTTTTTATTCATCACAAGTATTCTTCACAATTATATCATATATTTCGAATCCAAACATTCATAGCATAATGAAACTAATTCTTTTAATGATTTTTTTTATCATACACAATTTAAATTTAAAACATTGTTAAAAATATTCAAATATTTTGCACTTAAAAATAAAAAATTATTATTTGAAACTATGTGATAATAACGTCTTTACATAACATGTTTTTACATTTTTTTAATTTGCGAATTAAATTAATAATATGGCACATCAAAGTTTATTGGGACTACATAATGGAGATTATGTAATGATTTATCTTGAAACAGCCACTCGTTGGTTGTTAATTACTCAACCGTGACAATAATAATTTTGTGAGAAATGAGAAGTGTAACTTCTATAGATAATTTATAAGCTTCTAAACTCTGATCGTAGTGTCCGATACAAGAAACATGTAATAATTGTTTTGTTAATGTAATATATTTTATGTCCCCATTTGAATTTACGGCCTTTGTCAGATTTTTTTAGTTGTTCCAGTATAACTTCAGCTATGACAAGTAGCACCCAGAGTCAAATTTTAATTCAATACGAATACGACAGTGGTGTCAGTGGGTCTCTATAATTTAAAATTAGTGTTAAAAATGAAGTGAGTAAACTAGAGAAAACAGTTTGAATTTCTTCAGTTAAGTTTACTGCATCAAATGAAAGTTGGGCGATGTCCTCGTCAAATACATATTTTTTTTTCCCTTTGTTGTCAAATCATGGTTAAGGTGTTATTTTCATAGAGGCTAGGTTTTCTGCTATTTACACTTGTTCAGAAAATAATAATAATAAAAAAATAGAGATAATGCCCGTGTTAGTGCTAGGTTTTCTAGCTTCTTCGAGGATAAACCTATTGATAGTGACTTCCCTCTTCGCTCATTCGGAGCTTCTACAAGCAACGTAATTGATTTTGTCGCTTGCAGTAAAATAATTTATCACATTAATTTTATGTAATTTATGATTTGGTTAATTAATTACTTTGTTGAAGGTTGATATTTTTGCTTTGATCAAACAACCAAAGGAGAAAATAGCACGAACAACCAAAATCCTTATCCACAACATCCCAAATGTGATTCCTCTGTTCTCAACGAATTTTGTAACATACTATACATCTCATTAAGAATAAAAAAAAAAGTGGTTGATATATTCTTTACTTCTTGATGGAGAAATTTCATTATCCTTTTCCTCATAATCTCTCGCCCTCTGCTAATCCTACCAAGACATTAATCAATGCAGATTTGAAGAACCATCCATCAAATTAATTTATACCATGCAATGCACAGTGACAAATTTTATAAACAAGCAATAATGGTACTACAACGAGGAAACCATTAAAACCAACAAAAGATATAGACATAAATATGTGCATTTAGCACTAGAAAATTATAGCAGGGTCTCAAGTTTCGTTACCCTTGCCTTAAATTTAAACTAGGCTTTTCTTTTTTACAAGTACTCCAGAAGGATCAGCAAACCGAACAGAGAAGGATCTAGAGAGGTTATCTGGTTCATCAAGTGAAATCCCTTGATCGAAATTCTGAGAGTAAGTGTATTGATCATAAGGGACCTGCAAGGGTGATGCAGACTCAAAAAGCTTCTTCTTCTCTTTCTTGAGCTTCATCCACAACAATTTCCACCTCAACTTGGTTGTTCCAATGGCTGATACCGAGTTTACATGCACAATCTCATTGTGACACTTCCCCAATTGGATCGTTCTCCGACCGGAATCACGCCAACTTTTGATATCCATGGCTGCACTATAGAACAAAGGTTTCAACTCTAGGAAGCTCAAAGACACACGCCAAAGGGTGTAAATAAGCAAAGTGAGAAGTGACAAAAACTTTAGAATATAAAAAAGCACATGCTATTGGATTGGAAACGAGTGGATTGGCTATTCTAAATATTGAAACTTTTTTATTTTTTATATTTTTTTGGCTTCGGTGGACTTATATCGCTTTAACTAAAAATTAAAAACAGGCACAGCTAAGACCTCCGCCACCAAATTTTTGTACCCTGATTATGTGGATCACACACACACTCTGCATAGTAATAACTCAGGCACGTGATGCACGTGACAGGTGTTCCGGGGCAACTATGCCATGTGGAACTGTATTTTGGTTCAGGCTATATATAATTTTCTTTATTTGATATCGTGCATTTGTTGACATTATGCTTAGGACGCATGCACGTGGATGGCGAGATTGAGCAGCATTCGTCACTGCAAATTGGACAAGCACCTTCAAATTATACATAGCCAAAATATTTCAGCTCTATTTATGTGTAAATAACCTTTCAGTCCTTCAATTTCTACCCGGGGACAAGGTAGGAAAAAACAGAACATGCCCAAACATCGTGTAAAAGTGCTTTCCGTTCACAACGATGGGGATGGTTTTCCCCTTATTAACATAAGTGGAGTTAAGGGTCAATTCAATCCAATAGTTAGATGAGAAAACCAAAATGAGACTGAATTCAAACTTAGAAAATGAGAAAAAATAGATGAACCTACTATGAAGATTAAAAAATTAAAAAATAATACTTATATCACTTGAAAAGGAAACCGTCTTTGATCCTCATAACTGAGAAGCCAACCTCCTTGCCATTTTTCTGATTTAGCAAAACCAACCCCACACCATGATGGAACCAAGAACCGAGACATATCCTCAACCCACCTTAAACCATAGTTACTCTTCCTGAGGTCTTCACAAACACGTTCATTTATTTTCCATTGCACAATAAACCCCACACCATGCAACCCGAGTCACACGCCCACATGAAACACACCAGCAAATACCTCCACACTCACTAACTCACCGCATGCCCAATGGGTTCTTCATGCACGAACCCACCATGAAGGCAACCACCATGTCACTGTTACATCTCAATCAGCCATTGCCTTTGCACCCCGCAAACATGGTCATGTGCTATTCTTTTGCAAACATGTATGCTTCTTTTACCTTTTATCTTCATGCGTTTCGGTGTTTGTAATAATATTGCTGCACGTGATTGGTCTTTTGCCTTCTTATTCATTGATTTTCACTTGCATATGGCTCTGATCTGTTTTCTTTCATATATGCACACAAATTTAAAGTATTACTTCAAACCATGCACGCTTATAAACCATTGTACAAATCACTCTTATAATAAATAATATCCTAAGACTTGGTCAAATTCAAATCATTTCCTTCAATCCATATCAAATATTTTCTTAAGTTATCAGACCAGCTTTCTAATAGTTCATCTCAAATATTTAATCAAATTATAATAGCTTTGAATCTATTAAATAGCCCTTTTAATTAACATAATCATTTTTTATTAAAATTAAATCTTCTTAATTAAAAATAAAGACTTGATAATGACTATTTTGAATGTACTTTTGGTTTAATTATTATAACAATCATAAAAGAATAATAAAAATTAATGCACTTTCAACTTATTATTTTTAAAGTCTTTTAATATATTTAAGAGATAAATATAAAAAAATTATTTAAGAGGATAAAAAATCAAGAATTTAAAGAGATGAAAATTTATATACAGAAATAATAAATAAAGCTTTAGTAACAGTATTTCGATGCACTTCCAATTTAGTTATTACAAAAGTTATAAAAGATTAATGATAATTACTCCGTACGTACTTTTGACTTGATTATTACATTTTTTTAATAAATAACAATAAAAATAATATAATAATTAAATAAAACTATTTAATTATAATTACTTTAAATCCACTTTAGACTTAATTATCATGAAAGTCATAAAAGAAATTAATCCTAATCGCTTTGAATTTCGATTTGATTATAATGAAATATTTTAAGTTAAAAATTTAAAAAGATAAAATTCAATTTGAGAAAAGTAATGGTTTAATAATTGTCACTTTAAATGCTCTTCTGTTTTGATAATGGCAGGAAAACATAAAATATTAACTATATCCACTTTGCATGCATTTTTTATTTAGTTATGGTAAAAGTCTTTTAAATAAAAATTTTAAAATAATTCAAAACATAAAAGATAAAAACTTCAAATAGATAAAAGAAACAATATATATAAAATAAAAATAAAAATATAATAACATCATAGTAATAACGACTTTATTTCTAATTTAGTTATTGCAAAAGTTCTAAAAGATTAATGATAGTCACCATGAACTTCTAATTTGATGAAGTTCTTTTTGAATTAAATTAAAAATAATTAAAAATTAAAAGCTTAAAAACATGAACACACAAAATATTTTTCTACCAAAAGAATTACGTATAATAACTCACTTTTGTTGAATTGAAAAGATACAAAAGATAATAATAATCTTTCTTTTCTGGAAATAATAAATTTTATCTAATAATAAAATTTTCATATTCATAAATAAATAAATAAATAAAACATCTAAAATAATATTTTTTAAAAATATTTTTAAATTTATATTATTTGTATATATTTAATTAAAAATAAATATTTTAGGATAAATATAATAGAATGTTAATAAATTTTTTACGCTTAATTTACTTCCAAACAACTCAAATTCAGTTCTCTAAAAACTATTTTCTCTTTTATTAATTTAATATTTTTCATCCAAAAATACTGGTGACTATTGTTCTATTTTTAACATATTTTTATTGTGTCGCGGCAATCTTAGTTCCACTGTAACATAACTAAATTAACACATTTAATGATATTAGGTAAGACTTATAAAAAGAAATAAAAAAAATTAAAACAAAATTGAAACTTTAAAATTAAAAATATATTAATCTACAAATTTTAAAACAAATAATCAGAGTTAGGTTGGTTTCGATTTAAAAAAGATAAATCCTATAACCAAACTATTTATAATTAGTTTAATTTTAATTCGAATTTGAGGTAAAAAGAACCCATAGCAAAAATGAATTAGTTTAATTTAGATTAACGAATAAATTTGATCCACTGAACCTTCTATTGAAAATATCATTTCTTAATAAATATTTGAAACAGTAATATTTTGTTTTACTTCTGACACTTTTTAATTTCTAAGACCGTCGAAAAATAAACTTTACCTTTTTTAAATACCAATTTTGATTTTTCAATACTTGGAAATTCTCACAGTAACAATAATTAATTTCTTAAATGAAAACTCTTGTTTACCATAATTTTTTATTTTAAAGTTGATTTTATTTTTATTATATATTATAAAAAGAAAAACATCTGAATTTAACAGGAGCGATGCAAGTTCAGAATAGTTGGATACATGGGTGCTTCTACAACAGCAAATAATTGCATTGCTTTCGTAATGTTTGCAAGAAAGGACTTAAAAGATATGTTTATAAAACCGTTGGTTATCCGATGATGAACGTAATTCAACATTTTCCTTGGATCACGTTCTCTTTCTTGAAATATTGGGTAAACGATAAAACAAAACAAACATAAACTTATACTTTACAGTCTGTCTGATGGTCATATTCCACAACGTCATCATTTCGAGTGAGGTTGAAGTGTCAAGTGAGAGAAATAAATAAAAACTGAGAAGTAAAAAAATAGAAATAAATAAATTATACTTTTTATATTAATTTTAAAATGAATTTTATTTTTAAAATTTAAACTTTATGTTACATTACTTCAATATAAAATATTTATAATTTTTTTAATATTTAAAAAACTAAAACCGAAAAGTACAACACACATTTCTCTCCTATTCCACGGCATTTTTTAAGATTCTTTTTACACGTAGTAAATGAGAAAGTCCACTAAAATAATTCTTTTTTCTATAAATAAGTAATAATAATTAATTTTTTCTCCTTACTTTTTCTTTTCTACTTTCACTCAAACGTACGTAATCTAAATCTAAATAACGTTTATTTCCTTAAAATAAATTTATTTGAAACGGTTCGAATCAATGGAGACAAATCATAACAAAAATTATGCATAGATATCTAAGCGGTGCTAGACGCCCAGAAGATATATATATATATATATATATATATATATATATATTAGATGATATAATATAATAAAATAAATAAATAAATAAAAAGTTTCAATTAATCATATATACATGATAGGTATTTTTGTGTCATTACTCAAAATATAAATCCCACACACAAAAACTCAAATCATAAAGCGTAATTATTAATAGAGTAAAATGATTTTAACCTCAAAATATTTTAGAATATTTATTTTATTCCTTATAAAAATCTAACACATTTTTATAACTTATATTTACCAAAAAATATGTGATTTTTATCCATCGTCAGATAAAAAAAAACACACATGTTTATGAGTAGATATAAAAACATTTTTTTAATGGGATACAAGGACTAAAACCATTTTAATTTTTTATTATAATTAAAAATAAAAAATTGAAATATTTAGAGTGACTAATTATATTTTATTCTTATTAATATAGGGATAATCTAATTTATTTAAAGTCAAAATATGGTTAAACAATCCTATACAAAATTATTGCTGCAATCAACCTCGTTTCATCTTTTTTTTTTTAAATTAAATTTAAACTTTGTTTTGATCTTTTTATAATAATTAATATAGAATATTTCAATTTTTCATAAATATACATTTGATTATTAATAATAAGTTTAATATATTAACATTTAAAAAATCTCACTTGGTTCTTCACATTCATAATTAATAAAAATTAAAATAATAAATATATTAATGATGTGAAAGAATAAAAAAATTAAATTAACAAAATATTTATAAAAAATAAAAATATATTATTAATGTTAAAGATAATTTTAAAAAATATATAAATTTATGAAAATTTTAATATTATTATCTAAATAAAAAAATTCTTAATTTTAGTAAATTAGTTAATTGAATTTTATAAAAATAAATAAAAAGTCTCTACTTTATTCCCATCTCATTTTTACCTTGCTCTTATTTTTATTTTTCGCTTTACTTCTCACCGTATCATCTGTGGTAGTTATCTAACTATCTCCAAATAAAAATGAAATCTAGCTATATCACCGTAGATTATTGTATAATTAAAATTGTTATATCAACCCTCTTAAAATATACAAGAGAATTGGTATGTTGAAATTGTCTACCTTTATTTTTACATATAATAAGGTAGATAATTTCATCATTCATCACATCTATGATTTTCTCTATCTTCTTTTATTTATTCTATCTCTATCTCTCTCCTCTCTTTACCCCTATCCACAATAAATAAATAAATAAATATTCAACATTTTCTAATCATGAACGTGACTAGCGGCATATATACTATCTCAGACAAAACAAATTTAAAAAATGAAAACACCTGAATAGAATTGTGGATCATGCTAGAGTGAAATTCGAAACCTTGGATCCGCTTTTTAACCAAATTAAACTGGGGGCTACAGATCTAAATCTGGATGATATTGAGAAGAATTTTTTAAAGACTAACTAGAAATCAAACACCTTTCTTGTTTCTGAATTATTAAGGATTTAAGCGAGCTTCAAAAATTGAAAAAGAGAAAATCCTCTTTGATGTGTGGTTAATTAGAGTAGGAAGAGAGAGAAGAAAAAGATGAATTGGTGAAATAAAAAAGAAAAACATGATTGGGAACAAGTTAAATAGTGATGGGTAGCAATTGGAGCTACACAAGAAGCATTAATTATTACCTCTCTCCGTCTATTTATATACTAATAACCACTTACATGGAATTTAGCACATGACAAACAGGGTAAATTCTGAAGTAGTAGTTAAATAAGGATTGATATACAAAGGTAATAACATAACACAAACCAATCGGTGGAGAGAGAGAGAGAGAGAGAGAGAAACGACAGAGAAATTAATTGGCCTTGGAGCGTTTCATCCAAGAAGGTGGGGATGAAGAAGAAGAAGAAGTGACAGAGCGATGAAAACGGCAACGGAAGGAGCCTTGGTGTGTCGTTGGAGAACAGAGGCACTGCCCTTTGGGAAACGACGCCACTCCAGTGCTGTCACTTTCGGGTAAAACCGAAACGCTGAGCTTACTTTCACTCTGAGATTGGGAAGCCATAAGTGACGGTGCTCAAAACTGAAAAGCTTACGAGGTCAAAAACCCCAAGACAACTAACTTCGCTTATATAGAAAATCTATTTCACCATTTTTTATTTTACTTACGGTTATCTTTTTTTTCACATGTCTTCTTTTTTTTAAGACAATTGCAAGCCTGAGCCGGTTTAAATCTTTTTTTTAGGCCTATTTTTTTAATATTGATATTAATGTTTATATAATTTTTATTAATAGTTGGTTTAGTGAGCGATAATTAAATATAAATAATTTTTTTTAGATTTCTGATTTTTCTGTTATTTTTAATAATTTTAAAAATATTTTATCTCGAAATTTCTTTTAAGTCTGTGAATTTATTTGGTCGATCTTGAGCATAAATATAACCACATGTTTTTAACAGAAATATAAAATTTAATTTATTACGTTACAAGATATTGATTTTTTCTTCTACACCTAATTATCATGCAATTGTCTATTTTTAACGTATATTTGATAGAAGAAAAGTTTTTCCTAATAACTAATAATCTTAATAGTCATGATTTTTAAAATGAATAAAATCTATTTGCCTGTTATAGATTTTTTTTAAAAGGTTTACATAATTTTTTTAGGATTTAAAGTCCTTTCAAAATGACTAAAATGTCAATAGTCCTTAAACATAAGTGATTTTTCTAAATATATCATTTTATAGAAATAATTTCATGGTTTTGTGTAAAAAAATATTGTAATTTCCTTTTATAAATTTTAAAATTATAGTTAAAAAATTATATTTTTATAAATTTTAAAATTATAAATATGTTGATATATTTTTAATATTGTCTGTACTTTACTTTTTTTAACAATTTCTACTAAAAATAACTAATACCCTGATGATTATTTAATTTATTAAGATGAGTAAAATAATATATTTTATAAAATAATTTTATTTTTAAAATTATATTAAATATACTGAAAATGTTTGTTAATATTTATTATTTTGCTTATAGTTATTCATCATATTTAATTTTATAATATTTCTAACTTTATAATTATATTAAATAAGCCAGCATAATATTTTTGGATCATTAAAACTTCTCAAATTTTGATAAAGTTAGATGGACACCTTCTCATTGATAATGTTTTTGTGGCAAGCCAGGATAAAAATCATTCTCCAATAACAATATATCGTGAGGATTTTTTAAAATAGTAAACATATTGGATTTCTAGAATTAAAATCTTTCTACCTGAAAAATGACCCTTAAAATCAATTTTATTATATTTGTCGTTTAATTACTCAATGATTTATATTAAGTTATTTTTAAATTCTCAAAATTTAAAATACAAAAAATTTAATCAAAATACTCTTCCTAAAAATAAACTCATTTTATAATATCTTAATTTGTGATAAATTTTTAATATTTATTTTCATAAAAAAATTATCAAAACTCTATGTCTTCACTTCTTTTTTTTATCTATATGTACTTTCAATTTATTAATATTTTTATTTGTGTATTCTACGTAATAACTTGAGAATGTTCTTTTTAATGAAAATAAATATTAAAATTATTACGAATTAAGATCCTCTATGATGAACTTATTTTTAATGATAATATTTTGAAGAATGTACTTTTCTTTATAAAAATAAGCATTAAAAAATTATCGCATAATGGATTATCTAAAATGAGTTCATTTTTAGGAAAAATGTCTTATTCATGTTTTTTGTATTTTAAGTTTTGAAAATTTTAAACATTACTTAATATGAACTGTTAAGTAATTAAATGAGAGATATAATATCATTTTAGAGAATTCTAATTTAACTATAATAGTAATTCATCATGTTGTAAAGGAATAATATATGTCAATAAGGAAATGTTGAGTAAAACTAGTTTGAAATTAAAAAGTTATTTGGAAGTTGAATAATTAGTTGATAGTTGAAAGTTATTGAATTAATTAATTGAATTATAAGTTTATGATAAAATTATATGTTGTAGTAGTTGATAAATATAAAATGACATAAATGGATATATTTATATGAATATTTATATATTTTTAATTTAATTTTATGTTAATTAATGTAGTGGTTAAAATATGTTAAAGTGTTTATATTAAAAAAATATATTGTATAAACTCTGTAATATAAAAATATCTAAAAAAAATTTATTATTTGTCATTATTGATATATTATGTAATAAAATGATAAAAATAATAAAATTATGTCTTATGAGTGGAAGAAGAAATTTTTTTAATAATTTTAAAAATAAATATTAAATATTTGAAATCTTTATCATATAAAATATATGACTATTAAGAGTCATTTAATATTCTTTTATAATATGTTTATTGACATTTTTAATATTTTATAAAAATATTAAATAAATTATTATAGTTTAAAAACATAAAATTAATCAATATTTTATATTTAAAAAAATATTATAAGAGGTATTAAATTATGTTCTTATTTAAAATGTATGTATATAACTATATATTGTTATCTTGTTCTACAATTTTAACGCTGATTGTTTAAAGAAAAAAACGAGAGATACGAGATAAGGTGAATAGAGAACGAGAAAAATATAGGAAAATCATTCATCAAAACTTACTTGTTGATTGATATCTAAAAATATATAAATATAGCAAATAATATAATATAATAGAAACAAAAAAATAAAAATACAAATATGATAAATAATATAATATAACAGAAATAAATAAAAATATAAAAATATATAATATGATAAATAATATAATATCATAAAAATAATAATAAATATTAATGAGATATTTAATATATAATAATATTAAATATTAATGTTTAATGAAATATTTAATATATAATAATTAATCTGGAATTTACGTGAAAATCTTTTCTTCTTAGATAGAGAGAAAAAGAAAATTATTCACCCTTTCTAAGTTTATCTATTTATTTTTTATATTCGAGATTTAATACTTAAATTAAGAATTAAGAATTCAACCTCATCCTTAATTAAAAAAACATAAATGTCAAATAACTTGTACTACTAGGAATATTGCACACTATTTTTTCCCTTCCATTATTGCACACAGTGGGTAATGCATTCCGTGTACTGTACAACTAATACTTATTTATTCAAGTAATAAGAATTTAGTTATTTTTAAATAAAATTTCAAGTTTAAGTTTTGAATTTATATTCTCTACATAGAAAAAATTTATATTATCAACTAACTAAAAAACATGGTTGAATGAAAAGGAAATAAAAAATCTATGGTGGACCCGCATAAAAAATAAGTTCCATCCAAATAAGGCGTGAAATTTACCGTTGAAAAGGGAGCATCGATATTTTTAAGTCTGTTGCATTGACATGCAATCTAAATGGTTTTGTCTTAATTTTTTTCAAATTAAACATTTTTTATAACATAAAAATAAAATAATAAATAATTTTATATGAAGAAAAAATAATATAGTAAAAATTAAGTTTTTATTTAATATAAATTTTTTAATAACTCATTTATCATTTTCACTCTTTTTCTATTTATTTAAATAGATAAATAATATATTTTTTCTATTTGTTTCCTTCTTATTTCTTCTTACCTAAACAACACATTTTTCTTTTCTTTTCTTTTTATTTATATCGTTTTTATTTCATTTTTTATTTAATTTTCTTTTCTATTTCATTGTTAATTTAAACCAAGCATTAGAGAAAATTATTTTTTGATTTTTTAAAATAACTTTAGAAACGAAAATGACTCAACATACATGTACATGGGATGTAGTTAATGAAAGGAGTAATGATTAATTTGCATAGGACAATTCGTAGCATGAAAAAGATCGTGATGGACAACATAGCCGTGTAAAAAGTGAGGCCATTGCTTTGGGCTACATATTTTTTTAATTGTATACTGTATATATAATAGAATAATAGTAATTGGTTTAAATGACTTGATAGATATTTTCAATAAAAGGCTTAGTTTTGCTATAGTATTTCTGCGTACGGTGAATGTGGGTTATGTTTGAATTTTCAGGTCCACTTTTTATATTTTATTGTTGTATTTTTTTGTTTTTTTTATAAAGATTTCATTATCTTAATTATTTTAACATTACAATGATAGATTTAATTGTTACTATGCGTAATTAACATAATTAAAAATTGATTGAAAATGAGAGTGCAATTTTACAATAAATAAACTAGTACTTGTAGTAATTAGTTAAGATTTAATTACTTTTAAAATTTTTAAAACTTCACTGCTATTTTATTATCTATATATTTTTGAAATTTAATATTTTAAATTATTTTTTTATTTCTCTTAATTTATCCTCATCCTATTATTATTTTAAAAACTTGAAATAAATTAGTAAAATATAAAAACTTTACTCCTTACCTAAGCCACAAAATCTTTATACACCACCTTTAAATTTACGAGGGAAACTTGCTATTACTCAAGATTTACAAATGAGAAAATAGTAGATGTAAAGAAAGGGTAAGAGTTTTTATATTATTATTTAATAAAAATTATTTATCATAAAATTTTAATTTTATAATAATTATTTTAATAATTATATTTATTCTGCTTTCTTATAATCGATGATGTAAAATTTTATATTAATAATACATAAAAATTTAACTTTTTAATAATATTATTCTATAGTGATTCACATACACTTGTTGAACACATTTATTAGTAAAAAAAAAAAGACAAAACAAACAAACAATTTTTTATATAATATTTCTCTCCTCTTTTCCTTAATCCATACGAAGTGTTTGATATACAATAAACTTTTAGTTTTTCATAAATCTAAAAGTGAGAAAGTTGATTTCTCACGTTTGATATATTATTTTAAAAAATATTTATATAAAAAAATTTTCCTAACAAAAGTTATTGGTCATGTTTCCCACAAAAATATTACCATGAAGAAGGTTTTAATTTAACTATTTCGTGTAAGATGAATTTTTTTTTAATAGTACAAAAATATCCTCTACAACATTTAATGTAATTATAATTTTAGAAATAAATTTTTATTAAATGTGATGAATAACTATATTTAAAATAATAAATATTAGTAAATATTTTTAATATACTTAATATAATTTTAAAAATAAAATTATTTTTATAAAATATATTGTTTTTATTTTTTAATACATTAGATATTATATTTTAAAATTTTAAAATTTTTAATTCTTTAAAATTTGTTATGGCATTAATTAACCAATTATTCAATAATATTATCACTGCGTCACTCAAAAAATATTTTAGTAGAAATTGTAAAAAAAAAAATTAAATTAAAGTAGATAGCTTAAATTTTTTGTTATGTTAAAGTTAAATGAAAAATATTAAAAATTATACTAACATATTTATAATTTTAAAATTTATAAAAAATATTTTTACAATAAAATTTTGCATAAATTTATCTAGTGAAGTCATTTATTTAAAAAATATTTTAAAAAAACATTTTAAAAAATTCACTAATATATATACTTACGAAAATTACATTAAAACTATAAATATAAAATTTTAATTTTAAAAAAAATATATGTAAACATTTTTAAAAATATTTATGATCAATTAAATAAATTTTAATTATTTTCAAAAATCATAACACCTAAATATGAAAAACTTATCTTTTACCCACTTTTCTGCAAAAGAAAACTTAAATACCATAGTTTATAAGATCTATCTTAAATATTCATCGTGTATGAGAAGGGGAAAAAAACCCATAAAACAACTGTATCCCTGGCTCTCATCTATTAATGCCAACGGAACTTATGGAAAACTAAAATAAAAAATGAGTTTTGATATTTGAAAATAAAAAATGATATGATATGTGATATTGTATATATAATAATTTTTAATTTTTACTATATATATATTCTCTAAAATTCAAAAATCTTTTTATTATTTCACTTTGACGTTAAAAATATCTTTTAATGATAAAGGAGGAGGGGGAATCTTTTAAAATTGCAGAGTGGATAAGTATTGAACTTTTATGAATTTTAGATATTATAAAACAGGGCAATCAATGTCAAGCCTCAGAATAGGGCCCTTGTGTTCCATGGCAAAGTAGGTATGAAAGTAACAATCAAACAAACTCGATTTCATGTTTTGTACTTTCTTTATTTCATTTTGTGGGAATTACAGTGGGTTTGGGTGGGTATTCGACTTTTTAAAAAATTAATTTTAATTAAATTTAAATTTATAATAAGATAATTTATATTTAAAATTTCTAACTCAAAAATAAGTTTATAATAAATTTTATTATAATATTTTCAACTTAATATAAACATTATATATATATATATAATGTTTTACTTTTATTTAAATTTAAATTTAAGATCAAACTTAATTTTAAATTGATCCACGTTCTTCCAAAAAGACCTCGTTAGAGAGCCTTGAATCACATTTTAAAGTTGAAATATCCCAAATATATTATAAATTAGTAAGTGTTTGATCTTCTGTTTAAAATAATTTTAATAAATCTATAGTTTAATGTAAAAGAAATTGCGACTTTAAACGAATAATCGAATACACTCTTAATAAATTTAATTAGTTAGTTTATAGAATGTGAGTAATTTAAAAAAAAAAGTTAAGTTATAAGTTTTGATAAAAATTAATAATTAAAATTGTAGTAAAATATAAACATATACGTAATAAACTCGAAAATGAATAAAATCTCAATTATTAAGTTTGTAATTAATAATTATAAATAAACTCTGTTCACTAAAATATAACTACACATTCGACTTAGAATAACAAAATCCAATTCTTTAGTACCTCATGGAAACCTGCTAAGTGACACTTTGTCCTTGAAAGGAAAACATCGGATGGCACATCACATCGTGGATAAGAACGTAGAAATCTGTCAAGAACAGTAACTCCATTTTGAGTGTATGGAATTTTTCACGAAGAAAAAGATAGAAATAATACAAAAAAATGCAAGAAAATAATAGTTTTAGTCTATGTTTGTTCTAAAAAAATCTGACAAGAACAGTAACTCCACTTTGAGAAGAAAAAGATAGAAAGAATAAAAAAAAGCAAGAAAATAATATATCTACTCTATGCTTGAGAGCAAATTAATTGATATTTTTTTAAGTTTTTGAAATTTACTATATATGTATATTTTAATATTTTTTTAGTTTTTTAAATTTGAATCTAATTTTCTTTTGATATCTCAGATATAAAAGTAGTACTTTTGTTCTATCGTAAACATAACTTTTTTTTTCACCCTTAATGTTATTTAAAAGTGATTATTTTCTTCCTCTAGTAAAAATTAAAAGTAGACTGTTTTAAAATTAAGAGATTGAAAATTATCATTTTTAAATTTGAAGAATTAAGTCAAGAGATTAATTTTTTTTTAATATTTACAAACATTTTATAGGAATATATAATGTAATTTATTTTTTAGATAACAAGAAGTGTTCTCGTCGTATATAAGACATATTAATGTAATATATTTTAAACAGTTAGTACAAAATTAAAAAAAATAAATATTTATATTTTTTGATAAAGCTTTATGTAAAAAAGCATAAGCTACTTTCTATTGTTTTTAAAAAAGGATAGCATTTGAAGCTGGTTCTTAGGAAGCCCGGGTTGGGTGTTTAGGGTCCACGGTACGTGTCTAAAAAATTAAAAAATAATTATTTTATTTATATTTTTATTTTAATTTTATAAATAATTAAAACTATTATCTTCAATATATTTTTTATTTAAATTAAAATGTGAAATGTGATTATAAAATATTTGTATTATTTTTTTTAAATATATTATATTCATAAATTAATGTCAAATGAATTTTAACATATTGTGACATATAAAAAATTAAATAAACATATAAAATTGTCTAGATTTTTTGTTATTATTTTTAACTATAAAAAATATAAAAAAATAAATTATAAAAAAATTTATTTTCATATTATAAATAAAAATACCTAACTCTTCTTTTCAGAAGGTGTATTTTACACATTCAGAATTAATAAAAAAATCTCTTTCACTCATCTTAAATTATTATCAATTTATCTTTATATATATATATATATATATATATATATATATATATATATATATATATATATATAATTTTCTTAATTTTTTTTATTTTAAAAATAGATTTATATAATAATTTAATTATTTTTATAAATTTAAAATATATTATATCTTTTATATATTTAAAATATTTATTTAATATAAAATAATTATAATTATATAAAAATATATATTTATCTTATATAATATACAAGCTAACATACTTGTTAAAACTAAAAATTAATACATCAATAAAAATATACGTATA
The DNA here is from genome assembly GCA_025330945.1 of Mucuna pruriens. NCBI lineage: Eukaryota > Viridiplantae > Streptophyta > Magnoliopsida > Fabales > Fabaceae > Mucuna > Mucuna pruriens. The sequence goes on from JAENHJ010000424.1 coordinate 349,289, forward strand.
AAATTTAATATAAAAATAGAGAATAACATAAAAACAAATTGAATAAAATAAAATATATTTTTAATTTTTTAAAAATTATATTATTCATTTAATGTAATAAAATTATATATCTATTTATCTTATATAATATATTTTTACTTTAACCAACTTTATATATAAAATGACTTTATTTATGTTTTATACTCACCCTATAAAATGTCAGGAAGAGTAATATGAGACGAGAAAACATGTAATAGTGAATGAAGTAATAGAAAAAAAAAAATTAATTTGCGTCCTGCTAAATCTGTTCTTGCGGTATTAATTAAAGGATATTAAATATATTTATTAAAAATTAATTATTTTAAAAATAAATATTAAATACTTTATATATATTTAATATGATAATTGTTTGCATAACATTTTAATTTTATAATCAATATTTTAAAAATACTTAGCTTTGTTTGTTTTCGAGAAAAAGAAGACTTCATTATCTTTCTTTTTGTTATTTTTTTTCTTACTTGATTTTGAAAATATTTGAATCAATTTTTCTGATGAAAAGAACTTACTGCAAACTTTACGACATTTTTGAAGTGCTTCGTGCCACATCAAAATTTCACTCGTTGAATTTGTCTTCATTTGCGTGTTAATTGAAATTCGCTTTATTGTTCTCATTTATTTAAATTATAGTGTTTATAATAAATTTTTATCCTTAGTTTATATACTATTTTTCATATGTTTTAGCTATTTAAATTATTTTTTTTTACAATTTTTTCCCGAAATCTTTCACAGAAATAAATTCTACTCAGACTCGGTTGGACATCTTTCCTCCATTTTTTTATATGGAGAGAAAATAAAAGAGATAAAACTTTGAAATTTATATTGAGACTATACGCAAGCTGAAGGCATTAACTATATCTTGATTTATATATATTGAAAAAACTAATTTTTATATTATAAATTTTATTTTTTATTTTTAAGTGCGAGAAGATTTTTTTTTATATTTTCTTATTTTTTTTGTGATACACGGATTTTTATCTTTACAAAAATTTAAAATACTAATTAGTTTTTTTTTAATTGTACTAAAAATTCTCGTTTCATCTCAAATTTCAATCACTTATATTATTATATTATTTTTAATTTTTTAAATATACTTTTATGTCTTAAATTATATTTTTACTCATTTATTTAAATTATTGATCCTGTGCATATTTATTTTATAGTTTTAATAGTATATCTTATTTTTTATTTTTTATTAACTATTAATATAACCAAAATAATGTATATTTAAGTGAAGAACAATATTCATCTCATGAAATAATTTTTGAGATTAAGTAAAAATCAACTTAAAATTCTAAGTAATATAAAAGTCTTATTATATTAATTATTATTGAGTCTACTAAACAACTCATTATTATAATATTATTGGACTATCAATAGATGTTCACTCCTTTTGTAAATTTTATTTTTGAGATGTCTAATTTTCTGTATAAAATTTGTTTATATATATATATATATATATATATATATATATATATTAACTAATAAGTTATTTTGACATTTTTTTCGCTAATTAAAACAAGAGATACTTGTATTGTATTATGTACATAAAACAGCCTCATAATTTATAAAAGTTGAATTACATTAATTTTTGGATAAATTATTTTTATATCCTCTGAATATCCTTTTTCTATTTTGTTATCATCTCCCTTAATTCATATTAAGAAAAGTCTTCTTAAAAAAGGACAAAAATATTAAATATAGTATTGCTAATTTCTAATCATAAAAGCTTAACTAGGTATGAATTTGAAAGCTAACTCAAGAACCTTAGCTCAAATTAAAATACAAATCGTGGGTAATCGCAAAGAAAAAGTTGTATGCATATCAGCTAACTACCAGTCCAACGAAGAAACTACCAGTCTCGTACAGTGTCATCACGTACCATATTAGTATTGTTTTTCAGCTCTCCCATTTGATTATTACTAACAACATATCATTGCCTTCTCTCTTGAGTTCTCTTTGAAAAGCCTCTTGTATACTAAACAATTTTTCTCCTTTTCCCCATAGATCAACTAAGCTATGGCGAGGACAGGAAACAAGAGTTTACAAGCAAAACTGGTAGGTACGTCTTCCCCTTTTTTTGACTTGATATATTGACAATCAGTTCCATTCAAAAAGTGGAAATAGCTCATGTATGACATGTTAGGCTCTAAACCGAACCACATATTACATAATCATATATTAGGACAGGGGAAGCAAATAATTTGTATTAGTAGTTTAAATTCAACTTATTTCTTATCTCAAATCTGTGTTGGATTCTAAGTAACATATTTGGTTTTGTTGTTTGTTTGATCATTGAAAAATGCTCTGCTTGCCTTGCCCCTTTCTTTTGCTTTGATCTGTTAGCACCACTATCTTTGTTAGATATAAAACCATGCGTGTATCTTGGTCAAGTAAATTTTTGGGTCATGTGTGCATTATCCACCCTTATCTTCTGAGGGGGCGAGTTACATGTAAAATATTTATGTAGATAATAGTATTTTTAGCTATTCATTCAGTTAGTGACTTTATATTAATGACATGTAGAGAGCTATTCAAGCTACATATAATACCCATGCATGGTTGTTGATCTTGCATATGCTTCGACCATTTTGTGATTTCAAGGATATGTCTATCTTCATCCATTACTTTTTCGCCATTTAGCCTGTGTTTGATTGAAGAGAAAGAAAATAAAAGAAAGAAAGATAAGTTTAGAAATTTGAAATTTTCTACTGTGTAGTTGAAGTGAAAATGAAGAAAATATTTTCTCTTTTGGTTCAAATTTCAAAATTTTGTTCCCTCCCTCATTTTCCTATGATCAAAAGGACATGCATGATTAGCAGAAGAAAAATATTCCCAAGATATCTACATCATCTATGATTTTCCAGGTACTTCTCGGAGACATGGGGGCAGGGAAGACAAGTTTGGTTCTTAGATTTGTCAAAGGTCAATTTTCTGAGTACCAGGTTACTACTTTTGTTATTTTTCCTTTTTCCTTTTAAGTTATTAATGTAAGAATTTAATTTTTATGCATGGTCTGAAGTTATTGTTAGTATAAAATTTAAAGTAAGTATTGTAAAAACCAGATGACTAACTATATATGAGAATTTGTAATTAAATAATAATGTAAAAAAAATTTGCTGTGGATTACCGTTAATATATGTGTGCACTATGCAGGAATCAACAATTGGAGCAGCATTCTTCACTCAGGTGTTGTCTTTAAATGAAGCCACTGTAAAATTTGATATATGGGACACAGCAGGGCAGGAACGATACCACAGTTTGGCTCCTATGTACTATCGAGGTGCTGCTGCTGCCATAGTTGTGTATGACATTACAAGCATGGTAACTAAATATCAACTCTCATTCTCTCCACAAGTTTGATCTTTTTACTATATTTAATAGAAGTGTGTATCCCTAATTCATGATTATTCTAATGTATTTATCTAAGATTCAGCATTATGTTTTGTTTAGATATCTATTGCAGAATGCCAATACATTTACTGTGAACATATCTGACTAAATAAATAATGCACATTCTGGCACAGGATTCTTTTGTACGAGCAAAGAAGTGGGTTCAAGAAGTGCAAAGACAAGGTAACTGTCAAAATGTATATACCCTGTGAACAAACTTTAGAAGCTTAATATAAATTGTCTTATACTAAAAACTTGTAAACATGTGGCATATATCACGATCATCCAATTCATTGGTAAGAGTGAGATTTCTAATGAAAGTGTTTACATCAGAAATTGGCCTTTTTAATAAGATACTACTAAAAATTGGGAAACTACGTTTGTTTTGATTCAAGTCTTCGATTTGACAATGATTTGAGATTTTTGTAGTTACTAGTTCTGGCCAAAACCATCATGTAAGTTCAAATGAATTGCACTTCTCGTGATAAATATTGGCTGAGGGCCAGAGCAACCCACTAACATCGGAACCAGATTTATGCATACTTCAAAGCTGTAAATGTAGGCTAAATTGACTTCAATATATCATTTGAGAAAGTTAATCACAGCTTCATAATATGGTACTAATTTGACAATTCACGTCAGCAAATTCAAGTTTGACAATGTTTTTGGTGGGAAACAAGGCTGATTTGGAAGACGAGAGAAATGTCAGCAATGAGGTATTACTAATGAATTGTACTCTTCATTTTATGATTTGCTTATTATATTATTTTCAGAGGTTTACTAAGGAATCTAAACTAGTTCACCCTACCTCATATACCTGGTGCAGAATCACGTAGTTGCGACCAATCTCTATGTTACATAACATGTTCACATTTTTTAATTTACAAAAAAAATTAATATCATGTCATATGAAATTGGTCGGAATTACACGATCTTTGACCATGTAATAATTTCTGAGAGAGGAAAATGATTTGTTAGAGTACTCACTCATCTTGGCGTACTTAATTTGTATTAATGGTTGCAGGAGGGCGAGGAATATGCCAAAGAAAATGGCTTGTCTTTTCTTGAAACTTCAGCGAAAACAGCACAGAATGTGAACGAGCTCTTCTATGAAATAGGTAAAATAATTTAATGTTCACCCTCTTAGGAAATGTGATGAAAGAGCACTTGCATACCTCTTCTCTGGATCAAATTTTGTTGAATTGAGTGCTCAACAAAATAAAGAAGCAATTTTTTAGTTCACAATCTTCTATGAATTATAACCGATTGAATGGGGTGACTATTAAAACTAGTGTTACAACCTTGGTTGAGTGACAAGGATTTGAGTAATAATTTAATTTTATTGTCGCTATTATATTTTTTTATTTTATAAAAAATAAAACTCGTGTTTAAGACTTACTTAGAAACAAACATTTTGCAGCTAAGAAATTGGCGAAAGCTAACCCTTCACGTCAAACTGGAATCAAGCTGCATACGAGACCTCGAGAAAGTAGAAGAGGATTCTTTTGCTGTGCTTAATGCCATGTGAATGTTGGTACTCTTTTCTTTGGGAAAGTATTGTCATATTCAATGCCATGTCTATTGTATTCCAATAAACCCAGAAACATAATTTCTCACACAAAGACATGTTCGGTGTACATTGTAAGATCTCACGCCCAAAGTTGTTCTTTCTTTTTACTTATATATTTCTGTTTATTGCTTATAATTGATTTCTGTAAAGACATTATACCCACTTGGTAATGCTTTGTGTTGGCAAAATTTTACTTTCATTTCTTTTTTTGTTATGGAAAATCTCACAAAAGGGATGGTGCCTTACTTTCATACATGTACAGCAGAGAGAGAACTTTTAGATCATTTACATTTACTTCACTTTAGGACTCAACCTGTGACTTCTCAAACGTGAGATTATGTCTTGTTTTCCTCAACCAATTTTTTTAAAGGTTAATAAATTTTACTTTGTCACTGTTGAAGTCTTTTCTTTAAAAAAAAAAAAAGACAAACTATTTTAACATTTTCATGTTCATTTATACGTGACAAACCATTGTCAGAATTCGATAAAATAGTAACTAAAGAGCCATGAAATACTAATTCTATTATGATATTCTTGTACTTCCTCTTACATCTCTTTTTCATCAGGAAAATGTTGAACTGCATGAAGATAATCCACAAGAAAAGAGATGAATATATATGTTTGATTAATTTTTTATTTTTCGCAAACACACTGTTTCCTTAAAAAATTACACGTGTTCATTTGTGTAGTTGGTGCAAATTAACTTGCGTAACAAGTAGTAGTTCTTTTTCTACCATTGTTACTCTTTCGATCTCTCTCTTCTTGTTCAAGTTTGTATCTGATCCGAATAGATCATTGTCTGATTGACTCAAATGATCCAACAAATGGATACTAGGACAATCAGGTATTACACATAACCCATGAATAGAGATATTAACCCAACTTTAATTACCCATTAAATTATTATGTTATATTGCATTAAATTCTTGTTTAACCCAACTAAGTACTGTATTTCTTCGTAACTTGTAAATTATTTTACTTTTGAACATCCATTACTGCATTCAAGGCTTTATTTGATAGTAGAAATTGTAAAAAAAAAGAAGAAAGAAACAAAGAAAAAAAAGTAAAAAATAAAAATATATTGTTTAGTTGTGTGGAAACAATTGCGAGACTCACTTTTTTTATTTTCTCCCTGGACTAGTGAAAATGAAACTCGGGGACAAGGATGTTGCACATTCTGTAGGCATATTTTGTGGCCATGGCGTATTTATTGGCAATTTTTTATTTGTGCCCATTTGGATGGGCTACAAATTGAGCATTTAATGGCAATTTTAATAAATACAGGTGATTTTAATATAGTAACAATTGTATATAAATTGATTAAAAAATTATTTTTTATTTTTCTCTTATATGTTTTTTTTTATCAAAATATTTTTAAATTCATTTTATTTCTTACTTATTTCTCTTTTTCTATTTTAACCTATCTTATTTTTCACATTTATTTCTTTTTTACCATACACCCGCTACATGCTCCCAACAAAATAGAATATTTTTCATCATCTCAACCATAAAAAAACTACTTTAACAGAACATAACACAACGAGGGCGAAAACTGAAGCTTCTTGCCTAATGGAGTTGCGGCAGAACAGTGTGCTCGTCCTTATCGAAGTAGACAAAAAACTAAAGACTGTGCTTGCAGATTGCAGGTGACAACTTGTTTGCGGGTTTACCCTTCAACTTCAATGCATTATTATGCATCGGAAACATAACTCGAGGCCCTCAAAAGTCGAGATAGAAACATTTGCATTTCATTTTTCTACGATAACAAATTACACGAGTAAAAATATAAAATTATCCTACTGGGAAATGCCAACTAGTTTCCAAGAAAAATTAAGCAGAGTGTACAATGCCAATGAAAACAAAGACCGTGCATTCCCCTAATATAGCTAGCTACAAGAACACCTAAAAACAATAATAATAAAGTTGAGTTGCCATGAGTGTTGCTACAACTACAACAGGCGCTATGATAACCCGTCTGCAAAAAGAAAGTACTCATAGCTTCTTCTCGTCTCCTAAGTTACCACTGCTACTACTTTTGTTCTTACCAGTCACCACCAGCACTATTACTTTATTCACAAAACAGAAGCTTTCACTTTCACGCGTGCAATCTAACCACATTTTGAAGATTCAGCATTACCATGAAGGAGAGGTACAAGGGGACCCGGAGGATGAAGAGAGGCCATTGTTGCTACGTGAATCACTGCATGAAGTGCCCAAGGACCTTGCATCTCTGAGAGAAACAGAAGAAGCCTCTGCAGGGAGTTTCTTCATTGGAGTCAAAGGAGGGGTATATGGAGGTGAGTGAGTAACACAAGGGATTGTTGCTTCATCCTCCTCAGAGGAACCACTTCTTTCCAAACGCGAAGGTGAAGTGTCTGGTGTCTCAAATGGGGTGTTTGCTCCACTCCCTTGGCTCTCATCGTTTTCATAAATGGGGTTAGAAATGTACACAAGGTGTTCTCCACCACTGCAAGGTTTATTATCATCATGACGAAGATTTCCTATGGTACTACCCGGAAGTGGGTGATTTGGTTTTGAGGGGGATATGGATATGAAGGATGGTGGTGGGGAAGGGCTAGCGTTTGAATTTGATTCTTGGGTTTGGACTTGGATTTGAAGAACCTGATGAAGTTCAGAATAGTGTTTCTGCTTCCTTGGCCCAGCTTTGTCTTCTTTGCAAGAAACTGCGGGTAGAAGGAGACTTGTTGGAGCTTGGAGGACCCCTTGTGCATATATGCTGCGGAATGGAGGAGACTGTTGGGGGTGGGAGGTTGTGTGCGAAGGTGAAGCATTGGCTCTGGCTGTGGTGGATTGAGTGGTGGCAGTGGGAATAGTGTTGTTGGAGTTGCTTTTTCTGAGGTGGCGCCGGCGGAGCAAGAGAGAACAGTAGAGCTCAGCTAACAGCACAAATATAAGGACTAGGACAACTGCAAGGGTCACCACCATTACCAAGGTTGCACCCATAATCACTTTGGATGTGCCCTTCATCTCTTTGGAGTCTGACCTCTTTCTCTATCTCTGTCTCTTCCTTCGTAGAATGTGGCGGTAGAAGAGGCACGATAATATATGGGGAGGTAAGAACAAGTCCTTTTTGGCGGGAAACAGTCTTTTTACCTTAGAAAGGAGGCTTAGATGCAGACGGATGCGAATCGTAAAAAGAGAAATGGTCCTAGGGAACACAAAGGCTTTTTTTTCTGAGCTAGTTTGGTTTGGACTTTGTGTTTTGACATTCCAAATCAGAGCAGTCAATTTGTTAATTTACTGCCCGCACGGTAAAACTAACAAAAGTTTTACATCTGCATTCTTCTTCCTCGATTCATTAAGCTCTGCAGAGTAATTTAACTGCTTTCCTTATTCTGAGTTATTCCTTAAAATTGGAAGTGACACGTTCAAGATGACCTTTTGTTCAACTTTAACCACATGCCACGTTCGTGCATTAAAGTGTGAGAGAGAAATCACTTTGTGTTCATGTGAAGTTGCAGCATTAAAAAAAATAAGCAATTAAATAATAAAATAATATGAATATAAAATAATCTATATATAAATATGTAAACAACATTATCTGAAAAAAATAAGGGTAAGAGGCTCTGAACCAATAGCGTCTGTCTCAACATCTTTTATTCTCTTTACTCAAAGAAAGTAGGAACACCATAATTTTTTTTTGTTACAAACACTTGTGCAATCATAAAAGCCAAAACTTGAATTAATGTTGCGTATGACCATAGTTGCACCTGTAAGATGATGGCAGAGTTACTATTGTCAACCAACACAGACGGGACCATCTATGATGATTTAGTACAGCTCGAAGTAGTCAACACTTCGCAATAAAAGCACCACCATGCATGCTGCAATCTTCAGTAATTTCAGGCACTGACATTATACGAGATTAAATCGTGGTGATCATAACTAGTGCACTCATGCTGATAACAATCATCCTTATCTTCCTCCTAAGGCCGCAATCCTAGCTGCTAGATCATCATAATCAGGTAAATTAGGATGAACATGCCGAGCGTCATGAGATCTAACTGGCTCAAATGTAGCAGCACGAGTAAATACTTTCTTAACTTCCGCTTCTCTATGTTGTTCACGAGGAAGGGAAACTGATCGTGGTGCAAGAGTAACCATCTCTGTTGTCTCGTGAGATCTATCTCCGCTACCACTCTGCAGCAATTCCCTGGTTGAGTTATCCATTAGACGTGCATGGCGAGTTTTAGTGTTTCTTTTTAATTTTTCAGGCACGAGAATGGATGGCTTTTTGCTATAATGGATGAGTAATTTATCTATTACCATTTCCTCTTCAGCATTTTGATACCGTTCATCATCAAACATAGCTTTCAGGCCACGTCTTGATTCATCTCGTCTCCTGCTTCTGCTCCTCGATTTTCTCTCAAGTCCAGAGTCTTCATTAGAGGCGTCATAGTAACTAGGTGGTCGTGATCTTGAGTGCCTTCGCCTCATATATCTTGGTTTTCCCAAAGGGACTATTTCAGCATCTTCTCGAATAGAGATTATTTCTTTTTCACGACTCTGTTTGCTCAGTCTCTCATGTCTATTGCCCTGCCAATCCTGGTCAGAACTATCCAAACCTATTTGAATCCTCTCTGACAAAGAAGTTGAATCAGGCTTGTCATGTGCTGAATGATATGTAGAGATGCCACCGCTGTCAGTAAGTGTAGATATCATATTGGCTTCACGTGTGCTGTTCTTCTGCTTAGAATTAGGTTGTTTTACATATGGAGGCGGAGTGGCATTACTGTAGCAGGGCTTCAGTGTAGGTGTTTCATCCCTTTGAATTTTTCTCTCGGATTTATCAGTACCAGGTAGGCCAACATCATTAACAGCAAATGGCTCGTTCACATTACTCTTGAAACGAGATCCGGCACGACTAGGTGACTTCCTAGCAGGTGTCGCGTCCTGGTTTTCTCTTAGAGGGGTGGTATGCCCCCAACTATCTTGCAGCTTGGAACCACCTTCAAATTGTTCTGCTGTTTTCTTGTGAGATGAACGTCCAATTGGTTTTAGCATACTACCTTGGTTTTCTCTTAGAGGGGTGGTATTCGCCCTACTATTATGCAGCTTGGAACCACCTTCAAATTGTTCCACTGTTTTGTGCTGAGATGGATGTCCAATCGGTTTTAGCATACTAACCTGGTTTTCTCTTGGAGGGGTGGTATACCCCCTACTGTTATACAGCTTGGAGCCACCTTCGAATTGTTCCACTGTTTTCTGCTGAGATGGATGTCCAATCGGTTTTAGCATGCTACCCTGGTTTTCTCTTGGAGGGGTGGTATTCCCCCTACTATTATGCAGCTTGGAACCACCTTCAAATTGTTCCACTGTTTTCTGCTGAGATGGATGTCCAATTGGTTTTAGCATAATACCCTCCTTCCAATAGCTTCTATCAATCTTCTCAACAGTAACCTCTTGCCTTCCCGGATGATCATGGCCATCCCTTTTCCGAGGAATTTCACGACCATTTAGTGGTTTGAATCCATTTCCAGGGAGTGTGGATTTAGACTGAAGATCATGATCAAGTCTGTTTACGACAACAGCTTCCTTGCCATTCTGAAATCTGCACCTATCATTGCCAAGATCTTGATTTCTCTCTAACAAAACATCATTCCTTACTTCTTTTTGGGTAAAATCCTTGCCATGTGATGGTTTATCATGGTTAGAAATACCAGCATTGTGGTCCTGTGCAAGTCATTTATAACAAATTACAACAATTTTAGATACATTCTCACAATTTGAAACAAGGTCAGAATTATCTGAGTATTCAATTTGATTACGAAACTAGTCCTAAATGAAAAGGAAATGCAAAAAGACAGCACCTGTACAAATGCAGAGGATCTCGACATCCTCAGTTTGAAAGCATTGGAGTCCCAGTTTATTGAAAACTCGGATGCAATCTCCTGCATCAAGCAGACCTTGTTCTCCAATGTAGAAGACTTAAAATTCAAATTTGCAGCAAACTGATAATGAGCAATTTAGTCAGTTCAGGAAACCAGAAATCATTAATATGTGAAGTTCTAATATAAATGAGAAGTCACCTCTTGATTGACATAACATTCCATGCCATTCCCATATCTCTCCTGAAATATTTGTCTAAGGTCGCGTAACTCGGGTAAATCAGAAAATCTTGCAGCAGCAAACATTAAAGACGATACAGCCATCCTACATTCCTCAGGGCAAGTACTGTAAAAGAAATGGAAGCAGTTGTGTCAACTATTCAACGTCTGAATTTGAAGGAAAATATACAACGACTATCCAACCATAACAATTTTGGGATATTTGTGACAGTTACAGGTGTCCAACCAACCGTATTAGACAACCGAAAAATACATAAACATAACTCCACCCCACTCTACGGCATAAACTGAATGCGTCATTTAATTCTGATAAGTTCATCTCACCAAAATCATTATTAGAATTACTTTATCGCTTGGAAAAACTGTAATCGGTGCCTAAACATGAAAAACTGCACGCGCAAAGGCCAAAATCATGTTCAATTACACAGAAGAACAACTACGCGCATGTATGGTGTAGTCAGTAGTGTTGGCGACCATTAAAGCTATTTTTCTTTCGGGAATAACGGCAGCATCCTAGATAGAAATTAGAAAAAAAAAATCCTCTAGAAATGATGCAATTTCTAAAATTGTGATTATTGATCATTCAATGAGGAATAAAAAAGTTACTGACGATATCTGGAAAAAAATAAAAAAAATACTGCCACCAACATACCCGTAATCCTCATCTCCAGATAAGCATGGTATTTTATTGTGTCGAATGCCTGTATCCGTTACGTAATGGATATCGGTACGGTACACTTGGTTACTTATTAAATTATCTTTTAAAAGAATTTATAGGCGGCTTGAGTAGGAGTCTAGGACTTTAATAAAACTAGATGCAGCATGAAATGTAGCTAGATATACGTTAAGGGATTTTTTTAACTAAATTGATGGATTTTTTTTTTGTCTTTCTCACAGCTTTTCCATTTTTTTTCTTCATTTAATCAAACTCATTCGTCGAAATACGAGCTTGATAATTTCTTTTATTATAAATGATTTTACAATAATCTACAAATATTTTATATTCTTCATTTATACTAGTATTACTTAACAATTATACACTTTTAATTCTTCTAACTACTAAAATTGACCGTATTTCGAACCCATATTCATGCATCATGTATCCCCATTCAGTGGCTGAAATTCACAGTTAAATTGATTTTTGGCTAAGAGCAATTATGATACTCAAGAATAAAACTGAAGGATTGACTACATTAGACATAATTCCGAGTTCAAATGAAATTAACATGAACAAAAGAAATAGAGAGATATCAATATGGAAGCAGAAATTTAAAACAAACTAATAATACCTTAGTTTCTGCATCGCTGGGAGATGCTTCAGCACAAACTCACAGCATTGCTCAACGAAACCATAACAAGAGGACAGCGTTAACTCAACCACAAGTCCTTCAGCCTGTTTAAACACCTCGCAACAAGACAAAACTTAATTGAAATAAGTTCATCAAATTAAAAGGGATTAGTTGTTCACTTCACACAGTTAAATTAAAGTCTAGTGTAATCCATTACTGGATGAAAACTAGCATCCTCGATAATCTAACGTAACGGAATCCAGAAACTGCACTAAACAAAAACACAAAAAATAAAAGAGAATCAATTACCCTTCCATAGGCATTAATATCGAGACCGTTGTGCAGTAGATCAACAATATCTTTCTTCAGAAACTTCTCTGTCGCTCTTCTCTTCCTCCGTATCACATCGATCCGACTCTTCGTCAGTTTGATCAACGATTTGCTGAGAACAAAAAGCAGAAGAAGAAAACACGTTTATCGTAATATGAAGCATAATTTCACTTTCAAATCTCTTCACACTCTCTACGACAACCAATTCAACAAGAACAAAGAAAAAAATAAAGCACAGAGCGCGAACCATTTCGCAGCGAAGCCTCTGCCGAGTATTCCGTCCAGCATGTTGGAAGATCTCGACTCGGTGGTTTGACTCAGTGAGCTATTCGACTCGGAAGCTCAAAACACGAGATTCGCCATTGCCGAAGCCTTCGTCGGAGAGTAACACAATGTTGCAGTGAAAGTCTGAAAAAAGAGGAGGAAGAGAGAGAAAAATATATAAATAAATACTAATAAATGAAAATAAAGAGAAGGATCTCTTGGAAGGCGCTTCTTCTGCGACGATAATGACCTTTGGCTGTTGCAATTAAGACGATGGTTAATGCGAACGTTGGAGGGGTATTTTCGGTAGTTAGAGGTGTTTTGTTAGGGTGCGGATGAGATTTGAAATTGCGATGGAACCGAGTGATTTGGCCACTGAATATGGTGACACGGGAAAGTTAATGAATGGTGATGATCTAAAATGACTTGCTGAGCTGGACCGCACATTACGATAAAGGAGTTGCAGTTGGCGCTATTGGGTGGGACAGAATGGGTTAAGAGCCGTTGCGTCACTCATTAATATTTAACGGTTTAACCTGAACCGGGGAAATTCCACAACAATGTGTCTCTCTTTTTTTTTTGAATGTTGTAGGGAAAAAATATAATGAATAAAAAAAAAAAAAATATGGTGAATTTTAAATTGTTTAGTACGAAAGAAATAGAAGTAAAATTAGACAAAAATATAATATTGAAATTTTTTTTAAGGTTGTTTAGTTTAGTATATAAAAAAAAGAAATGAGATGAGTGATGGAAAAAGTCTATATTACCCTTAGACCTCTGTACACAGTAATCGAACACTAAGGAACCATTAAAATTGATTCTTGCTCGCTGATATTGATTTCCCAAACTTGGAATGCAAAAATGATTAATAATACTACACAATGAAATCGAATATGGAGAAACAACAGGAGCTGGAATTCATATAAAACTAATTTGACGATGAGGGTTAATTTAGGGCAACAAAATTCTACCATGTATCTATCCCATTTCATTGTAATTTCTAGCCTCTCAAGCGCGATTATTTTTTAGTGGAATTTACCAATTTTTTATTTTATTTTTTTCCTATTTATTTTATCTCCATCAAATAAACTCATTTTTAAACTCCCCTTATATTTCCTTTCATTTCTCTCAAATTCCATTATATTTCTTCTCTACCCAACACGGTATAACTATAATTTAGAACAAATAATAAAATATAACATATGTTTTTCTTCAATAAATGTATAAAATGTGTTTTGTAGCCGCTTTATTTATTTATTTAATATGTCTCGCGTCATATTTGATGGCTAATAGATGAGTTTAAATCTAATGTATGTATATACATATAACTTTATTTTAGGTGGGGTAATATATTTGTTTTACATGGATATTCAAATATGTCTTAATATTATTTCTTCTTTTTCATATGCCCTCTGTGTATTTTAATTTATCTTAAAATGCTTATTACTTTTAAAATTTGAAAAAAGTATTATTACTTTTTAATAAATATAATTATTCATTTATTAATATTTTATGTAAATATTTAAATAAAGTTACAACTATATTCTGACCTATTTGATAAAAAAATATTATATTAAAGAAATTTTTATATAATAATAATTTATATAATTAATAATTTTATCAAGAATTATATATTATTTTAGAAACAAATTATACGAGAAAAAATTAATAAATGAATTTGATTGTGTTAATAATAATATGAAGTGTCAAATTTATTAAATAATCTGAAATTACATTAATTAATGTAAGTATACAATATTTTAACACCGACAAAACGATGAGACTAAATTTTAAAAAATAATTCAAACATTGTACTTTAGTTTTATCAAATAAAATGAACTCAAACAAATAAGAAGCTTTAATCTATATATAATTTATTATTTTTTTAAATTAGGAAACAGAAAAAATAACGAAATTAAACAAAAAAATCAGTCATTTGTAGTATGTATATCTCTACTATACTAGCTAGATTTGGTATACACGTCGCCCATATAATTAATATGGTAAAAGTAAAATTTAATAATTTTAATTAATTCTAGCTTTTGCACCAACAAAATGTATTAATTTTACAATAAGAATAATACATCTTGTACGATTCATATTGTCTCGCATCTCTTTTATTTATTGAAGCAGTAAATTAGGAAGGCATATATGTAAACAAAATTTGAATAAAATTAAAACTTAAATATGTTTTAAGTTTATTAAAATATAATTTTATTTAATTTTAATTATTATAAATTTTCTTTATTATTTTTATATTTTGACATTTTTTTTAGTTTTTATTACTGATTTTAATTAGTTAATACTCACATGATTAATAAAATAAATAATGCTAATTAAGATAATAAATAATATTTTAAATTAAACTCTTTATATTATTTTAGGTGTATAATTTAATTAAATAATATATTTATTATTTTATATAAATAAATAAATTATATAAATTTATAACTTATTTTTTAATATATTATAAAAAATAATTTTATTACTTTTAATATTATTATTTCAATTAACTAATTTAATTTTAACAATGTATTTTTAAAATATATAACTTATTTAAATGTTTATAATTTAATTTTATATTATTTTATATTTCAATTCATTTAGAATAATTATAATATAATTTATTTTTAATATATTATATTTCAATTTATTTTATCTTTAAAAATAAAATACTGTTTGAAATATATTTTAAAAATAGACTATAACAAAATAAAATATAAAAAATAATATATGAAAATTTAATTAAAAAAAACATTATTAAATTATAAGTTTTAATAAAATATAAAATTAAAAATAAATTAATTAATTGAAAATAAGAATAACCACTGTTTATATTGTATTAAAAAAATTATAAAAAAAATCATATAATTACTTTATTTATATAAAATAATAAAAAATTTCTTAATTTAACAACATATCTAAAAATAATCTAATTATCTAAATTTAAAATATATTTATATTATTTTATTTATCTTAATTAATATTATTTATTTTGTTACTTATATAAACACTAAATTAACTTCAATTGATAATAAAAACTAAAAGTATATATTTAAAAATGTTAGAAATTTTAAAATAACATACAAATTTGCAATAACCAAAACTATTTACATGTTAAACTTAAAATTAATTAAATTAAATAATTAATATTGTCTACATATCATTGATACGTGTATTTGCGGGTATAGCATCATATTATTATTTCATTGAAACCTAAATATTAATATTTATTCTTGTTAGCATATTACGAGGTAAAAATAATGTTAACAATTGCTAACCAGGAAAAGCATTAATATGTTATAAGTATTCTCAATGGTTAATATTACGCAGTTAAACAAAAATATTTAATGTAGTTAGTATTGTATAAGGTACAATTATTTTATAGGCCGAAAAGAATGTTAACCATTCAGAAAATGCTAACAAGGAAAAGCATTAATATGGTTAATCATACGCAGTTAAACAAAATATTCATACTGTTTTTTTTGGGATTAAAAATCACGTTAGCTTTTGTTAACGTATAAATATATTTTTACATACTACCACTCAAAAATATAAATTTACAGTCTTTCATATGTATTAAAATATGTTTTTTTTCTCCCTTACACAAATATAAAAATATTTATTTTAAAATATAATATATATAACCATTTATCTCAATTTAATCCTTTTGTTATTATTTAAAAAGAAATATTATTAATCATGCTATATTTAATTATATATTTAAACATCTTTATTTTTAATTATTTTTATTTTTCAACAAACATATTTTTAAATAATTAAATTAAAAATAATATATGTAACATATTACAAATTATATATTCAATTAATTTTTTTATGTACTACTCAACGAAATAATGTCATTAATATAATGTTTTTTTTATAAATATTTAAATAAATTAGTATTTTTAGATAGCATTATTTATTAAATTTACTATATAATTAATTTCAAAAATAATATTAAATATTATGTTCATCAAATTTAATAAATATAATACTAATATATGTATATTAAATGTACACATTTCTAAATAAGTATTTTTGTATTAAAATTTTATTATTAAATAAAATATAAATATTAAAAAAATGTAATACTTATTTATATATATATATATATATATATATATATATATATATATATATATATATATATATATATTAAAATGTAATTAATTTTACAAAATTATTTATAAAACATGTTTTTAAATATAAAATTCAAATGTATATTAATACAATATATATAAGTTGATATATATATATATATATATATATATATATATATATATTTATCTCATGATTTTTAATTGTCATTTTATTAAAAATTAATTATTTTAAATTTAATTATATATTTTAAAATTATTGAATTATAACTTAACAAAATAAAAATATTTTAATATATATTTGAATTAAAAAATATATTGTAAAATCTTATAATAATTTTTTAATAATATTAAGATTAATAAACTAAATTATATATTTTAACATAAAAGAGAGTGACAATTTAACTTATTTTAATGATATTAAATTAAATATATTATAACATATTTTTTAACATAGAATAAATTACAGTGTAATATATTTCAATAGAAAAAAAATGTTATTTGCTCAAATATTTAATGTGATTAATATTAAATGATGTAAAATTATTTTTCCAACAACAAATGAATGTTTCGAATTCTTGAGATATAAGACAACATGTTCCTATGATTTCTCTTAAAAAAAAAACTTATCAATGAAAATGTAATATTACTTCTATTAAAATGGAAATATTCCTAGAAGTACTGGACACTTCAAATTAAATACTATACTAAATAGGTAATGATTCACGGTTGGAAAAATCAATTCAAGTTTTCAATCATTTTGAATGAGTGAATTTTATAGCTTTAATGGCGGAGAAGAATTTTTTAGATGAACCCCAAAGTACATCATAAGATTAGGTTCGATATAAATTAGAATTTAATTTAAATAAAAAAAAGTGAAAACAAAGTTACTTGTTATAGCTGTTTCTTTTTCCCTTAAATTAATGGTAGGAATGAAATTCACAATGCAAAAGGTTAATTTTTTTTTATTACAAAAGCGATAAAAAAAAAAAAACACTCCCAATTATTATTTAATATAACGCTATTAATATGCTGACCGTAAGTAGATACTTACCTAAAAAAATTGTTATACAAGCTTGAATTATAAACAATTTTGTCCATATTGCAACTTTTTAAGTGCAAAGGTTAACCTTGAACCAATACTTGTAATAATATTTAGGCTTAAAAATAATAATTTTCAAGTTAAAAGCATTTTTTATTTTCAATATATCAAGTATTATACTTTTTATAACAAGTCTTATACTTTATACTTATATTTTTTTATGTTTTTAAATTTATTTTATCTTATGTATTGGGTGCACAGATAAAGAGGTGAAAAATAAAAAAAAAATGTCATAAAAAAATTCAGTACACCAAAATTACCAAAAAAAGATACATTTATTGCATCAGAAAATTTTATTTTTAAATTATTAATTTATGTATTTAGTGCACGAGATAAAAAAAAATGATAAACGTGTATTTGCTTTTTTTTTTTTGTGCATTACCACACACAAGCAACACATTATGTATTTGTGTGCGTGTTCAATTCCTACTATACTAATTCTAAAGTCACGTTATGCAATAAAACAACGATATATTGCTTTTGATCCCATGTTTGTTTATTGCATGGATTAATTAATGTGAAATTGATTTAATATTAAAATTTGAATATGCAATTATTAACTGCGAATGGTGAAGTTAATTCTGTATCAATATAAAAAATTGAAAGAAAATTATATTCTATGTTATGTTCCATACCTGCTTCATTCGTTGTGAATGCTGGGTAATTATTTTTTATCCTCTTCTGTTTCTGATCCTTGATAAGCTTCATTTTTTTTTGTTCAAACTTATCTCCCTTTTGATTCAACTTCAACTTGTGTTTTTTGTATTATTCCCCCTCTTCCAACCATTTTCTTCTTATTGATAGATTGTTGTATCTCTTAATTAATAAAAAAGCTTCATATTATTACAACGATGAATCAAGCTTTTTTATTTTTATAATGAATAATGTTTTATGGTTAAAATCTTTGAAAGTCTAACAACATCGCTATTATGGGTATAAGAATAAATTTTTATATAAAAAACAGTTTTTAATATTAAAAATTATTATTTTTACATATAGTATAAAAATGTTAGATAATATGAGTCTCATTTTAAGTTATCCCATGATTTCACCGTCTAAATAAAAAGTTGCTAAAATTCTTAAATTTGATGTGATATAATAAATCCTACCAAAAAAAAATCAAGAATCAAAAGAAAAAAAATACATTATTGAGCATGCTCTTAGTAAATCAGAAATAAAATTTATAATCAAATCTGATTAGGATTGCTAACAGTGTCTTTATAATTTATAGGGAAGAAATACAGAATCTAATTTACAGTGTGCTGAGATATAACCCCAAAGTTTTACTACTATTTTTTTAATATTTTAAACTGTAAAATTTATTTAACGTTAAAAATATTTATATAATACATGGATAACTTACAATTTATTATATAACTGTTATTTACTACTTTACTTATTCCATGTTAAGTATTTAGGTAGGGTTCCCTTTCCAATTGTCATGAAGCAGAAAGCTAATTAACGATAGATTTCCTTTGCAGTTTTATTATTTTAATATTAATAATTGACAACATATGTAATACTGTAAATAATTATTTTATTTATTTATTTATTAATTTTGTTATATATATATGTATATATATATACTTACCAAAACAATAAAAAACAATACTTTTTAGGGAGATGAAAGAAAATTTTTATCAAATTCAAAATTTTTTGGATTAAATATTATTTTAATCCCTTAAATTTGTACTATTTTTATATTTTTTCCTATATTTAAAATTATTTTTTGTTCATTACCTTAAAAAAAAATGTAAGTTATTAATTTTCACGAAAATAATTAAAAATCAAATATTATTATTAATCTTATAGTTTCTTTTCTAATGTTCTTATATTTTTCCTATACATATAATAACTTTTTATTTATTTATATGTAAGGTGAAAAATTAAAATTATTTATTTTAAAATGTTATGAACTAAAAATAATAATTTTAAATTTGAGAGACAAAAGAAAATAAACCTAAATTTGATAGAACAAAAATATATTTAATTATTTTTTACTAAGAATAATTAATAGTGAAAATTTATTTTTTTAGTAATAATATATATACACTTTTCTACATTATTTTTAAATTATTATTATTATTAAATCAAATGATATTTAGCTAAACTTTTAAAATAATTATTATAAAAGTTAATAATTTTATTATATATAAACATTTATGAATAAATAACTACGTAAAAACTCACTATTAATGAATATGTTATATATTCTTATGCTGTGCTATAATATGTTAATATATTATTAAAAAAATTAAACTCTTAAATAATAAATCTTCCAATTAAACTTTTAAAAATAATATAGGATTGAATATTCTTACAAGCCAATCCCGCGCATGTTATGTAATTACAACAATGTATGATATGCACTTATAGACTTTTTTTATTACAAAATTAAATACTTCTTATAATATTATTTTCACTAAATTATAATTTTCTCTTTTATCTTATAGTTAACATTCCTTTGATTTTTTATTTTTTATAATTATTTTAATCATTTAATTTTTAAATTTTAATTAATATTGTCTTTTTAAAAAATATTATTTTTATTTTAAAATATAATTTTAAATTATTTTTTACTAATTAAAAATATAAAATTTGTTTTATTAAATTTATTTATATAAAAATTATAACAACTAATTAATGTTCAAATAAAAAAAAATAATGTAAAAATCATTTAAAAAGTGAATTATATAAACAATAAAGAAAATTTTCGTATTAGATTCTCTTACCTGTTAATTATATTTCTAATTTTTATCATGTTTGTGACAATTTTTTATTCAAACCTTAAAAAATTTCATAGTTTTCATGTTATTAAATAGAATAGGATAAATTTTATATATTAAATTAATAAAAAATAATTTAAAATTATATTTTAAAATAAAAAATAATTATTTTATAGAAAAATAATATTAATTCAAATTTGATAGCAAAACAAAAAATATAAATTAAAAAAAAATTTATTACAAGATAAAAGATTAGAGTTATAATTTAAATTATTTTTTTTTCACTTTTTCCATAATATTTTTGTTACAATGTTTATTCGGTTAACTTTAAGTGTTAATTTTGTTCATGAAATGAATATCCTAGGGTGACTAATTTTTATATCTTTATATCCTCCCTCGTGAATTGTGATTGTCATAAAACTTTAATTTGCCATATATATCACGACAGTTCACTACTGAAAAACACAGGAAACATTAAAACTAATTTTAAATGTTTCCTAAATTACATTAAATTATAATATATCACTTCATTAAGTATTTAAGTTGCGTACATATATAAAGCAAGCGATAACTCACAAAGTCGCAATAACATTAATATCACCGATGAATAAGGTTACAACTTACAATCTCTTCACAAGTCACAATCTCATCAACTGCTACCAGGGGAAGGTCAAATAAACTTCCATTGCATTTGATAAACCAACAAAATAAAAAAAAAAAATTACTTAGATGAGAGAATGTTTATTTGAAATAAAAGTTTTACCCTTTTCTTTCTTTCCAAAAAAACTAGAAAAGAAATAGAGGCATAACCATGCCCACAGAATCGAATGACACCGGGTGTATGTAAAATACACAAAAAATATTTTTTTTGTCACTCTTAAATTTTATCAACTCAAATAATAAATCAAGTGATATTATCACTATAATTACTTACACAAAATTTTACTTGGTATAGATATCTATAGATACCTAATCAAATAGTACCTATTAATTTATATTTTAATAATCATAATGAGAAAATAAATTCTGTATTAATTATGTATTTAATTATAAATTAATATATTTAATAATTTATTAATTTTATAATAATTATCTTAAAATTATAACAACGTTGATTTGTAATTAAATAATAATATAAAATTATTTTTCTTCATCATATTACGTGATCATTAAATTCATATATTATATGTTAGAATAAAATAAAACAAAAAATATCAATTAATATTTTATTGGATAAAATAGTAGACTTCAAACATTTTATAAAAAAATTAATTTAATAGTTGAATTAATAAATTTTCCTTTTTGCTAAAAACAGCTGAATGTGACATTTTTTACTGTCACATTCTTCTTTTAACTTCAAAAAGCATCCCGACGGCTATATTTTTGGCTCCAAAAAATGACATTTTTTAAAATTAAAATATCTATATTTTATCTTTTCAATAAAAATAGAGGAATTTCTAATTAAAAATTTCGTAAGATTGGTTAAGAAGATTTGTTTCCAATCTTGAAAATTGAAACCCAATTCTATATGGTAATTTCTAAAAAAAGTCACATGATTCATCGCACTCAATTCAAGTATAATACAAGATGCATCATAAAAAGTGAAGTGTTCATGGCTACATGAATTATACTTTTTGTCTATGTTAATATCAGGGTTGATCAATTACTCCACTTCATATATTCTGATTATTTGACTAATAATAAATTGAAAAAGTTTATTTAATTAATCATGCAACCCAACAAGGTAAGGGGGGGAAGATAGTTCTGTGCCTGATAGGGCAAGGAAAAAGATTAAAAAAAGACTTAGAAGTTCAAAGGGCTGGTGGGATTGGTTTTATCCTTGGGAACAACAGTGTTAAAAACCAAACCAGCACCCTCCAGGGTCTCCTTCTCTACTCTAGCAGGGGTCCATATATAATTGACCCCAATATTCTGAAGGTAATTCCCATATGACTATATCACTATATTTATGTCCTTGTTTACTTTCTTTATAAGAATATTTTGATAGTTAATTTGTCTCAATTTCCCATGCTATTTTTAGAAGACAGATTGGTCCTAGATATCTACCACAGTTGTCATAAAATACTTCATACTAAACATAACACTTGAACCTTGTGTCATCATGCATTTGATTTCTCTCTTGTACATATATCAATAGTAACATCAACTTTCTTTAATCATTTTAGACATTCAACCTCACATTACACTTACGATTGTGCATGATTCTGTTTTTTATGGTTCAATTCGATTCAATTTCCTTTCCACATTTATGTATAGTTCAATTTTTTTAAAAAATCTAATCACTTTATAAAAATAGTCTGATCAGTTTGATATATATTTTTTTTTCTAAAAACAGTACAGTTTTTATAATTATCTTGGTTGCCAATTTAACTTCCAAGGCTTCCATTCATCCAAAATATTAATTACTACTGCAGCAAAATGCAGGGACGTCTAGTAAAGGTTTGTTTTTAAACAATCCATAACCCTAAAGAATATTTGAAGGATTAATGATCGATTTGCATCCAACTATAAATGGGATAATCATAAAGCTGCTGCAGATACATTTTGCTAGAAATTGTTACATTCAACAAATATTATGAGCTAAGCGAAGCATGATTATTATAC
This sequence comes from Mucuna pruriens, assembly GCA_025330945.1. Lineage (NCBI taxonomy): Eukaryota > Viridiplantae > Streptophyta > Magnoliopsida > Fabales > Fabaceae > Mucuna > Mucuna pruriens. The sequence goes on from JAENHJ010000424.1 coordinate 372,813, forward strand.
AAAATTTTTAAACGGCATCTTAGTTTTAAACGCTTATTAAAGCAAGTACACTTAGACTCCAGGTATTGGATACTGAGTAGTAAGAGCTTCAACTTTCTTACGCAACTCTGAAACCTTATCTCCCAACGGAAATTCAGGAGACAATACAAATTTCAAAAAATCTTGGAGCTTTGTTCCCGAGACTAAACTTTTAGCTTCAAGACTTATCTGCACACCCTCGTTAATGAAGTCTGCAATTAGTGCAAATTCTTTCTCACCAAGTCCTCTTGTTGTCATTGCAGGTGCCCCAATGCGAATGCCTCCAGGAACTAGGGCACTCTTATCACCTTTTATAATTAGCACATGTCAGTAATAATGGGACATTTATATCAAGAAGAACAAGCATAAATGTCAAACTGATGCACACAAACAACACAGCGATAAGTCTCACCAGGTATTGAATTTTTGTTCAGGGTAATGGAAGCCATGTCAAGAATTTTCTCCACCCGAGCACCATCAATACCCTATAGGATGTTATGTTAATTAATAAGAAATATAGCCAAGAAACTAAAAGAATAAAAGGATCATACACCAACATGCAAAAAACTTGTCAGAAATTTACATTGCAATGTAAGAGTATGAGAAATTTTGCCATTCCTACATTATTTCTATAATGGATGGGAGAGAGGAAGAAAAGAGGGAACTAGTATTTTATTGTGACAAAAAAAAAAGCAAGAAACTTACAAATGGCTTCAGATCAACAAGAATTAGGTGATTGTCACTACCACCAGAAACCAGTTTATATCCGTGCTCAATTAACCGCTTGGTAAGAGCTTTACAGTTAGCAACCACCTGCAGGATGGTAGTTTTGAGTGTTAGTAAGTGCTTTATGCACAACTCTAACCAATGATGAAAAGGGTATTGGTATACCTGATTTTGGTAAATTTTAAATTCTGGAGATTGGGCATACTTCAAGCAAACTGCTAGTCCTCCAATTGTGTGGTTATGAGGACCTCCCTGGATAATTCTAAAACTATATCAAAATTACAAACTAGGATAAAGAAGACACATGCATCTTCCCCATAGGATCCATGCACCTCAATTAGAATAGTTACAAGAAGACATTCCTAATTTACCTGTAGACCGGGAAAAACGGCGTTGTTAATGGCAGACTCCAGATCAATCCCATTCACAGAATCTTTCTTGAAGAATATCATACCACCTCTTGGACCTCTTAAAGACTGGAAGAAAAATATCTAACGGATTATGTCACAGGTGTGTCAAGTATAACAAAGAAAAGTATTTACTTCAGAGATTCAAGTAAACATTGCATTAAGTTTGTACAAAAATAAATGCAAATTCTTCTCTCTTTCATTTTGAATGCATAAGTACAAAGTGTGACATAAAAATATCTCAAGGCAAACCTTGTGGGTTGTGGTGGTCACAATATCACAATACTCAAAGGGATTAGCAAGTACAGATGCAGCAATAAGACCACTTATATGAGCCATATCCATCATAAGAAAAGCACCTACGTCATCTGCAATCTTCCCATGCGAATAAGATGTAATTAGTTTTTTGCCAAGAAGAAAACCAAATAAATAGAGACATATTAGATAATATATAATTCCAGAAAATGCATGAGTACGAAACATACTTTTCTCATACGAGGGTAGTCAATGTCCCGAGGATAAGCACTAGCACCGGCAATAATGAGTTTTGGTCGGAAGAGATTAGCAGTTTTCTCTAGCATATCATAATCAATAAGACCTGTTGTGATTCCAATGTAGGTTAAGAAATAAGTTATCCCACAAAGGAGCCAATATATTTGTAACAATTTTAATGAGAAAACAAAAGCACCTGTTGATTCATCAAGTCGATAAGGCATAGATTCAAAATAAATTGATGTGGCAGATACACGTTTTTTAGGAGTCATGAATCCATGAGACAAATGTCCTCCATGTGGCAAGTCCAAACCCTGGTAACATACCATTATACATTAGAACAATTACATAACAGGCTGCCAATTGGAATAGTCAAAATAAGTATGGGAAGTTTACCATTATTCGATCATGCGGTTTAAGAATTGCAGTGTATACTGCAAAATTAGCAGGGCAACCAGATAATGGTTGAACATTAACACCCCACTTATTCCCATCTACATGAAATGCAGCCAGTGCCCTTTGTTGACATAGGGTTTCAAGTTCATCAATGTACTCATTGCCACCATAATACCTTACATGTATAATGAGGTTTGAATCTATGAAATTACAGGAGTGGGAAAAGGAAGGATGCATTCAGTAATATTTTTACTATTCAATATTTGTTTTAAACCTCATAAAAACTGTTTTAAGAAATTTCAATTCTTTGAAGACCAATAAATCAAACAAATGTTCAATATTCTCATTTTTCAAAAACAAAATCAGGATACCGAAACAAATATATTTTCTAAATCTTGAAAATACAAAAAAGAAAAAAATTTCCTAAAAATGAAAATAAAAAATGTTTTCTTAAAGCAAATAAACCCTTACCTTTTACCCGGTAATCCTTCTGAGTACTTGTTTGTGAGGCAGGAACCAACTGTTTCCATCACTGCTCTAGATGTAAAATTCTCAGAAGCAATAAGCTCAAGACTTTTAAACTGTCGGTCCTTTTCCTTGTCAACAATTGCGCGAACCTCAGGATCAGCTTCACTCAAGCCATAGTCCAGGAAGCTACTTCCTTCACCTAATATTTGCAATTGCATGTGATTTCATGGACAAAAGAGATCATTCTTAGTCATAAATTCAAGTAACGGTATACAGAAACTGAGTCAAGGAATGGAACACCAAAACAGAGAAAATTATTTAGAAATAAATATTCCAAACTCCAAAGCTACATTATTATTGAGAAGAGATTTGCTCAACCATAAGTCAAATATATCATACACAGTTGTTGACATTCTCACACATTATTTGATGTTCACACCAAACTGAGTGCATTTTTAAAACACTGCTACATATCTACAATAAATACAGAAGGAAGAACAAAAAATAGAGAAGATCAAACACTCACAGATAAAAAGAAAAGGAATCTATCTAGCAGGGTAGCACCCTTCATCATTTCAAAGGGGAAAATAAATACTAGCCATTCGCATAGGATAACTTTTCAATAAGGAATTTAACTAGAATGCACAAAGAATACACTATCATCCAATTATAATTTGAAATTATCATATACAGTCAATTTATTGACTTTTATAATAACTACTTTAAAACTATACGATTAGTGAAGAGGGTACATGAGAGTGCATGAAAATCAAACTCTTCAATCACATGGTAAATCATAGTTACCTCCAATTTCAGGCACAGAGAAAGACGAAGATGATGGGTTCCCAGTGACTAAACCTCCTTCAACATGAGATGCTTTGCATGGCTTCACATTGAAAAACTTTACTTGAGGTACAAATCCGTTATCACTGCTATATCCTTTTGCAGGGAAATTCATCCCCTTGGTCCAAACAGGTTGTTGCAAAGAACGCATCATTATACTTGCTTGCATCTTTGTCTTCTGAACTTACACGTCAACGTTACACCCCCTTCCTACATGGTACAATAAAATTAAGATGACAGATTACTAAACAACATGCTATAGAAGCTGCCGTAAAAAAAGAATTGAGATAATACATCAAAACATGATACGTATTGTTTTGTTGAAAGTGGATACCTTAGTTTTGAACAGATAATTGGGAAAGTATCAAATAAAGCTGAACCAAAGTTAAGTGAGCTCAGAAAGGAAAAACAAAAACCTACAAAAACAACAGAGGACTAAGGTACGAGAAGGAAAGAAAGATAAATTTTAGGGGAATGCATGAGATAAAATCTTTTTTTTTTATTTATTCATCATATAATCGCTTGTAAATGTTATTTTGTTAATTAGTCCTTCCTCTAATCCCTTCCTTTTCCCTCGTCTGAATTTTGCCTACAATCTGCCTTAATATATTAGTTAATTTTCGAAAGCATCTATTTCTTCATATTCTATTATATAACGCAGAAACAAGTTTTAAGGAAATTTTATACCATAAACTTTTTAACATGAATTTATTTTCAGTCTAACTCAAGATATAGCTCACAGTCTCATACCCTTTCTGTTAATAACAAATCAAAAAGTAATTTATATCGAAAGTCATTCCAAAGAAACCACTTCCAAAAAAATAAATGTTGATATTGTTTCCAGTCACATATTGCTTCACTCCATCTCACTTCTCACAAAATAAAGTTTGCAAAATGTAAACCGTTAAAAAACACTATAAGCAGCATAAGAAAAATCAAAGGAACAAAAGGAAACAATAAGCACAAAAGAACAGAGTCGGAACAAGAGCAGTGATGAGGTCGTTACTCGTTGGTGAGAGCAGTTTGGAAAACTACGCGGCGGAAAGAGACAACAATGCGTTTATTCGGAAGTGAGTGGGAAATGTAAGAGCAACTAAGATATGTTTCATTTGAATACGATTAGATTAAAAATCACTTCATAAATAATTAATAGAATTATTCATAAAAATAAATTGTTCGGTTAACCTTTCATTCATGTAAAAAAAACTATTGAAAAAATAGACGAAAGAAATATTAAAATTTATATGTATATAGATTTAATGTAATAAATATAAATAAATATATAATATAATATCTTTATTTGCTTATATCATGTTAAAAAAATAGAAGAAAAAAAATATTGAAATTCATGTATATCAACTATTACATAACATAGTCCGTTTTATATAGATTTAATATAAATAAATATAAAAGATAATATTTTTATTTAAATGATATGAGTTGGTTAATTAAATAAAAAAACTAATAAATATTATAAAGAAAAATAAATCCTAGATCTTCTAGGATATTCTAAAACATTTTAAAATATAATTTTTTATTTAAAAAAACAATTTAAATTTCACGAATATATTAGTATTTTCCATTTTAATACGATATTAGATAAAAAATTACTATACTAATAATTAATAGAATTGATTTATTCGGTTAACCTTTCATTCATGCCAAGGGTGCGATTTGAATTTACACGAATATATTCTTTTTTACACCATAAATAAAATAATATTTTCTATAATTTTAAAGGTAATTATAAAAGTTAATAAATTTATTAATTTTTATTAAATAAACAAACTATATAATAATAATAATAATAATAATAATAATAATAATAATAATAATAATAATAATAATAATAATAATAATAATAATAATAATAATAATATAAAAAACCTTTAAACCATATATGTACATATATTATTTATTTATACAACTAGTATAAAAAGTTTAATTCTTCAATTGAAATTAATAGTAAAGATTAAATTTAAAAAATTTATTAAAGTAAAATTCTAATTTTAATTAGAAGTGAAGATTAAAAGTACACAAAATATTATACCTAACCTTTGTTTTTACAATCATCACATCACTGTTTTATAATAAATAGTTATATAAATATTTGTATAAACAACCATTTTCTATTCAAATAACAGTGTATCAATTTTTAAATGATTTAAGTATCAATCTTGTGCCTGTCAAAAAAATATAAACATTTAATATCATAAAACTAGAGCGTATAAACATTTAATATCATAAAAATATAAATATAAAACAAATAATATTTTAAGATTGACTGACCGATAACAGTCAAAATATTTAATGATAATATTTGCTGTAAAAATCAAAACTATAATCATTTGTAATTAAATGTCTATAACTTATTTTTCATATTTTAATTAAAATAATTTAATGAAAGGACCAAAATATACTTTAAATGCGTAGCTTAACCGGTGTAAGAATAAAATAAAATGTCAGCTACATAACCAATTTGGTTATTCTCTTGATAACTTTTTTTTTTACGGATACCACAGGTATTCTCAAGGAATCTTGCTTGGGTATTACCACTATGAAGCTTATCAACACTTTTGATCTTTAACTTTTTTTTTCAAAACCATCATTATTATTATTCATTGAAATAGTTTGGGATAAGTGAAAAACTTAAGTAATAGAAAATTATATGTAATTTGATTTGTAGTTTTGTTTGATTAAATGAGGCAAAAAAAAAAATAAAAAACAAAAATTATATAAAAATTATAATACCTAAATTTACAAATTAATATAAGAAATTATATTTTATTCTTCATTTATTATCGTTGCTGTTATTTGGCATATAATAAGTGTAAAATGAGCTTTTATTTCAAATTTATCACTCGTTCACGTTTTATTGTCTAACTCCTTCTGGACTAAAATATAAACACCAAAAACATTATGATAGCCTAAAATATAAACAAATTTTAATTAACTTCACCCTATTTAATAATATCATTCTTAAAATATTTAAATTTTTTTATTTCCAATGATATTTTTTATATCAAATTTCAATAAAAAATAGTTTAAAAAAATTATTTTTAAATAACATTAATAAAATAAAATAATACTAAGTCCGATAAAAAAATACTTTTCAACCAAGTTTTTTCTTTTCTGCTGCGAAGAGAAAGTTAAATCTATCCTCACAAACGATTCCTCCCTTTTTCTTGCAGCCGAGATATTGCACAATTCTTTCATAAACAGGTTAACCTCATCATCTCAGCTAGAAGTAGAACCGAATAAGATTCGCTTCTTTAACAAAAGTGATTGCATCTGTAACAATAAAAAACGTAGCCGATCGTCTCATTGCTTTTTGCCAAAAGGATATATTCTTTCAATGGTTGAGAGAAACAATCGATAATGCTTAGTTTTTCATTTATTCTATATGATATTTAAGATTGTCATATTCATCATCCAGATAAAAAAGTATGTAGCCATACAATTTCATACGTAATTTACAAAGACTCCAGGACTATATATTTCATTGCATGGGGTTGTAGTTATCTAGGTCCAGCTATACCTTTTCGCCTAAGGTGGGTGGAAACAAGGGGAAGGAGTGTTGGGTTGTGAGGGTTATCAAATAACAGTAAAAATGTATTTCATTCGACATGTGAAAGACCCCCGCCACTTTCAGCACGTGTCCTACAAAAGAATTAGTGTTAGGAATTATGAAAGAAACAATTTTAATAATTGCAATGTACAAAAACATGCAATCTTATGGATACAAAAACTATGCTTCACATGGACATCAAAACAATCGTGTAAGCAAACATTTAACAATGAGCATTACAACCGAGAAATGCATTTAAATCTTGAATGGTGCCTTTCTAGTTTCTAAATTGACCTAGTGAACTGTGATCATCTTTACAGGTTCTAGTAGTTGGATTCTTTCAGAGGATTAAAACCAACTAATTGCAGAAGCTATATACAGACTATGATAATTGCAGAAGAAAATTTCTAGACGACAATGATTTGCTAATAGGACAAGATATGTTGCAATTAAGCAAATGCTGGGATAAGAATGCCTAATTTGGAGAATCCAACATTGTTGTTGTGTCCCCACCCAATTTTCCAGGAATGACATTAGACTTCAAATTTGCTAGACTCCTCGATGCAAACAACATAAATGAATGGCATTGAAGGATATAAAAAATAAATTGACAATATAATAATGCCAAGAGTTCAATACTTACTTGTGGTCAGAAGGATTTGGCATAAGCTCATAAACAATAGTGGCAACAACATCCCTTTTCAACTATACAATAAACAAGAAGGTTAATAATCTGCCTAGACTATATACAACCAGTAACCAGGAATTTAGCAGTTGAAGTACCTGAGTGGCTTCGCCTTTAAAGCCAATATAGTGTATTTTAGTTGTATCACCTCCAAAATTCTCAGGAAAGTGCAACGTAATATTGGCCACACTTTGAAATTTAGAATATCTAATCAAAAGGAACGATGCATTAAAAGACCATGATGCCAGAAGAGACACAAGAAAAGTCCAATGGCACAAAGCATTACTGCCCTAATTAGTTATAGCGTGGGAATAAACTACATTAATATCACAGAGGAAATGCATTGTGTGCATATATTATTTGCCTTATTGAATATGTCGTGATACTTTCAGGCATAAGTGTTTATAGGAAAGGCCAAAGTGATGGAATAACTAAAATGAGTACGTAATGATTACCTTGTCTGGTATTCCAATACTCCTTGCATATTCTCAGCCAAATCCCATTCCTTCAAGAGTAAAAAATATTTCACATAAGTTGTGGTGTGGATTTGTCAATTAATTCCTTGAGAACCTTTAAAGAAATTGTACCTGAATGGCTTGCATGCTTTGTGCATCTGAAAAGTCAATGCCATCTCGATTGATGAACCTAATTCAAGTTGAAGTGTTCCACCATTTTGTGTAAGAGAATATTTACAATAAAAAATTAGTAAACATACATATTATTTCCATAGTACAGAATGCAGGGGATACTTGGAAAAATAGATTAAAAAAGCTTCGTGGGTCAAAATAATAAACTGCATTATCTTTATGGGAAAGTGAGTAATAGGAAAGAAGATGGCAAACATCTACTGTTAGTTTCATCTTTCATCTTACAACCTTTCCTCCTGAGATTAAATTGAACAAAAGAAAAACAAAGGTTTGCTCATAAAAAAAATGCACAAGAAAGTTCATTCAGTATGAGCATTTACTAAAATATTCATATTGGTTGCCCTGACATCCGACCAAGAATATAAACAATTCAATCTTATAACAACGAGTAACAGAGGATACCATTAAGCAGGCAAAAAAGACGAGAATCAAACAGCATAGAAGATAGGGGAAAGGATAACAAAGAAGACAGTATCTAAAAGTCTCTGCCACATAAACAACGCAAATAAATTTTAACAGGCTGGACTATACAAGAAAAATAGTATCACATATCACAATTGTGTAACAATCAAAGATGATAAATGTCATAGAAGAAATGTTCCAAATAATAAAATGGTAAAGCAACAACATTCATTTTAAACTTGGTTGTTGTCAAAGCCAAAGACAAACCAAAAACTAGAGTTAAAGAGACTGGTACTTTTCTCTTATCTTAAAAATTAAAATAGAATTATTTGCAGGAACTATTGCCAAAAATTACTAATGAAAAAAGTCAATCAAATACAATATAGCTGCTTCATAACCATAAAACTTACGCTCTCATCTTGGAAGGGCTTGTACCATCAGCTCCACCAACTATGGATATGCTCTTAATCTTGACATCTGAAGTAAATCTATCTTACACAGAAACATAATGAGTTCTGTAAGAACTTATAGGACCAGTTTTCAAAATACACAATGGAAGATGTTACAGATAAGTTGTTACAATTACTGATTTTAGCACAAAGCTGATCATACTAAATTTGAAGGTTGGCAACATAAAGGAAAAGCTTTACAATGAAAGGAAACATACTATTCAAGACATATTTAAACAAAGTCACACACACATGTATATGTTTCTTCTTATTAAAATAGTGACAGAAAATTTTATACAATTTAAGGTAAAGTTAATACCAAATAATTTCTGGTTCATAGAACATAAAGAGAGTAGAGCTTCTTTTTTCCTTTCTGTGTGGAAAAAATCATAAATACAGAGGGTGCTGTTATTAAAAAGTATATACTTCTCTTCCTTGTTAACATCAAAAAGCATATGTTGCTAGAATCATATTATTTAATTCAGCCCAATTTTAAAGAATACTTGATTTATTCACAATAAAGGATGGGGTAACATCAATATTCCTCCATTGGACTGTTTCTATCCAAAAAAACCTATTTTACAAACTTTGCCTTGCTAAGTGTCAAATATTTCAATGTCTTGGAGGCAGGTGGGATACAGGCATTGAACTGCTTCATATGAAATATAATTTATACACATTAAAGATATACTGACTCTTACACTTCTGCATCTATGATAAGCAGCTAAATTATACTCACGTTTTAAAAGTAGATGATTTCATTATATAACTAAGAATTTCACTAATCGACTTATGCTTTTGAAAGACAGATGCAATGCTTTTCTCCCAATAACCAATATTTAGAACAAGATGTTCACTAAAAATAATAGCAAATTGATAAGAAATAGGTTGCAAAATTGTTATGTAATAAAATGATAATTAGGAGAAGAAAATAATCATAGTTAGTAGGGTGAAATTAAAATCAAAATTAGCTGTCACATGTTGATATAGCATATGCAGACAAGATTATATACTAGAATCTTTGCAATGTAGTTAAGCTTTTGTAGGGCAGAACCGGAAGCAGTAATACTACCAAGAAAATACAGGTTGTAAATACGGGGTTTCAAATTTTGTTGGCATTAGGGAATTAAAATGGAAGTATCAGAAAAATGAAAATTAAAGGCATAAGAAATACTAAATGACAACTTACGGAATGAACACAAGTAACTCAGGATCACCCTCATTGCTTTCCAAGTGTTCCTGATGAAGCCAGTATTAGAGATTAAAGAGCAGAGTGCAGAAACAAACAGTGAATTTTAAAATTCAAGTAGATAATTGCCGAATGCATTACCCCAGAAGAATTCAGACGGTCTTCCCAAGCTTTAAAAACTGACTTAACACTACCTTGATTTGCCTCATTCAAAGCAGATACCTGACCAAGATTGATTTTGAAACTATGATCTCATTCTTTTTTTTAAAATAAAAATTCTAGGTTCGTTGTGGTATCAATTGATGTGAAAACAATGACAGAGAGAAACCTTGGAGAGGTCGATGTGCTTGTAGAGAGACCAGTCCGAGGAACAGTCATGGTCTTCACAACTGTGGTCGTGCAAGCACGCCATCTTCACTCACTCCTAACGCAAACCAAAATCGTCGATTCTTTTCTCTTCGATTTGGTTTAACTTAACCCTCTTCTTTTTCGCTTCGCTCTTTTTCTTCAATTCCTATTTTGCCCTTCCCTACCCATGGGATTTCAGGATGCACCTGTTGTTGGGCTCTGGCCCATAAACACAAATCCAATCCTACTTCTTCTAATGACATCTCTTTACAAATCGTTTTACTTATAAAATTATTAAAAAATTAAATATATTTTATATTTTTAAGATATAAACACTCCCTAGAAAAAATATATTAATTATATTCTCTTTAATATTTAAGATAGTAGATTAAAAACTTAATTTTCTTGTAGAAGCCATTAATTGATTGAGTCATTGTTTGTTTATAAACTTAAAATGTGAATAAATAAGAATTATTTGTTTCTTTTCTTAAAATTTCATTGTCCTATAAAACCTTTTATAGGAGGAAAGGGAAGGTTATAGTAGATCTTAAAAAGAAAAAATGAGGAAATTAGGGGATAAAAAAAGAGACACAACGTGTTATTGAAAATCAAATCCACTCGTTGTTCACACGAAGACTATAAGAAAAATTTCTAATTACTTACGGAATGAATAATGACAAAATATAAACAACTAAGGTTAACATTAAGGACTTAAGACTTGTTACATATACTTGGAAATTAACACGAAAGCTAGTGAGCAAACACTGAAAGTACATTTATTATATGGCCTTTTATAGACTACAGGGTACCTTAGTCCTTGTGATCCTTAGAGGACAAGACAATCACAATCCAATAAGTCCATTTATTGAACAGGTAGTGAGTTAGTTACATCTCGGAGTCCCGTTACATACATCCAGTTAAGGGACAACAAATCTGGACTTTCCCATTAGACTAGGCCCAATCCAAGTTTTGTACTGAGGCCCAGTTTCTTTTAGTCATTCATTCTTTGCGCGAGATTCAGCTCATACTTGCAGCTACTCGATTTTTTCTTTCTGTCTTCTTCTTTCTTTTATTTTTTGGATATGTCCTTTAGTTATTATTGATTGGTCTGGATAACAGTGGAAAGGAATAATTAAAAATAATCATAACGATGACAAAAATTTAATTTTTTGACAAAAAAAAAATTCCTTTAACTTAACTAAAAATAGGTTTTAGAAAGTTGAAAAAAAATTTTATTCTTTATTCAAATTTATAAAAAATAAATATTTTAATATAATATTATAATTAAAATTACAATAAATAAATATCTTTAATACATGAAATGTATTTTAGATTAATGTCAAATACTATTAAATTATAGTATAAAGATATTTTTATCTATAAATAAATAGTGTACACAATATTAGTATAAAATATTATTATACGGTTGTCCAATCAATCATAAACTGTTACTATTATATATGTTAATTTTGTTAACTTACTTTCACAATAATTATTTTAAAAGTTATATTAATAATAATTTTTAATTGATTGATAATGTAAATTTTTTATCTTGATAATGTAGAAAAATTAATCTCTTAAATTGATAATTTTCTATTGAAAATTATTCTAGAGCTAAAGACAAAAGAGAATAAATCGATAAAAAAGTCAATTAAAAAATATTAAAGTACTAAATATCACAAGAAGGTAATTTAAGATAATTAAAAGATAAATTTTTGAATTAGTTGTTGGGATAATATGTGAAACAACACATTAAAAAAGAGAAAAGAGAAAATATTGAAAACTAGCATTTTAACTTATATAATGCATATATGTTTATTTTATATAACTAAAATTTATAATAAATAATACTTTTATTTAAAATTATTTAAAAATTTTCTTATTGAATAAAAATTCTTAAAAATATTTTGTTAAATAATAATTTCGAAAATTCAATATAAATATTGTAATTTATATATATAAAAGAAGTTTAATTAAGAAAACAAAGAGTGTGAAAGTTTTACTTTCTAAATTGCGTGTAATTTATAATATAAAAGTATATTATGTATTTTCTTATATCTTTGTAATATTTGATAAATGAAAAGTCTTCAACCATACTATAATCTAACTAGTGATTTGTGTTTTGCAGCTTTCTTATTTATAATCAATTTCCAAATTTAGGTTTCAAACCACAAACCATATTTTTTAAGTCGTATGATCGCACTATTATTTTTTTTAATGGGTAGAGTGATTGGTGATGACTCTAAATTTTGTCGACAGTCTCAAGTTTAGTCTCTTTGCAGATGGTTGCAATAAATTAATAGTAGATTGTGGAGTAGAGAAAGACAACCGTACATAAAAGTAGAGGCAATATAAATATGGTGATTAATGTTGTATGGGACGTGTATATATATAGGATGAAAGACGCAGGATTTACATCAACAATCATGACTATTTATCTTGAAGTAGTGTGAAAATAAACAACACAAGATTGAAAGGAATTAATTAAGAATATGGAGTTGCACATGTAAATGCTATATCAGAGTAGTAAATGAAAGAGACATGAGAGGCCAATAGAGTATATTAGAAAAGGTGAAATAAAAAAGGGTTTGTACAACTTCGCACTGAACAAACATGACTTTGTTATAGTGCCTAGAGAGAGACTATCGTGGGCAATTTTGACTCTTCAATACAAAGTGATGGATACATTTTAACGAGGAAAATATGTACTTATAATTAAGGGTTATAAAATATATATAAATAAAATCTTCAATGGTGAGAAAAAGACTATCAAAGAGACCCGAATGCCATAGATAGAAAATATAATATAATTAATCAGTAAAAGAAAATCAAATTTTAATAAAGAATAATAAAATATTAACCTTATTTTATTGAAAAATTATTCCTAAGACAACACTACGTCCTATTATGTTTTAGGTGTAATTACACTTTTGTTCTTTTTATAATCAACGTGTTATTTTTGTCTCCTAATAATTTCTTTCAGCAATTGAATCCCCTAATTTGTTTAACTTTTTTTAAAAAATAAGGTCCTTCTTTCAATCCATCATGCAATTACTTATTTTATACACGACATGTTGACACTTACTAAATTAAAAATCTTAATAGAAAGAGCAGTGAGTTTAATTTATTTAAATCTTTGATATAGATAGATTAAATATAAAATTACATATTTAAATATAATGAAATGACGTGTTTGAGTAGATTGAAATCACTAGTGGGTCATTAAGATGCAATACTTAATAAAGTGTAATATCCAGTACATAAATAGTAGGTCATATGATCATATTGCTATCTTTAATTAGGAATTGGATGATAAATTGATAGAGGGGTCTTTTATAATTGAAAATTTATGAGATTTGATGGCTGCAAAAAATCATCGAGGAACCAAAATTGAACATTAACCATATTAGAGAGATAAAATGTAATCAAGTCTTGTTATTATAACATCTGTAGGATTTGAATAACTGTTTGTACATAATAAGACCGAACTTTTGTGTATTTGGTTTTTTGGGCGATGAAAGTTTGTTTGTTGTTAATGTCAGTTATCATTAACGTGGAGATGTCCCACTTATAAACCAAACTCCTTTTTAACACTCATCAGCAGTCACCAATTCAAATATATATACTTACATATATGTATACATCGAATCCACCCCAATACTAAATCCCTTTAACTTGATGTCTATTTGTTTCTGTTTATGTCCTTCGACTCTGTTGCCTCCTACTTTCTACTCCATTCAACAAAACCAAAGTCCAAACTCTCATCAGCCTAGTTTATTGAAGCAAATCAGACCCTTACAAACCATGCTGATTTGATCTCAAATCAATCAAAGAATACTCTATCTCATCAGCCCAGTTCAAATGAGTTTCAACTTCACACAAAGTCCTAACATGGTTTTGTTTTATCCAAAGTTTTAAAAAACGGTCCACCACACAATTTTGGCCACTTGATTTTTGGATTGTCTGTAACTATAATTAAGACCGCATTTATCTGTATTTTTTCATAATATCAAGGTATTGCAATTGTAATTTAAAACCTTGATTCTATGGTTTGACTTAGTCACGAACTTGTGCACCCCTTGAAGCTTATTTCAAATTTTTGATACTATAACACCCCCTCCCTTTGATGCTTTTCATGGAGTACTTGAAGGAAGTAGAAGGAAAAAGTGTCCATGATTATGTTCAGGTAAAAGTAAAGATGAGAAGGCCTATAGGGGTGGGAGGAGCAGTGATAGTGGGTGCTGGTCCATCAGGGCTTGCTGCAGCAGCTTGTCTTGAACAGAAAGGTATTCCAAGCCTAATCCTTGAAAGGGCTGATTGCATAGCTTCAATGTGGCAGCTCAAGACTTATGACCGCCTTTGCCTTCATCTCCCAAAGCAATTCTGCCAACTCCCTCTAATGCCATTCCCCCAAAACTTTCCCTCTTATCCAACCAAACAACAGTTCTTGGCCTACTTGAAGGCCTATGCTGACCATTTTGATATCAAACCAGCCTTAAGCAACACAGTGATCAGTGCCAATTTTGATCATAAATGTGGCTGCTGGAGGGTGAAGACTCAAGGTTTGAAAAAGGAGGAGACAGAATATGTTTGTCAGTGGCTCATAGTAGCTGCTGGAGAGAATGCTGAGGAGATTGTGCCACAAATTGAAGGAATGGATCAATTTGAAGGGCCTATTTTACACACTAGCTCATATAAGAGTGGTAGTATGTTTTGTGGGAAGAATGTTTTGGTCGTTGGATGTGGAAATTCAGGCATGGAAGTTTGTTTAGATCTCTGCAACCATAATGCTCGCCCATCCCTTGTGGTCAGAGATACGGTCAGTACACTTAATATACCCAACATCTTTATATATATACTACTTACTTTATAATAATATAATTATTCTGTTTCTATACTTTCACTTCACTCATTCTCTTAAATCCAGTTTAATACTGTCTCCTAATTGATGTAAAACCCTCCTTCAGCTGAACAGACTCTGCTAATCTATTACGTACATTATGGGGGGTAAACTAAAGAATGATATACCCACATTTCTATATATATCAAACATTTTCTTTATCTCTACGTCAATTTTTCTATCATATATAATTACATACACTTTTCTCTCTAGATATGAAATGTGTCCATTCGTTATTTTACATAATGATACGAAACTAGCTTCCTAAAGATATGTATCATATTATTTTTAACTATGACCACGCCTAAAGTTTTTAAATGTGTATTTTGTTGGTGAAATTGGATTTTGAATATGTATTTGCTATTCAAATAAGTATCTAAAGTTATTGGGAGCGAGGACAAAACCTCAAACGTCGTTTTCATTATTAAAGAATTAATAGGACAGAAATTGTATCTTTGCGAAAACTAATTAATTATTTTTTAAAAGTTAACTTAACTATTAGCTCTAAATAAAGACAACCCTTTTTAAAAATGTTTCTTTTTGTCAAAAAAGTTTTCGCCAGGGTCCTCCTCATAGTTGATTGGAATCCGTTGGCATGCGCAAACATGTATGTTGTTTTCTCTCGTAGAACCATTTTCAGTGGTTACGGGAATCTCTGGAAGCATGAAAAACTATGGGCACTAGTCTCGTGTCTCTAATCTTTCTTAAAAAGGTTTTTATGCAACTTGTAGTTTAATTCAATTTTAGAACTAGTTAAAAAATAAAATAATAATTATTTATATATTTTATTTTGACTATATCTGTAAAATTCTAATAAATTTTAAGATCTTATATTTTAAATGTGGTATTTTTTGTTCACCGCAGGTGCATATCTTGCCACAGGAGATGTTTGGAAAATCAACTTTTGGTTTATCAATGAGCTTGCTTAAGTGGTTCCCCGTACGTCTGGTGGATAAATTTTTGCTTCTAATGTCACATCTCATTCTCGGGGACACAGCTCAATATGGACTTAATCGTCCCAAAATTGGCCCTCTACAGCTCAAGAACTTGTGCGGCAAGACCCCAGTTTTGGATGTTGGGACACTTGCTCAAATAAAAAGTGGAAAAATTAAGGTTAGATAATTCGTCCTATCCCAATCAAATCCAAAATATTTTTCATCGTATTCTGTTTCTTGTCATAATCAAACCAATTTGGCTTTTGCTTTAAGATCTAAAAGAAACAAAATAATGCATTTTATTGTTTCCAAAATGATATGTATAGGTTTGCCGCGGAATTAAACAACTAGAAAAGCATAAAGTGGAGTTTGTAGATGGAAAAACAGAGAATTTCGATGTTATCATTCTTGCAACCGGTTACAAAAGCAATGTACCCACTTGGTTGAAGGTGCTTAATTTCTTCAATATTGTTGGTAACTTAATTTGGGCCTTTTGGCTAATAGGCTTAGTTTTGGCACTTAATCTCATGATTATTTATATGAATGAATATGATGTATTATAATTAACATATAATGATTGGGCTTTTGAAATTTTTGGTCACCAGGGCAGCGACATGTTTTGTGAGAACAATGGATTGCCCCGGAAAGCTTTCCAAAATGGTTGGAAAGGTGAAAATGGACTCTATGCTGTGGGTTTCACTAAACGTGGCCTGCTTGGTGCTTCTATTGATGCAAAGAGGATTGCAGAAGATATTGAACATTGCTGGAAAAATCCCCACCGTAGATTTAATCATTCTAAGGGGTAATTATAATGACCTGCTTGAATTAAGCAGTTATTATATTTAGATCCTCTTTCATTCAAATATTACATCTAATAAAATTCTCTATTACACCAATTTAATTACTTTAATTATCGATGAAAATTTATTGAATTTTATTTTATAGTTTTTAATAAACTTTAATAACATAGAGTGTTAGAAAGAATGTATGGTTAACCTTCCTCTTTCTTAATTTATATGTTATTCTTACTTTAAAAAATTACATATATTTCTTCTACTTTTATGTATCAACTATACAGGATATTCTTAAAAGCAACCAAGCCAAGGACATGTCTGTGTAATTTTAAAATTAAGGAGGGCCTAGATGTAAAAGATATCAGTGTAATTCTTTTTTCTATTTTAATAATCAATGGATGGGAATTTTGCAAGATTATTTTACATTTGAATCCCTTATTGATTAGGTTGTCTGTTTGTGATTGTAAAGTGTAAACCAAACAAAACATGGTTGTGATTGATGTGGTGACATGGAGGAAGGTTTGTAGCTGATGAGGTGTCTCATTGGGGCATCTATAGGCCTAGCAATTGTGTTTGATACTGTACTACTCCTACTCCTACGAAGCGCAATTTGGCGAAATTTGAATGAGAAAGGTCGACCATGTTGGTGCTATTATTGATGTTGAATTTGACGGATTTATCTTCTTTGATTACGGGGAAGGAATGAATGAATCAGGCGAGATAATAATAAATAAATGGTAGAATAAATAAAATGAATAGTGGAAACCAAAAAATTGCTGTGGATTGACGTAGAGAGTGAGAAGGGGGCGCATTAAAATTAGTAAATTACAACATTAAGAACTCAAGTTATAGAGAGAGAGGAATAATTAAGAACTCAATTAAGGAATTAAAATTACAAAATAAACATGTACCTAAAAGAATTACAACATAAAGCCTTCTTTGTTCCAAATTTTTTTCACCATCTCAGCGTCACCCTTGCCTTGCCTTTTTATGTTCTATTTTTTTTTTCTAGTAAAAGAAGTCAGTCTCTTGTAATGTAATGAAACCAAAATTTAAATCTTTATTTAAAGACGTGCTTATATTTAACATTTGACCATATCTCCATCAACTTCTAAAATAGATGTCCGAGGGAATAAAATAAGACAATTGCCAAATACTCGATTACTGATAAAAAAAATAGCTGTCAAATATTAGATCAGTCACTAATTTCATTAGCAACTAAAAAATGCTAAATAGCATAAATATCTTGCGTGAAGGTGGTCACTTAAGTAGTTTGATGATCAAGTCTGTAATAAGAAAAACAATGACCGCTAAAATCTTAATGAAGATTGATCTCAAACCAATTGCACAATGAGCCACTAATAGATAAAAAAAAAAAGTTTGGCGACAAATATAGTGGGTGTTGGTTTGATTGCAAAATTACTTAGTCATAGAATTAGTTGTTATAATTGTTATAGAAATGGTAGACTTAGATGTTAGACGTTGTTTAGCAAATGAAATTAGAGACAAATTCTTTGGTAGCTTCTTTTTTTTTTTTTTTTTTTTTACATTCTCATTTGCCAAAAGATATTTACAAGTACCAAAAATAGGTACAATCACATTTACAATTGCATTATATAAGTAAAATCAAAAGAATTAATACAAACCCATAACATAAAGTATAGAAATTCAAAATATCAAATTAAGGCAATATAATGTAAATGAATAAACAATATAAAAATGTAAGAAATGAATGTATAAACAATATTTACAAAATCCTAAATCAAGTGGAACGCAAGGGAAGGGTCGATGTGGTCATCATTTTGGGGAGTGTCATGGTCATGAAAGGGAGTAGACTCATCATGAGTGAGCTCAACAATAACAAAGATGTATGTGAAATTCCTAGAACCTACTACAAAGTATTATGTGTTTTGTAGAATATCCTAGGTCTTTTGTAGACTAGCTTGGATAAAATGGTATTTATCTAGGTGTCCTTCTTTGTTACCCTTCCGTTGAGGGAAAAGATGATCTGCACATAATTAATGGATTCACCAGAGAGATAGTCTAGGTACTTTGTTGGATAAGCAAAGTCGCCACAAACTCATCACCCAATCAATGTAACATGTATATTTTGCTTTCTTCAGTTCTGGTTCTGACCTCTTATAACCTCTAAAAATATGGCATTGTCGAAGTTGTTGTCCTTATCATGCTTAGGAGGTTCATATGTGCAGGCCTTCTCTTACCAAGGAATGAAATCCTCCTAAAAAAAAAAACATAATGAATGATAAATGTCTGAAATTATTAAAATTTTACTAAGAAATTTTAAGTTGTAAGATATATGAATACTTACAACAATATCTCAACTTCTAGTTCACCTAATTTTTTTTTATTCTTCTTTATCTTACCTATTACATCAAATGCAACTAGCTCTCACTCTACACACGCATATTAACTCAACAGTTTGATTTGTGTCGTTAATGACACTCCTCCTCCCTCACTATCCCAATAATCTTGCAAGCCTTATTTGACCTTGAGGTTGATCCATTTTCACTTATCTTTACCCTTGTGCAACTTATTCATTGTGTTCTTCACTACATAATTAGGACCATTATAGGAAAAAATTATCCTTATGGCACGAGAGTCATAAAGCAACTACTTATACTTATTTTGCACTATAAATAAAATATTGTGCAACAGAAACAATATAGATCGAATATTTATAGTTGAAATGGGTAGTATTACCTTAAAGAGGAAATGACCCATTTAATACCTGAATTGTATCTCGCTGTCATATATTAGCTATTAAAACCAAGTAAAACTCAAATAAGTCCTTCAGAATTTTTAAGTTTTGTTTAAGTTCCTAAAATTAAATACCTTTTTCATTTTGGTCTCTAGTCCATGGACTTAAATAATAATAATATGTTTAGAGACAAAAAAAGGGTTAATTTTAAGGATTTAAATAAAACCCAAAAAAATTCAAAACTTATTTAAATTTTTCTTAATTTCAAAAGATTAAAGCCAAACCATATATCTCTGACGTCATCTGAGACCTTGTATGTGGGCTAAAGCAATAAAAATATATATAATGAATAAATTCTGAAAATCATATACAATTAAATATAAATTAGTGATATATTAAAAATAAAGGAAAAGGGACTTCTCAAGAAATTAAGAGAGGGAAGTAATATATTGAATATGTTATCCATATTATATATAACAGAACTACGGAGTTGGGTCAGTTACCAAGCTGGTCTGCTTTATTTATGTGTTTTTTTTTTTTTAATTTAGTTTGGTTGGTTGAAGTTAATTACGTGCTAGTCATATGTTGCAGATTTGTACAATGTATGTTGCCATATCTACCCAGCTAGCTAGCTAGTTGAATATTTTGAGGAGAGTGGCAGCTAGGTTGCGTTGGTTTTCAATATTTGTTCTCGTGATGTCCATCGATTTGACTTTAGTTCTATAATAAATATATATATGTATATATGTATACGTGTGTGTATTTATGTGCGTGTTGTTGCAGCAGCTGGGAAGGGGACCATAAAAAAAAATATTACTCTAAGATTGAGCAAAAGTCTTGGAAGAAGGAAAAATCCAACGGTATGAAAAGAAAAGTTGATTAGAGTATGAAAAGGTCGCAATTTCCGCGAAGATGAAAGTGGCCTTCTTGTTATCTATACGTATATGTTAATCTTATTGAGTATTTGACATGTAAAATGAAATTAGTTTAATGCTTATCTTCAATGCCTAATTGTCATGTCTTTCTTTTCCATTAGAAATGAGGAACTCGGTCGGACCACCATTGCTCTTAAAATTCCACAACATGTATATACCACAATTTGATTCAACTTGGCCATTGTCCCACACATGGATGGGCTGGATGGATTTTATCTAATAAATGATTGACATGTCAGGTTGAAAATTGAAGCCCAGTGCACGTGGATGTACTAATTCAATGATGAAGGATATATATATAAATATATATATTAAAAGCACGTTGGAAATTAAAGTTGTAGTGACAATTTGAGAGAACAAATCCAAGTTTTCGACTAGGAGATGGACGAACACGAGAGTTGTGTTCCATAACGGAATCGTATACTTCAACATAGTTGGGAGAGACTGATTTTTAAGGCTAAGTAGATTAGCATAACTTCAAACTCTAAAATTATATATATGTATATATTATATTATGAGAAATAATTCTATTTGAACTGAGAATGGATTATTGTGAGTAATAAATGATAATGTTCCTATTCAAGTATTAACATATTAAGGAAGTTGGATACTCAATACTTAGATTTGATATCCCTGGTTAACCTAAAATAATTTCTTGTCCATTAATCTACGCAATGATTAGATAGTGCTGGTTTGCTGTTATAATTTACTTAGTTTTTCTATGACCTATCATTTTGAATATTAATAAATTGATTTAATACAATGCAAACAGCAAAATTAAAAAGTGAAAAAAAAAAACGAAGTTTTTATCAGATTTTATTTTTAAAATTGATGTAATCAAATTCAAACTAAACTTCTTTACATAGACTTAATTTTTTTTATATAATTATCATCATATCTACTTACTTTGGTATAATTAAATATTTAAAATTATTATACTAATTTATTTTATTTATGGTATTATTATTTTATTCTTATATTACTTAGGAGAATATTCACATCCATCTTTATTTAGGACTAATTTAAAGAATCTAAAATTGATCATTTTTATTTGAAAATAAAAATTTATTACGTTAAATATCTAAAAGTTTAATAAATTATTAATTTTTCAATAAAATAGGACTAATAAATGATTGATGTTAACAAAATCAACTACATTATTTATAATCTTGATTAATTTTAAATGTTTTAAAAAAATTTAATCACCTAGTTAGGATGCCCGTATTTATATATACAATTTAATTATGTGTGGTGCACTTGGGGTAAATAATTTAATTAACAAGCTTATTGAATAAGTGATTAAAAGAAAGAGTTAGTGATTATTTCTATAATCAAAGAAGAAATAATATTAAATGATTTTTATATAAGTTATAAGGTGTTGAACTATCGGAAATTGCTTACTGAAATACACATATTATGATTATTTTTATATGTTCTTTGAAATATTTATGCGAAGCGTTTATATAATAAGATAAGTCTAATAAGTTGTAGATAAAAAATCTTCCAAACTCACTAGAAATTATACCATAAATTTAACCATAACATGTATTGGAATAAATTAAAAAAAAACTTATTGAAATAAGATAAAAAAAAAACATATAAGAATTCTAGACTATTTTCATAAAGCTAAATAAATTTCTCATAAACTCTTCCAAACACCCCAATATTTTTCATTTTATAATTTTTTTACTTTATATTGAAAAATAAATTTTAACCAAGTCTCACAAAACAAATTACACTAAGCTTGTTTATTAATTAAAACAAATGAATTTAATTAATCGAAAATTTAACAAATCGGGATCAAATAATATTCATCAATAAGGATTGCATGTTTTGGTTCCCGAGTTAACATTCATCATATTTATACACTCATGGGAATAAAAATTACTAGATAAAATTAATTTCCATGTTCTTAAATATCTTATGTGCAAAAATACTTCAAAATTTTTTAAATGATTCGAAGGAATTCAAACCTCAAAGTATTTAATAATTACTATATATTTATCCATATTATTATCATATAAATATTACTTAATTATTGTTGAAAATAATCTGAAATATTTTTATAATAAAATGATAATATATCAAAATGGAAGATAATGTTTTTGTATCATATAAAAATCACTTTAAAATAAATTCAAAGGACTTTTTTAATAATTTATTTAAGCAAATGATTATTGCCAAAAATAAGAAATAAAATTAATTTAAACATTTTAAATTTTAAATACAAGTACTTTATATATACAATAAAATAGATTTGAATATAAGAAAATTCTAATCCAAAATTTTACTTAAAATGTATTAATTGTAATATTATGAAATAAACTAATTTAAATATGTACTGAACATTAATATGTATATAATAAATTAAAATTTATGGTTATGGACAAAATTAAAGATAATGATGCAACCCAGATAGAGGGATACCCAGAAAGAAATCAGAATGTATGAGTCCCATTCGCATATACCGGATGAGAGAGAGAGGGTCCCACTCCCTAGCTAGTAGAGGTTATTGCCACAAAGAGATAAACCTCAATTGACTTGAAATTTATGGAAAATGACAAATATAGTTATTAAGGTAGGGTGTTGGTTAGGGTTTTAAGATACAGCGTTGGTGTGTTCTATTCCGACCGAATTGTGTTGGTGCAACACATAAGATTAAGAATGGTTGTGCATGAAGACACGAATATGCACCAGTGATGACCACTCTAAAATCCTAAGTCTCAAATTAAACCTGCGGATATACCATCAACATCAAGGGTCTTCTTTTCGTATGATACGTAATCCTTGTGAGGACCAGCATAAGTTTTGTGCCCTACTAACTAATTATTAATTGCCTGACCCATCACATTTCATAATCACATCCTTATTAATATATAACATCCCCTTCATTCCTTCTGGCCCCACACCCCAGCTTCATCTTCTTTCCAGCTATCGTTTTACCAAATCATTATTCATCACTCCTACACTAATATATAGATAACTTAGCACATTTAATGAAAAAGTTCAAGATAATCTAGCCATTTCTTCTCTTTTTGGGTTTCAGCCTACTACCACTCATAACATTTCTTTTGTCTGCTCACTAATATATTTATATTACTATATACTTCCAATTGCTTTATGACAAATCTACATTGCATGTAAACTTACTGTGTCAATAAAGGGAAATTGTGTAAGAATTGAAAAAGAAATACCCAAGTTATTCATATATAGAATTGGTTATTTGGTACGTAACTATATTTTTTGTGTTTGAAATCCTACAAAAACGCTTAATTGTTATGAAATAAAAGTACAATTTAATAACTTATAGAAGCAATGGACATAGAGAATATGAAAATAGAGGGAACAATATATTAGAGACAATGAGAAAAGTTTTTCTATTTTTTTAACAATATTGAGGGAAAAAGATGTATCAAAATTTTTTTTTCCATTTTTTAACAATTCCCCGACAATCTTTTATATTTTACTATTACACTTATTTGTATACTTATGTTCTTTTGTACCATTTTCCAAAATTTAAAAATAATAAAAATGAAAACGTGTAGTACTGTACTTGCTTGGAATTATTGTACATGCTGAAAAATGAGAAGCAAATTGAAATGTATACGTGGAAAATAAATAATATATTTGTTGAAGATTATCGCGATTGATTGAATTATTGTGATTGTCACTTGAAGAATACCGTGGAGAGAAGGAGTGGCGTACGATTCATAGAAAGAGACAGATACGATTCATAAAATTTATTTTTCAATATAAAGTAAAAAACTTATAAAATGAAAAAGATTGGGGTGTTTGGAAGAGTTTATGAGAAATTTATTTAGCTTTATGAAAATAGTCTAGAATTCTTATATGTTTTTTTTTTATTTATTCCAATACATGTTATGGTTAAATTTATGGCATAATTTCTAGTGAGTTTGGAAGATTTTTTATCTACAACTTATTAGACTTATCTTATTATATAAACGCTTGCATAAATATTTCAAAGAACATATAAAAATAATCATAATATGTGTATTTCAGTAAGCAATTTCCGATAGTTCAACAACTTATAACTTATATAAAAATCATTTAATATTATTTCTTCTTTATTTTATAGTTATATATATCTAATCTTTTACTGTTTAAAATGAAAAATTTATTTGGTTTATTTTAACATAGTTAATATCAAATAAGATTTGAATAATTTTAATTTTAAAAATTATTTTTAGCAATAAAAATAATTACAAGTAATGTAAATAATATTTTACAAGCAATACATGTATTTAAAAAATATATAATATTTAGATATGATTCAATATTTTTTGTGAAATATAAATATCTTTTATTTGTACTTCTTGTAATATATTTATTTTTAAAAATAAATCAAGATCTTAATTATCACAGTACTTACTAGAATTTAAAATATTTTAAAGATTTTCTTATATATATATTTTTTTAATTTATCTTTATCCAAAGCACTATTAGAAAATTTAAAATTTGTTATAAAATAATTTTGCGGCTGATTTTAAAATCAATAGTTATTTTTAACTAATTTCTAGTAAAAATAATTAGCTACACAATTACTATAATATTAGTGGTAACATGAAATAAGTAGCAAATTAGCTAAGAAAATAGTCTTAGTTAATTTGTAATAAATTTTTTTCTAACTAATTTATAGTAACAAGAAGTATAAATGAGTATAACTTAAATTTAGTTAGAAAAAATAATATTTTAATTAATTAATAATTAACTAGTTAGGATTTAGCTACTAATGTAAATGGTAACTAAAATTAGTAGTAAAATAAAAAAAAACATTATGATAAATAATCCATCTTTTATCTTCTTTTGAATTTAATTAATTACTAATTCATTAGCATGAAGAGGCTTAATTAACAATTACAATCTCGTTCTTCATTTAAGAAGGGATAACGAACTGCATACTTAACGTATATTAGATATGATAAAATGAAAAGGGCTCCACTTAACTGTATATTTTTGTTCAGTTTCTTCACGAACAAATTTATTTTAGGTTGTTATTTGTTATATGCATTCAATTGAATTCATCTATTATTGGCATTTAAAATTAAAACGACCCAGCCTATTCGTTTCGGTATTCAGTAAGTAGATTCAGATCTTTAATAGAACAGATATAATGTAGCAATCAAGAAATATACAGCTAATAAGAAGATTATATCAAATTTGATTTCTAGTAGCATAATTTATTAATTCCAACGAGAATTGTGATAGGGACAGTGATAATGCAGTGATTTTGATTAAGGAAGGACGGTGGAAGAAAGAAGAATAGATAGTGAGATGATCATTAATTGTACTCGACTCGAAAATGATCACATGTAAAGCACTTTTAGGTCAAAAAACTTTTAGGATTGACGTTGAAAGTCCAAAATTTCGAAGAAAAAAAAACACTAGCATATATACAAAAGACAAAATGTAGAGATGCTATATTTAATTAGTTTACATTAATAAAGAAATATCTATATTTTTACGATTAAGTTTAGTATGATGAGATCATTTAATTAATTTTTTATCTACAAAAAGCAATACATTAATTAGTAAGGATGTCAAAAAATAAAACTCAAAATTTACGAAGTCTAAACAATAAAAATGAAAACTACAAAAAGTAATTCCTCAAACAACACTGCCCAACCTAGTACCTAGAGCTCATTCCTGATCAACAGTATATGCCTAAAGAAGGAAACATAAGATGTGAGCATTTAATCAAAACCTTATTATTAAGCTAGTTGATGCAACTGGTGAACTGTTTCAGCATTTGGTCTGGATATCTATCTCATTAGTTAGATTAATCACCCATATGACTCGGTACGGTGTGAATTGCTACTATAAATAGGATTCAACTGGTACTTATAGGTTGAATCAGATTTGCAAAATAATCAGCGCACATGGTTCATTATTTGAATAATCTAAAATAGAATCATTTAATGAAATGGAATATGATAAAATTAATGTATTTTACTTAATTCCATCTAATTCCTCTTATCTAGACTATTAGATAGAATTAATTAGCCTTTTTCAGTGTAATATTTACATAATAACACTATTTTCATTTCATTTAATTCTATTCCACTCATCATTAAATATTGAGATATAATTATATTTATACAATAAAATTATAAATATATAACTTATACAATACTTTCTTTTCTCTCTGTCATGCCAACTATTTTATCTTACATTTCTCTCACTTCTCTTTCTCTCTCTTAATTTGTTGTATGAAATTATTTATATAAACAGAAATTTTCTTAAATATGCATAAACACAGCTGAAGGAAATTTTCAATATGTTATAATGGTATATATGTTGGGAAAGCTCGGTATTTCCCGCTTTGTGAGATTAAGATGGGCACTAGAAGATTAAGATAGAAATGGGAGCACAAGATTCTTTCCAACCTCCAATATGTAGGTTCTTCTACTATACAAAACAATAGTAGGGTTACAAAGAATTTGTAATTTACAAGAATATCTCACACTTTGGTGGCTCACTCAAGCTTGAGGATTAGGACTTCCCAAGCTATCTCTCTTCTCTCTCAAGAAGGCTTTCTCTCACTCTAAGAAGTGGATTTCTCTCTTGTTTTCTATATGGATCAATAGGAATGAAGCCCTATTTATACTACTCCATCTCCACAATGGATGGTGAAGATTCATTTGATTCAAGGGTGGAGATTTCTTCTCTAGAAATCTCCACACAAGTCTTCATCCTCTAGAGATGTCCAAGAAAGCTTCTACTCCAAGCTCTTCCATACTCTTCTAGAAGATTCCACACTACTCCACACCTCTAGGAGATTCTAGATGATTCCACACGCTTCTTCATGCTTCTAGAGAATTCTACATTTCTCTAGGATGTTCTTGGCAATTCCACATGCTTCTAGAGAATTCTATACTTCTCTAGAGTGGTCCACAATTTTCTAGAGTCTTCTCAATTAAGGAAGGACTCCAACAAATCTCCCCCTCCTGACTTAATTGAGAGGTAATAGCAATCCAGCACCTTGACAGCAATCTTCAAACTTCTTAGTTGATACTACCTTGGTCATCATGTCTGACCAGTTTTCATCTGTGTGAACTTTGTCAAGATGTAGACGCTTCTCTTCGAGAACTTCTCGGATCCAGTGTTGTCGTATATCAATGTGCTTTGAGCGGGAATGAAAAACTGAATTCTTTGCTAAATGAATTGCACTTTGATTGTCACACTTCAAAACATACCTGTCTTGGCATATTCCCAGCTCAAGCATCAAATTCTTCATCCATAGTATTTCCTTGCAGGCTTCAGTAGCTGCGATATACTCCGCTTCAGTAGTGGACAATGCAACACACTTTTGCAACTTTGATTGCCAGGAAACAGCTCCCCCTGCAAAAGTAGTTAGGTAACCTGACGTTGATTTCCTGGAATCAATATCACCTAGGCCAAGTCAAGGCGCCTGTGTATCCTTCTAGCATAAGTTTTCCTTTTCCAAAGCATAAGCACTTGTTGGAAGTACCGCGTAGATACCGGAGGATCCATTTTACTGCAGCCCAGTGTTCCTTTCCTGGATTAGCCAAGAATCGACTCACAACACCAACTGCGTAGGCGATATCAGGTCTTGTGCATATCATTACGTACATAAGACTGCCCACTGCAGATGAATATGGAATCATCTTTATTTCCTCCATTTCTTTCTCACTTGTTGGAGTTTGTTTTGAACTCAACTTGAAGTGTCCAGCAAACGGTGTGTTGACTGGTTTTGCTTTCTGCATATTGAATCTTTCCAGCACCTTCTCAATGTATTTCTCTTGGGATAGCCATAGTAACTTCTTTGATCTATCATGAGTGATTTTCATCCCAAGGATTTGCTTAGCTGGTCCCAAATCTTTCATGGCAAAACTCTTGCTTAAATCTTTCTTTTAAAGCAGCTATCTTTGTGCGATCTTGTCCGACAATCAACATATCATCAACATAGAGTAGAAGTATGAGAAAGTCACCAGCTGCGTACCTCTTTATGAAGACACAATGATCGCTTTCTGTCCTTTTTAAAACCATGTTCTACCATGAAAGAGTCAAACTTTTTGTACCATTGCCTTGGCGCTTGCTTAAGACCGTATAGACTCTTCGTTAAGCGGCATACCAGATTTTCTTTACCTGGAACTTTGAACCCCTCAGGCTGTTCCATGTAGATTTCTTCCTCCAGATCACCATGAAGGAATGCTGTCTTGACATCGAGTTGTTCGATCTCCAAGTCTTGAGCTGCTGCTAGGCCAAGAACAACTCGGATGGATGACATCTTTACTACTGGAGAGAATATTTCTTCAAAGTCTATACCTTCCTTTTGACCGAATCCTTTTACGACCAGCCAGAGCTTTGTATCGGGGCTTCGAGCTATTATCTTCAGTCTTGATTCGATATACCCACTTATTCTTCAAGGCTCGTCTTCCTTTTGGTAGCTCCACAAGTTCGTATGTATGATTCTCATGCAAGGATTGCATCTCTTCTTGCATGGCTCTTATCCACTCTGCTTTGTGATTGTCCGCCATTGCTTCTTTATAGCTTTGAGGCTCCCCCTCATCAGTGAGTGTCACGTACTCCTCCGGGTTGTATTGCGTGGATGGTCTTCGATCTCTTGAAGATCGTCTCAGTTGGGGCACTGGTGGAGAGATAGGCTGAGGTTCTTCTTGAATCGACTCCTCTTGAATCTCCTGGTTGTTATGCTCCTGTATAGTTTGAGGATCTTCAGCATCATTACTTTTTGGCATGGCTTGAGTCTCAGGTTGAACTGGTGAGGAGTCTGTGCTCTTGCTATTTCTTAATCTTGGCCTCTCCATTTTCTGGATGTCTTCAATTGTTTGGTCCTCAAAGAATACAACGTCTCGACTTCGAACAACCTTTTTGTTGATTGGATCCCAAAGTCGATATCCGAATTCATCCTTAGGTGAACCAAGATAGATGCATTCTTTAGTCTTGGCATCAAGCTTAGCTCGTTCATCTTTAGGAATATGAACAAATGCTCTGCATCCGAACACCTTGAGATGGTTGTAGGAAGCCTTCTTTCCTGACCAAACCTCCTCTGGGATATCTCCATTCAAAGGAACTGATGGTGTAAGGTTGACAATGTCAACAACTGTCATAGCAGCTTCTCCCCAAAAGGACTTAGGCAATTTGGCATGAGAGAGCACACATCGAATTCTTTCCTCAATAGTTCGATTCATTCTCTCTGCTAGTCCATTCAACTGTGGTGTTTTGGGAGGTGTCTTCTCCATTCTGATCCCATACCTCCTGCAATAGGCTTCAAAGGGCCCTTTTGTGTCAGGGAGGAGCTGCTTTCTAGCGAGAATGTGAAGACCTTTCTCACTTATGTGCCCAAGCCGTTTATGCCATACCTCCATATCAGTAGTGGCCATGTTCACCTCTCCTTTGCATAATTTAGCTTGCGTCACGTACAACGATCCTTCCTTCTTTCCTCGGGCCAATATTAAGTTTCCTTTGGTGAGCTTCCACTTTCCTTCACCAAAGTGGTTTACCAGACCATCATCATCTAGCTTTCCAGTAGAGATAAGATTGAGGCGCATGGATGGGACATGCCTCACATCTTTTAGGACCAGCTTATATCCAGTACTTGTTGTTAGGATGATATCTCTATCCCAGCAATATTACTCCTTTCTTCATTTGCCATTTGAACCGTACCAAAGTCACCACTTCGATAGGATGAGAAGAAACTTTCATGGGGGTGACATGGAAGGAGGCACCGGAATCGATAATCCAACTACTATTGTCATAAGTAATGTTTAGGACATTACCTTCTCCAACGAAGTAAAGTATCTCCTCTTTTTGCAAGAACAGCGGTAGTGTTTTTTCTCTTCTTGCTTCTTCGTTGGTCTAATCTGGTCTGGCTTGAGATTACCTGCCCTTTGGTCTCTCTTGAAGGATCGACATTCAACTTTCTTGTGGCCTATCTTTCCACAATAGTAGCATGTAATCCTTGATCGTGATTTGGAGCAACCTCGAGATTGGGGTGGATCTCGGCTCTTGCTCCGGCCCACGAAGCTTTGTTACTACCCCGATTCTCAACAACATTTGCCTCGGGTTGGATAGACTCACCTCTTTCTTTTCTCCTTGCTTCTTCACCGAGAAGGCTATCATGGCAGTGTCTATGGTGAGCTTTCCTTCAGAGCCGAGTTCTTGAGCGTAACCACGAGCGTGTCCCAACTTTTCGGAAGGGAACTTAGGAGTAAAAAGGGCTTGCATCTCATCATCAATCTTCATGTCAGCTTTTGTCGGTTGATTTACGAGCCCCTTGAAATTGTTCAAGTGCTCGATCATACTCTGACCATCCTTATACTCCAGCCTTCACCAATCGTCTAACTAAGTGGGCTTTGTTACGAGGCGTCTTCTTTTGAATCATAGATTCAAGCTTTGTCCATAATTCGTAAGCATTTGTATAAGTAGAAACATGTTCAAATAAAGTTTTATCAATGTACTTACGAATCATTGCATGACAGCCTTTCCTGTTTAGTAGCTCCCATTCAAAGACGCTCTTTCCTTCCACTTTGTTCTTGTTGATGATGGGCTCATGCAAGTCCTTGCAATACAGGTGATCTTCCATCATCGGCTTCCAATAGGAGTAGTTGTTGGCTGTGAGCTTGAACATGTCTCCATCATGAGTGAAGTTATCTTCCATCTTGAACCGCACAAGCTAACGACGACTTCGAACGAACCTGGCTCTTGATACCACTGTTGGGAAAGCTCGGTATTTCCCGCTTTGTGAGATTAAGATGGGCACTAGAAGATTAAGATAGAAATGGGAGCACAAGATTCTTTCCAACCTCCAATATGTAGGTTCTTCTACTATACAAAACAATAGTAGGGTTACAAAGAATTTGTAATTTACAAGAATATCTCACACTTTGGTGGCTCACCAAGCTTCGAGGATTAGGACTTCCCAAGCTATCTCTTCTCTCTCAAGAAGGCTTTCTCTCACTCTAAGAAGTGGATTTCTCTCTTGTTTTCTATATGGATCAATAGGAATGAAGCCCTATTTATACTACTCCATCTCCACAATGGATGGTGAAGATTCATTTGATTCAAGGGTGGAGATTTCTTCTCTAGAAATCTCCACACAAGTCTTCATCCTCTAGAGATGTCCAAGAAAGCTTCTACTCCAAGCTCTTCCATACTCTTCTAGAAGATTCCACACTACTCCACACCTCTAGGAGATTCTAGATGATTCCACACGCTTCTTCATGCTTCTAGAGAATTCTACATTTCTCTAGGATGTTCTTGGCAATTCCACATGCTTCTAGAGAATTCTATACTTCTCTAGAGTGGTCCACAATTTTCTAGAGTCTTCTCAATTAAGGAAGGACTCCAACAATATATAATATAAAAAAGTAAAGGACCATATTTCTTGTCCCTGTGAATGATAAATTAAGCTTCTAGTTGGATGCTAAATGAGCCCCAACTGTCAACTATAATGTTGAAGGACAGTAATCTAGAATACTACATGGTCCAGATAGCACGTGATACAGCAGGAAAATAACCACGACTCAGCTTTCGTATTGTGCAGAGCAGGTATACGCATGGTGCATACATGCTCAAATATCTGGACCATGTATTATTTTCGTATATGCATATTTACTACCTTCAATATTATTCGTGGTCCAAAAATATTTATTGTAATAACCGTATAATTGGGTATTCTATATCTTTCTGCAGGACCATTTGCCATTAGTTTAGACGAAGCTAGCAATATAATGCATGACCACTGACAAGGGTGACTTTGGGCTATTAGACTCGCTGTGCACTTCTTGTTTTGCTAAGTACCTAATTATTTCTTGGAGGAAGAGACACACACTTGAAGCTTAAAACCCTTATCTCACCTCAACTCAGGATATGGATGTGTAGGACCATAAGCCCTAATTTATTAATTTAAAATCATATATATATCTTGCGCATGATCTTATTTAGGTTAGAAATAGTAAAATTGTCGAATTAATCTTTATGAGACAATAATATCTGCAGATAATAAAGAAAATGATTGGGGTATGTTTCACAGCATGTTCATCCAAGATCGACGTGCGTTTCACTAATTCTAGATTATAAGTTCAGAAATCAAGTCCATTTCTACTCTATTAATTCTTTGAATTGGTTAGTAAGACAAGAATTAAATAAAAATAGTTTTTGTATTTTTTCATACATTTATTATAAAAATAATAAATACATGTATTCTTAGTGAGTAACGAAATACACCCTAAGATGTTCATTCATGATTATTTTTATTTAATTCAAATATTTCTTGAAGAAGATTTTGTTATTGATGAAAATTTTTACATTATTTATCTCAATTTTTGTAATGCATATTTTATTATATATATATATATAGACAATTTCATTTTAAAATTAATTAGTTTCAAAATAGAAACTAACATAATACTAGATTCTATACCTTCTTCTCTCCTTGAATCACCTATTCTAATAACTATTGGACAGACATGTGTAAGGAGTTCCTACGTTGTAATCCAAAATCTTAAATAAATTTTATACAATTAGAAATTATCATGTATAATTATTTTATTAACTTTTTGATAATTATTTTAAAAAATATTTTTAAACGTAATTTCCAATTTTTTACATCATCATACATAGATTTTAAATTCAAAAAAATTTATTGTGTAAGAAATATAAAAGTTAATTATTTCTTTTTCTTTCTCACTTCTGCATTCTTTAAGAGTTGATCGATCTTAATAATTTCTTGAATTTGTTTTAATTAGCTTTTATAGCCTTTACACAGCCACGCGTAAAAGTTTGGACAAAGTAAAGTGCACATGGTAAGACGAATGAAGGGTGCATGTAAAGAAGAAAAGAAAATGCTATCTGAAAATTGGTGTGATTATTATGCACAGGAAGAAGAAAGTGCTGAGTGTGGACAGCGGATTACAAATGGAAGTATGACACGTACAGAGAATGAGAAGCTTTGGGACGCAATGTTGCTTTCATGGATGTGACATACAATGATTGCTTCATTCATTTGGGATAGAGATCCGGCAGCTCAAGCAATTATGAACACGAGCTTTGTTAATTCTTGTAGCTATAACTAGGCCCTAAGACAAGGTTGTTCTTCCAAATCATGGAAATTGTTTTCCTTTTTATTCATATTTGTAAATAAAAGCATAAAGTTATATTTGAAAATTAACGGTGCGGTCCAAGCTAGCAAAAAGGAAGAGATATTTGCAGATTCTATGCTCAACAGCTCAATGGAGGAGAAGGTTTGTATGAGACGATCAATCTTTGTCTGTGCTCGACTTTATTACGCAGATGAAAAGGGCAAGTCATGCAGGCTGGAGTGAAGTGCGTAGGAGCATGAGCATGAGCATTACGAGTTGTCAGAAGCATTAGTCAGAGGAATATGGAACGAACAAGAGTTGCACAAAAGAGGACTATTATGTATATTTATGGTATAATATAACAGAGACCAATGGTTTTGAAGAAACCTAGTCCTATAGCCTGCCATAAGAAAACAATTTCCTACACGTAATTAATTACGGAATGAGCAAAATTCGCAATTCTACACAGAAATGATTCTACTGCAAACATATATATATATTCACATCAGAAAAAAATAAATATTTACTCAATAGTTAAAAGATACAATTTGAAAATTTACATTGTAAAATTTAATGAAAATATATATAAATATGTATACCATAAATTTATAGTACTTCTCTCACCTTAAACTCATACCTCTCTGTATATAATATTTTTATCTTCTGACTATAATATATCACTATGAGAAATTAGTGTTAATGTATTATTTTTTTAGAAGTCTGGTTGTTCTAAGGCATGACATCTAAGTTTGAGAATTAATTAATCTTGAAATTTATTATTGGATTTTAATTGACTTAAAAAGTATAAGATTATATTTAAAAAATGATTATATTTCTAATTTAGTATGATTATGTTTAAATAATTTAAGAATTAATTTTTAATTTAGTTGTAACAATTTTTATTTTTATTGATTAAAGTGTAAACAATGTATATATAAATACTCAACACTAGTATGAAAATGTGTATTAGAATTGCTATCAACTTGAGCATCGGTAATTACAAATATTTTTTTCAAATACAAATATAAGAGTATCCTACTCCAAACCTTACCTTTTGTTATCCCTACTTTTTATACTTGATTTAACTCTACCCTTTGTTATTCTTATTTTTTATACTAGATTTAAGATGATTTTGATTTGTTTTAGTGAAAATTATGTCCCTTATTATATGATTTAAGTGAATTGGCATCATTTGAATTAAATACATTTTATTGTTTTTATGAGACTATGTATTAGTTTTAAGGAAATTTGAGTCAAGTTACTAAAATTACGGTAGACATCTCAATTTTGTATTTTTTGTTGTAATTGTAATGTTTACAACAGGCGTCATATTGGAAGTGTGATTTTGAAGGAAAATTTTATGTTTAGATTAAGAAAGTTATATAAAATTTATGAAAATATTTTAAGTTTATGTTAATTTATTGCTTTATTTTTCATTTTAAAAAAATTATCAAATTAAAGAAAATTTATTAAAAATAAAAAAGTTGTCCTTCTATTATGAAGACATCGATCATAACCCAGTTCATGAAAGAATGAGAGATTACATGCAAAGCCATCAACAAAACTAAGGCAAACTATGGCACTCCTGTATTAATTGTAGAAGCCAGTCCATTCGTTTATTTGGTGTCCAAAAAGTTCTTATTTATTACAAGGTTATCAATATGAAGATTTATTACTGCTTTTATAGAAGATTTGTTTCCCCATTCTGAAAAATATAATTTGTTATCAAACTAACAAATGCGCGCGCGTTTGACCTAATTCAAGTAGCGTAGTAAATATTAGATAAATTTATAAATATTTTATTGACAACTTTCTAATTTATTCATCATCACTAAGTAAATTCGGTTAAAAGTTCACGAAGTTGCCCTACGTATAAAGAAAGGGCAAATAAATGAAAAAGAAAATGCATAAGAGTTATTTTAAAAAAAAATAAATGATAAAATTGATAGTGAAGGCTGGGATTTTAAAGCATCTTCAAAGCAAAAGGAGATCCCCAAGTATCACTACCATAAAAAATTGTCTTCTACTAAGGCAAGAAATTATATAATATAAGGACTGACTTGGTTACTAATTTTAATTTAATGAAAATGAATTATTAGTATAAACATTATAGCTTTATAATAATAATATGATGTAATAATTATATGCTAATATTTTTTACCCGACAAAAATTATGCTAATATTTGATTTACTATCAATTTTCTGTACTAACAGAATTATTTGTTAATGTGATGATGTATTTTATTGTTAATATTCATACATAATTTTTATATGAATAATTTATTTTTCATTTAACAAAGACTATACTATTAGAAATTAACCTAATATCTAATTGTTAGTATACAAATGGCTAAATCCCATTTTGGTAGGTTGAAGGCCATAACTTAGATAGTTTGGATGATGATGTGCTTTGCTTCTTTTTATTTAAGTTTTTCTTATTCAATTGAGTATTGTTAAAAAATTTGAAATTTTTGAGCTAATGTGTTGTGTAAAGAATTGAAAAAATTGTGCATAACTCAGATCAAGTAATAAATGTCAACCAAAGAATTGTGTCGGTTAAAATTAAAGAAACTCCTCATCAATCAATATATTAACTATAATTTTTAAATCAAATTAGAATTTAATTAAGTTAAAATTCAAAATATTAATCGAAAAAAACAAGTGAATTTGGATTGCTAATATTTTTATCAATAGTAAATATTTCATTTATTGTACTAATATTTTCAAACATAGATAAAAAATATTAAATATATATATATAATTATAAATTATTAAAGAAAAGATTGATTTAATTAATAGAATCTTATTTTTTTATAATAAAAATGTAAATTAAAATATAAAGTACATTTGTTTAAAAATTTTAATTTTAAGAAAATTATTTAATTAATAGAAGATTGGTTTAAAAATATCTCCTCGGGTGTAAAATTGATTTAAAAATTTTACCTAATTAAAAAATTAAGGAAAGTAAAATCTCCTTTATTTGAATAACCAATTAAGGAGAAAGATATATTAAAATTTTGATACAAGAGCTCAAAAAACGTGTCAAAAATGATTAAAATACACGACTACACATGAGAAGCATACACATAGAAGTTATTCTACCCTAAAAAATGAGAACTTCAATTTATAATATAAAAATAAACCCTAACTTGTTATTGTACATGTGAACTTATTTTTGGTGTTATTCGTTTTGTTTTGCTTTCTTTTAGTTGTTCTCTTTTATTTATTCTTCTTTTCAATCAAATTGTTGACTATATAGAACTATAGTAGTTGAATTAGTAAAGTGGTACATAGCAATCCAGTACTTGTGAGAACGATGTTCTATCCTATACTTTGTTACTATGGCGATTTGGTGTACTTGCCAAATATATCATCACTAGGATCTTTCTCTTGAGGAGGGTCATGACTCGTGGTAGGTTTACATGGACCACCACTTGCAACTTGTAATGTTCAATCATTTACACCAATCCTCTCTCCACATGTTCCGGATTCCAAATCAATAATTTCCGCTTTGGTGAAGCCTCTCTTTCTGTCTACCTCACCTTGAGGAGCCTTCAATTGTGATTATCACTCATAACAAAAAAATTACATGTAAAGACTAGAGAAGGACAAAACAAAACAAACTAGCTACTGCGGAGTGCTGACAAATCAGTGCCTGATATGCCAAACCAAATTCGATCAACAGTAAAAACTAATTAATTTATTTGGAAAATCATGATTTTCTCGCTAATTGATTTTCACGTTGTGACAAAGCCACTTTGTATAACCAATATCTCTCTCTAGCTATATGTAATGTGACAGATTTTGTCAAATCATTTACCTGCAATGAAGTTAACGTTCGAGAATGGGATTAAGCTTTAAAGTCGACCCCATTAGACATTCAATATCCATTAGCCCACAATATTATGTATCTTCCATTGTGTCTTAAATTTCTCATCATTTGATTCTGCTTACTTTTCAATGGATGAAAATGCAAGGTCTCATCTATATTTAATGTTATTACCACTACATACTGTCTGCAGTAGCAACGAGGTCAATTTGGAAGTGAGGGTAATTAGAATGTATATATGTACGTACAAACTAGTTAGAATAATATATTTTTTCGTGTGTATAGAATAACAAGTGGTAAAAATGTCAATGAGTAAATAGATCGATTTCAATATCTTGACATATTAGTCTCTAGCTTTTGATTTGAGGTTCATTCCAAAAGAAATATATATATATAATCCTAAAAAGATGGTTCTTTATTCACTGCTGGCTCTTCCATTTTACCTTAACAGAGGTACTTGAGAGAGACAGCAGCGAATGAGTGGGGTCTTCATTTCCCTACCTCCGGTTGAAAAAGGAGACTCCAACTCAGTGGAATTGAAGTGACATTGACCCCATATTCTTGGAATGTCACTCTTCTATACCCTAAGAATAAGGCCAGATGCACACACAACAGACTAATTTAATTATATGCACAATTTCTTAAATCATCATTGGCATTGATATGTCACTGGGATTCCTGACCCGACTTTCCGTTCATTTCTTGATAAATGGATGGAGGATATAAAATGGGATCCACCTTACTCGCTCGCATAGTGGAGAACCTTTTAATCTGTACTTAAAAGCCATCGTTTCTCACACTGTTGGACGATTCTTCCAACCTCCAGTGTGTCATTTCCTTTTCCTTTTATTCTGAGCAATTGAACCATGTGACCATATCCAAAGCACATGCGTTGGTTCCTGCTATATTTATTAAGAATATGGTCCAAGTGCACGTAATCAAGAGGGATAATATATATACATAAAGAATAGACAATTAAGAAGATAAGATCGATAACAAGAATTCCCAATAATTCAAATAACCGATAACGAGCCTGAGTTTTAATTTCCTCTAGTATCTAAAAAGCAGGGGGAACACACTTAAATGGACGAATTATAGACGATTTTTAGGCCAATCTCTAAGGGTTACCAATGACTAGAACATTTTGGTGCTCATGTTTCTTGTTGGTAGACGAGCTGACATCAGAATTATGTGGACTTGGAATGCTACTACAGGTTCAGACAACCATTCCAATAAAATCCTTTGTTACAATGTCTTATGGTGGTAGTGTTGGAGTTTAGGAAATAAAAATAAGGCAATAACAAATCCTATAGGTAGTTGGCAAAGGCGTTTTTCATGGTGGTGAATTTCCTTTCACATGAAATTCATCTAAGTTCATGAATCCATCTAGCATTTTGTCAATTTCAAATTTTATTGATTTAAATATATTTTTTATCCGTGCAATATACCTTTTATTTTTTTGGTATTTATAATTTTTTTAAATAGTCCTTGTAAAATTTCTTTTTTCTTTAATTTTAGTTTTTGTTATTTTGTTTCAATCGTTGTACTACTTTTTTTTTTCATTCTTGTCCTTTTAATATGTAAATAATTTCCTTTTAGTTTCTATATTTTTTTTTCAAAGGGCCTAACTAAAAATGAACAAAATATTATAGGAATATATTACATAGAACAAAAGTATATTTAAGTAAATTTTATTTTAGTAATTTTTAACTTTTTGGATTGTTTTGATCCTATATAACCTTCAAAACTCAATTGAAAAATCATCTATGACCTGTCTATTCAAGTGTATGTTTTTCCTTTTTCTTTAGATGTAAGGAGATGTTAAAGTTGAGCTAGTTGACAATTATTTGAATTAGTATGATCTCTTATTATTGTTGATTTTATCTTCTTAACATTTAATATTTAAACAATAACTAGCACACTTGCTCATAGATCAAGATCCTAAGAGGCATTATAAAATTGAACTAATATCTAATGATAAGTCGATTTAGAATTACAAATACAAGACACATACAACATTGCAACTCAACCTAAAATTAGAAGGGTATATAATTTTCGAATCTCAAACCAAAAAGGAAAACAAATCTTGAAAGAAAAAAAAAACATAATTAAAATATAACTTACCTAAAACCAAGAGGATACAACTAGAATTTAATTCAACAAATGGATCATAATTATGCATAATTTTGATTAATTTGCGTATATCTTTAAAAATTTTAGCATTAATAATATGATGGTCAAACTGTTTTAAAAATAAATACACATTAGTTTTAACATATTTCAATAACGTAATTTTAAATTAATATAAAATTTTATAATGATAATTATAAAATAATAACTTTAAATCTAATAATGAATTTTAAAATAGAATTACTTAT
The DNA here is from genome assembly GCA_025330945.1 of Mucuna pruriens. Lineage (NCBI taxonomy): Eukaryota > Viridiplantae > Streptophyta > Magnoliopsida > Fabales > Fabaceae > Mucuna > Mucuna pruriens. The sequence continues at coordinate 413,023 of JAENHJ010000424.1, forward strand.
TAAAAAGTTATTCAATAGTGTAAGAATTAGTATAATCTTCCTCAGAAAAAAAATAGTATAATTTATATTGGCATAACTTTATTCATATATATACACAATGTGCATGGGCTTATATGTATCGTCAGTGTATTCGTGGACCAGCACATATACATTCTACCAAACATTTGTGAGTGTAGCATACATTTAGGGCTTTTGGGTGATGAATTCTTTGGATGTTGGTATTCGATTTTTCTTGTCAGACTTTTTATGTCTTCGGGCCTGTCAATACTTTTCTGCTGCACAAAAATTTTAAAAAGTTAGGGCTCATGAGGATTGCACAGAAAGTGAAGCGCACAAGGTATAATTGAACGGGTTTATGCAAATGTTTTAAAACTGGATCGATAATGGACTCAATAAGGATGGTGGTTTAATATTTAATAATTTAATTGCAGTTATTTGAATACAGTTGAATTCGTATTAATTAAATAATATTATTTGAATTTTTATATAATATATTAAATAAAAAATAATATAATATTTATAATTTAATAATATTAAAAATTAAATTTCACTTATAAATGTTATTATCCAACTCATAACATCGAAATTTAAAATTAAACTTGAACTAAATCAAATATGTCATAACATTTAAGTTTAATAACAAATAATAATATCTACTAGCAATTATACAATTAAAAATTAAAAAATATAAATGATATGATTATCCATGATTACAATATTAGGTTATAATTATATGGATCATCGTAATATTGAATTTTTGTATTGAAAATTAAAAAGGTTTTTTTCTTTCCAAGTAAATCGGTTCAAATCAGTTTATTCAATTTTAGATCTGTACAATCAATTCTTCTGCAAAATTAATTTTAAGGTTAAATGAATCAGTTTGGAAACTAGTTTGTATTTCAACTAATCTAGCCGATTAATTTGGTCAAGTTCAATCAACACTAGTTAAGAATTGTTTTATTTTCTAGATGACAAAGGAAAAGTACTCATTAACTTGAGTTTGAACTTATTAGATTAAAGTATTTTAGCTTGTAAATTTAGATTACAAATTGAAGTATTTTAGCTTATAAATTTAGATTATAAAATGAAGTGTTTTGATAAGTGATTTGATGGATTTCAAGTATTTTAAATAAATTGTTGATTAGTTCAATTGTTCCATAATTCATTGCTTGTGTTGATCAATTGAAGTATTTAAATGTATTTTGAATGAATTGTTGATTAGTATACTTGCTTATTAATTTTTAACAATTATTCATGAAGGCCTATAAATATTGATAAAATATATAGATATATTCTTAATGGATACAAGTGCGTAGTAGAAAGTCTCACGTTACTTACCCCAATTCTTAAGGTACAACTTATATATCTATTAGATAACTTTACTTATCACTAATTGGTTTTAAGATAAAATCTATTATGATATCAAAACTTACATATAACCCATGTAGTGAAATGCTTATTGCATGTTTCAATATAAGAGATGATGCAGTTGAGACAAATTTTATCTAAGTTACCATTATATGTATTTGTATTATCTCATTGTCATTTCTCAAAATATTCATTTTTTTTTTTTTTGTTATTTTTCATTACTCATCGTACCTTTCTAATCATTAAATATACTTCTCTAACTGCAAATTCATAATATTCATCTTTGCCACATACTATTTAAAAGACTCTCACCATTTCATTTATCTTTCATAATATAGTTATTACGTACATTATCACTAGGATTGATATTCAAGATTATAGATTACATTGATAAAACATACACAAAATTCGTTTTTCATTGTCTAAGTTTTTTTTAGTGGAATGGGAGATATATGTTTTTAGTGTAACATGAAAATTTTGAGTGAAAATTTTCTTTTATATAAAAGTTATGTTGATTAAAGGTATTAAAAATTATTTTTACTAAGAAAGAGTTTCATCGAAGAAAAAATAGTTAAAATATTAATGGAAAGAGAAACGAAGAGTGTCAATGAAAAAAAAAAAAAAAAGAGATTTGTAAGAGTAAGAATAATAAAAAATATTTAAATAAAATTATTAAAAATATATAAAAAATACATTTTGCAACAAAGGAAATACTTTTATCAATTGTCATGATAAAGTGTAACGGTTACCGTTCCATTGGATCATTTTAAAGTCCTGCCACACATGGAAGGTGGCTCTGACAAAACTAAAATGAAAAGCGCGGTTATAGTGACATATCTGTTTGAAATTATATTATCATAAATAAAAAAAAAGGGAGTAACAAGAGGAATTTTTAAGATTGTGATATGAAAATGTAAAATAAGAGCCACGAAGGTACAAGGTGATTAAAAAAATAAAAACAAATTAAATTAAATTAAAATGTATTCTGTTACCCGAACATCATGATTAAATAAAATAACTTTTTATTCTATTATTTGTAAAATAAATAAATTATAATAAGTTATAAATTTTCATCCTTATATTATCTTTACTTTAAAAATAATATCAAAATTATCTTTAACTACTTAGTTGACAATAAACAATAAGTGTGTAAAAAAAAAACTTGAGTTTGATTTTTGTAAAAGACATCTTTAATGAAGAACAATGAATTTTAAATTTGACTAAATCTTAAACTAAAAATTATTCTTATAGTCCACCCAAAAAACTAAACGTTATTCTTATAACCAACACAAAAGACTCAAGCTTATTTTTATAGTCAACATAAAAGAGCTTGAAGGGATATTTAAAGGTTTTATAAGGAGCCAAATGCCCTAATTAGGATGATATATTAGAAGGAAAAAAAAGTAATCTTTAACCATACAAGCTTTATAATTATGGGTATTTATTTTTCTTTTTTTATAAATCATATTTATTGACAAAAATAATTAACAAATTAAATAATGTTTTGTATTTATATGTTTTCTATTTTTTATTTTTATAATTTCTTTTTCTTTCATTTTCAAACTAAATAAAAAGCAAGGAGGAAGATTTATTTTATTTTTTTATCTATTTTATTTTTTACATCTGAACTAAAATATATATTAAAAAAAAAAAAGAGAAGAAACAATTTGCTCTTGGTCCATGAAACCCAATCCAAATGATATAAGGGTATTGATCTAGTGATCACTAAGTTAGTTCACAAGATAATAATGTGTAGTGAGATATTTTAAGTGGGAGATTCTTTGTTCGAATTCTATTAAAAAAAACAATCATTGAAAAAAAAAGGATGAATTAGTATGTACATATTACACGTAAATAAAAAAAAAGTGTGATCCTTGCTAGAATGATCTTTGTTGGTATTATAGTTGCAAAGTTAAGAAACTTTCACTTGGATTCATGGTCTACCGCACATGTAACTTTCAACGAGGTAATGGCTGTGGCAAAGGTGTCAGTTTGCGATGGTGATGATGAGTGCGAAACAGTAATCGATCGTAAATAGCAACAGTGTGTAAAACAAAAGAAGTCACGACCATGAGTGCAATAAAGACAAAATACCAATCGTTAATTTTCTAAAAATCAAAATTTGGTTCCATCTTATTTCCTTTAAACTGAGAAAAATAAAAATTTGTAATGAAATAAAATAAAAGAAATTCCATAATATTCCATCTTCTTCTTATCGATCAAAATAATGAAATATAATGACATTTTATTTCTTTTCCTACGCCAATCTAAATGTTAGCAATGCACAAGACTTCCCAGGATTTTCCATATTTAACAAGAAAGAAAAATTATCCATTGACCCCTAGATACTAATTGACACCTAGATACTAATTAACACATAGAGAGAAGGGAAAAAAAATTAAGTAATGTATTTTTTTAAAGACCAAAAGTATTTTCCTTAAACTTGACCATCGAAACAATTTAACGTCAATTGCTATATATTCATTAATAAAAAAATTAAATATATTAAATAATATAACGTGATAAAAAAAAAACTCAAATTCAAGACTATTTATTAATACTTGAAAAAAAAAATACCACCTAATCACTACTCATTGACAACGCCTTCTAGTGTAACAGTATATTATATATTGCTCCCATATTTAAGGAAAAAAAATTATAATTGCTCGGGCTTCAACAATTTCTTTAATGTGGTAATTAAAATTAAAATACTTTAATATTGAAGGCTATGTAACATTATATTTTAATAATCAAGATCACTTGTAGCATAATGCTATTAGTTTTTTTTTACAAAATAATTATTTTTAAACTCTTTTATGAAGTTATTATAAAAAATTTTAAAATAAAGCAATTGAAACATGCACCAAATATCACTACAAGATTTTTTTATTTTCCTACTAATTTTAGCTGCCATTTAAATTAGTAGTTAAATCCTAATTAATTAACTATTAATTAACTAGAATTTTATTTTTTCTAACTAAATTTAAGTTATATTCATTTATACTTCTTATTACTACAAATTAGATAGAAAATAACTACAAATTTTAAAAATTTAATACAAATTAACTAAGATTATTTTCTTAACTAATTTGCTACTTATTTCTTGCTACCATTAATATTATAGTAATTTTGTAGCTAATTATTTTTACTAGAAATTAACTACAAAATAACTATTGATTTTAAAATTAGCCACAAAATTATTTGATAGTAAATTTTAAATTTTCTAATAGTTTATATTTATTTTTTTATTTTTAAATTGAATAACTATACACAATTTTAATTTTATAAGTACTTTATAATAACATTGTATTTAATAAATTTCATTCTTTTTACACCTTAATTTTATACTTACTATATCTCTTTTTTATCATCATATTACTTATTACTGTTGCTTTCTCTTATCTTCCTTCCCATGATATATCATTTGAAAAAAAAATAACTTTACCGGTTCAATTTTTTAATAGAATCATTATTTTGAATATAAATTTAACTTAATTTTTATATATATTATTAACATAATATATCAATTTTAATTAAATTCTACAATTAAAAATTTTCAATTTTAAGTTAAAAATTCTAGAATTAAAAAAGATATAATTTCAATTAAAATATATTTTAAAACATATTTTAAAATAAATAATATTAAGATAATATAAAAATATTATATATTAAATTAAAAAATATATTGTTAATATATAATTATTTAAAAATATATATTTTTAAAAAAATACTAAATAAAATAATTCATACTATATTTTAAATTTAACTTCGAAATATATTGAGTCTAATTTATAAACTCAAAATCATTAAAATTAAGTTCATGTCGAATTATTTTAAAAACAAGCTATTTTCTAAAAAAAAAAAAAGCTAAAATTGAGAAATTTCAGCTTTTCCAAACACGCTAATGTGTTTAGATGTAAAGGGCATCCATCGGGGAAAAGAAAGCAAAAGCAAAAGCCTTTATATGTGCTTTTCCACGAATGCTTTCCATTTCCGCAGATTGAGCTAATAAAAAGTCTTCAATATTTCACCTTTATATCCCACTATCTTTATTTATTTTTAAGAAACACATCAATTTCTCAAACAAAATGCATTCTAAATTTTCACATCCAAGTGCAAGTCATATCGATCCATTGATGATTGAACAACAATAAATTTAAATTTTAGAAACACGAAAACATGCATGGACAGAAATAAACATTGAAGAACAAGACAAAAGGCAAGCCTAAGATCTCACTTGAGTATAGAGTTAATAGTAGGAGTACGAGGTGTTGTAACAGGAGCATCAAAGAACTCTGAGTAGATTTCCATAAAGAATTTATCGACAATTTCAAGATAGACCGGGGAAGTGAGTCGAGAATAGTAATGAAGAACCTCCTCAATGTCCAGTACATAATCCACATCGCTCATGTCCAACATCTCCATTTCTCTAAGCTTCTTTTCCACCATAAAATTCAACGATGAATCTTTCTCTTGTTTTTTCACTACCCTTTGATGGTTTAAGCCCTTCTTGTTCTTTTTCTTATCACATTCCTCTTCTCTTTTCTCCTCATGGCTTGCATGGTTCGACCTAACAAAGCTTTCATTATGTACCTCTTGCTCTTTCTTTTTGCTTCTTCGAATTCGCCTTCCCTTCTCTTTTTCTGAATCCCATTTCTGAGTGAAGTCACTGTAGAACTTTTCCAAATCCTTGTAACATGGGTTATTATAATTATTGTCCATGTCCAAGACACTAGCCGCAGCCACAGAATAAGAGAATTGATTTATTTTGGGAAGCTTTTGATAACCCGGAGAGAAACAAGACTTGAAGTTCTCAAGAGTCCTTTGCAAGAACTTCTTGGTGTTGGAAATGGAGCTTCCTAGCAGCATTGCTGATGTGATGATATTGATAATGACAATAAGATTTTTTGTTGTGTTGTGTACTTTGGTTCAGGGACACACACAGAACAGAATGTACCTGCTGTGTAATGTAATGTTTTGATGTTATAGTTGGATGTGAATGATCTCAGTGAAGATTTTTCTTTATACAGATGACAGAAGCATAGGAGCCATGAAAGATTCTTTACCTTTTTATTTTGAATGATCGATGGAATTCCCTTTTCTCTCATCGGCTTCCTTCGCTTTATCGTTCTCTTTTGTCTTCGCACGCTCCTTTCTTGCCCTTGTTTACTTTCTGCTTCCTAACTGGGACCCACATCGTCCAAAACCTAAAACCAGTTTCTTACTCATATTTTTCTACGTGGGATAATGTGACTCGTTTATAAATGGAATTTTTAAGTTTTATTGCTTTTGCTTTTGATGAAAGGAGCGGGTGGTTGTTGACTTGCGTCTCTCTTGAACAATTGTTATGTACTTTATGCCATATTTTCTCCTAATCATCACGTTGATTGCCTAAACTTACTGTGCTTCAAGGTTTAATTAACTTGGATATGGAATTTGAGTCTTTGATCTATTAAAAATTGAGAGGGACAATTTTATTCCCTTTAGTGGTCTCACCTTATTCAAATCCAAGTAAAGACAATCACTTAAACAATTTGATTGCTGCAAATAAAGTTTGATTACTTCTTACGTAAAGATGTTGCCAAATCTTATTTTGAATGTTTTAAGAAGACTTAAATGAGCTAGATCATAAATTTCTAACTCCAATTATCCACTTTATTATCCTAAGTAAAAATATATTGAAAATTTAGATGAAAAAATATATTGACAAATTTCAACTTAAAAAATTACACATATGTTTATGTCCCTCTAAATAAAAAAAAATAATGTTCCTATATAAGTTTTACAACACTTTTTACGACTAATTTATTGTATTATCTATTTTATCTCATTTTCTTTTTGCTTCTATCTTATCTATAAAAATTATTACAAAAAAGATATTACGACGGTAGAATTACTCGATCAGAAAAATTAAAGTATTCATAGAAACACTCCTCTCATAGACAATGTATCACCCTATAGCATAGTATGTTAAATGAAAATTTTTTATTAGGTATTCTTAAACCACTACTTATCTATCCTCTCAATTAATTTTTATTTAATATATATTTAAGTTTTTTAATTTTAAAAAAATTAATAATATTTAATTGTTACGATATTTGGTTAATAGAGCAATTATTCTTGTAATTATTATTTCCTGAATTTTATTTATGCTACTGTTGTAAATTAGATAGATAGATTGCTATTTTCCGTTGTATAGGGTTTAGACAAACATAAGAATTCTCTTTATTCTTAGCTTATATGTGTTGGTACTTATTCTTTAGTATAAAAAAATAAAATACATTTTTTTTAACTTTAGTTACAAATTATATGAAAATTAATTCAAACTATAAATTGGATAAAAATTTTAAACTACTTAATAATTCTTATTGAACGGGAGTGTTCATCTTATCTGTATAGTAACAAAAACTGAGTAAAAATTTATACCATGCATTAAAGAGAATTTCCGTGGGACCCATTTGAACATTGAGTCGTTTCTACCGGTAACTCCTCTTTTCTACCGTGAATCGCGTTTGTAGCAGTAATAATATAATATATATATATATATATATATACAAAAGGGAAATAACTTGCCCTCTCTCCAACGGATGTTTTCCTTTTTAAATGTTAGGATGCCTTTTAACAATAAATTATAACTTTATACAGTATAAAAAATTTTAATGTTAAAACCATAGGATGAAAGTATATGTATTGAAGCCTTTCAAATTTCAACGTTAAATTTTACGATATCTTTTTTAACGTTAAAAGCATGGACATTAAAATGTTAGATTATTGCTTCAGTCTTTCAATGTTAACATTGCTTATACTACAACTTTTAACTATTAATTGTAATTTATACAGTACAAAAATTTTAACGTTATACAAATCAAATTGTTTTTTATAAATAATATTTGATAATATTTTTTTACACAACAATCTTCTCAAAAATTGTATCTTATTTTATTTATTTATTTTCTTACATTTTCTTCTTCCTATTTCTTTCCTTTTTACACACGTATGGATTCCAATAATATAATCCTAATTGTTTCTTCAATTAGATGCAAACTTTTCAACGTACAAATGCTCAAAATGTTGAAAAACCTCCTATATTTTTAAATTCACTAAATAACTCAAACATGAAATTTTTTTTTCCAAATTTTCATTTCCTGGTTTTATCCACCAAATAAGTCATACATAGGTAACCCATTTGTAATATTACGCCAAAGTACATTAAATTATTTATTGCCAACTAGACTCATCATGTTTGATGGACTTTAGTGATTGCAGCAACTGGGATCATAATAAGGACAAAAAAAAAAATAGATCAATTTAAATTTCTTTTAAAAAAAAAATAAATTTAATGGAGTCGCCACCAATGTTTTTAAGGAAAATATCAGAAAAATCTTTAAAAGGAACAAGACATGTCTTCGAAAAAAGATTTGGGATTCGAGAGTGGATTACGTATAGGAAGATATTAACACCCTATGATGTCCGTCTTACGACGGTTACCTCTAATAGATGTATAAAAATAGTATAACTTTAGAATTATTATTTTTACCCTTCGAAAATAGAATTGGATTTGTTATTTGGAATTGTTATTTGGAAATAAAATATATTTTTTGGTTTTTCGAACATGACAAGATTTGTTTCTTACTCATAAGTATCTTCTTTTGCAATAGAGAATTCGAAGCTCATGTAGTTCTAGAAAAATGTATTATCTATTGGCATCTAAAGATGGCTAGAAAGAGTAGAAACTACTCGTTAGCTCCTATGTCCAATGGAAAGTAGCAAATAACAAGGAGGAACAGGGACCACTCGTTGGCTCATATATCCAATGAAAGACAATGAACGAAAACAAAAAGGAGCAAGAGTTACTTGTTAGCTCCTACGTCTAATGGAATGTAAAGAATGAAACAAATGCAAAAACGAGATAGGTGGAAGAACCATTGGGAGCCCTTCGTCCAAAAGGGTTTGGACGAAAGAGGTATCAACAATGAGGTTTGACTCAAATCCAATAACCAAATGCATTTGTAATGATTATTGATTTCAGAAAAGTTTATAACAAGAACCAAACAGGAAGTGCTTCCTTGATGGTTATACTAAGTGTAGATAAGGATTTGTAGGATGGCTTAGAGTTTAATAAGATAATAGTGAATGGAATGGACGAAGAGTCATCCAAGCCTCCACGTTCAAGGGTATAAACAAACAATTGATAATTGTCATGGATATCAATAAGGGGAATAGACAGAAGAGTCGTTCGAGGCTTAGCCTCCAATGAGTATGGGCGAACAATGGATAATGACAATAGATAACAGTGATGGGAATGGATGAATGGTCGTCCAATGCTCTATGTTCAACAGGTACGAATAGGCACTAGATTACAACAATGGAAAATAGTGATGGGAATGGATAAAAAAGTCGTCCCAGGCTCAATGTCCAATAGGAGTGGATAATAGTAGATCATAGAATTGGGACATGGTAATGGAAATGGATAAAAGAGTCGTCCAAAGCTCCACATCCAACGGATATGGTCAAACAAAGATTACCAAGAATGAGAAATGGTAGTAGGAATAGATAGAAGAGTCGTCCAAGACTCTGCGTCCAATGGGTATGGATAACAGTATATCATAGAAATGAAAAATGGTGATGTGAATGGATAGAAGAGTCGTCCAAGGCTCTGCGTCCAATGAGCGTGGATAATAATAGATTACAACAATGGAACATGGTAATGGAAATGGACAAAAGAGTTGTCCAAAACTTTGCATCCAACAAGCATGGATAATAGTAGATCACAACAATAGGACATGGTAATGGGAATGGACAGAAGAGTCGTCCAAGGCTTCACATCCAATGGATATGGTCAAACAGTGGTTTACAACAATGAGAAATGATATTAGGAATGGACAGAAGAGTCGTTCAAGACTCTCCATCCAATGAGTATAGATAATAGTAGATCACAGAAATGAGAAATGGTGATGGGAATTGATAGAAAAGCCATCCAAGGCTCTACGTCTAATGGAAGGACATAAGTAGCAGAAAACAGAAAAATGAAAGAGAAATCACTACACCCAAACATATGGGTGCAGGTAGCAGGAAAAACAAAGAAAATGGAAAGGGAACTACTACGTCCAAACGTAAGAATCTAAGTGACAAAAAAAAAAGAAAAATGGAATAGGAACTACTACGTCCAAAGTATAGACCCAAATAGCATAAAACAATTTAAGAAAATGAAAAGGAGCTACTAAGTAGAAACATATGGACATAGATAACAAAAAGCAAAAAAAATAATAATAAAGGAGTTATTGCTACGTCTAAATGTATAGACCCAAGTAGTAGAGAACAGAAAAATAGGAGGGAAACCGGTGCAGGTAGCAAGAAAAATAAAGAAAATGGAAAAGAAAGTACTACTTTCAAATTTGAGAGATCAGAAACAATTTAGAAAATTTTATTTATGAGTTTGAAATGTATGAGTTTGAAAATTTCAAACAAATTGAGAGATTTGATTTATGGGTTGAGATTAACAACTTTTCAAAAATTAAACTATAAGTAATATTGGACTATTAGTAAGTTGATAAATATGGTCAATAACATGAAATAATAATTTAATGTCATCATCCAATAAGAGACAACAATAAATCTTCCGGCAAAAGTAACAATTTATAATCGAACATTATATTCTAGTAATTTAACTACAAAATTTTTAACTACAGAATTTTTAAAAATTCAAGGATTTAATTATACACTTCTAAGAATCAAATTAAAAATGTTCAGAAACCTATATCTACATAATAAATAAATAAATAAATAAATATATATATATATATATATATATATATATATATATATATATATATATATATATATTTATTTATTATATTATATGTAGATATGATAGACGATCGGTGGTCTTGTCTTAGTTAATTTATTTAGATATTTAATGGTAATTTGAAATCGATAAAATGAAATAAAAGGTAGAATAAAACAAAACAAAATTACGAATTTAATATTTAGATGCTTTTTATAATAACATAAGCAAAGACTGATTGCATCATATACAATCTCAAATTAAAGAGAAATAACAAATGATAGTAAATAGTGAAATAAAATATCATTTCTATTTTTTATATTTTAAACTAGTAAAGAGACCCATATAAACACAGTTTCATAAGATAAAGACAGTTTAATCATTATCATAACATTAAGATATAATGTTTAAAATGGAATTTAATAATTAATTATGGTATTCTCACTTTAGAAAATAAAGTGACTTATCTTCGATCACTATTAATTAATTAACCAGAATCATTAAAATTAATTAAGATGTCTGTGAAAAATTCAAATCCCATTAATTAATAATGTTGATTATCAAACATGCAGATGATAATAGATAGAAAACTCAAAATTTAAGTTATTAAAGATAAAATATAACTATTTAAGAAAATTGATTACGAAATAAATGTTCAGCAAAAGCTTAAGAAAGGTGAATAGAGATTATTAGACGTAAAATATAGAGGTATTGAAACTAATGGAATAATTCCGAAATCAGAAGGAACCATTCTAGAGAAGGCTCCATTAAAAAAACATTTATTGAATTTCAATTGCTATATCAGCTCGCGATAAAAAATCAGCTGTCGTTGGACCTTAGACGCTAAAAATGTAAAAGAATATGATCATACAACACATCCATTGAATATGTTTGTAAAACACATCCGTTGAAAAATATTTAATTAAAAATAGCAACCAATTACTCAAAGTGTACGTGAATCAGCATTCAATAACCATAATTAAATGCAGTGAGCTAGTTACTATAAAGTCTTCCATGGTTAGTGCATGTTAGTCTTACCTTGGAAGAAAGACATGCTTCCTTTATGAAAGAATACTTTCTTCAAGATAACCTAATTAGTAAAGGACATGTAAATAATAAGCATTGGATGTACTCAATTGGGTGAAAATTTGAAATTAAATTGTACTACTTTAAAATGAGATGGTATTTTTTTAACAGTCTAAGAGATTGATTTACTTTTGAATATACTTCATTTGTTGTATTATTCTTTTTCGAACATATTTGAGATGGTACAGAACTTAGTTTAGATAACTTGAATTTAGATGCTCAAGTAAAATTTTGAACATTCAAAAATCTTAGAAATTCATCTACAAGAAACCCAGTAATTTGATACAACATTCATTTGTTTATTTTCTACTTTTTGTTATGATTTTGAATTTTACCTAGAAAACTAAATAAATCTTAATTTGAATCATTGTATGTAGTTTTGTCTTTTTTATTATTTGGGAAATGAGCCCCAATAAACAAGTATGAAAGCTGTAATGGTAAGACACGATCAAGTCTGACATGTAATAGTGAAAAGACAAAAGAAATCAATTCCTTAGAAAAAAATAATCTTAATTCCCTCTCTCGAAAGATACTTCCTATGGTTCCTAATGTTGATAGTGACAGGAGAAAAGAAAATTGCAAACAGTTTCGTAATTAGAAAACAGTTGATAAGAAAAATAATACTATAAGGTCTATAATCAACTCTGAAAATAGAATTATCATCAATTCGCTAGTGCAATTACCTATAATAATATTTTTGTTTGTAGCTTACCGGGATTCAAAAGACCAAATGGGGAAGTGAGTCCTAAAATAATTTTGAAAAAATATATATATAACAGTTTTATAGCGAGCCATTTTTGTCTTTTTGTTTTATAAAATTTATAATAAATAAATATTTTTAAATATATAAATTATATTATAATTAAATTTTTTTTATAAATAAATATTTTTAATATATATATTTCGTATTTACAATAAATAATCTATATTGTAATATAATATTATTTTAATCTGATAAAAAATTAAATATTAAAATCAATTTAAAATTAAAAATATTAGCAATCATAGCTTGAAGGAGATAAGAGGTGAAGAAAAAAAATTAAAAATACTGTCGTTGAAGAAAAATAATTATAACCAATCCTCAACACCATAAGCACCTTGATTTTCTTGCAGCTTTTTGAGGTGCAAATCTGCTGCAGTTTGCATAATTTTCACTGGAATTTTTGTTGCAGCCTTGGACATCACTCTGAGTACTTTTTATACAATTTCTGTGTTTTGTTGTTGTTTTGGGTTAGGCTTTGTTTCCCTAACCTAATTGTATTTAATTTCACGTAAAACAGCCCCAATTGTTGCTGTGGTGTTATTTTTCAGCAAGGGTTTGGGAAGTGCGAATTTTATTCAATCATAATTTTCAATTCAGTTAGGACTTTCTAACACATGACGCAAGTAATTGATGCAAACACTTAATCAAGTTATTACTTAACAGATTAAATCTTCTAAAGTAAAGTTTTATTAGAGGAATAACATAGTTAATTCTATATATATAATTTTTTTATTAATAAGCTTAAAGCTCGAACTTTAGTTATTTTATCTTTAAATCTACGTTGTCTTAATTCTACCTTTGGTTAGCCTTGCCCCCCAAATAAGTGTGCCCCTTTGTTTGTGTGCTCTTATAACTAGTCTAGTAGGTACTTCAATATGAGTCAGAGTGTACATAATCCCAAGTATTCTCATTAGTAACACTTTGTATCTAAAGTAATTAATAAGAACAAGATTGTTTTATGAATTGCTATTGCATTGGGGATTATTTGATGGACACAAGTTCAAATTATTTTTTGTTTGTCTCCCTTAATGTTCCGGACGGACAACGACCAATGAAAAATATATATTACAATTTCTTAATGATTTATTCAATATTAGTGGTGTCAAATTACATAAGATTCGAGATTAATTATCTGTAAAAAATTAAGAGTAAATAATAATAAAGGATATTAACACCAATAATTCAGTATTTGTATTTGTTAACTAAAGTTTTAGATTAAATTTATAAATATAAATTTGTAATCGAAAATGTCACTTTATTTTCAAAAGAGTTGATATGATGTAAAGAGATTAATTAATTGTAAATAATAAGCTAGCTTACCAAATAAAAAAAAAAAAATAATAATAATAATAATTAAAAATATGTAATTATTATTATTATTGACTAGGATGATAATTGGTTGCAAAGAATAAGCTAGCTTAAAAAATAAATATTATTATTGATGATGGTGATAAAAAAAATTAAAAATATTGATGATGTAGTATTTACTATTTAGGACGTTGAATTTCATATTATTTTTTTTCTCATGGAGAATGATGTATTGTATTTAATTATCAATAAATCATTTTTTCTTTATTTTCATCCAAAATAAATTAATATTTGATTATTTTCTTTCAAAATGAATTAGGAAAACAAATGAGAATATGAATACAATATAAATAAAATAATAATTTAATTTTTTTCGGTAACAAACTTGCATTAAGACTGATTTGTTTTGAATAATCATATTGAATTGATAATTGACCCACCAAATATGGAGTCTGTGGCAGCATATGTTATATGGTACTTCAGTACTCCACAACAACATCATTTTGTCTTTTCCTGCCATGTTAAGCTATTTCTTTTAGAAATAAAATAAGTTAATAACCACATCGAGAATTAAGTTAGAATTTATTATGTGCCAGACTGAGGCTTGACTCTTCCCAACTTATTATAATGTAACAAATTAGTAATGTTGCCACCACTCAGACACACAAGCATGACCACAACTCTTCTTTCACAGGACGCATGGAGCATGGTTTGCTGGATTAATTGACTTTTTTTTTTTTGTATTTTTGCAAAAGTATAATGTTATATATTTATAACGTTAGTTTGGATTTTAGAAATTACAATTATATTTTATTGTTTTAAATTTATTGCATATATGTGTAACATAAACACAATGTATCTCATAATGCATCAAATACATATAATAAGATCATACAAGGAATTGGATTCAACTACTATATTTTGGCTATTGAAGTGCATATGAATTTCCTTATACATACATTGACTTAAAGATAGAGATACACCAATGTAGTTCCATGTGTATACCCTAAATACAAGTTGCAAAGAAATTTGTTCATGAACATGCCTATATTGACTAACATCAATATTGCTATATCTAACAATTTGAAATACAGAAAAGAGGAAACGGGGTGCTTACAGCCCTCAAATCATATGTAAGGTAACAAACACCAGGAGGAAAGTTCAGTCATACCCATTATAAAGGCTATAATATATATATATATATATATAGGTCCCAATGAATTAATTACGTATAAATTGTGTTTAAGCCTGTGATCCAAACCCTGCTACGTCTGTTTCAGCTAAGTAACGAAACTTAATATAATTTTATTTCATTTTATTTTATTCTTTTTCATCGATCTAACTAAACACACATCAGTGCATATTAGTCGGGATCATTTTATAAAATTTTAATTAAAATTTTAAATTTTCTTAAAAATTTATAAAATAAATAAATAATTATTTGTAAAATAAATTAATTTAAATATGCAATTAAAATGTCGCCACTCTCCCGGTTGAGTTTGGCTCGGTTAGTTGAAAAAAAATATGTGCACCCTATACGGTGATAATCCTAATATATATATATATATATATGTAAGGTCTTCCAAAATCATCAAATTAATAAAAGTTTTTCAGGTTTTTAAAATTACATAAATTCTGATAAAACATCTTATAAATTTAATTATATAAAAAAAATCTTATATTATAAATTAGAATCTACAACTTGAAGAAGATTCTCACTTTTTTCGCTCTCAAAACTTAACTAGAGAGTATTAATTTTAATAATAAAAAAAACAAACTTGATTTGAAAGTATTAACATTCTCTCATCTATATGGAAGAAGTGTATTTCACTTTCACATATTATTTCTGTAATTAAATAAAAAAAATATTTCTTTTAACTGTGACAAATTATTTATTTTTATTTTTAATCTATGTACTTAATTTTTAATTTTTTTTATCTATATTAGTTTTAAATAACATTATTTTACAATTGAAATTATTCATAATAAATCTAAAATATAATTTATGTAGTAAACATATTTATTTACTATAAAATTAATTATAATATAATTTATATTTTAAAAATAATTGTTTATCATGAATTTTAATTATATACAAATATATATTTATCATGTAGACTATACATACTAAAATATTGATTATATAGTTAATTTATAATAATATTTAAATTAATAGTTGAACATGTATTCACTTATCAAAGTGTACAAAAAAAATTTCGAACTAGCAAAAGTTAAGTATCTATAAAATGAATTTAGTCCTCGGTTTGGTAAAAAAAAATTGTAATTAGAAAAAAAAAATAGTAGTTGAGGATGACTAGTTACTGATTAGCCAATGACATCAAATAAAATAGGATAGTTACATATACAGAAACAAGGCCAGAAAGCAAGTTTGAGTGTGAATGGAAAATTGTGATGCAAATCTTTTCTCTATCTCCAGGTTTTGAAACCTGTCTGCGTCTGAAAAAATAAAGAGGATGTTATGTTAGTCAACCGTCTATACTTGTCATTAGATCTTAGGAATTATCACACACTTCCTTTTTGTGCTTATCTCTCAACTTTTGTAAGGTAAGAATTATTTTTTTTATATGTATACTCTATTTTTATCACATGGTCAAAAGTTTATAAGATTCAACATCGTATAAAGTCTAATAATGATTTAGGTCGTATAATAAATTTAATAATAATTACTATAATATATTTCAATTTTATTTTATAAAATAAATTTAAGTCAAATTTAATTTTACAAAATTAATTTATAAAAAATTATTTTTTATTTATATTCTTTATCTTATCTATCTCATTATTGTTGGTGAATCTCCGTCGCGAATATACCTTTGATTACCATGGCTGTGATGATTAATGTATAATCCTTTTCATTTTTTGTACGTATTTCCCATTACCACAACTCTGTCTCTTTCTATTTTTTTTTTTATCTTCCAGCTTTTCTGGTTTTTGTCTAAAGAATCAACGGTGATGGCCGATGGCGTTACATCTGGAGACCGAAATATGCTAGGTCTAAAGTCAATACTCAGTATAGGTACGTATGTTTATTTTGCACGCTAGCTCGTTGCTTTAATTAAATGCTGTAATTAAGTTTTATGTTATTGTGAATAAATCTTCTCGTGACCATTTCCTATTACTATATATAAAATATTATATGTCTGCAGATACAGTTCATTGTTAGTAATGTCACCTGCACAACTTCAACATTCATAGTTGTGTGCACTACACACGTGTAGCTAGGCCTAACTGTTGTAGCAATAGTAACTTAACATCCAAATAATACTCGTTATAATTATTTTTTATTTAATGAATCTTTTAATTTTATTAATAATAGAATGTATTAAAATTAATATATTAAAAATATGTTTCTAGCGCTTCTTAATAAAAATACACATGGCATATACACAATTTCCAGAACGAATTATACTAATTTTATAAGTAATTTTGTACAAGTTAAACTATTTTTAGTAAAGCATAGTTACTAAAGTCGTACTATTAACCCAAAAAAAAAAGTCATACTAATTAAACTGATTAAAAATGTTGGTAAAGTAAAAATTAGGCAAGAACTAATCAAACTGATTGAAAATGGGTATAAAAAATTAGTTTAATTGTTATTATTTAATTATTTATTATGAACTTTTGATCTGGTAAAACATATTACAAAATCCTCTTCTATTAATTAAAGATTTTACTTAACGTAATTTATATAATTATATATATATTAACCTTTTAATTAATATATTATGTTTTATTAAATATATTTTTATTATTACTAACTCAACCATTTAACAAAGGTGGTAGTAATAAATAGTGAATAGTAGGGGCGATTTAAAAAGCATTAATGTAAGACATTAAATAGAAATCAGATTGTATCTGTACAGTATGGTGAAACCCCCTTACACAGACAGCAGAATATGGGTGCAGAGTTAGTTACTTGTTCAATCGCGGTGCCCTTATTCATGCCAAGCCCACTGGTTTTTTTCGTCAGTTCTCTTTTGTCACGTTGTTTCAGAGTCAAGATACATATAATAATAATTATTATTATATACAAGTAGAACCCTGTCTCAGTCTGACCAAACCTTTTTTTTTTTTTTTTTCTGCCTTCCACAACAAGACGTGCTCATTGCTCAACAGGCGGAACATATATGCTCAGCAAGCGACAACACCCCTCAAAACTTGAAAAATTTTAAATCCATTTCACTTTTTTTTTTTCATTTTCATAAATATATAATTTAAATTCCACAAAAATTATACGAGTACCACCTTTACAGCTTGCTATTTGGTACTCCAATGCTTAATTGTATCAACATTACACGAGTACAACACTGATTGCAGAGCCTCTACACTCAAAATATGAGGGACCACACCGTGTTTCACCAAAGAAATTTCACCTTTCCATTTTTTCCTACAGTCCTTATAATATTTTCAAAGAGAGCGAGGCTATTTATATCTCTAAAGATTTTATGCCAATTATGTTACATGTACCATCACTCTTTTAATAAATCATGTGAGTGAAAAATTGCTCAGTATACAGTACGTCATTGAAAACTTTATATATATATTACAACTATTTAACGTACATCCGTGAAATTCAATTCTTAAGTTATTATTGAAGAGTGTGTTAATGTTGTATTAAAAATTATAAAAAAAATATTGGTACATTTTTTAATAAAAAATATTTTTAATTCTTTAACCAGTGTCCTTAGCATTTTAAAAAAAAATAGAAACCGATGCATTGCAGGAGTGAAAGACACCAATAAGGACATGTTTAGTTGAGTCTCCCAACATACTTTCACAAAATAAAATTCAAAAAGTCTCTTGTTCAATTTTCTGTTAGAGTCTCATTGCAAACTCAATTTTGCCTTCAAAGTCTCTTGTTCAATTTTTCAATTTCAAAAAGTCTCTTGTTCAATTTTTCAATTTTGCCTTCAAAGTCAGTTTTAAAATGGAGGAATGAGGGATTATTTTTACAAAATAAAGTTAAATAAAGATAAATCTTATAAAATAAATTTAAACTTAACTCAACTCTAAAAGTTAATTTAAAAGATAAGAATTATTCTTCACTTATAAACTCTTTTAAGATTCTATCTTTAAATAACGTGAGAGTTAAATTCTCTCAATCTTGAATTTCTTAAAATTGAAATTATTAAAAGAATTTAATAAATAGTATAGTGAATGGCATGTTATAAACGCGAAAGCCGTGAGTATATATTTGAAAATGTGGATGGTAATAGATGCTTAGACATAAAAAAATAGAAGTAGTAACTAGCATTTGGAAGTAATTAGGAAGGAGAGTGAGAATGGTTAAGGTTGGCGAAAGGCAAGATGGGGGGGATTAAACGACAAAGAGCATAGAAGGAGGTAGGGCAGCCCAATTATGTAGGGATGAGGCCCATGTTGAGAAAGCGACAGGCAATGCAGGTAAGTAATTGGCCCTTTTTACGGCCAAAAATTAATTGCACATATTTGGCTGTGTGCATTGACAAGGAGATTTGGGGCTCAAGAACCCAAAAAATGCGATAATTAATGCAAAGTAAGACATAATGGATTGGGCACTAGCAGACATTCTTTAATCTGGTTTCCATTTGAGGCAAATGGCTCTATGGCCATTTCATTGCCACCAAAATGAATGTGACGTCCTAGATTGCCACAAAACAAAACCCATTCAATTCAATTCTATTCTATTCTATTCTATTCTGCTTTGAAGATGGAAAGAAAACAAATTCCCTCTCACTCTCTCATGTGTTACATAGCTATCATAGCTATCGGGGTAATTGGGTAATGATACCATTAAGTAGACTAGGAATGCAGTCCCCACAACTAATCGAAAGATAGAAACGTTTTCGTTTTACTATATTCCTTCTGCAAACCCTCATAACAGTTTTGCCCCAGACTTTCTCATTCCACTGTGCCTTCTCTCTCATTTCACTTTTTAAGCTGCACCAATTCTTTTGACACCGACCTTACCTTACGCCCCCAAAATTCATCTTTCACCTTCAAATCACACCCAACTGTACGTCTCCACCCTCTGACCAACACTCACCAATGCTTTCCCTTTTTTTTTTTTTTTTTTTAAATCAATTATTTTACATTTTTCTTTTCTAAAGTTTTTGTTTTGGTTACCCTTAGTTTGTTGAGGCTGCAGTCTATAGTCCCATCAGGACCCAAACATATCTTTGCTTGTCATTGATGTATGTACATGAACAGTCCAAGATCCTTCCTTGCGACAATTATTTTTAGATCTCTCGATTTTGAACTATATAGTGAAGACAAACGACATGATCTCCGTCTGGGACAGTCTTTGATGTTAAGGGTATTGCGTATTTGTTTGTTCTGTTCTGTCTTGCTTGCTCAAAGTATTACAATTTCGTTAATAATACATATAGATAGACATGAATTTGGTTAATAATACAAACTTGACATGTTTTTACCTGACCTAACAATTATATATTTTGTCTCTTGTGTGTACCAACAGCATACAAAACCAACAAAGTAATTGTTTTTCATTTTCTCATTATTTTTGGGTGAGAAATTATATTTGTATATTAATTCTGTACAATTTTTTTTTTTATAAATAAAAGAGATTGAAAAGGGAAAAATAAATTATAAATTTTTTTTGTAGGAATAATTTTCTTTTTAGGTTGGATGCTTTGAATGACTTCTAAATTATGTTTGTCCCAGCGTGGTGACAAACTCATTACTAAATTATTGAACAAATTATTATTTTTCTTTGACCAAAGGATACGCATTTGAAAGGAATTCAATGAATCTTTTTCGCGGCTATTGGCTAATAATTGTTCGTATTAACCATGAGTAACTCAGGAAAGAAGAGACAAAAGAAATTGCTGTTCAGCCACATCTGCATCTTGGTCCCCAAATTGATAATTCTTAATTAGATCCAGATGAGGTTCAAATAAGAGGTGGGGACATAAAAATATTTGCATCATGTGAATCCCATCATGTTTCAGGCGAATTGTAGATTATTCTTGTAGAAATAAGGTCAACATTGCATTTGTCACTCACTGATTTTCTCGTGTTTAGCTATTTAAAACAAGGCTCTTGCTTATAAGTATAAAATCTTTTTACTTTAATTTCTTAATTATCATCTTATCATATTCTAGTCACTAATCGATCTTAACCATAAACAGTACTGGTCAGCATCAGACAAAACAAAGCACGGTGAAGCAAAGAAAGACAAACTCAGACCATTAAGAAAAAATAAATGTTTTGCAAATACTTAACAAGGCATTGAAGAAAACAATAATTCTGAATCCTTCTGAATCATTTTTTCAATGATCTTCTTAGTTATTCAATTGAAAATATTAAATATTTTGTGCTTTTAAAAGATTAAGTATACTTTATTTTTGCTGATAAAAAATGTATATTTACTTTTTATGTTAATACTTTATACTACTTAGCAAAAATTAATAAGGGTTATGAGGAGGAAATACGAAGTTACTCATTGCTTTTAGCTTAATATTAAATATGAAGTTAATGAGGAGGAAATATGAAGTTACTCATTGTGTTAGAATATCTTTAATTTGGTGGTCACAAGTTCATAAAGTTGATCTATATTTCGTTAACTTAATCGAATGCAGATCTCACTCAATGAAGTGGAACTTTCCTAATCATAACCTCCTAATTTCAGTGGAAAAAGTATAGTATCAATGATTTTATGGAGGGGGACTTTGGAGAAAAGAAAAGAAGCTAGTCTTTTTGTATTCTTTTGGCGCATCCAGATGAAAAGAATTTGAAAAGGTGGAATTGAACAATAACACGGGGTGAGAGAGTAAGACAGCATTGGTGCTTTCTTTCTTCCCCCATCCATTCAAATAATAAAAAAAAAATAAAAAATCACCCCATAGCATCGTCATCCAGGCTCACAAGTCCAACGCCCCTTGTTTCCCCCATTTCCATTGAGCAATCTTTTCCATAAGGATAAATAAAGCTGGCACCCCCAACAACAAGACAAGTCCCCTTTTTTTAGGTCTTTTCACAATCTTACCTCCTCCTTTGCAAACACACTTCCTTGTCAGTATATCCACATATATTTATCAACACCCCTTTTCTTAAACAAGAACAACCAACTTGCCCTCAAATAGTACACCTAATTATGTCTCTTATAATATTTAATGAATATTTAAAAAAATTAGTCTTTGATTTTTAATTAAAAGATATTATAGTATAAATATATTTTTTTCTTAAACAATAAGAACAAAAAAAAAAAAAGAAAAATAAAGAGTAATTAAATTAAGTAGCAGAAGATGGAATATGATATCATACATGCAAACCAAGTTAGAAGGAAAGAACTAACTAAGACAAATAACAGAGAGAAAGAAGATAAGATAGAGGTTATTTTCTTTCTCCCTCTTATTTATTTATTTTGTCTCACTAATATCAAAACCAGTCAGAGAAGAGAGCCTCCCAAATCTCGGCGAAGACTTGGACAATGATGTTATGATGATGAGAGGAATTGAGCGAGAGAAAACACTGCAACAGATTCTCCAAATCCCCAGGCGAAAAAATCTGCTTCTCCACGATCATTTCCAGCATCGAAGTCCTGAAGTCACTGTAAGGGTCGCTGGAGCGCTTCACAACCGCGAACGTGTCCTTCACTTTGCCGTGCAGCGGCAGAACACCCATGTCGGAGCTCCGGTCACTTTTCCGGTACCGGCGCCGGGACCGGGAGGAGTCCGAGGAGAGGCTCCGGGAGGAGAAAAGGGTGTCCGTTTCGTCGTCTTCGTCGCTGCTGTACCACCAGTAGCCGCCAAAGTTGGTGTCTTTGGCGCAAGAATTGAAAGGGAAAAACTCCCTTTTCTTCTGGGCACGTCTCTTCTTCTTCTTCTTCTTCTTGGTCGTTGAACCCTTTTTTTTGTCGTCGAAAGCGAAAGCGTGTTCGTGGATTGTGTTGGGGGAAGTGGGGGGGCACGACATGACACCGAGGTTGAGGTTGAGGTTAAGGTTGTTGGTGTTGCCATCCAAAACAAAAGGTGATGACCACTCCGAGATTTTGCGTCTGGGAAGAGAATCCTTAAACGACACGATGCAAGCTTCGTTGATGTGTTTGGGGGAGGGTGGGTCGTTGGGCGGTGCAAACACCGCTTTTTCCATTACATCGGCTAGGTTACGGGTTCTGCACGAACCGAACGAGGAGCGGAACATGCGAGAGATTCGCAGTTTGAGACGGTTTTGGCTTTCCATGGCAAACAAACAGTGAGGTACTGAAGAAGAGAGAGATTTTTGAAGTGAAAGAGGAGTGTGGGGAGGGATATAAATGCATGATAAAACGCAAGGGGAATGGAAAAGTCGCATTAATAATTATTTTTAAATAATTAATTAATAAATAAATAAATAAAAGGCACTGATGCAACTTTATGCTGTTTTTTCTCGTCCTCTTCTTTGTCCTGATTGTGGCAGTGAGTGGATCAATGAGAGAATTTCTGTTTTAGTTTAATAAATACTTGTAACAGTTGTAATTGACCTTAGACTTTAACGTTTTTATTTTTTGGAAAAATAAAAAAAAGTTTTAGTCTAGGCTCCTGTGCTGTGCTGTAATTTAATTTGCGTTAGCTATAGTATTTGATTTGATGCGTTAAAAGTTACCATTACAATGTCCAAGTTATTAATTTAGCCTTTGTCCGTGGGTATGAGTGAAACTCTGAAAAGCTTAAAAGCTTCCTGGATACGTAGCAGCACAAGAGTTCTTGTCACCTGCTCAGTTTCAGATCACACCCTCTGCAACTTCACAAGGGACTCCACCATTTTCCAATTTTAGTTTATACTAACCTTTTTTAAACTTTGCTTAATCGCATCTTTATTTCTTATTATCATCCTCCTATTTTGCTTCTTTACATTTTAATTCCATCAATTAGGCATATTATTTTGTTTTTATTTAATATTTAACAAATTTGGTTTATTTTGTTTCACAAAATTTTTGTAAATAATATTTTGATAAATAATTTTCTTAACTAAACTAATAGAATTTTAATGAAAAATTTAAAATTGGACTAAATGTCGTATACTTCACTTTGTTATGAGATGAGATTGCTTTTTTATGGGTTATGTTATGATACATCTTCTTTTCTACTTTATACAACTTAAATAAACTTTCTCTCACTGATTAAAAATTTCTCTGCAAAATTCACTAAATAGATCTCATAAACTAACTCAATCTTACTTCTCGTTTTTTATTTTAAATTAAAATTTTAAATCATTTTTATTTAATTTTGAAATAAGAAAAACATTGAAAATATATAACATATTATAAATGTAAACAAAATAGTTGTAATATGCAACATTTTATATAAAATATAGTCATAACAATTTCTCATTAATTAAAATATATTGAAAATTATACAAAATACATAACAACAATATTAATAACTGTAATCATTCCATACTTTTCTATAATTCATGTTAGATAATAATTCATGAATTCAATGTTGTCTTTTCATCGTCTCAAACGTATTCTTGAAAAGAAGTTGTATTTTATTAATTTTCAACTTTTCCTTTTCTAACTCAAACTTTTCCTTCTCTAATAACCTATATTTCTTTGTCATTAATATGCATAAATTCTGTCACCATGGCCATTAGTATGTTGATTGCTTCTGACAATATACCGAAGTTGACATTAGTAGATATTTAATGTACTTTTAGTTTTGTATTTATTTTTTTAATTATTTTTATCGATCAAGCAAGCCAAAGTATGTGACGTCATGTAATTCAAATGATACAAACACAAAAAAAAAGGAATTAATTAAATTTTAAAAATTTTGTATTATTTTTATCATGCACATGGTGATACAATTATTAAATAATTTTTTAAAGATTAATTTGATATATAAAACAATTTCACTAATACCAATAACAAATATTCTAATATACAAGTTCAATAAAGAAGAAAAATCTATCTGTTAGAATCATTAGAAGATAAAAAAATGTTAATGAAAAAAAAGTAACTCTTTTATTATTATTCATGGAGTAAATGAATTTTTTTCGTATAAAAAAAGAAATATATGACATTTATTTCTTGGTCTTAATTCTTGGTCTCACTTTTATTCTAAAAACAATCTCATTTTAAAATATACTAATTACTATTTTTATATCTTTTTATTTATTATAAAATCTATTAATAAATTTTCACTTTATTTTCTATCAAAATTGATATATTATTTTATTAGGTTCTTTTAAAATAAAATTTCAATTTATGATATTATTAATAAAAATTAATTAATTTAATTACTTTTATTTTTCTTGATAAATTAGATCATTATTTCATATACATAAGACTAGATGAAGTATAAGAAAGATATATAAAATATATATAATTCACAAATAAAATCAATTAATTACAAAAATTAAAAAAAGAAAAGAATTTATCTTATTAAATCACAATCAATTATAACTTACATCTATTCAACAAACAAAGTTTAGAGACTTTTTCCCTTAATATAATAAATTTTTTTACAACATCTTGAATCTTTACAAAAGGTATATAGTATCAAAATTAAACTAATGGATAGTCTCACCCTCACAATTCTTAAAGGAATACCTCACCCTCACGGCATAACAAAATAAAAGAAAGTACATATCACTCTTAATAGAGAGACGAACACAAATTGAAGCAATGTAATATAAAGAAGAGTTTTGAGTTATGTTTCTAATTAAAAATGTTTCACAAATATTTTTTTTAAAAGTATATTTTTTCCTATCAAACACACAAATATTTTGTTTGTGTTATATACAAATATATTATGAAAACATCTTTATGGTAAAAATTGAAAGATGATAATTCACAATATTAACTCCTTTAAAGTTAACCAATAAAAAAATAAAGGAGGAGAGAAATCACACTTAAACTTATGTCCATCAAGAATTTTACTAACAACAAAATTATAAGAAACATTGTTTTACATTTTCACAAGTATTATTTTCTTCAAGTTTCTTTGACTCATCCTAATATTCTTTTTACCTTGCTTTTTCAAATAATTACAATAAGTATTATTTTCTTATAAGTCTTTTCAAGTTCTACGCAGAACACTAAAGAATATTTACAAGAAAAATCATAAACTAATCGTCCTAGGTAATAGATAAAAACTTTTAATAGCTTATATGCTTGGATAATATCCATTTTAAGTTTCAAAGAATGTTTACAAAGAATTTAAAATACATAAAATTTGTTTCATTTTAATTTGCTTAAGAACTTATATTTACACGTTGTCATTATTTATGTTGTCTTATTTTTATTTTATTTTTTTATCTTTTTACATCTTTTAATTTAGCAGTTAATAATCTTCTATTTTTGTTTTTTTTAATTGATGGACGAATTATGCAATCTTTTCAAATGAGTATTTGGTCACAATAATTATTTTTTGTGTGTTCATTTTGATATGAAGTAATGTTTTAATAATTTTTACTTTTATATGATGAAGACTATTTTTTTTAATTCATGTTGACTTTATTCATATCATAATTTGAAGAATTTTGTTTTATTAGTAAGTAAGATTAAGTTGGTTTGAATAGAATTAGGTTTAGATATTTTAAGCAAAAGTAAAAATAAATTGTGGACAAAATTGATCAATACTTTGTATCTATAATAAAAATAAAATAAAAATTGTTTTGATTCATTATGTGAATGATTTGTGTTGCAATCTAATTTTTTTACGTTCCTTGTTTCTCATGGAATCTCTATATTAGCAGTACAAATTGCCCCCAAATTTTTGGTATATATATTGTATACCCAACTTTAGTCATGTAAGTGTAGTAAGATGGACCGCTTAAATAAAAAAAGTGAGTTAAGCAATCCTCGTTAAAAGTAGTCTAAAGTGATCGAACTTATTTGTTTTATAGAAGGTATAGATTATTCAAATTGATTTACTACTATTATAGTAATTGACACATTGTACTAATTAAATTAAAAAAACAATTTAACTGCAGCATATGTTTGCTCTAGGACATATATGGTAATAGGGGACCACGGTCAAGGACGTTAATTATAATTGTTCAAGGCGCTTAATGATGTTTGAAATTCAAATAGTAGAAAACGAAAGCTGGTATCTCCTAGTAATACACAATAAGAAAATAATAATAATAATAATAATAAAGTGCTACGTTAGCATAGCCTTTTCCATAACAGTTTAAGAATCTTACCTAAACTTGATTTCTTCTACATAGTCCTGTGATATATTGATAGTATAATATAAAATAAAAGATATACTTAAAAACAAACTGAGCATTATCCTCCTGTTTTTTTATTTTTATAATTCTTCGTGTGGAAAGTGTGTGTTATGATTGAAACGAAAATGAAATACTCTCGCAAAGATTTGTTTATCTAATTTTGTTCACTGTATTACTATTCTTCTTCCTTCATAAAAACCCATATCAGGAAGCATTGAAAAGCTTTTCAATTACTTCTTCCGTTCGTTTTCAGTTGTTTGTTCACTCCTAGCTACGAAGTTAGGGTATTACAAAATTGCATATTAATTTTTCAATGATGACATACATAATCAGGGTGTGTTTAAATGAATTTATTTATATATAAAAAAAGTTTATATAGAAAATAAAATTTACTTATGTAAAATTAAAAAAGTTTTTTTAGAAGTAAATATAAAAAAGTTTATACAATTTAGTTGTTTATAAAGAAATTTATTTTATTTTTTTCTCTTACAAACAAATTCCTTAAACATGTTCGTACAGCATGATTATTTATTAAAGACGGTTACAAAAATTTTAAAAATACATGGAATTTTACACTAAAAATAATAAATAAAAAAATAACGAATTAGAAGGGAGAAGTTGATTGTCCATGCCTAGCTACAAAGTTACAACATAATAAAATTACAAGCAACTTACATGTCCACTTAATAGTTTTAAGGTGAGTGTGGATAAAATTCTCAAAATATATTTATAAAAATAAAATAAACAAAGAAGTAAAATGAATAAAAAATTTCTTATTAATTAGGTTAAAATTAACTTATTACCTTTTGAGAAACACATTTAATTTTTGAAAAAAATTATTTACATTAATTAATTTGAACTTATGAAAAAATAATTCATTTTACTTATTATTTATCTTATAAGTACTTTTTAATAATGGTATATAAAGTGAGCAGTAGTGTAGGATTATTTATTAACGAAATTACAATATAATGCAAGTATGTGGGTACAATTAATATAATAGCAGTTTAAAATTATTTGGTGACAAAACCCAGCAAAAGAAGAGAAGAAGTTGTTAAAAAGTAATTTTATTAATATTAGAGTGGATTAAAATTGACCATTTAATTTGTTGAATGGACTCATTTGCTAGCTGAAGCACCTTGAGAATATACTTGAGGATTGGAAAGACAAGTATACCCAATTGGTTATAGCTTTTAATAGATGGAAGTGGTAGAAGAGGTCTCACGGGACATTAACCAATACAACCTAGTACCTATATTTATAGCATTCAACTGCGGGAAAACTGAGCATCTATAGAACCAATTGTTGAATAGTGACTCTTCACCAAATCATTTGAATCAAAATGGTGCTGCACTTTCCATTTGAGATATCTGCATATTTGAATAGCTGCTACCAGTACATTAACCCTAAACCAAGAAAGTGGATTTCAATAAAATATGGACTAGACACCAATCATGTATTATTTTCCCGGTTGATTTTGACCCTTTTTTTTTTTTATTGGATTTGAAAATGGGAAAATGGCGGTGAGGGGGTCCCAGTATATTTCTCAGTTCTCTGAATTTAGAAAGAGAGAGAGAAAGAGAAAGAATAGGGGAAATTTGATTTTCGATATGTGAGATATGGAAGTGGAGGACAAAGGTATTATTGTCACCTTATCAATGTTCCCTTATAAATGGATCTTATTAAGCATTTTTGTCAACTTGCTCGCGTCTTGCTCGACTCGTCCGGTAGTTACAAGACAAGTTAGAGGTTTCAAGTCTATGCCACACCAACAATTTTACCTTACCAAGTTCGATGCACAAATATTATTATATGCTTTGGAATATACGTAGTCTTAAATTTTTTATTATAAATTAAAATTTTGCCTACATATCACCTAAAATTTGATTAGACCATAACCATAATAGTCTGAATTACTTAATAATTTATTGATTAAGGAAGTATAACCCTTTAATTTAAACATTGACACTAAAAGATGTAGTTGGAAATGATGAGGTCTCTCTGAAGAGCATCTCAAAGTGTTGGAAGGTTCCAAACACATAAGGACACATGGAAACGAGAAGGTCTTACCCTTTACTTGAAATACCCCACCAAGGGGTAACAGACAGTATGGGGATAGTTACAGTCAGCTTTTCAAATTCACATGAACTTAATGACAAGGAGATACCATTGCAATTACATGAATTTCTTGACACACTGTTGCTCTACTTATGATTATATAAAAGGGTCTGAGCCCCATTTTTGTTACCTTATGGCTTGTCAATCAAAGCATGGGGAGGTGTTAGACTTTGACATTTGGATCATGACGTATGGTTATGATGTAGTTTTCTTCCTTTCTCTTTTTATTCTTTCTATACACAATTTCTTGAGCTTGTCCTTTTTATTGACTATATATACATAACATGTTGCGTAATCCTTCAAATCCCACAAGTATATAACTAAGATTGGTGCAACCATAGCATATTTGGACAAGAGATTAGGTTGGAATTTCAAATCCTCAACGTTAAGTGAGCATCAAACAGATCACTCTTGCAGAATAGGACAAGGGAATTGAACCAAAATGACAGCGTGAGCGGAAATCATCAAACACTTGTGTTTCAAGTTTTGAATTGGCAGCAGCAGAAGCTAAAATATCTAGAATTCGAGTAACTAACGTAAAAGGTCACTGTCTTTGCCAATTGCCATATGACTAAGATTAATGTCAACCTGTGGGTAATGTGAGGAGCAGAGTACCTGATTTTATCAAGGATTCAGCACCCGTGACTCCAAATTTACTTATTTTTACCATACTTGCAAGTTTCTATTTTTTTTCTTTTTCAACAACCGTATTATCAATTAATATTATATACACTTCCATGATCTTATAGTGTATAATATTTTTACTCTGCCATTTAATTATAATTTATTATATATGACGAGAATAATTATTAATTTTAAAAATTATATTTAACATAATTTTAAATTAGTTCACGAAATAATTTTATGAAATAAACTCTTTTAATAAAACACTTTTTATAATATATTTTTTTTCTTCTATCTCACTGTCACCATCACATCACTTAACTCATTCTATACTTTTTCACTTCTCTTCTTTTATCACTCTACAGAAGAAACTAGTAAACAGTTCCTCCAGTGTGCTGGTCCATTAGGGGGACCTACAAGATCCATGGGGATGGCAATTGAGTCATACTTATTTTTTTCGAAAAAAAATAAAATATGAAAAAAAGGGATTAGGTCTCAGTATTTTTCGGGGAAGGAGATGATCTTAAACATTGGTTAAAAACTAAAAGATAATTTTTATTAAAAAATGATAATAGTTAATGTTGTCAATATATTTTCACTGAAATTTTTAATAAAAAAAAGTCTATTCGTTGATTTTTTAACTAATACCCTTTAACAATCTGAATTAGTCTCTTAATGTAAGTACCTATGGAGTTCTACCTGAGGGCTGAGGCTAAGCAAGGAAGCATTCAATTCCTCATTTCTTTTAGCAACATAGGGATATATTGAAGAGCGTCCCTCATCACAGTTTAACGCTAAATTTACCAAAAAGCTTGTAACTTGGCAAGGGCACTCACCTAATCTTGGTAACTGCATTTAGAAGTTCTTTAACTACTAACTAAATTCAGATATGAATATAATAAGATGAGGTATGCAATTGCTTGTTAAGATAAATTATGGAACTCGAAATGATAAAGCAATCACAATTACACATTTTACATACCGAAACCCCTACCCTAAGCAACTTCCATTTCGGTCCCCCTATCACCACTCTCTTTGTTCCTATTATTATCCTCAAAAAGAGTTTCCATTTCTTCTAAAGTTTTCCCTTTGGTCTCCGGCATAAACACATAAAAGAAACCCGTGGCCATCACCATGATCCCCGCCAGCACAAAAAACATCCCTGCAAATGTTATCTTCTCCGAAACGGTCAAGAACGTCATGGACACCACCCCGCTCACCAACCGGTTCACCGAAATTGCAAGGCTCGACCCTTGGGCCCGAAGCCTCAATGGAAAAATCTCGGAAGAATAGACCCACGTAATGGGCCCAAGCCCAATAGAAAAAAAGGAAACATCAGCGCAAACAGCAACAATGCTCAAGACAACAGCCCACGCGGGCTTCCTGGTAGACTCCTCGAGAATCTTGGAGCCCAGGCCCAAGGCAGACAAGGACACAGCCATCCCGAAGGAGCCCAACAACAAAAGAGGCCTTCTCCCGAACTTGTCCAAGTAGAGAGCGGAAAGCAAAACAAAGGAACTCTTGGCAATACCCATAATGACATTAACCCCGAAAAGGTGTTTCTTGCTGTGAATTCCCGCGGCTTTGAAGACCTCAGGGCAGTAATATATAACGGCGTCGTTCCCAGACGCTTGCATGAAAAAGTTAATACCGATGGCAGTAACAAGCATGCGCCTAATGGGCCGAGTGGGCCTTAAGAGGTCTTTCCAAACAGGGTGGGAGTGAGGAAGATTTGGGCCAGAGGCAGCTTTGGTTATTTCCAGAAGCCTGGATTGAGCTTCGTCGGGAGTGGTTGAGATTTTGAGAAGAACGCGTTTGGCGTCTTCAAATCTTCCTTTGATGAGGAGCCAGCGAGGGGATTCAGGCATGACAATGACGCCAAGGGAAATACCAATTGCGGGTAATGCTGCGAGGCCAAGCATGAGTCTCCAGCTTAAGTGTTGAGGGAGAGACGAGAGAGAGTAGTTGATGATATAGCCAAGGAGAATACCGAGGGTGATGAAGACCTCGGGGAGGGAAGTGAGGAAGCCACGTGTCATGGCAGGGGAGAGCTCTGCGGTGTAGAGAGGAGCAATCATGAGGGCGTAACCGACACCAATACCGGCGACTATTCGACCTGTTAAGATGAATGCGAAGGAGGGTGCCAGAGCCATCAACATAGCACCCACCAGGAACGTGGCTGAGGCTAAGACGATTGTGTAACGCCTCCCTATCCAATCAGATGTTTTGCCTGAAGCCAGGGATCCTATTAGAGAGAACACGTTCAGGGCTCCCACTAGTACTTCCTCTTCCACACGCGTTATCTTTAGGTTTTCCCTTATCAGCATCGCCGCCCCACTCATCACCCCAATATCTGCATTTTATCTCTCTCTTTTCAGCTTCTGCTTCTGTCAACAATAAACCCTAAAAACAAATACCAGAGAGGAATTCAATTTACTAACCGTAGCCCAGGAGAATAGAGGTGGTGGAAGCCAGAAGAGCACATACGATTGTGAACCTGTTCAGACCATTGCCGTCCATTCTTTCCTTCTCCAATTCTCACTGGGCATTGGAATGTGCTGCTAACAACACAATATTCCCTTTGGTATCTCTATCACTATCACTTCTTTTCTCTTCTTTTTCAAGCCCAAAATCATGGAAAATCATATTCTCTCTTTCTATTTTTATTTCACATTCAAGACAAAAATATAATTAATATTTATATTTTATATAAATTATTATGTAATTTTTTAATATTAGTTATATTTTCTTTTTCAATTTTTTTATATATTAAAAAATAACAATCAAAATCGCCTTTTTCTTTTTTCTTTTTTAAATGTCAAGTAAAACAAAATAACATGTGATAACACACGAAGGCAAAATGCGCTGCTTCTTTTATTTAAAGGTTTCGTTAATTCATAACAATTATAATGATTGATATATTGGTAAAAATATCTATATTGGTACTTTACACAAATATAAAATAAAGTTTTAAAAAGGCTAGAGCATTAATGAACAAACTTTATTTTCATTGCATGATTCTTATCCATCCGTGTCGTTTTGCTTATATAATTTGAGTGAAGGACAGACAGTGATAAACACGTAACGTGGAGCTGACAAAAAAATAACTCTCTTTTAGATACATGATGGAGATTATTCGAAGGATATGTGATATTTAAAATTCCAATATTGGAAAAGGAGAATAACTTAGGGAAATAAGTTAGCAGAGAAGAAAAATAAAATCCATTTGAACACAGAAGACAAAGGGCAAACTTGAGAATTACTTCGTACACCAAAATTTTGAAGTGCCTCGTTATGTCATGACAAGCAATAATTTGCCCATAAATGCTTCCTCCAATTGCATAAGTTTTTTGTAATATAAAGTTGCTCAAAATCAGGATTTCCAGAGATGAACTATTGCTATCAAATCAAATATTATACAATTGTTAAGAAAATTCCCCCAATGGCTAATGTGCTATTGCTATGATCCATAACTAGTGGAATACAGCAAAGAAGTTCACTACTTTCTCATTTTGAGAAAGGAGAAATGATGGTGGATTAGAGAGACAAAAGAAAACTGTAACTCAAAGAAATATAGCAGTGACCCATGCTGGATTGTTCCATGTCATTTACCTTCTTGATGGCAAGTTGTGGCTGAATTCATCACTGTCACATCTTATGCTTGTCTACTAAGGAGATCCACATGCTGAACACCATAGAAAAAACAATTTTGTCCAAAAGCAGAACTAAGAATAGAGATCATCATTCCACACTCCAAGCCTTCCTTTCTAACCAAACTTGAAGAAAAATTGTACTAGAACATGTACCATACCATCACCCTGGAAGAAAGCAAAATTCTGAAATAGTTGATCCAACAACTATAATATTCTACACAAAATGGTGTAATGGACTAATACATAAAAAAAAAACAAGTAATGAACATAGGTGGAAGTGGAAGAGAAAGCAGGAGAGGGTGGTATATTGCACTTCATAGCAAATTAAAATATAAAAACATGGACACAATAGTATTGGGCCGTAATGCTACAATAACCAAAGAATCCATTAAAACCCCTAACACATAAAACATAAAACGCCCCTACC
This sequence comes from Mucuna pruriens, assembly GCA_025330945.1. NCBI lineage: Eukaryota > Viridiplantae > Streptophyta > Magnoliopsida > Fabales > Fabaceae > Mucuna > Mucuna pruriens. The sequence continues at coordinate 447,333 of JAENHJ010000424.1, forward strand.
AATAAACTTCAACGACCACTTGTTGGGCAATCTGTCGTGGAATAGAGGTGGCAGATGTCTAACCTAGAGAATAGGTGATAAACTATTTACACTTTAAGAATGTTTTTTCAATTTGGTAATATTTAGATATTAAATTACAAACACTTGTATATTTAGGATATAATTAAGAACTTACTTGTATTTAAATAAAATATATGATTGTTATTTTTTAAATTATTAATTTAGTTTATACTCGTATCAAAATTATACATGATTTTGTGATATTTTGTAATAACATATAATGTCTCATGTTAATAAATTTATTATATTTGTTAAAAGAACTAACATTTAGAACAATTTACATATTTAAGAATATATTTTTTTAATTTTAATTTCATAATATTCAGAAATTAAATTGCTAGTCGATACATTTAACAGATTTACTCTATTCTATAATAAAAGAAATATCAATTAATATATTTATTAAATGAAAAAGCGCCATAAATATTTACTGGTTAATAAGATAATAATCATAATTGAAGTTAGAATAAAATTTTTAAAAAATAAAATTATTAAATACGAAATAATAAAAAATAATCAAGAATTAAAAATCTTAGCTTTATCAGTACCAGGGAAAATGAAAATCCTGAAACTGTGCATCCAAGCGCCATGCTTCTATTTTCCCGCGGCGTTAAGAAGTGCTTAGTTCATACCCATTTTTAGGGAGTTGTTAGGGTATCTTTATATTTAGAATAATTTTAAAAGTCTCTTTATTTGAACAAATAAAATATTTACACAGAGACTAAAATTTAGAACTTTTTACATAATTTAAAAACCTATATCCACTGAATCAAAATACTTATTTGCTTCAAAATGTACAATAGATATTATATATAGCATTGCTGTTAATGTGAAAGTTTAATTTTATTTATTTTTAATTTCTAATTTAAAATATTTGTTATTTTAAATTAAAAAGAAAATATTTATTATTTAATTTAAATATTATAATAACTACGTTACTTTTACATTAAAATAACAATACTTAATAGTAAAAAATATTAAATTATATAAATCATTTATAAATTTATAAAATCAATTAACTTATGTATATTTTCAATTAAATTTAACTAAATAGTTAAAAATGTATATTATTTATATATAAGTATAATTTAACAACCCAGCCAAACCTTTTTAGGAAAAAGACTAAGCTCAAGATTTTTAAGAAAATATTTTTAGTTAAATAGATAATAGTCTTTTAAAAAAAATTTATTAAGTCTAACAAGTCGACTTGTATATGAATAATATTATTTTTAATAAAATACTAATATTAATATAATATATAATATTATATTTATTTTTAAGAAATTATAGAATTAGCCAATTTTACTGTAGATTAACTTTAAAAACAGTCGATATTGGTGGGAAATTTTGACTATTACGTCATCTACGTTGACTATTTTAAAAACTAGTATACAGTGAGGGGTAGTGTATAAACACAAATCATTATCTATTAGTATAAGAAAACATGTATTAATATAATAGGTAATCATTTGAGTTAATACATTAGTCCTTCCAGCCTCTTTTTATAAAACTTAAATTAGAGCTTTATTTGTTTATATAATATTTATTGGTCAAATAGATGTGTTATTAATTTATTAACTCTAAGCTTGTTACACGTATTTCTTATTTGAAACAACATGTGATCATAATTGTTTAAATGAATATAAGAGTATATTATTTTTTTCATATGTAAATTCAAACATTTAAACTATATGTAAGTCTTTTTTCTTTTCTTACAATTTTATCTACATTATAATTATAACTTGAAGTTTAAACTACAAAAGTTTTATTGATTATTGTCATTAAATATTTTTTTTAAATCATGTAAACTATTTCAGTATAGGTTATTACTCTATTTAAAAACTTTAATAAGAAATAGACCTTTAAATAAGCTAATATGATATGTTAGACATATATAAAGACCAAGTCAAGTTGTAAAAAAAAGTTATAACATGTAACAAACTTAGACTTAAGTTGTAGAATTATGAAATAAGTATATGGAAACTTATGCGAAGACTCAATTAACTAATTTAGAAATAAAGAACTTAATTAATTTAATTAATATCATTAAATTCGTCCTAGATTTATATGTTTTTTCTATAATTAAATGTTTAAGTCTCTCGTCATCAATAAATTTATTGTTTTAATTTTTATTAGTTATACATATAAATAGTCATATTAAGATTATTGAAATAATATTAATACAAGGCAAAGTTAAATTTCAAAGTATTTAAAATATTAATATATTTCATTTACTATTTATTAAGCTTAATGACTCATAACTATAGATATTTTTGTAAAAAAATAATTAATGTATGAGACATTATAGATTGATTCTTACAAAAAAAGACAAAAAAAAACTTTAATTTGAATCTTATAAAAAGTATCAAGACAAAACTCTAATTACTCAAATTTGGATTTTATAAAAAGGACCGGAGGAGGAATATATAAACTCAAATAATTAACTATTATATTAATTTATAAAATATATTTATTAAATTATTATTTTATTATAATAAAAAGTACAAAATTATATAATATAATTTAGAATACATATTACATATAATTTAATTTAATTTATAATCATGTAAACAATATATTTCTTGAAAGTGTAAAATTTCAATACACCAAAAATAAGTTAATTTTGATTTTAATCCTATAAATTTTTATTTTATTTTCATCCCTTTAAAATTTACAATTATTGATTTTGGTCCCTATAAATGTATCAAATTTTGGTTTAGTCTTGTAAAATATTTCCTTTGATTATCATCCCTACAAATTTTGAAATCATTCTTTTTAATCCTGAATATTTATTTTAATACAGATAAATAACATTTATTTCAAATATTTAAATTTTTTTTAAAGGTATCATACATTAACACATCATATATACACTAATAGATGGGACTAATGGTAATTATTGACCTTTCGTTTAAAACATAAGTAGTTAATGAATAATAGTAGAGATAAGAAACGATGATTTCAAATTTTAAAATGATGAAAATAAAAAAAAATTATAAGAACTAAAATTAAAATTCGTTCATTTTTCAAGAATTAAAAATATATTTAAATCTAAAATATATATAAAGATTCTTATTATATTTTTTCATAAATTCTCTTACTTATTAAATGAAGAAATAATTAAATATATTTAATATTTTTTAAAATACTATATATAATTTATATTTTATATTATAAACCAAGTAGGTTTTTAAATTTAGTAGTAATAGTTCTTTGTATTGTGAAAAAGGTCACAAGCTCTGTTATCGTACTGACCTGTTTTTTCTAAATCATTTTTCTCAGCATCATATAAGCATCTACATCATCCTCTATATGGCAGAGATAATGTGTTAAAGAGCATGAAATATGTTTTACATTGGTTTTAACTCTTAATGTGGTGATATTCTTTACTTCAACCATTTTTTTTCACACATGCAGTTCATATGCTCTGGGTGAAAGTGATCGAGGGAGAGAAATTAAAGAAAAAAATGATAAATGTGAACAAAAAAATCAGGATTAGAAAACAAAAAATAATGTAATTGAAAAATAAATAAATAGAGAGAGACGTGTAAAGTGGAATATTAGAATGTGGAAAAATCAGGATTATTACTTTAATAAGATATGAATGATGATCATGTGTATACATCCTAAGTAAGTGGGAAGAAAGAGATAATATATATATATATAAAGGGAAAAATAGAAAACCTGATAGATGATTTGATGAGAAAGAAAAAGAAATAAGGCGGGGTGTGAAAAAATAATAATTGATAATACATTTAGAGAGTGAGAATAGCTCATAAGTTGAAAGTTTGAGATGAATTTTGTTATGTGGTTTTGACATTTGTGAAGTTTTAAATGATGTGGTGTCAACTTTTATGCTTAGGGCTCAGCATCATCAACGGTTACAAACAAAGGCAAGACCGGTATTTGGCAATATTAATTGTGTGTATATATATACTAAAAATTAACGACTTAGTAATTAAATTTCATGACGGAAAACTATTTTTCTCTCTTTAATTATGGGTCATTAAATTTATTGACAGAATTTTTAGAAAATATTATATATATATATATATATATATATATATATATATATATATATATATATATATAGATTGTTTCATGATTAATTTAATTTTGTTAGTAGTATAACTTTGTTTCAATCAATTTGCATTCTTGAAGATATGTGTACTCCTTTGGAGTATGCTGTTGGAGTTAATTACTGGACGTCCACCAAAGATTCTTACTTGGATGCCTAATATCAAAGGTTTTGCATTGATTCTCTCCCCCAAATCAAAGTAATCTTCTATTTCTTTCTCTAACATGCAAATTATTTGAAATATAATATAAAATTATTCGTGCGTCTTCCTCAAATAGTTTAAGCTTTTGGATTAGTTCATTTATGACGGTATCAAAATTTTCCGACCACTCAAAAGTTCAATTTCAGCATAAGGTAGATGGACCTATGCATTATTCACACTTCAAGCCCCAACACTCTCACTTGATCGAACATGCTAAAAATATAATATAAAATCATTCATTCTCCTTCACCTAATAGCTTAAGCTTTTAGATAGTTAGTTCACGACAAACTGTAAACCCTAGTCCCAAGATTTCAAACCTCAAGTCAGTCCCTACACATTAAGAGAATCCTTGACATCACTAGTAAAATCTAGTATTTTCTTCAGAAACCAGCAACAATTAGTAATCATATGGCTATTATCCAAACAATCGGAATACCCATAAAAGGCATACAACCCTCTTCCATCACGGTAAGACCAAGAATTGAGAACGTACTATTGCTAGTTTCATAAAATAAAATAAAATAAAACACATTTTTCTATAAATATTAAAAAGTATCTCAATGTTGAAAGAGTCTTTTACCCACAATATTAATTTACATTGACATTAATCTTCCCAGAAAATCGGGCACCTTTTCCTTTGACTTGCATGTGAAGTGCCAAATAACGAATCCAACGCCAGATTACCTCTCAACAATGAATACTTAAAATATTCCTTTATTTGCTAAAAAAGAATGATATTGATAGTTTCTTCCTAATATCCTTTTTATTATTAGCAAAAATTTATTAAAAATTATAAATTTTAGAAAAATACATTAATAAATCACAAAAAAAAAAACTCATTAAATGAAAATATATTCTATTAAAATTTATGATTTTCAATAAATTTCAATCAATTAATAAAAAATATCAGAAAAAGAATATGAAAAAAATGCTACTAAAATTCCTCATTCACGGGAAAGGTGCCATGACATATCGATCAACCTTCAACGTAGTTGATAACACCCATTTCTAATTTATTACTTTGAAAGTTCAACTTGACTGCAGCAGTATCATTGACCCTAATCCAACCCAACATTTCAGTGCAACAGGGAAACTGAAAGAACAGCTACTTGCAGCACTCATTACCAGCAGCACGGAGATAATTTCTTAGCATGCTTATAACTTGCGCTTGTGCACTTCAATAATAATTACACTCAATATCACCAACAATTATTTGACTCGATTATTGACTAAGAGTCTATCTAGATACTTATATAAAAGTAAAATAAAATTAGTTTCTTCATAATTTATATAAAAAAAAATCATATTAATTTATCTAAAATTTTATTTTTAACTTATATATAAACTAATTTTAACTTATGAAAAATTAATTTAATTTTTATTTTTATTTTCTTCTCTTATAACTGTTTATGAAAAATTTCATCCAAACATGTCTTAAATCTTTAAATACACAAAGCAGAATATTTATCTCCAAAACGATCTATTACAACATACAATACATCAAAAAGCAAAACATATTCAAAAGCTCTAATCAATCAAATTTTCTTGTTCCATCACTCTCCTAATCAGCCTTATTGACCTTTTTTTTCTTTCGTAGAATGAAATGATGCAAACCATTTTTTCCAAGGTGCATCCTTCTGTTGATCCAACCATGACAGAAAAGCACTGTCCAGCAAGCAGAACAAGTTTACATAGAGAAGCTGGTACTTCACAGGAACATACGAAAAATTAAAAACCTGCACAACTGGCCACACGCCACCTTCTAAAATCAGGGCTGGGACATAATTCCTCTTCAAGTCTTCCTTCACTTGAGGAATATTCTTGCCAGCACAAAATCCCATGTAAGAAAAGAACACAAGCAAATGGAGTGGGCCAAAAATTACGCCATCCATTGCCACTTTAGTGGCCACGGCTCGCACAGACTTTGGCATTAGTTGAAGCTTAAGCCTTATAAATTTGTCTAAACCTTGATACCTACAAGTCATGAAAGTTGGTTCAATATGAGAGTACAATTCCTTTAGCAGCAGGAATTATAACTTGGCCTATAATTATTTTCAGCAGAATTATTCTTTAACCTTGTTACTGAAATAAATGTCACACTTTTCTTAAAATCCAAAAGCAATCAACTTGAAAGTTATCTCAATGCATTCCCTACTTCGAAATTACAACCACCTTTGAACAAAAATTACATATCCATGTAAACTAAAGATCCAACTGAGTTAACAGAGGCAACAGTTACACAGGATCTAATAGCTAACTAACGCTTTCACTGTCCTACCGATGGAAAGATCTTGTCTCTCTATAACTAGGTGAAATCCACTGGGTTCAAGTGACTTTAGCTGGTTTAAGTACCACATTAAGCTTCATAATGATATTGTTAGGACTTAAGTACAAGAAGAAAGTCCAACTTAATTGGTTTAAATACCTACATTAAGCTTCTTTTTTACTCTTTTCTCTTTGATGGCTGCACTTACCTATAAGTATTTGGTATTCACCTTAATCTAGCCTATAGGTAATTCTTTTTGTAGCCCAACTCTCAACAAAAATATTAACTATTAGGACTTAAATACAAGAAGAAGATTCAACCCAAAAGACTAGTTCATTAGGTGAGAGAGTCACTTGGCTTAAATACCTACTCAAGTTTCTTTTTCTACTCAATGTAGAACTCCTTACATATATCCATATGATTAAAAGTTTAGTGTCCCTAATTAGGTATCTTGCATTGATATTTACCCTTTGTTTATAACCTTTTTAATTCACTTCATAATCTATGATGAGTAGTTAATCTTGGATAGCCGCCTGTAGCAGCAAACCTCAAAAACGCTAAAGAGAGATAGTGGATAATAGGATGATCACTATTCTAAAAATTTTTATTACTATTATTAATTATTTTTTATATTATATGTTATGCTTTATTTATTTATTATTATTTAGCATGTGAATATGGTCGTCCTATATTATTTAGTTTATTGAATTATATGTTATGATTTAAATGGTGTATTATATATGTTATTACTGTTTATACTTTTTAGTTTATTATTAATTTTTGTGTGTGAAGAGCCTGAACTAAAACCCAGGCGGGAAGAAAACAGAAGCTGGCAGAGAAATAGAATAAGGAACAGCCTCAAAAATTCTAGAATCATTTGGGATGGAAAGCCCAAAAGCTAACCTATAAGCTAAATGGTTGGCTTCTCGAAAAGTATGACCGAACACCAACAAGCACCTTTGTTTCTGAGGCCCATAATTCTGTTGACTAAAGAAAAAGCTTAATGGAATCTGTCACAGTCACAGCCTTAGGATAGGAGAATCGGATTCGGTGTGGGTGAATTTATGACAACGCACGCAATCAGGATATGGCCCATAATTTAGCAAATATTCCCGGATTCTGAAACTCTGCACCATCCGTGTTCATTTCGAGGGGGATATTTAATTTATTATATTATTATATGTTATGATTTAAAAAACAAAAAAACAAAAAAATTGGACTCAGACTAAAGCTAAAGCACAATAGAAAAGAAAGTGAGGCCCAATTCCACTAAAAGCCTAATTCACTTGCAGCTCCTGCTAGCTATACGCCGCCATCTCTGAAACTAAACCCAATGGAAGAGATGGCGGCAGCAAGTAATTTTCATGATTCAGAAGGTGTTGAAGAAGCAACATTATTTGCAAATTAAAATCTATCTCACTAACATTCTTCACCCCGGTAAATAAACAAACACAAGAGAATAAAAATCACATACATACCAGAAGTGGCCAACTGGTCCAACAAAGCCGAATCCAAACATACTTGTAACAGCCACGCGGTTCCAGTTTATCCTAAATTCAGCATCTGAATCCTACCAATAAATCAAAATCAACAACAAAATGGTCACTTAAAACAAAACATTCACTTACCTAAAAATATTCTTAAAAATGTGATGTTGAGAAATGCAAAAGTGGGAATCATATACTCCATTGAACAGTTGAAGATAGCAGTAAGTGAAACAAAAGAAGAAATGAGAATTAGGAGTGATTAGAAAGAGATACATGCAAAGGGGAGGGGGTAGTTGCAGAGAGTTGAAGTGGTCTTTTAGTAGCAGAGTGAGTGATGTACTGAGCAGTGAGATCCCCAACACCCCACAGGACGGTAGAACTGATGACTTGTGTCTTCACCGGATGAACAGAAAGACAATTCCGGTACCAGTTCCACGCCTTCAACATCATCTTACTTATGTTTCGTTTTCTTTTTCTACCAATGTAGCAGATATGACAGATGCCACTGCTTGCTACCAAAACAAAACCAGGTTTCCTTTACACGCATAATGTTGCACTGTTCTATCATTGGGCTTGGGCTTGGGCTTGCCATTACTATCTCATTGCAATATTTTGGGTTTAATCGGGTTAAAATGGACCACAACCACTGGACACAGTACAATTCTACCCATCTCAGTTGTATTATCAACACCCAAAACTTATTAACTAAACTAGTCTTATAAATATACATTTATTTTTTTCTATCTTTTTTTTCTTTTTTCATTACCTAACTTATAATATCTATTATTTTCTTCTCTACTCTTTTTTTTTTTTTATCTCTCTCTTCCACTCTCATACACTCCAAAATGTTATGTATGTTACAATTTTTTTTTCAATTAAATTAACAATTTGCATGTTCGGTGATCTATCTCATTTTCATTTAAGAATTGTTATTGAACAAAGTTATCGAGAGAGACACGCTTATTTTTAAAAAATTATATATTAAAGCACGAATTATTTAATTTTTAAATATTTTATAGTTGGGGTTCGATTTATTTTAATTTTTTTACTACCTAACTAGCAATTGGTTTTGAGTCCAAATTATGCAAAGACTCTTCAACAAAAAAAAAATTAGAAATTTGCACCCACGGTTGCCATTAGGTTACCCATTATTTTTAATGCATAAAATATCAAATTAATTCATAAAATTATACTGTGGATCAATTCTGTTTAAATATTATAAAAAGGTAAATTAATTTATAACTTCAGTAACTCAATCAATTTAACATGTATTTGATTCCACCATCCTAGATATGAATACACACAAAAATAATAAAATAAAAATAAAAATATATACTAAGTACGACATAAGTTTGGTTTTACACAAACTTAAAATCAAATATACACTTAATTTCTTATAAGTAATTATGGATTAAGTTAACTGAAAATAACTTGATTAATCTAACCAAACCCAAACTAAAAAAAAATTGATTGGATTGAGTAGGTGAGTTGAATCATAATAAAAATAAATGAGCTCGAATAAATTTAAAGATTTTGTATAATATCTAGCTCATCATAACTCCATCGTAATGAAGTGTAAAAAAAACTTAATATTTAATTGTATTTTTTTTACCAAATATTTATTTTCTTTCAATGTCATAATTTTTAGTTTTTTTTGTTTTTTGTTTTTGTTAAAACCAACATTCTAACTGACCTTTTGTTGTAATTCTCTTTTAAAAAAAATTAAGCATCTAACATTACAAAATGGAACTGCATAAAAATTATTTAATAATTTTAGAAAACTCGCACAGAATGTAAAAGTACAAGAAAATGAGAGATTAAAAAAAAAAAAGAAAACATAGTTGAAGTAAATATTATCAAGAGCTAAAGTGCGCGCGTAAAATCTGAACTAGCATTTTTATTTGGCCATCTAACCAGTATGGTTAAATAGGAGAAAAACAGGACAGATATTATTAAGCATAGAATTAAAAAATCTTTCTCTCAAGATGATCACAATATATTATTAATTAATGTAACAACAATTAATTAAGCCTTCTTCCAATCACAAGATATTATTAATAAAAAAAGTCTAAAGTGCATGTTTGAAATATAGAAATGAAAATCTGGAAGGTAGGGTTCCTGCCAATAGAATACGTGGTAAATTTTGATCCTGCCAATAGAATGCTGGCGTGGCCTAATCCACTCCTCGAGACATCTTCTCATGTATTTGTCGTTTTCTTATGTCATCCTCAAAAAAGTGCCACGAAATCTTATTATGATAAATATTTGTGGATAAGAATCTCTAGTGCATACCACACACACGAAACCCACTAAACTCCAATTGGATCTTCTGCGAATTATGTAACATAACTTCACTGCTAACTATGCAGATCCAACTTTCCCCATAAGCTCCTCAACTGCTAAAATAAGGTACCATCTCCTCTCCTTTAACTTGTTTCCAAACTATTGGGAGCAACACCATCAACCATGCACCATGCACTATAGTTTACTTCTGAGTCATGATAATGTGTGTTAGCTTTGATTTTGATTTACATGTTGATTAGAACTGTCAAATATAGATACCCCAGCTGGGTCTCTTTAATTATTCATAAAACTTGGGCTGAAATGTTTGACAACTGGTGCCAGTTTTTTGGAGTTTCTATGATCAAATTGGGAATTCATTATCCGTTCTATCATCAGGGGTCAGAGGCCTCTGTCTGTGGTTTATAATGTGGTGCTGAAAGCTGACATAATCATTTTATTGATATTTCAACTCTTTGCTTTGTTAAGTTACAATTGGGTGATTCACATTGTTTGTTTGTTTTGTATTATTGTTGCTATAAATAGAAAATCTCCATGATCCAACTCCACGTTCAGCTTCTAAAGTTCCCACGCCAAACATAATGTTGAGTTATGGATTTTCTTCTTGACTGTTCACTTAAGGATTAGTTTTTGTGCACTAGTTTATTAATAAAATGAAGATTTGTGGAGCTAATGTGATTGAGAGTGGGGTTTGTGTATGGGATTTTAAGGCATAGCTGTTCCCTTTTCTCTAAACAAATTAGATTTGCCCGTGACCGTGACCGTGACCATGCAAAAGTACACCTTAGCACAGAAGCTTTGTCAGTAGATGCATTTAATACTCTATATCAATTAGACTCTATTGGGCAACTAGATAGCATTTATACCAACTAATCTTCATTAATGCCGTGGTTCTTTTTTGTTGATCATTGTGTTTTTGAATACTCTAGTTGATGATAATCTTCTGTAGTTGATTCTCTTGTGTGATCTTGATAGAATAATCCAGGATGAGGCATCTCGGTTATCATGTGCCAATATAATAATAGCCAGCAATCTTGCTAGGCCTTGCAGCCAGAATCTGATTCTGGCCAGGATAGAAAGGTAATTTGCCGAGGCTTTCAGATAGATTTCTGAGAATCAGATCAAGTCTACTCATCGGTCATGGATAGCAGCCAGAAGGGAGCACTCATGAGTAATGAAAGCGCTCAAGACTTATCAGTCATGGTATTGTGAACTACTTAACTTTTTTTTCTCATGACCATGTCAGAAAATCATGTATGCAGTTAATAACATTAGCTATGAACTGTAATTAGCCTTAATTATCCCTATAGAAATCTATTACTTTCTCATAGAATCTCTAATATTACGTTAATCATTCTTGAATCCTTAGATGTTAATAGGACTAGATTGTAGCTGCCTAACATGCATAGTATGAAGAATTATCATCTAAATTATGGCAGAATGGTTTAGACGCTTAGTTAACTAATTGAATTGCTATGTTAGACTAAGTTGGTATTTATGCAATTTATCTATCACATTTTGTTTAGTATAATAATTTATGTTCTTGTGGTGAATCATTTTGTGCACATGTCTGACTCGGACTTGTAAAATACACGCTTTCATGAAATGATCACTTTTTTATCAGCTTGAACATTATGGTTGTTTGAGCTATCTACTAAGGCATGTGGGCCAACCAGACTAGACTGAATTATTATATTAATGATCTGAATGAGTGTTTTCTATGATTGCCATTGAATTGAATTCGTTACCAAAAATGTCCATAAGATTGATAAAGATTGACATCAGGTTCTGAAACAGCAGCAGTACAAGAAGAAGGAACCAAAATTAAGCTCTAGTGCGGAAGAGACACATAATCAATCCCACTGCCTTATCTGTAGGGGGAAGAACAGTTGTCAAACAGTTCATTCAAGAACAAAACTGATGAATACTTTAATTGGAAAAGGGAAGCCACATGAAGCTCAGGCTATCTTCAACAATTTGACTGAAGAAGGGCATAGGCCTACTCTCATAACATACACAACTCTTGTGGCTGCTCTAACCCGCCAAAAGCGTTTCAAGTCTATTCCTGCACTTCTTTCTAAAGTTGCAGAGAATGGGATGAAGCCTGATTCAATACTTCTCAATGCCATGATCAATGCCTTTTCTGATTCTGGCAAGGTAGATGAGGCCATGAAAATCTTTCAGAAAATGAAGGATTATGAATGTAAACCAACAACTAGTACTTATAATACACTCATTAAAGGATTTGGAATTGCGGGAAGGCCTTATGAGTCTATGAAATTGCTAGAGATGATGGGTCAGGATGAAAATGTGAAACCCAATGAGAGAACATACAATATTCTCATCCAAGCCTGGTGTACCAAGAAGAAACTGGAAGAAGCATGGAATGTTGTGCATAAAATGGTGGCTTCTGGCATTCGGCCTGATGTTGTGACGTACAACACAATGGCAAGGGCATTTGCTCAGAATGGTGAGACAGACAAAGCTGAAAGGTTAATATTGAAAATGCAGTACAACAAAGTGAAACCTAATGAACGAACTTGTGGTATCATAATAAGTGGTTATTGCAAGGAAGGCAACATGACAGAAGCCTTAAGGTTTCTATACAAAATGAAGGAGCTTGGAGTGCATCCAAATCCAGTAGTTTTCAACTCTCTTATCAAAGGATATCTAGACACTACAGACACAAATGGAGTAGATGAGGTGAGTTCTGATATAGGATACTTTTCATAATTTCTTGCATGCATTTCTCTCCATTTTTTAACACACTCAAGGAACATTAACACAATTGCAAGATTAATACTAAGATAAGAACCGTGTGCTCATGTGTACTCTGTTGGTCTGTAATTGTTTAGTATCTAGTATTGTGATAGAGATAGAATCATAGTAACTTACAAATGAAAATTGTTCAGGCACTGACATTGATGGAAGAATTTGGGATAAAACCAGATGTAGTGACATTTAGCACCATCATGAATGCATGGAGTTCAGCAGGGCTTATGGAGAATTGTGAGGAGATATTCAATGACATGGTGAAGGCCGGTATAGAACCTGACATCCACGCATATAGCATTCTTGCAAAAGGCTATGTGCGTGCCGGACAGCCACTAAAAGCAGAGGCTCTTCTGATTTCCATGAGCAAATATTGTGTACAACCAAATGTGGTGATCTTCACTACCATTATCAGTGGATGGTGTGCTGCAGGCAAAATGGATCGTGCCATTAGACTTTGTGATAAAATGCATGAAATAGGAACTCCCCCAAATTTGAAAACTTATGAAACTTTAATATGGGGATATGGAGAAGCAAAACAACCATGGAAAGCAGAAGAATTACTCACTACTATGGATGAGAAGGGTATTGTCCCCGAAACGTCCACTATTCAACTGGTTGCTGATGCTTGGCATGCCATTGGTTTATTCAATGAAGCCAACAGAATTCTAAATGGTTCAGAAGAAGATCAACAATTAGATAGTGACAAGATGCCAGTGCAAAGCTTGGAGAGGATTTATAAGAAACAGAAACTCACTGCTTCTCACCCCAATCTACTGCAAATACCTGATGTAGTGGTAGCTCATCCAGAAAGAACAACTAATGGTAACATAAGAAGCCAAATGGTAATCAAAGTATCTGACAACATGCGAAATGCTACCACTTCCATGTTTTTTGTTCGTACAACAAGTTCATATGGAGTTCAACCACTGATTTTAAGTAGACAGCAGATTCAAAATCAGGTTGTTAGGCCCTTCCTTGACTGTTGCAAAGTAGTGTCAATACTTTGTTGAGGTGACTTTCCACTGTAATGATCACAAATTGATTGGTCATGAAACACAACAAATCCTGTCTGAATACATTTGTTTGCTTCCATGACAGTACACCATGCCTATACTTCTGGTGGAAAAATTGTTCATATCATCTTTCATGGACTTCAGAAATCAGAACATACACTTACAATTTTGACAAAATGCTGGTGTAATTTCCATTTCTTGAAGTGCTGCTACTCGTATTCAGTGTTCACTTGCCAATGAAATGTGTACGCTACATGACTATAAAATCCGTTGATTTGTATTGTTGTGTACACTGAACATTGTTGGGAAATCTTACTTATATAAATAGTACTTGTAAGGAAAACACAGAAAAGCATTGAACCATATCAATCAAGTTAAATCGCACGAGACAAATATGCTTGTTTACATCATAAATGAGATGAGACCATTATTAAAATCAACTTCTATTATTATTTGTGTTCTTTCAGTTCTTTAATCAATTTTTACTCAAAATTAACCTATTATTATTTAATTATTATAATCAAAATCTTCTCTCACATTTCCTTTACATAAAATCCTCACATTTTTATTTTTTATTAAAATAATTAAAGATTTAAGATGGAATTGAGGTAAAATAAAAACAATTAAAAAGGATCAAAAGTCAAAATTTTGATAAAAGCTTGGAAGATTTTGTAGGGTGTGAAATAAAAGTTTAAAGAGAGAAGAAAAATTGATTTTTTTTAATTTCAAAAATACATAATTGATTAAAATTTAGTAATAAATTTTGTTAGTATTGTCCTTTAGAGAGCAATGGCTTCAAGAATTTTTTTTTACTTAAGAAGCATTGTTTTTCAAAAATATTTTTTACTTATATTTTTCATTAAATTGTTCACTGAAAAGGTGAAAATCTTACTTTCTTTTATATATACATAAGTATTTTCTATCGAAATCAATTTTGAACGTATAATCATTATAAGCGTTCTTTCACGTTAAATTTTTTTTTAAAGATATAAGTCTATTATCATTTTAATCAATTGATTTTACACTGTCATGTTAAATATTTTACCATACAAATTTTAACCATAAAATTTACTTTTATCGTCATCTATTATGAAATTTAAGTCTACACGTGTTGCAAATTATTTCCTACCTAAATTATCGTTTTACTAATTTATTTAATTCTTTAAATAATTAATATTTTATCATGTACACAAAAATTATTTTTTGTATAACCACTGCAGTCGGCCTAGTAGAGAATTTGAGTAATGTCACACAAAGTTCTAAATTAAAAATTTAGTGTTGTAATTGTATTTTCTCACCTTAAAAAAAAAGGCAATAATCTCCTTAAAAAAAATTATTCTATTATAGTTTCACTTGCATCTAATGTCTTATAGTTATGTATTTTTTATTCATTCAAATACATTACGAATCTCAATTTGAATTTAATTTAAAATTTAAAATTTTACACACTACGTCAAATTAATAATCATACAAATTATTCGTCTTCTTTTAGATAGTTTATTTTGATATTTTTTAATTTCAAACATTTTATTTTTTAATTTATATCTAACGATATTTTCGTTATAATTTATTTCTCTTAAAATATATGATTTTACTATTAAGTAACAAAATGATATTTTATTTTTTATAATTTTGTTTTCACAAAATAAACTTACATAATATTCCACACAAATGATTAAGTATGATAAATATATTCACTTTATACTAATTATCCTAAAAATATATTTTTATTAGTTGGTTAAGTAAATATATATATTAATAATATAAAATAATTTAATAATATAGTTTAATCATAAATAACTATTAATATAATTTAAAATTATTATAAAAGTCAACAAATTTATTATAAAATGAATAATTATATAAAATTAATTTTCTTTCAATTTATTTTCTCTTAAAAGTATTTATAATTTTTTAATGATCATATTATACCAAGTTTCAAATGTTTATGGAAGAAGTTCTATGACCATTTATAGTGATCTCTGAATTAGGTTGATGAGTGTAATCGAAATTAGTTATTTAGAAAGTTGAATGCAGATAGAATTTGAGCATTGACGAAGTGGGAAGTAAAAAAGACAAAGACATGAAAATTTGAAAGGAATGGGAGAAAGTGGTTGATACATAATCCCAATCAGTATAAGATTTTAAAGTGTCTCTAACTTCAACAACAACGATATGCCTTCTCTCTCTATCTTCCCCTCACTCCCATCGCTTCAAAACCCTAACTTCACCCATCCCCACCTCTTCACTCTCCGTTTAAATTCACCACTCTCTCATCGTCCCCTCTGCAAAACTTTTTCCGGTAAAAACCTCTGTAAGGCTTTCAGGGATTCCGGCGAGGACATCAAGGCGGTGCTCAAGTCCGATGACGGGGGCGGCGGCGGAGGAGACGGCGGAGGCGACGGCGGGGGTGACCGCGACGTCGAGAAGAAAGAAGGGCCTTTGCCGGAATGGTTGAATTTCACTACTGATGACGCCAAAACGGTGCTTGCCGCTCTCGCAATATCGCTTGCGTTTCGCACCTTCGTGGCAGAGCCCAGGTTCATTCCTTCGCTGTCCATGTATCCTACATTTGATGTTGGAGATCGAATTGTTGCTGAAAAGGTACTCCTTTTGTACCTTCAATAAGGGTGTTCATTAACTTGTTACTATCTCTGCCTTTTCAATTACAACTTTAATTTTGTCTGACGATATGAGGCTAGGATTTGGCTCTTCTATGGTGACCAGAATGCACTTCACAGATTAAGTGTACTAGTAATTATTGATTCAAAAATCAATGTTTCAAGCTTGAAAGTGTAATTAAATTCAAAGTTTGCTACACGTGTATTTCATTTCCTCTGAAAGTGCACTACTCTATAGAAGAAGGAAAGAGTTGAGACAACATATGAAAGAGTTGAGACAACTCTGTGTGTGTGCGCGCGAGCTCAATGTTGAAATTAACTACTCTACAAGAGAATGAAAGAGTTGAGACAACATGTGTGTCTGTGTGTCTGTTATCAAATTAGACTTTCTGCCATGAATTATGATGCATCTCTGTCTCAAGAACTGAAGATACATCTTTATATGTGACAACTTCTGGAACGATTAACTGAAAATTTTTCACGTATACAAAAGAAGGAAAGAGTTGAGACAACATAGGAGTTGAGGTTTTTGTTTTTTTATTTAAGACACTACTTTTGGAGCGATTAACTGAAAAATTTTCGTGAAATGTATATGTTTCTTATGTTTGTGATTGTGAGTGCTAGTGAGTGAAATGTTGATTGTTGAAAAATTTTGTGAACTGTTAAAGTTTCTTATGTTTGTAAAGCATGAATTAAAAAATTGCTGATTGTGAGACATATACAAGGTAAGTTCCTAGTTCTTTGTTTTTGCTGAAGCAGATTATTTACTGGCTTAGTTTTTTACAGATAATAGTTTTGTATTTGTAGCTATTTATTGAGATGAGAAATGTTTAATGTTGAATTTGACCACTTCACAATAAGTATATGAATCCATAGGCCTTGATACTTGTGAGACAAATCATGTAGCATATAGCTATGCTCTTTTAATAGATTTTGGCATCAGTATTCAACTAGACTTACTTTCTGTTATGTTGCATCTCCATTGTAAAGATACATCTTCATGTTTTCAGGTTTCGTACTATTTTAGAAAACCATGTGCAAGTGACATAGTGATATTTAAAAGCCCTCCAGTGCTTCAAGAAGTTGGATATAGCGATGATGATGTATTTATAAAACGTGTGGTTGCGAAGGAAGGTGATATTGTGGAGGTAAGATCTTTGGAGAAGAGCATTCATACTCTTATTTCGTGATGGTTGGCTTTTCAATGTTTGTTCAATTCCTTGATGAGTAAATTTTACTGTGCGTTGTTCTATCTCATGACTAGTGACTACAACTAATTGTTACGTTTTCATTCATGGTCCTGTTATTTTGTTTGTCCATGGCTTCATTTTTCCACTTGCTTGTTTTCTTGTTTATAGAGAGAAGTTTTTTCTTTTTGAGTTGTTCAAAAGTTTGGTTAACTAGGCTAATGGTTGTTACATGTAATTGGAACTTTAAAGTTGCATGAATGTGGAATAGCATTTAGTAGTCATTTATAATTGAAGTCAGATTCTTGCGGTGCTTGATTCAGCGCCTTGGACTCTTAAATGTGAGCGATTGAATTATTTGCAGGTTCGTAAAGGGCATCTTGTAGTTAATGGGGTTGAGAGGAATGAAGAGTACATTCTTGAACCACCTTCTTATGAGATGAAACCCATAGTAAGTTATACATTTTAATATTTTGGCTCTGTTATCTTCCCCTCCTCTCTATTGATCTTAAGGAACTGCATGACTGTGATGTGCCAATTGCCAAGTCCTCCATTTGAATGAACCCAAGTACATATCAGTAGCTACCAAGTATCTTATGCATTCCTTATACGAGTATGTTTAAGTGTAAGTAAAATTTAAAAAGTAAATTAAAAGAAAAACCATTTAAATTTATAATTGGGTTTTCTAATGTGTCTATTATTCAAATGACAAGAAGACAAAAAGTAAAATGTTTCTATTGAAAAAAAATGTTTATTATATCGAAAACAAAAAAAAGCCATTTTATGTGTTTTTTTAGTGATTTAAACCATTTAATGTAGTATATTAAATACTTTCACACCATTGTTAATACTTTTTGTATACTCCTTGCATGAAATTTATTGGAAATGACAAAATTTTATGAATTATGCATCTTATTTAGTGAACCTCATATAATTTATAATTTTTAATAAATTTTAACCAATAAAATTGTGTTAGAAGGAGTATGATCCTAGCACATAGAGCTGACAATTTGATTCATTTATTTGTAATCATCCAACCCATCCCATTATAAAAATAAAAATTAATGGATTGATTGGATAAGATCGCATTTGTTATTAGATGAATATTGAACTATCTAACATATTTTCTAATCCATTGGGTGAAGTAATCCGAAGTTTATTGGTTAGGCAAAGGTCTTTAAGGGATGGGTCGTACACTCTCGTGTTTGAATGCAAGAATGTATATAAATATTGAATTTTATATTTTTATTTCATAAAAAATGTTTTTAAAAAATGAAGTATAATATGTTTTAAATGGATGGGTTGAATTTTTTATTGAATGAGTTGTGGACGGATAAGGTTTTTTTCATACATTTTTAATAGATGATTTATTTTTTTATCAAGCGATTATAATCTAATTCAAATTTGAAGACAAAAAGTAAAATGTTTCTATTGAAAAAAAATGTTTATTATATCGAAAACAAAAAAAGCCATTTTATGTGTTTTTTAGTGATTTAAACCATTTAATGTAGTATATTAAATACTTTCACACCATTGTTAATATTTTTTGTATACTCCTTGCATGAAATTTATTGGAAATGACAAAATTTTATGAATTATGCATCTTATTTAGTGAACCTCATATAATTTATAATTTTTAATAAATTTTAACCAATAAAATTGTGTTAGAAGGAGTATGATCCTAGCACATAGAGCTGACAATTTGATTCATTTATTTGTAATCATCCAACCCATCCCATTATAAAAATAAAAATTAATGGATTGATTGGATAAGATCGCATTTGTTATTAGATGAATATTGAACTATCTAACATATTTTCTAATCCATTGGGTGAAGTAATCCGAAGTTTATTGGTTAGGCAAAGGTCTTTAAGGGATGGGTCGTACACTCTCGTGTTTGAATGCAAGAATGTATATAAATATTGAATTTTATATTTTTATTTCATAAAAAATGTTTTTAAAAAATGAAGTATAATATGTTTTAAATGGATGGGTTGAATTTTTTTATTGAATGAGTTGTGGACGGATAAGGTTTTTTTCATACATTTTTAATAGATGATTTATTTTTTTATCAAGCGATTATAATCTAATTCAAATTTGAAGACAAAAAGTAAAATGTTTCTATTGAAAAAAAATGTTTATTATATCGAAAACAAAAAAAAGCCATTTTATGTGTTTTTTTAGTGATTTAAACCATTTAATGTAGTATATTAAATACTTTCACACCATTGTTAATACTTTTTGTATACTCCTTGCATGAAATTTATTGGAAATGACAAAATTTTATGAATTATGCATCTTATTTAGTGAACCTCATATAATTTATAATTTTTAATAAATTTTAACCAATAAAATTGTGTTAGAAGGAGTATGATCCTAGCACATAGAGCTGACAATTTGATTCATTTATTTGTAATCATCCAACCCATCCCATTATAAAAATAAAAATTAATGGATTGATTGGATAAGATCGCATTTGTTATTAGATGAATATTGAACTATCTAACATATTTTCTAATCCATTGGGTGAAGTAATCCGAAGTTTATTGGTTAGGCAAAGGTCTTTAAGGGATGGGTCGTACACTCTCGTGTTTGAATGCAAGAATGTATATAAATATTGAATTTTATATTTTTATTTCATAAAAAATGTTTTTAAAAAATGAAGTATAATATGTTTTAAATGGATGGGTTGAATTTTTTTATTGAATGAGTTGTGGACGGATAAGGTTTTTTTCATACATTTTTAATAGATGATTTATTTTTTTATCAAGCGATTATAATCTAATTCAAATTTGACACCTTATGTCCAATTGGACACATGAGAAACTCAATTATAAAAAGTTATGCATAATTAATACAACAAAACTTATATGTGAGAACAAAATAGGAGATTATATTTCTTTAAGAATGTGTATTCTAATTTAATACGTAAGAATGTGTTCTCTAGTTGTTGTTGTTGTTGTGGGCTCCGATAATTCTGGCCCTGTCCATGATTAATTAATCACTAGTTGATTTTATGTTTAATTTATAATATTTGCATTGCAGCGTGTGCCAGAGAACTACGTCTTTGTGATGGGAGACAACCGCAATAACAGCTACGATTCCCATGTGTGGTAATAATGATGTATTAATTATCCAGATTAATTAATAAGCTTGAGTAAACTTATTTCTAATTATGTTGTGAATGGTGTTAGGGGTCCCCTGCCAGCAAAGAACATCATAGGTAGATCAGTGTTTCGGTATTGGCCACCAAATAGAATTGCCGGCACAGTTTCTAAGGAAGGTTGCCCTGTTGAAACCACGCAGACGCAGGAGACTGCTCTACCATCTCAATAACCATTTCCTTATTCAACTTTAGAAAACAAAAAATACGACATTTGTTAAGATGAAAAGCATTTTTAACTTCCTTCACACTCTTCATATTGGCTCATGTAAATGCTCATCAATTCTAAATTCAGATGCAAACAAAGTTTATTTAAGCACAAACAAAATCCACCAACTTTTCAAACAAATTCCCCAAAATTTTATTTTGCTTAATATAAAATCTTTTCTTTGTTCAAAGAAGAAAATGATAAATTATTTCAGTTTCCAATATATTGAAATTTTTTGTTTAATGTTCTTGAATCTTCATCTCCACCTTCATAGAAAATTATTTTCCCAACTGGATTATTTCGTGTGTTTATGAAATGGATTCATCCTTACCAGTTCTCCTTAATTTGAATTTTCGTTACGGTCATTAATATGAATACGACTTAAAAGACATAATATATAATATTAATTAATATTAGGAATAAAATTAAACAAATACATAATAAATATATAACTACAGTTAAAATATATTTTATAATATATATTTCAATTTGCAAAATGAATAATATGAATATAACTTTGTCATATATATTATTTATAAATTGAAAACTAAAGTATTAGTATATAACTAATATATATATATATATATATATATATTAAAAACCATTAGATTTAGAACAACAATTTATAAAATCAAAACTGTCAAAATTAATTTCAAGCAAACAAGAGCCAGAAGAACACCCTTAATTCAAGTGTTGAACTCATTATTCTAGTATATAAATCAATTATACGAATTGTGACTCTGGCGAATATTAAACCTAGTTATTGCTAACTTGTAAAAAGAATTTACTAATGAAATTGCTAACCTAGATTTAAATTATTCAAGTATTTACTCAAATATACGAATTGTAAATGAAATTCTTTGGGGACTTGTACTTTTCCGCTAGACACAATCCATTTAATCAAATATACGAATTGTAAATGAAATTCTAATTTCATTAGAATTTGTAATGTTTTAAAAAGTAAAGATGAACAAATTTGATTAATTCTTTGAATACTTGAAAATGAAGAAAAAAAATTTAAGATTTTACAACCGGTGTTTACTATTATTTACTTCAACTAAGCTCAATAAATCATGTATGATGACTAAGTGAACAATTAGTGAATTTACTACTTGGTAATGAATAATAATACACGTGTTTAAGTTTTGTAAATGAAGTTCTTTTGGGGTTTGTTGTACCTTTCCTTTGGACCTTCCAATCACTCACTAACAAAATGCATAGTTGGACAAATTTAATTAATTTTTTAAATACAAAAAAAATTAAGATTCTACACGCAATCTTCATTATAATTTACTTTATTAAATTGAAAATTGCTCTTTTAACACTAAAATTAAGTATTATGATTATTACTTATTTTTTATATCACTGGGTAAAAGTCAGTCCTTTTTCCTTAACTATATTTTCTCATTACATAAGCCAAGCAGTATTATTGTGGTAATAGT
This sequence comes from Mucuna pruriens, assembly GCA_025330945.1. Lineage (NCBI taxonomy): Eukaryota > Viridiplantae > Streptophyta > Magnoliopsida > Fabales > Fabaceae > Mucuna > Mucuna pruriens. The sequence goes on from JAENHJ010000424.1 coordinate 470,137, forward strand.
AGAAGTTGATTGCATTGTGTACACCTTTCACTAAAAAGGAATAGTTGTAACCTTTTAATATGAATGAAATCAACTCATCAATCCTTCCTTAATTTCAGGAACATCCAAACAATAATATTTTTCGTTTAAAATTCCTCTTGAATTCATCTCCTATGGAAACAGGTAACATTTTTTGTTGACACGTTGGCACAAATAGTCAGGGCTAAAGCATTATGATACAGTTCTCCAATCCAAACTACAAAATTCTTCGGCTTCAGCACCAGTCAATGGGGTAATCTCATGAAACATGCTTTGGTATATCAACTCCTGAACTGAAGGAGACAAACGAATCATGATAACCAACAAGTCGCCATCGCATAAGTAACAACTATCCAAATACAGTCGAAATTAGTATTAAATGTTTTTTATACAATTTTTAACTTGCTAAAACCTGATTTAAGAAGCAAAACATAAAAAGATTTAATAACAAGTTAAAATGACTATTAGATAGAATGACACTATAGCTCAGACATCCAAGGAAGGATAAAAACAGCACAAGCTCTCAAGCCTGGCGAAGGCGAAAGCTCTTAGGCGGCCACTGCGAATGTTTTTGAGAAACAAGCCTTTGGATTTGTCATCATTGAAATTGTTTTAAATAACACAAGCATCCAACACATAAAACTAATCAATTAATTGCCAAACAAACAAACTCTCAGACATCCAAGGAAGGATATAGCAGCACTAGCTCTCAAGCCTGGCGAAGGCGAAAGCTCTTAGACGGCCACTGCGAATGTTTAGAGAAACAAGCCTTTGGATTTATCATCATCGAGTAATTGCAAAAAACATGCAAAATAAAATGTACACAACAGAATTCAGTAATGAAGAATCCAGTTTCATCATCAACAAAAATAAAACACAATCATAAAAAATTGATTGAAACGTCTCAGACATCCAAGGAAGGATTATAGCAGCACAAGCTCTCAAGCCCGGCGAAGGCGAAAGCTCTTAGGCGGCCACTGCGAATGTTTAGAGAAACAAGCCTTTAAATTTGTCATCATAGAGTAAATGAAGAACATGCAAAAATTAGCCATAATGAACAAGCCATTTTCATCAAATAAAAAAAACATTGCCAAAAAACAAACTCATACATACATACATAAAGTTAAAACGTCTCAGACATCCAAGGAAGGATAAAAGCAGCAATAGCTCTCAAGCCTGGCGAAGGCGAAAGCTCTCAGGCGGCCACTGCGAATGTTTTGAGAAACAAGCCTTCAAAGGTATCATCACAGACAATTACCACTGAATCATTGGGGATAATAGCACAAAGATTTAATTAATCTGCTGAAAGACAACAGCAATCACTTGAATTTAAACATATATCAAAATTTTCCACCCTGTAATGATCAGCAAAATATTAAAAAAAATGCAAGGCTGACAAAGTGAATCGGATGGATGCATTAAATGTGCGGGACATGTTCATCCCTAAAGCACTTGGGCACACTGCTAAAGGGGCAGACGTCAAGTCCCATAAATCCAAACGACCAAAACCGAACCAACAAAACAAAGACACTGCATGACGAAAATGAATAGCAACCAAACACTGCACCAATAATTAACAAATGAAAACAACTTAAACAAGTGATTTGATGAAACATCAGGGGGTCATCAGATAGGAGCGAAAGACTAAAAATAATTATAATCACAGATAATTCATGTGAACTATGCTTCTGATCATCATATGACCCTGCCAATACAAATCGCCAACAAAAACAACTACATGAAAGAAATCATACACATAATGCAAATGAAATACAATACAAAAATCTAAGTAGCAAATGAAATACAATACAAGAATCTAAGTCGCAAATGAAATCAAGGCCTCAGAAGGAAGGCAGTAGTGGTTCTGTAATCATGAAAAAGTCATTTATTACGAATTTACCATCACTTTCATCATTGGCAAAACTATGCAAAGAAATTTCGTAAAACTAAAAACTCCTGCCGCGAAAGAAAAGGAAGAAATTATTATTAAATATTTAAAAAGAATAAATAATTAAGAGAAAGAAACGGATGATTGGCCTCATAGAGAAGATTAGTTTGATCCACACGAATTTGTTCAGACATATGCTTGTCTATTATTTTTTATTTAATCATAGGCCGATCGGAAGAGAAATAATAACAATGAAAATTAATTTTAAAAAAATAACGAAAAAGATTAATCAATGGAAAATTTGAAGAGGGAAAGAAAAATGGATGAATAAGGGACTCAGAATATGGGTGGTGATATAGCAGAATGGTCGGCAAGGCCGATTTGGCCAATTACGACGAACGAGACCTAATCACAGAAATCGTCACAGTCCCGATCCTTTTGCTTTCTAAGGGCACTTCGATAGTCAATAACCTAGAATCATGAATCAGAAACAAAGAAGAAAGAAAGCAAAGAAAGAAATTGGATCTTTGAAATTGAAGCTGTAGACGGAAACCCTAGCCTCTGCGAGAGCGTATGGTGAAGGTACATAGAGTGTGCTTATAAAGAGGGGAATTGAGAGCTAGGGTTTTGCGTGACTCAGTTATGTCTCTAGAATGTGCGGAGGGTGCGCCCTTCCTTAACCTGCGCCGTCAAATAATAAGCGAACCAAATTACTCGGATTGTTATTGAACGTTTTAACTAAAGCCGTTGGAACTTTAAATTAAACATTGTAATTTCTGTATCCATTTGTTAAATTATTTTAACTTTAATTAGTAAATTTTTTATAATTATTCACAAACGGATGCAATTTCAAAAATTATTACTTCGTTAATTTGATAAATAATTAATCAGACGTATTATTGAAAACATGAGTACATGTTTTCTTGAACTAAATTGCCATTCTCTAGTATTAGGGGAAATACTGATTATTATAAGAAAAAATATGTCTTTTATTTACTTAATATGTTTTCTTAGATTAAACAAATTACTTAGACTATTTTAAGTATGTAATTAAATTTATTCTTCCATTTTTTAAAACATCGAAACTGTCTTTATCATGTAATCAAATATCAAATGTTATAAATATAATTTTTTTTCTTATTTGTATAATATTTCTTTCTCTTCTGATGACTTTTTTTCCTGATTAGATAAAGTTTAAATCCCCAGCTCAAAAACTTTTGTAATGATAAAGAGATAACAAAACTAAAAAAAAAAAGTCAATAATTTTTTTTTAATAGTATAGGATGATAATATGTAATTAGAGAAAACTCTTATATTTATCCAAAAGTAAGTTAATAGAGTGCTATATTATTTTAAGATCATTCTACATATTATAATAGATAGACTAACATTGTTCGAGTCCACCATGAATATACTTCGAACAAATTGTTTGTACTCAAAGATTTTGATGATTATTGATTTTGATGATTATTGATTAACATTCAACCTAACTTCATTATAAATATTTGATTAATATTGTTCATCTCTCAAAAAGTCAATCTTCTATAACTTTTAGGTGAACATATGAGTTTCATGATATTATGTGAATCTTTTTAGACTCTCACTATTTCTCCATATAAAAGTTCTTGCACTTCTTGTCAATAATAATAATAAAAAAATACGAGACAATATAGGTTGATACACAATGAATAGCTTCATAAAAAAAATCACTTATAAATTCGTAGTTTAATTAGCTTCACGAAAAATAAGAAGATACATATTGTCTATAAAAAATTACATTTAAAATCTCTTGTAAATTTATGTTATTTATATCTTTACACCTAATTTAAAATATATTGATGAAATATATCAAATATTTACTAATATTTTTTATTTATTTATTTTTATTGAAGATGAGACTTGAAATTATAGTGAGATATATGTTTATTCAAGAAAGAGAATAGTAAACTAATATTTTTTATTTATTTATTTTTATTGAAGATGAGACTTGAAATTATAGTGAGATATATGTTTATTCAAGAAAGAGAATAGTAAATTTGAACTCATATAGTATGGTATAAATAACTAGTAATCTAAGTCCTTTAATTAAGCATATAAAAGTTATTTTGATCCATGACTATGTGAATAAAAAATTAATGTGAATAGATGAGTTACCCCTTAGTTGATACTTTACTTTTTTCGAGAGATTGGTCACTTGGCTTCTAGGGTGTGGGAATACCTTTTTTCTAAAAAATTATAAGAGTATATATGAATAATAAAGATCAACTATATAATTATACATAAATAATTAAGATTTAAAATTACTGTTATTTAAAAGAATTGTGTATTTTTTTAAAATCACATGCCTTTTGTTTTAATCTTTATTATTCTTTATCAAGTACTAAGTATAAAACTATGTTGTGATGATAGCCACTAGACAAATGGTTGAACTAAGCTCAAATACAATTAGCAAGTCAACATATATTGTTCATTAATTATAAGATCTAAGAGTTAATATTTAAGAAAAATACATATGTTTCTTTTTAAGGTAGGTGATCATTAACTAGTAATCTCAAACATTCAATATTTTGTTATATAGTCGAAATTTAAATTATTATTTATCACAACAACCAAGTCTCTTCACAACAGTGGTCCCTTATAGATACATATATACTTTTTAATCTTTAAATATTAAATATATAATTATTGAAAAATAAAATATTCATACATTATACTGACTAAATTTGATATATTTTGTTTCAAAACTCATTGTCAACTTAATAGAAAATTCAAATATATTAAACAAAATAATTTATAGTGTGTTTATTTTTATATTTTTAATTCAACTTCGTTACTATTTTTACATCAAAATTGAGTAAAAAAACACAAATTATACAATGTAGTTTATCACAAAAATAGGTGAATATACCTAAGCTCACAAGTTGTTTGTTTAACCTACATACCAAAACGGTTATGACCAACTAAATGTCTGCTCATTTAAACACTAGCTTATTTTGGTCCAGTTTGTTTAATTCATGAGTTCAATGAATTTGATAGATAGATTAAGACAATAGCATGCAAATAAATTATTTTTAAAAAATAATACTTATTATTTATAGTTTTATATTTTTATTTACCTAAGATTATTTTATATGTGGATAAGATTATTAAGTATTTGAATAATTACTACTCGATGCTTACTTAGTATTTAAATATTTACAATTTATTGATATAAAATGTTATAAATATTGAGCTTTTATTATTTATTTGATGCTTGATTGACATCAATGTATTTTATTTTTATTTCACTATTTCATTAATCCATATATATTTTTCTTACATTTGATATTAATCTTATGTTAGATGTTTAGTAAGTAAACTATGTGAGTTGGATGTAGACATAAAAAAAAGCATGATCCATTTAGTAAGAAAGTTAATGTGATATGGTTTATTTAAATGTAGACCAATATAGACTGAGCTAAACAAACCAGTCTAGTCCATATACCCACCTACTCCAAACACATGGTGATTGAAGACACATTTAAATATACATAAACAAATTCATATTATAGGATGTGTACCCCCACAAGTCTTTTAATTTATTTTAATTTGCAACACAATTTCACACACACAAGTTGACTTAACTTGAAATGTAACAAGATAAATCAATGTATAATATATGTATTACTCAGACATCTTAAAATTGTTGGATCCTACAAATAAATAGTATTTAGTACTTTACTATATTTGAAATTTAATCTCAATACATACACTAAGAATAAATTTATACAAGCTAACCTTCATTCAAAAATACTAATAAATGTATATGAAACAATGATTGGAGTACTAAAATAAAATATTATAGATTAAACATAAAAAAATATTTTGTATTGTTTCTTAAATGTTTATAAAACATTAAGTAAACTAATTAAATATTTTAACTAGCATTTTAGGTCTCTCAATAATAAAAATTTATTTTTATTTTTTGATTAACTAAAGGGACAAAGCCCTAACCAAAAATATATTAATATCTATGGGAAAAAAAAATACATTAGTAGCATCACCTAATAAAAAGAGAAAAAAAATCAGAAAACATAATGAAAAATAAATTCATTGTATGATAACAAAAGATCATGTTTAGGAAAGACATGTTACTTGACTTGCTTCTCTCCATATAGACATGAGAAACACAATATCGATTTTTATTTACACTTATCATGTATTATGTAAGATTTTGAAAAGGTTTAAAAATATCATTTTCCTCTTTTGTTGCCCAGTTGTCAAAATGAATCAATCAATTAACAAGTAGTTGATTTAAGTAGTGATGGACTTGAGTCAAGTGATTTGAATCTCGACTCTTGTATATGAAAAGAATTTAATTGGGAGAGAGCAACTCACTTTTGAGTGTCTTTAGATCTCCAAAGGGAGACTAGTCTTGGTGAACAACTAAAAATATTCTTTGTAATGTAATCATATGCATTAAAAAAAAAAAACCAATCCAATCAAACCTATTTTCAATCGGATAAAAATGAGTTGAGTTGGATTATACCCATTTTAAAATTAAATTAAAAATTTCAATCCACAAAATATTAAATTTCATTATAATTCACAAAATATTATATCTAATAAAAACATAACAATTCATCAAAATATTAAAAAAAAATTGACAAGTTAACCCAACCATTAACCGGTTGGGTTGATAGCTCATGTGGATTGAATTATACAATTTAAAGGATAGAATCACATAAGAGAGCTGCTATTCACTCCATTCCAGAAACTAGTTTCGGAACATTTTTCTAAAATACTGTTATCCAGCAATACTAAATGTTATGAAAACTAGTTTATGTAATAATAAAAATTATAGTACAAAAAATAGTTTCCGTAGTGTATAAAAAAATTACATTATGAAAATTAATTTCCATAATGTAAAATTTTCATTACAAAAAATTTCATAAGATATATGAAAAGCAAAAAATAATAAAAGATTGAAATGACCCATGATGACTTTGGAAAAATAAAAACCCTAAACAAAATAAAAGGACAAATGCAAAAGGGAGAGGGCGGGTGCATGGAGAGGAAGAAGGTGAGGGTGAAGATGCGAGAAATTGGAGATAGTTTGAGTATTTCCAAAAGTCCAAAAAATAAAATAAAAATTGAAGGGGTGTTTAGAGGAAACAGGGGAAGGACGTTAATAACAATTCCCATCACATAACCTAAGCCAACTCATTTTAACAAGTTAAATGAGTTCAACTCTCTTTTGAGATCCATACGTCAAATCCTACTGTTTCCCATCGTTTTGTTCCGCTCATCTTACTTCGTAAAATAAAAAGGCAAAATTTACATTAACAAATAATTACCTCGTTTCCTCGTAAGTTACAAAAAAACATATCAGGAGGGAGAATTAATAAATTTTAGATGTCATTGTTGCACTTTTTTTTTTTTATAAATATATGTAAATATAGCAAGAAAAAAGCAAATGATAACGTAGGTTTGGATTTAAGCTGAGAAGCTCAGTTCATGATCTAGACAAAATGCTTCTAGGGATAAAATTTTACTAAAACCCACAGGGCATTCTAAACAGAAATCCACCCATACAAGTTGGCTGGTTAATGAATTGAAAACCACATAGAAACGCCATATAATAAGTTGAAACTCATTAATCTGTTCTACAAAATTGAATTGCTATAACAAGTCGAGATACCACATAATATGCACAGGTAGAAATTGGAGACTCCTACCACAGAAGAATTTTGTATGTGTAATCACCCAAACTAAATTTCAAACAATCGCTAAATTCTACATTCTATTATTACACATATAAATGCTACACATGCCATCAGAATCCAACACTTGCTCATAATAGATTAATGTAAATTCAAAGCCTGCATTCGCAACACAAATTGGTTACATATCCATTCTGATGGCTAAATATGAAACAGTTAACTAAAACAACAGGTATTATACTTTTCACTCTCATCTTCTATCAGGTCTACTTATTTGCACTGGAACATGTGAATCAAGAGTTGATAGGATCTGCGGCATTGACATACCTCCAGAAACGACAATTTCTGCAAAACTTAGCATGTGTTAAAAATATACTGGAATGAATTCAATTAGTTTATTTTTATTTATTTTTCCTTTTAGCATGTCCACCAGCATGCACAAATATTCATTGCTTGCAATTGAAGTGCATGAATTAGCCTAGAGATGATAGTCACATACTATGTCAGGTATGTTAAGAATCTGGACTGCTCACACGAAAGTTGAAACAGGATTAGAGTGCCATGCAGTGGTTTGCCCAAAAAGTAAAGAGTTGTGAGAGAAGTGTATGATTGTATGTGACTATTATTACTCAGTCTCAGTCCTAGTAATAATTATTCTTCAATCCCAAACTAGTAAGACCAAGAATCCTTTAGTTCCAATTTTACTGCATTATAAGCACTGAGAGCCCAAGGAAGCAGTTCACTCAAAAAAAAAAAAATCTTCATAATATTAACAGAGTGCAAAGTAATTCAGCCTACTTCTTTGTATTATAATTCAAGACTCTTGAGTAACAATAAAAACTAGAACAACTTACCAATTCCTTCCCGCACTGACAGGTTTGGCCTAATGACATCCTTGCTATTGACAAGAAATATATCACCAATATAAAGATGGTTTGTTGGAACATACACACAGCAAAGCTCCTCATCTCCAGAATAATTCTATGCAATAATAATATAATTAAGAGAGTTAAATTCAACATGCAAAATTATTTCAAGCTTTGATAATGGCAGACAATTTTCCTTATTGACACTAAACTTGTCTAGTCAAACACAATATATCAAATGCTTATTTCATGGAAATTTTCCAAGGACTTCAGACTATTCCTTACAAGTTAATATCCAGAAGGCACTTGGAATGAGCATTCAGAAAAATGCCAACTGATTATGGAGTACACCACAAACCTTGGAGTTAATCAAAATGGTATCTTGGATTATGGCTTTAGAGATAAACAACGGAATAAAAAGAACCTAAAAGGCTACATGGCAACCAACATCATTGAAATAATGGACACAAGTTGACAACAATAAGTGGCCACAATAATTATTTACTGTCACAGCCATCCAATGTGATAACAGTTCCAGCGTTAGTCAAGCCAAGCTAAATCAAAGAAAATTAGCTACATGCTGCAACAGATGAGTCATAAAGTGATTTATCATATGGACCTATGTTGTATATCTTTTACTAGTAACATAATAGTCCAAACTATTCCCATCCAGATTGATACAGCAACCACGATTACAGTATAAGCAACATTAAATCAGCAACATCATGGCATGGCATTCATAAAAAACACCAACTTTAGCAATAATGAAAGAAATTCTGAACTTGTAAGCAATGATGAAACCTGAAGGACAACAGATGAGGTGATGAATCCAAATGCATATTCACCAATGCGTGGATGCCGAATGATGGCTACTTCTTTGAAGGCTTGTGTATTTTGATCTGTGGTGATGCATATGTTAACACAAATGATTCTCACTGAACATTGCATACATATAGCATCGCAATTAAGAGAAAAATGTTGGCAAACAAACCTGGTGAGATAGCAGCACTAATTTGCTTGGAAGCATTATAGATATGGCGAACAAGAGGCATTCGCTTGATAAACCACTCCCCAAGTCCCAGGACAGAAGTACCCAACCATGACGACATGAAAACCCCAACCAGGAAGATGAAAGTTATGGAAGTTATGAATCCAAGACCTGACCAAGAAGTATTAGCAATTAATTCATGTTGAATGTTACCATGACATCTAACTAGCAACCTTTACCTAATAGGTTAGAGACAATAATAGTCAATACCCAATAATATATTTATTTTGCATGTAACAAATAAGAACATGAATTAGTTTGTACTTTGTAGTTCTGCTTCCCAAAAAATCCCTCAAATAACAAAACTTAAATAAAATTAATATTAATAATATAGAATTACTAGATTATCCATCCAATAAAATAAAATAGCCATAATTTAGTGACCTCATGGAGAGAAAAAAAAAGAAAAAAGAGTACAGTGAAGTCCCATAAAACAGAAGCACTTACCAAATATATCAACTCCAAGGTGAGCATAGATTGGAGAAAAAAACCCATCCACGAAATGAATAAACCACCATGTTATGTAGAAGGTGATTGCAATTGGAAAAAGAATAACACTTCAAAAAAAAAAAATAAAGTGAGCTATCACCAATTCACCATAACTAATTCATTATGTTCAGCTGCAAGTGTCATTATATAGGTAGCATTATATTAGACCTTAAATGACAGCATAAAAAAGTGTCATATGAAGTAGTATGTTCATGAAAAAGGAAGAAGGTATGGAAAGTACAACCTGGGAAAGTACAACCTGGGAAAGAAAAACTCCCTTAATCTTTAACTATCATTTTAACTTTCAAAACCTTCAATAGTTCAATGACAATAATTCAAATTGCCAAACAAAACAACTAAACCACAAAGATAATGGACCTTGAGAATTTGAAGAAGCCAAAGCAAAAACTGATATGAAATGTAAAGACAGTCCCATGAGGAGGGACATAATTTTGCAAATCTAAGATCTGTGCAAATAGAAAGCAGAACAAGGGAGAGGAACAAATATTCTAGATTCTACATAGAATCATCTTTATTCTTTAATGACTTTTATAAAGTTATTTATTTCTCCATTGCTGCCTCATCCTTCTACAACCAGGGATAGAAATAGTAATAAAAATATTATATATTTGGGGAGTTTAATTAGTTGTAGATAATTCAGTTAATTAGCGATTTATGTTTGTAAGTTAGATAGTGGGTTGTTAACTAACTACTTGTAACTGTGTACTATAAATAGTGATGCTGTAATGTGACAAACAGAAGCAAGAAATAAAAATTTCCTATCCAGTACCATATCTCTCAGCTTGTTCTCTCTCTCTCTCTTTTCTCTGTTTCTGAGTCTATTCAGTGTGTTCTAACATAATTTTGTACACTGTCAGTGTAATTTACACAATCAACAAATTAAATAACACTCTAAATATGACATTTAAAGTAGTTATCATAAAAGTCAACAAGTTTCAATGATATGGCAATTTGATAGTGTAAAAAACCTTTACACTGTCAATGCATTTTAATTAAATCCATATTTGTATTCTGTGGTAATAGACAAAAAAGCTATCATTTGGTTAGTAATGCTCAAAATTTCAACAAGCAGTTTGGAGATTTATAATCTAGAACCTAAATGAGTACCACTTTGGATAAACTGTTAGCAAAATATCTCGTATCCTAAAAAAGTAAGGGAAGTATGTGCTTGTAAATATAAAGTAACTAACTATCATGTATGGTAACAAATGCTTTCAATATAAGCAAGTGCTTTCAGTTCATGACTCAAGCACCAAAACAACAAGATGCCAGCAGAAATAAAATGTAAAATAAAGTTAGAGAAAATTTATTGTTTAATTATTCAAAGCATACCAAAAGAACATCTTTCTTCAGGAAGAAATAATAAGATCATTGAAAGATTAAGGTGTGACGTGTGCACTAGTATACTATGTAAAAATGTACAATGACACAGCATATGCATTCAAGTCTCAAATAGCAAGATATTGAGTTGAAGAATTGTGTACCATCCAGTCATGAACTTTTTCGATGCCCAGCTTCTAACAACTTTGAAAAAAGTCTACAAATTGACAGAAACAACGCATGGCAATCTGTCAGGCAAATGCTTCAGACGTAAAGGCAGAGAAAATCTCATATGCAACAAACTCTTGTAAGGGTTAGGTATTCAAATTCATGAAAACATAACACATCCCCATGCATATGAATGTGAATCTCAAAGTGATAGATACAGCTGTTCATAACAAATTAACACAGACCCCCTAAACATCTATTTATCAAATGATACAATGCTAGTGTAAACGAACTCCGGAGGAGATAATCGACTCAACTCATCCACATAAGCACTTTCAGTCTTTGTGAAACTAAATTACTTAGGTGATTTTAACAATAAAATAAAATCAGAAAAAAAAAATCAATTGATACTCTCATCCAAACGAAATTTCAAAAACACAGAAATTTTAGCTTAAAGGTGATAAACAAGAAGTTCATCCAGGGTTACGAAAAGAAATAGTACGAATTATTATTGATATCATGAAAGTGAAAGAAAATTCCAGAAGCAACAAATTGAAGCGAAACCTAGGAAGCACGGTAGCAATTAAGATAAGTCAAATGCTTGAAATATGGAAGAATTGAAACCCTAAGTAGAGGTTGAAGAGATTAAAACCTCGCGGCCAGCTTGATGCATGGACGAAGACGAAGACGATGGTTTCGAGGCGGCATCGTCGTCAGCGACGGGGATGAGAAGCTCTCGATCTCTGTCTCTGTTGCTCATTACTGTGGAGGATTTGTCATCGCCCATCACCGGAGGAACGACGACGTTTCCAATTTCCCGATACACCTTTGGCCTTTGCTTCTTCTGCAACTCCGTGTGAGACTCGCACAAATCACCAATTTTCAAAATCAAAACAACTCTCCGATTCTATTCTTTCCTTCTTCCTAGTCCTAGCCTCTACTTTCTTTTATTTTTTTTCTTTATTAATAAAAAATGTCAAACTAAAATTCAACCCAAAAATACTCAACCTATAATTTTATTTAAAATGGACAATTTTAAATTTTTAAAATTCACGTTCTCATTTTCTGATTGCCTAAATTGAATTTCTTTTCTTTACTTGACGGGATTAAATTTTTTTATGGAAAAAACAATAAAAGCTCCAAAATCAATATCGTTTTTTTTTCTAAAGTACTCGGGATTAAAATTAAAATAACGATTCTTGGTGAAATGCATCTAATGTTTTTTTATAACCGATCAAGCATGAATTGAAGGCTGTATGGTTTTATCGTGGTTGAAATTTGATATTAATATAATAATAATAATAATAATAATAATAATAATAATAATAATAATAATAATAATAATAATAATAATAATAATAATAATATATAGAATAATATTAAAATTTTAAATTCTTCATCTCTTATTTCTTAAATATAAAAATGAAAATAATTATTTTTTGGTAAGCAATGAGTAATTTCCTATTTTTAAAATAAAGTGGTATTTCCAATTATGATAATTTTTAAATGAGAGTGATTTTAAAAAGATTTCTTAATTTTTCATATCTTTTAATTTATTATTTTTATTTAATATTAAATTTTAATATTTAAAAAAACTATCAACAATTATAAATTATTTTATATCACAATATAAATTATTTATTATAAATTTAAAATACAACTTATACATTTATTTCTTATAAACTTGAAGTATAATGTAATCTATATATTGAAAATAATTTATTTATTATAAAATTTAATTAATGAAATAAATGTTTATTATATACAATATATAAGTTAAAATACTAGTAAAATGTAATTTACCATATTTTTATTAAATTAATATAAAATTTTAAATTAAATATATTAGAATATTAAAATCTAAGTTTTAATAATATATAACCATGTTTATAAACAATAATAAAATTACGTGTAAAATAAAAAAAAATAAAAAATATTTTAATTTTATTTTTTATTTTTTGCAAAAAATAAATAATATTGTATTAAATATTTTTATTAATTTACTATAAACTAATTATTTACCATCTTTTAAACATTTTTGACCGATTCTTTGATTCAGTTTTCAGTTTTTTTTTAATTGATTTTTATTCAAATAAATTTTATAATATATTTAAACGGGACACTTCGCTAATTTACTAATTTTTCAGTTATGTCTAATTTTTAATACAGGAGTTTGTTTGTTTTTTAATCTCTGGATTCATCTGAAGCTCCGAAGAAAATGGGTACCTTGTAAATTTGTACTGTACTGTCTGTGATTATATAGCAGACAGAACTTTTTTTTTTTTTTCTAGAAAAGTTTAGGCGACTTTAGGTTAATTTTAATTATACAGTAGACAGGACTTTAATATATATATATATATATATATATATATATATATATATATATATATATATATATATATATATATCATAAAAAAATTAAAATTACATAAATCTTACTCGTCTTCTAGTGACAAATTTTTATAATTTTTTATTTGTTTTTATTTATAATTTTTTTTGCGAGTTAAAAAATTATTTTTCAAGTTTCTTTTGGTAGTATATTAATAGTCAAGAAGTTGTGATTTTTTATTTACTAAATTATAAATTTAATAGTCTATAATTTTTAATTTCAAACGTCGGATGTTTAACATATATTTGTAATAACTATTATCTCTTTCGTCCATTTACGTAATAGTTTTAATTGTATTATTCTAACTAACTATTATAATTCCTTCAACTATAATACTAACAACAATAATAAAAAATTATTAGAAAAACACATATATTCATTTATCACTTTCTAACCTAAAACAATAAGTTCTAAACACAACACAATTTCTATGTTAATATATAATATAACTTTTAAACCTTATAATATTTTTTTATTATCTTTTACAAATTATTTGAAAAAAAATTAATAGATCAATTTATCTTTCCATACTATAAATTTATCTTTTTAGTAAGTTATAATAGAGTAATCCAAATAGATTTGATGGTTGAATACCTCAATCTAACTTGCTTAAAAGAATGAATTAAATAGTTAATCTAATTAACTAAGTTTGTTTTGTCATCCTAATATAAACCAAATAAAAAAAATAATGAAAAAAATATAACATGATGAGTTTATTTTGATTCACTTATCAACTTGTGTTAGGTTTAATCTTTAACTTCTTAAGATTTTCTCATAGATGAAACATTTGTTAAAAAAATCTCATAATTTAAGTATTGTTTCACCTTTTGCAAATGTTTTTTTAAATATTTTTTCAATAAATATATCTAAACTCCATATACGAAATGTTTATAAGTAATAATTACAAATTAACAATCTTTGAATAATAAAAATAATGAACATCGATAGATAATTTCTACTATATATTTTCTAAAGTATTTAGATTTAATGCACAAAAAGCTAAGAATAAGAAGTTAATTGAAGAAAAATAATTGTTGTTTATGTATTGCTAGCAATTTAATAAATGCAATCTCGTAATTACATTAAGCATTATTCTTTAAAAAATGTTAGAGGGAGACATCAATTTAAGACTCTTCAAATAAATTTAAATATTGCGACATTAAATGTGCAATAAATATTTTATATATTTTATAGTGTTTTTTAGACTATTAGAGGTGGCTAGCCAATAGGCATGAAAACAGAGCAAGTTAGGTAAAAGCTCTATTAGTATTACGAGTGATGTGCTGGCATTCTTGAAAATTTAACTTGTTCTATCTCTTTTGTTTTTTTTCTTCTTGACGATATATATTTTTTTTTTCTCTCTTTTGAGTTTTCACAGTTACTTGTGAACTAAGAGCAACTACAATGATTAGTTGCTTAAAAGATATGCACGATATATGCTGTAAGGATAGCACCTTAAAAAAAGTACTGTTGCAGCAGATCTTACGTAAGAAGCATGTGCTTCTTTAGGTATTGATCCTTAAACAAAAAGTGAGCCCATTTCTATATTAAAAAATTATAAATTCAAACTTTATCTGTATTGATTTTTTTTAAAGTGGTACCAATTTAGTAAATCTTTCAAGGTATTGAGTTGGAGAAATTGAATATTTATGAAGTGTTTGAATTAAAAAAAAGTAAAAATAAACTATATATAGAAGTGAAATCCATTTAAAAACTTGACAGATGTCCTCAATTGAAAATGGCTTAATAATATTATTATTTGATATCGAGTTTCTCTAAAATAAACTTAGATAAAACTTTATTAAGATAGAAGTGATGTAGGGTCTTAAAAGGATACTTATGTAGGACGGTGTTGACTTTCTTTGTTACAGTCACTATATTTACTTCTTTTATGAAATGGAAGTTGAAGCTTAGCTTCAACCACTCGTTATATTAATAGCCACAAGGGAATAAAAAGAAGAAACATAGCCGAACAGGAGCAGAATGAAAATAATCGTCATTACATACTATATATAGATAAAAATTTGCAAGAACATGGACAGATTGATTTGCCTCTGGTTGAGTTGGATTCTATGGATGCAAGAGTACTCATAATTAAGATTGGGCAATTGTATAACAGAGAAACTGAAAGGACCCATCATGCCGCTAGATGAATTATTTGGTGTATACGCCAGAAGGACGCAAAGTGGCCATGCAACTCTGTTAGCTAAATTTTGCTACACATTTCCGCAGTTCCTGTCAGAAATTAACACTACATTTACTAGGCACTTAAAATCAAGAAAAAATATATTAACATTTAACACGCACTTATTCATCACATTTTTTTTATTTGTTATCAATTAAAATCTTGCAATTTAATTATTTTTCCTCAACAATTTCCCTCTTTTTGTAGTTGGGGAAGGTGTGGAGTTTTGTACTTTCGTTGGTCAAACAATTGAATGATTATTACGCGGTACTCTACTCGCTGTTTTTGTTTTTTTTGGTCCAATATTGCGCGGTAGTCACAATTGTTTTTTAGGTCACGCGGTATAGTCACAAAGCTCACGATCTAGCATTGTGAATTATGTGTAAACCTAAGCATTATTTTTTATCATGCGAAAGCATGTCTACATTGGTCCATATTGGAACCAAATTTTGCCGACTACATTGATTAAATAAATTTTTGTAGCAGCTACGAGACACTGGAATGGGCTATATAGATCTCAAAAAAAAAAAAAAAGGAGCAGACCCAAAACCCATACAATCAGAGCCCAGCTCAGCATGAAAAGGAGAGATGGCACTTGCATTGAATTAATTCGAATTACATCAAGCACAAGGATTACGATTGGGATTTGAGACAGACAAATCCATGGATTTGAGTGCGTGGATTTGCGCTAATCTAAATTCTGCAACAATCAAGGCCAAGTATATACTATCATATTATCTTTTAATCCTTTCCAGCGTGTTTGGATTTCGTTAAACGAATTTCGATGCACATTTTTATAAAATAATTAAACAGTATCGAAATTTAGTTATTATATTAGAGCCTTTTTAATTATAAAATATTACTGAAACGCATACGAGCATATGGCTAAATTTTATTTCTACGCGTCGGAAAAATGACAGATACGTAACCATTTTGACATTTTCAATCAAGAAATCTTCAATGCATTTTTTTACCAAAGACATTTTTATTATTCTCTATATAAGTCATATAATTTCTTAAAGTACATAGTTTTTACGAGTAATAGAGTTTTTCTAATCATTATATTAAGAGTTTAATGCACATAGACGATTAATATAATTTTTTATACATTCAATTAATCAAAATTTATCATTAATATTATTTTAAAATAATTATAAAAGTTAAACTCACTATATCCGGATATTTATAATTTATAAATTCAATTTTTTGTCGGTATATTTATTATTTGTTCTTATACCAAATAATGACGAAAGAATAAAAGTAATTGTTTTAATAAAAATGAAATATTTAATATCATCAATATATTAAATGCTATGATTTTTAATATTCTTTTTACTTTTTACTTATTACATTTTTAACCATTATAAAACAATTTTAATAATATATGTTTGAAAAATATTTTTGCTAAAGAAATAATCGACCATTTATAAAAATAGAAATAATTATTCGTTTATTAATTTTAATAAAACAATTTTGTCTTATAAAATAAGTTAATTCAAATAAACACTTGCAGTTTCGAAGTCACAAAAAGGCCAATCACATTGATTGGTTTGATGAGGAATAATTATAATCATAGGTGTATTTTCTGGTTTATCTTACTTCCAATTTTTATTTGTATCACAGTAACGATCATATTTATACCAGAAATGTATTACGGAGTCTTAATTTAATTTATCTTCTGTGGTTGGCACTTGACCCGATATGTTTCCATGTTGGCGAATGAAGTGAGAAAAGGGATTAGAGAGAAGCAGATAGAGACAAGATAGCTGAACATAAAAGGTGAGGTTACGTGAATCTCTTAAAGTAGTGCCACCCCATCACTCTAATTTCCAATGCATCATTGTTGGAACCAGCGCTGCGTTTGGAACTGGGCCTTCTACATTTTTCTGGTGCCACAATCTCACCCAAACTAGAAAAACCTTGTAAGGAGAATCAGAATCACTTGTCTTTTAAGGATGTTGGAAGGAAAAGCTATGGTGAAAGAAACAGACATGCCACTCAAGATGCAGATCCATGCCATGGCCTCCGCTTCTGAGGCCCTTGATCTCTACGATGTTTATGATTGCATCTCTATTGCTGCTCATATAAAAAAGGTGTCTTCCCTCACTTTTTATTTATTTCTCAATTGGGGTGTGGTTTTTATGTTAGTTATTTTGGCTAATTTTATTTTTGGGTGTGATATGTTTCTATTGATAATTTCAGGAATTTGATAGTGCGTATGGGAATGGGTGGCAATGTGTGGTGGGATCCAATTTTGGGTGCTATTTCACCCATTCATCAGGAACTTTCATCTATTTTGCTCTGGAGACCCTTAATTTTCTTATCTTTAAGGGAACACGTTCTTGATTTATGAGATAGAAAAGAGGGTTGTTTCTGATTTTCTTCCATGCAGCAGTGGAAGCGCAATGTATGGATGGCTGCTCAAGTGTCTCCATCGTCTTGTCTCTCTCTCTCTCTCTCAAATGGACCCTTTTCGACCACTCTCGATTCTCCTATGTGCACAACTCTACCAATCCAACTATAATTGAGATGCTGTCTCTGCTTTATGTAATAATAAAATAAATTGTATCAACTTTATTCGTTTCTTTTTCTTTTTCCCAATTTGACAATATTCATTTCTTCTTCGTCGCAAAAATATAATTATGGTTGCAAATAGGATGTCTTCTCTTATTTATAACAAGTGTGTATAATATTTAAAAATTAGATTTACAATTGAAAAATAATACTATTATTTTTAATTTCTAAATAAACAGATAAATAAAAACATTTTTTCTTTCAATATATTATTAAAAAATAATTTAATTTAAATATATTATTTGTGTAAAAAATTTATATTGTTATTTAAATATACGGTATCATGCACGGTAAGCTTGGTGATTTTTTTTATAATAGTTATATTAAAAATATACACAATATGATTTTTATTAGTTTACATAGTAATTTTTTTCCATGGGTAGTGTATAGAAATTAATTTTTAAAAACATATGTAACAAAAAATATCGGATATATTATTATCAAAATTTATTTTTTATGCATTAACAATATAAAATATTTTATTTTATAAATTAATTAAAAATTATCTTAGGTATACTTTTTACAATAATTATTATAAAAATTAATAAATTTATTATATGAGAAATCAGACGGTGTAAAACAACTCAACGAAAAATTGAGTTTCTAAAGTGTAGAGGGCCAAGCTTTAGTAGAATGTTTAATTTAATTTGAAAGAAGTTAAATATTATGGACCAAATATATTATATTTAGTGTTTTAAAGTGTACATTCAAATAACATCAAGTATGAGAAATAACATCAAATATGACAATCAACTAGTGTAAAAAGTTGTTTCAGTTTAATTAATAATTTTAAATTTAAATATTTAACATGTAATAATTGCAACTTTAAATATTTAGTATGTAACAATTGTGTTAAATATTTAAATAAAAAATAACTATATACTGTGCAGTGTATAAAAAAAGTGTACATTCAAATGAATGTTTGGTTTAAGTATCAGAATCATTAAACATTAATTTTTAATAAAATAAAATTTCAATCTTATTTCTTAAGTATTACTTTTCTCTTAAATGATTTATAAAGAAAATTATATAAGTAATTATTCAAATATTAGAAATCATAATAAGTAGTATTCTAAATTTGAAAAATCTACTAAGTTAATCTGGAGTGTTTTGTAAAATATAGAACTAAATTGACGAATATTGAATATTTGAACGATTATTTATATTTTCCTGGACTATAAGAGAGAGTAACAGACTAAATTGAAAATTTATTTATTTGAATTAACCATTTGATAGAATGTGAAGAACATATACAAGGGGTGTTATGGTCTTAAAAACGTGTCCAACGCCAACGGTAGGAGTGTGTGTGATTTATAGATGACCATCCTAAACTTTTGATACCAAAACCAGGTAACTATGGCAACTGTTTTAACTTCCAATTACAAGTATTGTATATTATGTGCAAGGTTAAGATACTGAAATGTTATGTAATCATAAATCTATAATAACCTCCTCAATTAATCCACTTAAAATCATGGTCTCTATTTTATTGACAACTAGTTCAGCCTCATCTGCAGAAAATCCTCGTTTCCAACCCCTCTCCCACACACTATTTATCACTCCATTGCACTTCATGTCTTTCTCCATCATTGCAAACACATTGCCTGCAAAATCTTCTCTGTAAAATTTCAGATTCTCAATGCCATCACGGATTTCTTCAACCAACCTGCCTAAGGATATGTGTAATCTTGAGTTCCCCCCACAAGCTAGCAAGAGAGAACGAAGTACTTGTGACTCTTGAAGGCTCTTACGCTCAGTGAGTTCATATGCACAATCAAAATAAAGCCTCAGATTGGCTGTGACGTAATCAGTTTCATTCTTTTGTGGGGTGTTGGCACAATCCATATCAAGATTGAAGAGCTTCTCTGCATGTCCTATGAATGATGGACTGGTTAAAAGAAAATCTTTCAGCTTAGTCCCCTCTTTATCAGCATTAATGCTATAAGCACTGATGGAATCATTTTCATGTTCAGACTTGAGCACCATAATAATGTCATCGCCTGAACAACTCTTCCTCTGCTTGCATTTTTCTGTCACATCAAAATGCATGTCATGTGATGAAGAATCTTCCAATTCCTAGGTGTAATATTATGATAAAAACAATATAAAGTTCTGACTGAATTAAGTTTTCATAATGGAAAAATATTATTTCAGATGGCACTTACTAGGCTAGAAATATTTTGGACACAATTTCTTCGCTACACTGTGAAACTTGAAATAATTATTTTGATCTACAAGAGGGGCTAAGGCCACAAGACCGAGGAAAAAGAGTCCTTGCACAAATGGAGGGCAGTAGTACAATATTTGGTTTATCATAAATTAGACATTATAATAACTTGTTTTGATATTGTTCAAGAAATTAAGAAGGCATGCTACTTTCATACCTTTGATAATGATAAATACAAAGAAGATGGGTTGGAAATTATGCATAGACTAATGAGATGATGTGAATAGAGTATATAAAGGGATAACAATTCTTATTTTATAAGTTGATTTTTTAAGGTTGAGTTACGTTTAAAGAATATGTATAACTAAGCATTTTTTAATTTTCATTTTAATTCTGTAAGTAATAATAACTTGAGAAACTTACCTCCAATCTTATTTTTGCAGGCATCTGCTTCACACACCATCAGGAGTTCATCTTCTAGTGTAGTGGCAATTCTGATCTGAGTGTTTTTTTTCTTCCCTTTTTCTTGCCTGATTTGTTCAACCTGTGCAGAAGAATTGTAAATTAGGACTCAGATTGAAAGTCTCGCTTCATTCATTGATTAATGATTTTACAATCCAAACACTGTTTTCAACATAGCAGTTCCCATGTTTAGATTACAACACCAATAAAATTACATATATATACAGTAAAAAAGTAAACTTACAGTTACTTTAGCTGGTTCAGGCTCAGCAACAGGGCTTTGGTTCTTCATCTGATTCTTTCTACGTGTTAAGGAATCTACCACAGAAACAAACTTTTAATCTCAATACTAAGGTCCTTGAAATGATTAGTTTTTTGTGATTGTGTGTTAGAGATGGAGATGTTGTTTGAACCTGTGCTATTTAGGAAGGAAATCTCATTCTTGTCAATTCTGGACCTACTTTTTAGCTTCCTCAATTTTGTGGAGGGGATTTCTCGTTGATATTGAGGTCTTGTGACAATTGTAGGTTCTGAGATATCCTTTTCTGGCTGTTTTCTACCAATGGTCCGTACCTTCCATTTTTTATCAATTGTCTCATTTACCTGAGACGTGTGACCAATGTGACAATACAGTTTCACCTTACCTGATGATTCTTCAACAGGATTGTTTCCTTTTGCATCCAGTTTCATAACCTCTTTGCTAAGCCCGTTGGTGGAAGTGGAACCTTTTCTATGTTTGATAGTTTTGGAAGAGGCTATTTCTGCTTTCAGTTTTGTTATGGATAACTCCTTTGAAGGAACTGGCATATGGGTACTTTTTACTGATTCCTGGTAAAGAGTACATTGAGGTTTCATAAGTGCAATGTGAGATAAGTCATCAAACTGCTTGGAATTGGTATCATTGAAATGATGCACATGAAGCTTAGGCTCTTTGACAAATCTCTTCTTCAAAATTCCTTTGAAATGCATGGTGTCAAGAGTTTCCCTCAGGGCTTTTTGTGTTGGATTAACCTTCTCAGCTATAGAATCATTCTTTCTTTCCTTTGTCATATCCATCTCACATACAAGTCTCTTCTGATTCAGGATCTTTTCACCATTCAACTGTTTCTGGTTAAAAGCTGGAAATGATCTTGAGGGGGCTTCTTCTAAACCCATCAACTTGAAAACTAGGCTGCTAGTCCTGACCCCAGAAGATTGACTTGTACTTGTAGAAAAAGTTTCTGAAGCTGAATCCAATCCTTCAGTGGTCATTTTAGGAAACATGTTTTTCCTAACCAAATTTTCCTTAATCACCTTCTTAACTTCCTCTTTGCAATTACTTGAAGAACCACCAGCAGAAGGCTGTGGTCTTTGAAACCCCTTTGGATTACTTTGTTCCCCAAATGGATTAGCCTGTGTTCTACTAGTCATGTCTGCATCAATTCTGTCTCTTACAGGTTTCTTAGTCTCTTTTCTCCTAAAACAAGATACATGTGATGAAGCCCCTTGGAGCTTGCGAAGCATGATTAGAGAATCTTGCAGATCAAAAGCTCCTTTTAAAATACCTTTTGCAATATCTTCAGACTTTCCATCATACACAAGATCTCTGGACCATGAATCTATCATGTCGTTCAAGCTTTGGTCCCCTCCTGAGACCTGTGTGAGCTGCAAAGATGATGGACCAATGAGATTTTCATCGCATCCTTTTGGGACCTTCTTCTCTTCTTTGTATCTTTTGTTGATCAAGCTCTCCAAGTTTTCACTTGTCTTCTGGATTTTTGTCTTGTCCTTCTTTTTGTGAGAACGAGACCTGCATTTCCTGATTGTCCCACATTCTACTACTCCTTTTGAATATTCACATGTCAGAAATGATCTATACATGATTGACTCCTGGTGATATTCTGTCACATAAATTTCATCAACAAATCGAGAAGTTGTTTATTTCTAAATACCAATTCTTAATAACTTTATATAGAATACTTACATGGTCTAGTCCCCTTGAATCTCACAGTTCTACAGCAGACAAAAATAATACCTGTTTGTCCCACTGAAACATAAGCAATTAAGCACTAGAATAATTAGTCCCCATCAACAATGTCATCCAAAATGAAGATATATAAAAAAAACATCAAAAAAGGAAAAAAAAAAAAAAAAAGTCTAGATCATTAACATTTAACACTAAATTTTGTCAACTAAGCTATTTGTATATTTGTCCAACTTGATTCTTGTAGCAAGAATTTATAGACAAGAGAGAGTTTATCTGTGAGTAAATTTGCACTGAAATCATAAGGGATATAACAAGGAAATTATATAAGAAATATGGAAATTTGCCAAATTGAAGAGGGAAAAAAAAAAGGTAACACCGGCTGAAGATTTCAGACAGTAAAAACACAAACTTCTTTCTTTTCTTTTTTTGTGATTCTTCGTATTTCTTTTTTTTCAGACATCAATGGATATAATAGTACTCCTTGTTCTTCATCCTCGTTGTTAATAAAACCTTACATTCCCCGTCAAGGTTTTAAAAAAAGATTTCCAACTACGATTTTAGCTGCAACGACAAAGTTTGAGAGTCACTGTGACCATAATTGTAGCCGTATCAAACACATTTGTTTGTAATTTTTCACAACATCAAAGAAAACAACAAAACCGCATGTTCTTCTTTAAGGAAAAAAACCACATGGAAAACAAAATGCAACATTTAAGCTCAAAAGCACACAAAAGGAATCATGGTTTCATGCATACCTACCCTTTTCTAGCTCTTCATTCTTAGCACAGAGATGCCAGGATCGGCAGAACATGATAAGATGAAAAAGAAAGTCATGAAAACATGGAAAGATGTTATGTTAGTATGGAACCAAGAAGGGTTGTACAAGATTCATCGACGGGAGTAACACACGTGTATGATGAATACATTAACATAATGAAAGTGTTTTTGCATCAGCTGTGAGTTTTCACTTTCCATAACAGAGAGTACACTACAGTTCCTTACTTCCTTTTGATCAAAGATTATGAATGTAATAAATGAGAGATAATAATGGTTTTGGCAGTACACATTTTGCAGAGTGCAAGGAAAGTGGAAAGTGGCACAACACTTTTTGAATAAATTACCATAAAAGGGAGTGTTTACTTTTTGGTCAGTGACATCACATTAGCATACCAAGTATGATTTAATTGGTTGATGAATGATTGTTGGCTTCGTGACATGACTACGCAAGGGTTCAGCCAGCATCAATTGAGTAATGTGAACAACTTTTGATATCCTCAATGCTTGTTTCTTCAATTATTTTTTTAATCAGTTCTTTTAGAAAAATACTTCAAAAAATAATAGTTATATCTTAAAAAAAAAGTCAATTGTTCTTTCAGGGGTTGAACTGTTTCTTTTAAACCAAGCCTTGATGGGGCATTTCGTGCTTCGGTTGAATGATCAAAATTTTCGGTATTGAATAAGTTTGAACTTAAAGGCACTTAACCTCACCTACATTTAACATTGAAAAAAAAAATTCAGATTTCATTTTGTTATTTTTTCTTCTAAGAAGCTTTGAAATATAATTATGCATACTTGGATAAGAGTAATTTTTCATGAGTACGATACTTATAGATACAATCAATAAAAAATAATATTAAGATAATTATAACACTGGTTTTAATATAATAATAATAATAATAATTTTAAAACATTCCAAATTTTTTATTAGTTGTATTTATAAATACTGTCTTTACACAAAAATTACCACCTTAATCGATATCTTAAACATACCTGTTAGTAGGACTTCTTAAAAACACTGATAAGAAAATGAGATAGTTGCATCATTTTGCAGAGTAAGCATTAAGTAAAAACATTTAGCTAAACCTGCCAAGTACCAACCATAAATAGTAGTTCAGTTCCAATTTGCCGGCCTAAGTTCTTTGTCTTAAAATATTACTACTATAACTAGTACTAATTGAGATTTCTTACTACGGTTTGTAGGGTAGGAATTAATTAATTCCGCAAAGTATACTGAAAATAATTAAAAATTAACTAAAAAATTGTCTAAAAATAAACAAAATATAAACTCAATATATCTATCGAAAAGAGCTAAACTCAATACATTCAATAAAAACTCAATAACTCTAAAAATAAATTCAATAAGAAGTCAATAAATTATCTCTTACTAGTAGCTCAATTGGTAAGAGATGAGAATATTTTGTTGTGAGTACCGTTGGATATGTTTGAACCAATTTTTTTTTTATACTTAAAAGCTATTTTTAAATTAAAGATAAAAATAAGAATTTTAAAAAAATAAAAGCTGTTTGTTTGTTTTTATTTTTTTAACTTAAAAGTTCCTTTTAAATTAAAAGTTGTTTGATAAGAACTTTAGAAATTTTATTTTTATTTAAAACTAGTTGTCTCATCCAATAAAAAATATTCTGTAAATTTAATTTAATTTACATAAAATTATTTTATTGATAATAAAATATTAAAATACAAATATTTAAAATAATACTTTTTATAAATAAAATTTATTTTGATGAATAAAAGTTTACTTTAATGATAATATATACAAGTTAACAAAGGAAGCTTATTTTTAAGCTTTTTATTTTTTTCTTTTATAAAACAAGTTTTTTTTTATATATAAACTTTTTTATAGAAGTGTTTGCCTTAGCTTTTCCTTGAGAGGAGAAGAAAAGTTACACACACAAAAAAAAAAAGGGTCAAACGCTGTCTTGATATTTAAGGCACGAGATTATTTCACCTAGTAAACTAATTTTTTGAATTAAATATCTCTTGTGTGCTTAAATTATAACATATTAAGAGTTAACATTTATTTTTAGTCTTCAAGCTTTCAAAACTCCACTACATTTTGTTTGGATAAAAGTTGAAATCAGAGGAAAAGAAATTGAAGTAAAATTTAAGTGAAAATTTGTGTTGTTTAGATGAAAAATTAAGAAAGAAATGGAATAAGATTATTTAAAGAAAAGACTGAAAATTAAACAATCCGTTGGCTAAAGAATAAAAAATATAACGATATTTTGTAACTGTTAACTGCCTGTGAAGGATATATGTTGAACATGAATCTTCGTACTTATGGTCCCACTCGCAAAGGGAAAAAAGAATCTGGCTATTGCTGCTTCTTTTTTTGTGTGTGTGTTTGATGCCATTATCTTGTTCTCTCTATGTTCGATTTTGAATTTGTTTGTTTTGAGGTTGTCATTGTCTTTCTGTAAGTGTATGGATATGGCATACGAATTTTACCCACAACTGTATTGAATTTTGATGCTATTTTTTATTGACTATGTATCTATGAATTTATGATTAATCACAATATGCAAAAAGGAGTATGATTAAAGTGTAGGACTATGATTGAGTTCAATAATATTTTAGAAGTCCCATGCTCGCAAATAATATCAATAATGTTGAGGGAAGGAGGAAGGAGAAAATGAGTGAGCCAGAGAGAACTCTTAGGGATTAGTGGCTTATACATTATGTCAGTCAAACTCTTAGGTAGTGTCATTACTTTACTACTTGCAGATTATTCTTTTTCTCCAAAGTCTAAAACTAAAATCTCCATCCATTTGACTTTCTGCTCTTTTGTTGCACTTGGGACCCCAGTTATAGGCAGTTGGTCCCCAAAGCCTTTACATTTCGGAAATTTTGAGTTAAATGAGCATTTATAATGGCACATGTTCTATATATATCTAAATCCTTATATCATGTTGATATTTCCTACCCAAATTACATTGAAAATAAAAAAGAAGTCTTTCAAAGTGCCTGAAATACAAATATTTTTACAATGTTGGGTTCTTTTATTTATAGAATAAACATTAAAATGGCAAATATAAAGAAGAAGATGGGATATTCGTAAAACATATATGAATACGCAGATGAATAGGGTCAAGTTTTTCATTGAGCTCGTTTTGAACGCCGTAAGAGCCATAAGATGTCACTAGTACTACCATACAAGGATCTCCTATGGCGTCCAACCTTCTGGGTACTCTACACATACAAAGACATTCACAAATCATAAATCTAGGACTAGGACCCAATTTATTTTGCATCATCAATATATAAAACAGGTATAGTAGAGTATAGAGGACACACTTACTTGGAAATGGAATTTAGGATTTGGAACTTTTGTTAACAATGACAAACCGTCCTTAACAGGTGCCACTAAATATTAATGGAAAAGAAAATTTTGTTAGAACCCCAAAAGAAAACTAATTTTTACTGAAGAACAAGATAACTTTATTATAATATGATACCTACCCGTGACCAAATTTTTGTGCCCGTTAAGTGTGGCTGTGGTTGGCTTCAAATTCTGAACTGGAGGCTTATGGGTGTACATAAAGAGTGGCAAATCCTCATATGTCTCCGAAACATGTTTACCTTCTAACTTTGAAGGAACTTCACTTTCAGAATCTCTTCATTAGATTAATAAAATAAAAGTCATAAGTATTATCTAAAATACCTTTCAGTTTCCTAGATGAAGTGGCATATTAAACACGCTCGTTATTGGTTCTAACTTCTGTCGATCAGAAATTGTGTCAAACATACTACGTTGTCAAAAATTAATTATCCCACAAGATTACTTTTTAAGCAAAAACTTATGTTTGTTTTGCATATCTAACATATAATTTTATTTTATTTTACCACGGAGGGCTCTAACATATGATTGTTGCACAAAGGGAACAGCCTCACTTATCAATTATCATATTACATTAGCATGTCTGTGAGGACTCTTTTTTTTTTTTTTAAATATACATTTTATATTATTTTTTTACTTAAATATATTTTTTATCACGTACTTTTTTTTTTTTTGCTGTTATTGAATAAGTTGTCATTACAAAAATTCGTATGTAGCTATGACAATTCTTTGAATTATCTAATTTTTTCTATTAATTTTAGGAAATTTTAATTAACTTAGTTTTTATTTTATTTTATTTTTAAATAAATAAAATTTAAAATATTAGAATGAAATTCATTATCTATTTCATTTTCTAAATTTTAATTAGGATTATTATTTTTGTGTGTTTTAGGTAATAAAGAAAGAGAATTATAACTCTAATGGACCAAGAAGGAAGATAAAAACAATAACACAAAAGATAATTTTAAGAGTTTGAGTCTGTTTCTCTTTGACATGAATTATCTTGTTGTGAATCACTCATATATTATTTATTTCTCTCCTTCTTGTTGGTTATGATTATTTTTGCAGGTTACTACTGGGAGTTGTGGTCCTTGCAATAAAATTATTTCTTTGGTACACCTCTATTATTTTGGCCGTTCTTTTTACTTTTGTATAGTGCCTTTGAACATTACAACTCTAAGAAGTTAATATTGTTACTTTGGAATTATATGAAATAATTTAATATAAAAATAATATGTTTTTCGTGTCTTCATTTGACTATTGAATTACTGTCAACAGATTTTGACATATATTTATCATTTTGAAATGTTAGAACTATATAACAGATTGCAAAAAAACTTTTGATAAATTTAAAACATTATTTATTTTTAAAAATGATGTGTGCATCATTCATGAGTCCAATTTTGGATCATGACATTACGGGTGTCAAAATATTATAAATATTCGTGTGTGAGGTCATTGTCGCATTATTAGATTCTGTGAGTTATAGAGGAATGGAGAGGTACCTTATTACTTTTTTACTGCTTGATCTCTCAAGGGGAGGTGCTGATCATAGAAAGCAATTGAAAAATAAAATAAAAATAAAGCAGGAATTAGATAAATGGAAAACTAACAATGGTACAATGTGATTGATTGGCAAAATTAATAGTCTGTATGATAAGAAGAAAAAAAAAAAAAAGGGTGGCAATGCATGAAATATTTTACTTGGTGATAAATAACGCGAATGAAATCTAGGAGAATGCTCGTTCCATTGCATTTTTGCGAGGGCCAATTTACGAGCATATTGTTCACAAGAGAGAAGTCTCTATGAAGAAACAAATTAGAAAAAATTATATATGATGAGAGTGTGATGATATTTTTAAATGAGAAATGTTATTTGTTGTATAAGTTTAAGATAATTAGTGGAAAGCAATACTAACTTGTTGTAGGCATTGAATTCGTAAGTGAGGTTCAGAAAATGCATTTGTGTGAGAAATAAGGGCATCAAGATTGGCCGAAACGTTTCCAAGATGATCAACAACAGTGACCATGGTCCTGCATATGTACTCTTTTGTGTTCTCCAATACGCTGTAACATTTTCCAATCCCAATTTGTGATGGGTCAACATGTTCACCAACCAAACAAACTCTCTTTAATAAAAATTAGAAAGCACAAGCAAACTATCTAAACAATTTTAAGACGTAACCTCTTCAAACAGCAACTAAAAGACCCCCACCGACCACAATTATTGCAAAACTCTTTACCCACTATATTCAATCTATATTTTCATTTTTTGAGTAATCAATATATAGGACAACCAATCCAAATTAAAAAATAAAAAAAAAAATCAAACCAAAGACTCTTTTACCCAAAGTTATTCAATTCCACTGAATTTATCAATTTTTTAGTTAAGCATGAAAAGGACAAGCAACAAATAATGGACTTTTTTTTTAATATAACGAAGACAACAAATTTGATAAATTATTCAAATCTCTACTTGACCGACCTTAATAAATTTAATTAATGGTCTGATTAATAAATTTTAAATTTTTTTAATAATACAAAAAACAAAATTAAATGCATATCACATATTTTTTTTATTAGGTCATATATTAGTTTAAACACTAAACCAACTACTATATAAATAACTTCATACCTTTTTTTAAAAAAATTACAAAAAATGATTATTTTAAACAATCTAAATAAATAAATTATCTTAAAAATACTTTTTACTTAACAGGTTACAATATGAATGTTATTTCATATAATCAATTTTTAAAAGAATCCAATTTAATGAGTTTGATCACACATAATAAATCAATTTTGTTAAATAATGCAACACATAACCTACTAACATCAATCTAGTGGTAAAAAAAATATATTGTTGCCCTTTTCACTCAATGATGCAACACACATAACTGAATATATAAAAGCCGTATAAAGTTGAGTTAAAACTCTACTTATTAACTGGTAGTGGTATGTTTAACTTAAGTTGTTCATTAGTTGAGTTACAGTAATATATGTTATCTCATCTATTAACATCTATAAAAGCAGCGACAATCCATGTAACTCATATAATAAACTTTAAATCATACATAGGGAAAACTTTTTTCTGCGTAAATAATATCTTAAAATTTCCTCTTTTGCACCTGAAAATTCAATATATATATAGAAGTCCATTTAGACTCAAAAGCAATAACGAAAACTGGATTTTAAGGCCCAATCTGCACCTCAGGGAGACAATTGGAAAAGCCCCTCAGAGTCAAGGGGCCACAGAATACAAAATGTTGTGGTGTTAGCAAATTCTTTACCACTTAAAAACAGCGGAAAAATAAAATAATAATAATAAAAAAAAAGAACAAAAGAAGTGTTTAGCAGGTCAATGACTAAGATCTTGCCACGTGTAATGGCCAACCTTAAGGTGAAAGAATCCAAAAACTGGCAAAAATGGAAGCTAACTTAAGCCAAGTTTAGACTCAGAGCACTTACTCACTCCTCTCTTCACTTTTCGAGAAAGTAGTTTCACAGTGTTCTGCAGCTTTGTGTAGCTGAGACCTTAGTTCTCTCAGCTCCTGCAAGTGCATGAACAAAAGATTGAACTTATAAGAAAAACTAACATATACGCCATTGCTAAGTGTGGATATTTATTAACCTGAAGAGACTTGTCAAACCGCATGCTTTCTTCAACCTCAGCATCAGCTAAAGACTTGAAACTCAACTCCATCATATTGTTATAGCAGTTGAGTTACCTTATCAAAATAATAATGCTCACTTATAAGAGGCTTTTTATGTAATGTGACTTTTGGAGGCTTGTGATATGGTTAAACAAACAAGGTTCCTAGAAAACAGATTCTGCTGCCCATGACCAGCCAGCACACACATTTTAAAGCATCATGACAAATAAACAGTTTCAGTCCCGTGATATTCTGTTTTTTACCATTATGCGCATCTAATTAATTAATAACGCAAAGTAGTGACTCACACCATAATGCAATGACAGACCCTAGTGCCACTTCATTCCTTTAAAAATTGACAATCATGCAACCAACAGTGGCTCATAATTACTAAGCATTTACTACTCAGTGAGATTGTCGTTTGAGTTTTCTCTTAAAAACAAGTCACGAATATGATACATGTCGTTACTAATAATATTTATATTTTGAAAGGCACATGACTTGTTAGAGAGCTTATTGGGTTTGTGGCTTAAACAGCATAGCACATGCACTGTTTCATGTGTGATATATCTATATAATGTGTATCAGATGACAGCTTTTATAATAATCTTAGTTATGGCCTTTCACTTCATACTCTTACTAGATATGTCCCTATATATAACTCGATCCATCATCTGACTGATCCTTGATTTTATAGCAGGTCAGTTATATGCTACCTCCATTTTTATAAGCATAATGGTGAGACATGTGCTGAGGTATATCACTACAAGGAGATGAAAAGGGATTCAAATTTGCAACTTGTTAGATGTTAGACCATATCTTACTCCTTGACCAACTCTTTGGGATTTGGAATGACCCCTCCAAGGAAACCTCAATTGACTAGAACATAGAGAATTAACAGCGCATATGAAGTACTAGGTAGAGGTGTTTTGGTAGAGTAGCAAGATTCGATTATCAACATCACACAGCTACACACAAGTCTTGAAGATGCTACATGCAGATGCCTTCTGCTGTTCAAATTTGATTTAATTATGAGTTGTTAACATGGTATAGAATCATGACAAAAAAAATTTTGAAATTTCAAGCTATTTGATGGCGGTTAAAGATTTATTTTTCACGTATAACACAGCTTATTCTTGTCCCTCGATTGATTCAGGAAGATAAGTAATTTAATATTGTATATTTTTTGGAGCGGGGTTAGAGACACTGTTATAAGTTTTAGTAACACATTTTATGAAGAAAGTTGTTTGTTACAAAAAAAAAAAAAATCAGAATTACCAAATAATATTTTGTCCCATGCGTGAGCAACAATTAAAAGTTTTGAATGGAAAAGTTAATTTTAGATTAGAATTAAGAACTACATCTTATCCTTTGTATATCTCTGCAATATAAAACTATCTTGGAGCTTCACACCAGACCACTCTGATAACTTTCAAGTGTATAGGTAAAGATAATCGACAGGACAAAGGGAATTCTATATCTGAAAATCAATGGTACAACCACCAATCAACTCTGCAGCCTCAATATTAGACAATATCGAGTTATTAGTATCCGAAGATACTGATGTTAAAAATATATCTCTAACATTTTTATACAACTTATGAGATGTTTCCTTTTTTTCTTCGTGGTTGACAAGATTCTGCCGTTGCGACTCTTTAGCAGATGCATTTCTAGTAGTTGATCTTCCACATTCTTCTTTTTGCAAGGGTTTAGAGTCTAATGAAAGAAGGGAAAGCAAGGAGTGTTTAGTATTACATCAAGTTAATTCACCAAATTGATATGTAGAGTTAATTTTTATAAGAATAACTTCATAATTGGCAATAAATAAATATGGCATACATTGAAGTAACTCTTTTCCAATACAAAATACAGAAGTTGGCATCAAGTTGTTAAGCCGTGTTCATGTGCATGGATGCAAAGCAGAAATGCACACAAAAAATAAGTTCTACGGAGGATTTTGAGGTATGTCATTCTGTAATAGACAGGTGTGTATCAGGCTAAATGACACCTTCATGCAACAGACCAACAGTCACTCAAGGGTCACAGCTTGAAAGTTGATAGCATTAGATCAAAGTGACATATGAGGGCACTCAGACAGTTAAATGGACTTTAAGGTAGCATTAGATCAAAGTGTAATATGAGAGCACTCAGTCAATTGAGTAGAGAAGTGACAGTGCATGTTAAAAGAAACGTGCAAAACAAAAGGAGACCTAGAAAATATATATAAAAGAAAGACCATCAAAGTTGCATGAACCATTGCATAGAGGAAGAAACAATCGAGTCATATTAGTGTTTTCTCTTCACCTCAATGTAATCTTTCTGTAAAAAAGGAGAGGAACATAAATTTAGCAAAAGTTCTTGTGTTTCCAATCGTAACCTTTGACTATCTGAAATTCCAAGGCTCCATTTTAAAGTCACATCACAAGCTAGCTAGCTGAGTGTATAGTAGTCCCGATGTACTTGGGTAGCATGTTACGAAGAGTTAATACAAGAAGCATCACTGGATTAGAGTTAAGAAAACCTCTAGAAAAGTATGGAATTCTACTATATACCACGTATTTTGATAATGAGTTTTTTTGCTATTGCTTAAAATTTTATTGTTGAGAACTATTTTTTACTCACAGTCACAGAAATATCAATAGGCCATTTATCGTGAAGTTTATATCATTAATTTCATTGAAACGACAATAATGAAGACAATAAGTTGTTGTAAAACCAACCATGCAAATGTGAACCTGATACAATCCTCAGTAGTGTGCCAGCAAATTACCTTTAGACGTTGTTGAAGAATCCTTGCAAACCGTGTCTAATTTAGCACGGGTAATGCACAGCCATCTTCTTTCTGATTCATAACTAAGTTGTGTTTCAATTGGAATATGCCAGTGGCCTTCCTCTGATTCCTGCTATCACAATTGCCATGTTACATTTCCTTCTTTATTTCTTTCTTTTCTTTACATCTTTAGATTTATAGACAAATACATTTAGTTTGTGTTCAAGTTCCACCATTTTTAACAGTGTAAGAGCTTACCTGAATTACAACAGAACAAGGAGGGGGCATGTGAAACACTGGACTACCGGTATCAGAGAAACTGAAGTGTACCTTAAATTTGGGAGACAGGGATTCCAACATCAGGACAGACTTAAATTATATATCATTTAACCAAAGACTGAAGATTAAGCCTTATTCCATCAAATATATAAAACCAGAATGACAATAAGAACAAAGATCTGATAGAAATTTTTTCTTTCCAAAGAGCTTTGCTCACCTGATGCCTTTCTTTCCACTTGGGGAAAAAGTCATTTCCCAAAAGTTGAAATAGGTGATCTCTCATCTCATCATTGGTAACAAGTAAGCATCTAAATTTTATAGCTGCATACAACCAGTACCTGAAGCACAGGTTAGTAAATGAAGCATGATATACATAATCAGCAGAAATACATAACAAAAAAATTATTAACAATATATTATCTCACTTTGTTCTTACCAATCATCATTTGATCCATAAGGTGTTGCATAGAGTACATTAGCATTATTCCACTTATCAATTAATGTCCTGTTGATTGGCTCGTGCATTTTGTCTCCCTTGATACGCTTATTATGCAAAATAATAAGTGGAAATCTCTTTGAAGGGAGCTTTTGGCATATTTCATTGGCAACAGCATCGATCTAAAGGTTTCACCTCAGAAGAAAATAATCAATAACCATAATAAGCACAACAAGCAGGAAAAAAAAGAAGAGTATTTTCCACATTCAGCAACTTGCCTTGTGTGGCATGAATCTCCGTTGGCCGAAAAGACCTACATTTGCAGCATCTACCACCGCTTCAAAAGGTCCATAGTAGTCAAGCCATTTCTGCAATGCACAATTTGGTATATTCCAAGTTCAACATCATCAATCCATAATGAGATTACAAATATGCATTATACAAGTTTCTTACTTGAAATTTCTGGAAGTTTGAGCCTTTTTCTCTCATTACAGCTAAGGATGCAACTGACTTTGCAAAATTCTCAGTTTCAACAGGATCAAGATCAATAGTGGTCAAGTGCACCCCACAGCATTTGCACACTCCATCCTTTCCAACGGTTGTATGAACAACTTCCCATTTCCCCTTACCCAACCAACCTTGTCCATGCCATCCTCCACCATTATTTTCAATTGCATCCATTATTAATCTCTTATCCCATTTTCTCCTCCCAATTCTTGAAGCCTGTTTGCTGTTAAACCAATCAACAATCAAAGACGCAGTGGTCGGCAATACTTTCCTCACACTACTTCTTAGTTTATGCAACACGTAGTAAACCTTATCACTATTTCCAGCTCCTATGCTCACCCTCAAAAGAGCCTCCAACTCAGGCTCTTCAGGGTAGACACCATGTTCTAGCATGTGCTTTTCAACATCAAATGCCTTATCAATTTCCCCATTAATGGAAAAGGTGGACAAAGCAGGACCATAAGACCTCAACTTAGGACTTATCCCCAAGTCCTTCATCCGCTTCACCATCTGAAAGGCCATGTCACCATCACCCATGGACATGGCCATTCGAGCAACCGCCGTGAACACGGCCTCATTCATTTCAACCTTATCCACACACATATTCTCATACACTTGAAACCCTCTCTGCAGTGCATACTTCTTGACATCCTCACTCACCAATAATCCATCATTTGCATGCTTCTCAGTGGAATCCAAAGCAGAATTTAAGTGAGGATTGGAGGAAACAAGTGCATTAAGAAATCGAGCACCGGTTCCACTTTTAGCTGGTAGAACAACACCAACAGCTGCAGAAGAACAAAGATACAACAAGACTGTGTAGTGGTGCTGGCCCAGTTTGACACCCTCTAACATTGCAGAGTCATACAAGGACAATGCTCCCATAACATCACCTCTTTTAGAACACATGTCAAGAGCATTCTTCAACTTCACTTCTGGGCTATCCTTGTTCTTTTTCTTCGTTGTCTTATTCTTCTTCTTCCTCTTCACTTTTTCACTGACCTCGACACAGACGCTGCTGCTACTACTAGCTTTTGGTTTGAAAGAAGCAGCAGGGATTCTGTTGGAGAACCTTGTGACGGTTTGAAGTAGAGAGTTGAGTGAAGAATATTGAATTGCAGTTAGTTTAGTTTGGATGAAAGTGAGAGTGAAGATGTTGGTTGAAGGGGAAGGTTGATAGACACGACAAAGCTTTGGCTTAGAGAAAGTGAGAGAGTATCCAAGTTGCAGAGTGTTGAGGTTTAGGGTAAAGCCTGCCATGTGTGGATATCATAGCTTATGCCACCCAAACACCCAAGTCATTTCAAATCCTCTATATATAGAAATTTGCTCAAATAAGAATTGAATTTATGTAAAATCAAATCAATTTTTCACATTATTCAAAAATAGAACTAATTTATCTGAATTAAATTAAATTGATTTGATTCATAAATCAATTTCCATACTTGGATTTATTATAAACAAATTGAATTCATTTTATATGGGTCAAATGATTAAACAAATGGCTAAAACATTGATTTAAATTTAATCCATTAATATAAAATATAAGTTTTCACAATTAAAATATAAAATATTTTACATCGTTTCGCGTTTTGTAGATCTTTCTGTCAAACCGAATTGTAACATCAAATCAATTCCCAA
Source organism: Mucuna pruriens (assembly GCA_025330945.1). Classification (NCBI taxonomy): domain Eukaryota; kingdom Viridiplantae; phylum Streptophyta; class Magnoliopsida; order Fabales; family Fabaceae; genus Mucuna; species Mucuna pruriens. The sequence goes on from JAENHJ010000424.1 coordinate 506,821, forward strand.
AATAAATCATTCCAAACACATTAAGATAATCTTTTAACATTTTAAAACACATTATTAAATATGATATCCTTGACGCAAAATTAACCTTTTTAAAACTGATACCTGAGCTGAATCACTAAAGTTGTTCTTATGTAACCTAAGGTTTAAATACAATTCCAGTCTGCGTTATTTCTTTGATTTTGACCCTTATATCTAAAAAAATTAAATTTTATTCTAAGTTTTGATCCACTACTACCTCCATTTACAATGGCGAAAACATTTGTCCAAAGTAGCTAAAGATGACATATGTAATGTGACAAGAACCTGAAATACACGAGGAAAACTGTTTTTCACTTCATAAAAATATTTTGGGAGCTGTTATTCCACTCCCCATTTTTGCTCATGCACCTCCCACCTATTTTTTGTATTTTATAAAATATATTTTTATAAAAACTAATTTTTATAATATATAAAAAAATCACATTACCAAAATTAATTTCCATAACTCCCAAAGTGGAGGTATGAAGAACCAAAAAAGGGGGGTGTAAATAGCAACTCCGAAATATTTTTCCTTTATTTTCTCTTCATATCTCATTTTCTCATTGAAACTTGCGTACCCATTGTCAAAATTGATTTTTTTATTTCATTATATAAAATATACATTGGGATACACTTTAATAAAGTTGATCAACAATGAAATTAATAAAGTTAATTAAAAACTAAAATTTATCAACGTAACTTCAACTTGAGCTCCCCCGTACTAAATTTTTCGAGCATAATATGCTCCTTCAACTAAGCATGATACTAATTTTTCTTTTTTAAAAATGTCATTGTGCTTTAAAGATACCTTAACTACGTACAAGGGGTTGCACATTTGGTAAATTCCGAGTTGTACTTCAAAGCACAAAGAAATTTGCTGCACATGACCGTATCTGGAAGGAGTTCCTCTCAAAACCATTCAACATAAACAACAAACCTTTCTTGGGACACAGCAAATTACAATGCTTGTACATAAACATCAAATTCCAGTGAAAAACTAGTACTAAACAACTGCAGTAAAATGCTATATGAAATTTTTTAACCCGGGACTCAACCGAATAAACAATTTTTATTTTTTAGGATAAAAAAAATCAACCTAATTTTGAAAATCATTCAACTAATATTATATGTAACAAATGCAAAATGGAATTGTAACAAGATTATTACATATAGAAATAAAAGGGTAGGGGTAGGTGTCAACAGCAGGTACCGGTTTAGCATGTCCTAAAGCAACCATCTATTTTGTTCCCATTTCACCTGAGTCAACTATCAAACCAAGGATGCAGAACCTCTCTCTCTTATTAGATGAAATTCATTGGAGTCCAACTACAATATGTGAGTCTCATTCCCATTTGCTACCACTCCTCTACACTACAATATCATATCTGGTTTGACAATGATTTATAAATACCATAGAACTGTAGTAATCATGGAAACTTTAACAAGTATATGGATTAAATCCTCAGATATAATGCACTTTAATGCATTATTAGTTAACAAAAAAGTCACCCGGAGACTGGAAAAACCAAAAAAGATATTCCAGAAATATACGAAGATAAAATGAACCAATCAATACGTACGCAACATCAATTGCACTGCATGTTCCTCAAATATGTGAGATGAAGGATCCTATGTCAATGGCCTCAAAATTACAACAAATGAAAACATCAACATGAGTCTGCCATCCAATGAAAATGCTAACTTGCAGCAACGAACTGCAGACAAATGCTATCATAAAGGCATGGAAATACCTGTAAAATAGACAAATAGAAGCACTGAAATAAGTTCTTGCAGTTCAGTTATTAAATTTGGTGTCTCAAAGTAGATGGAAAAATGAGATTTGTGAAACTATCTTATCAACAATATACGTGAAAAAAACTCCTGATAAATCTACAGTAAGAGCAATACTTACATAAAAGTTAGCTATTTACTCATGCAGGCTACTTCTCTACTTTTAACAAAGTATAAAAGGACACAATGATATTTAATTTTGTTGAGTTATAAAATATACTTTTTATGCAATAATTTAAAATGTATATATTTGTCTTTTTGTGCATTATGTATGGCTAGTTAACAGTTAACACTCATGCCATGGAATTCAGTTCAGCAAATCTTCATTAATAATACCACAATTTATTTTGGAATTTTTAAGTCATAATGCATACAACTATCGTAGTGCTATTTCTATCATATGACTAACAATACCTTTCTACTTTTTTAAGTTTAGCAATTAGCATTAGATCCAAATCTTTCAAAATTTAAAAATAAAGGGTAAATTGAAAATGGTATGACCAATTTACTATATAATTTAGAAGAGCTCCACCCCCCACTTCTCCCTTGGTGTCAGGCTTCAGAAATTCATTTCTGTTGAAAGCATGCCTCATGTTCTCTCACTCCTAAGTAAATTCTATCACAAATATAAATACTTCCAAAATCCAAGTGATGATCATACGGTATATCCTATAAAAATCTTCCATATTGAACAAAGCTCTACTACCTCTAAGTCTCTAACCAACAAGAAGCTAATGGTATGTTCACACAAATCAGCAAATTAAGCATTTTCAGCCATGCCTTCTTGAAAAGACTAATTGAGACCGCCCTACTTATGGCTCAAATTCATAAAGCAACAGAAAACCGAGTTTTAAACCATGTTAACATTATCAAAAGAGCAAGAATGAACACAATACAAGATATTAAATATTAAGTATCCCATTGGAGTAATAGAAAAAGAACACCATCCACAATTGAAGAAACAAACACAATCAACATGCAAAACACAAAAAAGCTATATTAATGTGGTGTGCAGCATGACATTCATTACCACAAATCCCATCTGACATTTCTTAATGTCATGCCACAAGAACATTAATGAATACAGAGAAAAGAACAGACCTTGAGGAACTAATCCCCAACCCAGAGAGTCAATAGACAAGCTTGACACTAATCGAGCTGAAGCCAGCGCGCTATGCAACGGCATCATTGATTCCCAGCTACCCAACTCCACTGGTAACCTAACCAACAAAATTACGAAATTAAAATTAAAATAAACGAATAAATGAATAAACAAAATCACAGAAAATGCCATTTAGGTTTTCAAGAACGAAACTTTAAGGGAAAAAGCGAATCCTTTTTGAGTGAGAGTGATGTGGGTCTCACCGGGAAGTGCGAGAAAGACGTCGCGCAGAGAGAGAAAGAGGATTGAGGTTAAGAGAGAGTGAGGGTTTGGTCAAGTTGTTACGAGCAACAGCCTGTAACCGACACGACAACCTACATAAAACCTTCGACGATGCCATTGTTGTTGTTCTCAAATGCAATGCAACACTGTGAGTGTTAAATGAAACCTTCGCCGCCACTATGCTTTCCCAGAATAATACCACTGCCACGATGCCGTTTCGTCTTTAACATTTCCCGTTATTTTATTTCTCCATCTTTTCTATCGCCGTCATTGTGAAAAACAATTCTAATTATTTAAGACCTTCTATAAATAATAAATTACTTAATAAAAATTATAATTTTATTTATATAAATTATAAAATAATTTAAAATATGAGTGAAAGTCCAGTAAAAAGAAGGACAAGTCATAAAAGGAATAGGAATTTTAGTATACACATTTCGATACCAATATTCTGAATTGGCGTCAACGAGTTACAATTAACAAATAATTGTGCCTTGCTTATAGGCATTTATCCACGGAGGAATATGAAGATGTAGAATTAAAACAACAAAACATTGCATTTTCATATGATCCAAGGAATATATAACAAACACAACAAAACGCTTTAAAGTAAGTTTTGGTCCTACAAATTTCGGATACGGATACGGATACTCTCTGATTATAAAAAACTGAAAAAATTTTCAGTTAAATAAAATTTACCATCCATTACAATTTTTTATATATTAAAATTATTAAATATTAAAATAAAGAAAAGTTTAAGATTTTATCTGGTTGCAAAACTTGAGAAAATCGCCTTCCACAATTTTCACCTTCGATATTTATATATATTTAGGGTGTTCCTAACCAATAGCTTTAAAATACTGGGTAAGGAATTAATGAATGATTTTTTTTTTTATTAAAAATCACATTGGAGTACAATACAAATCAAATAAGAATGTATTAATAATGCTTTTTAATATTTTTATTTTTTATTCTTTAACCAAGTTAACATTTATCTTATATTTAGTTAATTTTTGTTCTTGTTATTAAATATACATCCCTATATTTTTTAAAAAATTAGTTGAGTTTTAATATTTGAGCTTCATATTGCATTTTTATTTTACTAAAAAAATTGATTAAGAGTAAATGATTTTTACTTTTTATGAAAGATTGATCCCTATCATTTAACTTTTTAACGTAAAAGAGAATAGAATTTTAATGAATACAGCATATATGTATTATTGGTGTAAAATTATACATAACAAATTTATTATTAATACCAATAAATTTATTACACGTAATAATTTATAATTAAATAACAATATAAAAATATTTACAATTTCAACACATCTTATTTTTTTATTTTAATTTTTAAAATCATGGGAGAACTTTTTTGAGTTCTTCACAATTATTATTTTTTTTAACAAATTTCTTTGAGATATTACTAATACTAAATATAGACATTTTTCGAAGTAAAAATTTAAATTTTAAATATTAATTCATCACGTTGTAAATAATTAATTTCTTCTATAAACTTAGAATCTCCTCGTCCATCACATGAATTCAAATTATTTATGGTAAGAAAATCATAAACATCACTTATTTTAAATGAAATGTGTATTAATCATAAACAATCATAAAATCTTTAAATTTATACTCAAAATTCTAAAAAAATGTTACTCATTGTTAACACATGTTAAAAAGCTTATTTTTAAAATTTTTGGATTATGAGTATACCTCAAAAGACACAAATTTGCTTCTTTGATGCTGTTCTTCTTTCTTAGAGCATTCCCTAACTCAAATAAAAGAACATTTTTGCTGACAAGAGAGAAAGGGTTGGGCGAAGCTTTAATGTTTCACCAAAGTGTCAAAGAATGTTTGAAAGGGAAAAAAAAAAAAAAAAGAAGAAGAAGAAGAAAGTGAGGAGAGAAGAATGGGTATTTGGGTTCAGTCGACCCTCAGAAGAATGAAACAAAAATGTTTTCGTATATGCTGGATGTGGGTGTTTTATTTATCGCCAAGTTTTTTTTTTTTAACATTAGTTTAAACAATTCATTTTATGTTTAAAATAGTAAAAAACAACAAGATATTATAAGAAAGTATGAAAAATGAATAAAATAATATTGAACAATAATTTTTAATTACTTATAATATTAATATTTGAATGATTTATGTTAAATCTTTAAAATTGGTATTCTAATCTTATAGAGAAAAAAAATTATAATTGAATTATATTTCAAAAATGTGAATTAGTCAATTTAAAAATAGTTTTATTTACTTTTTTCAGCTAACACGTATTTATTTAATTTCACAATATAAGAAAATAATATAATTTTGATCTATTTTTTAATTTATGTAAAATATTATCTTATGCAATAACTGCAGTTGAATTAACCGTTAAGTTAACTACCGACAATAACAGGCTCTTGCCTATTTGGCTTTATATTCAGTGGATGCGTGGTGCAGCGCAAAACAGCGTTCAAAAAAAGAAAGATTCAATGTGCAGTGGATGATGATCTTTACATTACAACATAAGCTCAAACATCGTTTCGTTAATCAGGTAAACTTTTTTTTCTTCTCTTTATCACTCTTTTATATTTTATGTTAAGTAGAATCTTCCTCTATTTGCACCTACTCTCTTCAAGAACAATTCTTTTTATCTTTCGAGTTTTATTTTTCTTCTGAAATTGATTATTTGAATTTCTTTTTGTCCTCTCAGTCATCTTTATATTTTCTTATTGATCACCATGGCCTAATTATGCATTTGATGTTTTAAATTGCAAATTGGGCAAATTAAGATGGTTTAACCCTCCAAGTACAGGTACAGTTCTTGATTCTTGAATTTTATTTCCGCAATTGGTATGCTATTATATATATAGTATATCATTATTTAACATATTATATTATTATATAAAATGTGTTGTTTTATTTATTAAAGGTGGTTTAAATTAGCAGAATAATTCCCCCAATAGTTCAGGGATGTTGCCCGTTTCTTTTGAAAGTCATGTCCTATGGAGATTCAACATTATTGCGACACTGGTTCATCTAAGATACATGGTAAGGAAGTTCAAGTCACAAATTTTTTTCAAGATTTATCTTTAAATTTTCAAGAATTATAAATTATTATGTATGCCATGTGGACAGTATCTTTTAGAGAAAAAAGATTTCAATGTCAAGGTATCTAAATCTTTCAAAATTATGATTATTATAATTATCTTTGCAGCTTCAGGCAAACTATTTTTAGAAGACAACAAGGAATAATAGCAACAAACTTAGGCAATTCTTCTCTTAGAAGGTTTGTTTCTGTTTTATGTGTTATAACAATTATCAATTTCATTTGATATATTAATTGTAGTTTTATTATATTGAGTTTATAAATGTAATAACATGCTTTATTTATTGGCAGGAATTTTTGTCTAACATGGGAAGTGTACAATGAAGTATATTGTTGATGTTTCACCATAAAATTGTCCATTTCTCACAGGTTGTTTTTCTTTTCACTTTCTCAAATTTTATCATTATTTTGTGCAATTTTTTAGTTAATGACTTCTATCTAGGTTAAGGTGTTAGTTTAAGTTGATGTAATACATATAGTTTATCCTTTTGATTATTTATTTAAAACAAATTTGCCATTATACTAGGATGTTTATACTTCTGACTAGTTGTGCATGGGTTCTTGTCACACATGGTTTTTTTGAAGGGTAGATACATCCAACTTAGAAAAGTTTGTGGATGAGCTTCTTTATATGCCCAAAATCTGACTATCAGATTTTTACATGTGCGTGTGAACAAGGTAAGTAACCTCAATTTCTTGGTCGTTTCTTGTTATTATTTTGCATTTATTTTTCTAATATAATCTTTATTTCTTATCCTTATTTTGTCCGTATATTTTTTTTCTAATTAAAGGGTATTAAAAACATTAAAAAATTGCGTGAAAACAAGATAATATCTGTGGTCGCAGCATTATAAATAAAAGAAGAGAGAAAACAATAAATTATCGCGTAACTCTCTAAAGAAATGCCATAATTAACTAAAGCATCAAATCCCAATGATAAAAAAATTTGCGCTTATTTGTTTTTAGCTTTCAATGTATCTCTTTCCCTTTGTCAATTTTATATTTTTATATTAAATATAAATTTAAAAATGATTATTAGACTTATATTTTAAATAAATAAAATACTTGAAGGAATATTATCTCTTATTCCGTACGCCGTATTTTATTTCTTTCTTTAAATTGTACACTTTTATTTTTTAATAAAACATTATCATATTTATAGTTTTTTAAATGTTTTTAACTTCTGATCATTATCAATTATTTTCAAATTGTTACGTATTTCTTACAATTATTATTTTTACATACTACAATTTATTTATATTTTAATAGTTTCATTGTTTTTGAAAATTATGTTTCGATACAATAATATTTCATATATTTTTTTCTTTTTCAACGTTCTCATTTTTTTTTCTTTTCATACATTTTCTTCTTTTTTTTTAAAGATCATCATCTTTACTATATTTTTTCTGTAGTTATTAAACTTCTATTGTTATCAACTTTTTTACTTTTTCAATTTTTTTGAACATTACTTTTTTCAATTTTTTTTAACACTACTTAAATTTCTTTTAACATTCTATTTTTTACTTTTTCAAAATTCTCAACATTACTTTTGTCATTTTCAAAAAATTTAAACAATATTTTAAAAATTTTATGAATTACATTTTAAAAATATGAACATTACTTTTTTACTCTTTCAAAACTTTTTAAACATTACTTTTTCAAATTTATAAAAGCATAGTTTTTTTAAAAAAATTAAACATAACTTTTTTTATTTGTCCAAAACATTACTTTTTTAAAAAAAATTATAACAGTAACTTAATTTTTAAGTAATACATTTCCAAAATTGAACTTTTTTACGCACTTTTTCTTTTTACTTTTCCAAAATTTAAAACATTACTCTGTAATTTTTATAAATATTTAAACATCAACTTTTAAAAAAAATTTAAACATTAATATTTCAAATTTTATGGAATATTACATTTTCAAAAACAATATAAGCACTACTTTTTTACTCTTCTGGAACTTTTTAAATATTTATTTTTTACTTTTTCAAAATATTTTAAACGTTACTTTTTTCTAATAAAAAAGTAAACATTATTTTTTCAATTTTAATACACATTATTTTTTTCAATTTTATGAAGATGTTTTAAAAATATTTTAAACTTTACTTTTTCAATGCTTTTAAAACGTTTTCAAAAAAAATTTAATAAAAACATAATCAAATATTTTAAACAATACTTTTTCCCTTTTCAACATTTTTTAACATTAACTTTTCAATAAAATTATTATTATTATTTTAAACTTTACTTTTTAAAGTTTGATTAGACGTTACATTTGAAAATTTTACAAAGCATACCATTTGAAAATTTTTAAACAGTATTTTTTTTTCAACATTTTATAGACATAATATATTCAATTTTTTAAAGACAGTATTTTATTTTAGAACAATAAATTAAAAAAATTGCTTTTTTTATCACTACATTTTTGTACTTTGAAAAAAATATTAAAGCTACTATTTTACTTTTTTGGAAAACAATTAAATATTATATTTTAAAATTTTATCAAACATTACTTTGAAAAAATATTAAAGTTACTATTTTACTTTTTTGGAAAACAATTAAATATTATATTCTAAAATTTTAGCAAACATTACTTTTTGAAATTATATAAAACAAGAATTTTTTATTTTTATTAAGTAAATTTATTCATTTTAAAACAATACTTTTATCTTTTCAAAAAGTTTGAACATTTTTTTTTCAAAAATTAAAATCATACTTGTATTTTTTTTAATCTCGACATTAATTTTCAAATTTTCGTACTTTTAGAAAAATTTAAACATTAATTTTTTCGTTTCGCAAAAAATTTCAAACGTTACTTTTTTTCAAAAACAAAATTAGTTTTTTTATTTTTCTTAAATATAAATTATTCAATTTTTTAAAACAACACCTTTATCTTTTAATTTTTTTTATTCCTTTATAAAAAAATTTAACTAAGCATTATTTTTTAAATTTTTTCAAAAAAGCTTCAATATTACTCTTGTATTTTTTTTAAAAATTTAAACAATAGCTTTTTAAATTGTATGAAACATTAGTTTTTTTTTTGTATAAAAATAAACATTACTTTTGTCTCCTTTCAAAACTTCTGAAGCATTAATTTTTTACTTTCTCAAAATATTCGAAACATTCACTTTTTCAAAAAATATATTGAATATTATTATTAACTTTTACTTTTCAAATTTTAGAAAGAATAGTTTTTAGAAAAAATTTAAACACTAAAATATTTTATTTGTTCAGAAAATTACTTTTACCAAATTTTTATAAACATAAATTAGTTTAAACAATACTTTAAATTTTACTTTATTTTACTTCTCCGAATATTTGAATCATAATATTAATCGTTACACGTTTAAGTTTTTTAAATCATAGCATTTTGAACAATTTTAAATATTTCTTTTTTCAATTATTTTAAAACATCACACTTTTCAAATTTTCATAAACATAAACATAATTAATTGTTTTAAAACAATACTTTCTACCTTTAAAAAAACATTAACATTATCTTTTTCAATTTTTTTTTTACTTTTTAAAAAATTGTAAACGTTACTTTTTTTTAGTTTTTCAAAATATTCTAAACATTTCTCTTTGTACTTTTTTAAAATTTTCAAGCGTTGCGAGTTTTTAAGTATTTCAAAATATTCTATAATTTTCTTTTTTTCGAAAACAATTACAATTGTTTTTACAAATTTTATTAAACATTACTATTTAAAAGTTTATAAAGCCTTACTTTTTCCAATATTTCTAAAATATAGCATTCTTGTCTTTCCAATTTTTTTTAACATTCCCTTTATAAAAATTAACTTATTTTAAACAGTATTTTTTTTAAAACATTAATCTTTTAAATTGTTTATAACTTCTGTAATTTTTTTAAAACAATACACAAATTTAAACATTACATTTTACTTAACAAATTTTGTGTACTTTTCCAAAATTTTAATATATTATTTTTATACTTTACTTTTTCCATTTTTTATTTTTTTAAACACTAGTTTTTTTTTTTTACTTTCCAAAATTTTGTATCATCATTTTAAACGTTACTTTTTCAAGTGATATTTGACGTTATTTTTTTAAATTCTATAAATCTTACCTTTTAAAAAATTGTAAACATTATATTTTTCAAATTCTTTGAAACATTACTTTTTTCAATTTTTTTTATAAACACATTTAATTTTAACTATTTTATTCATTACTTGTTTGTAAGCATTACTTTTTTCAATTTTTCTTTAATGGAACTTCTTAAAAAAAAATTCAAACAACTACGTTTTTTTATCTTTTTAATTTTTTTAATATTACCTTTTTCAAAAAAAAAATTATCTTTTTAAAAAAGTTTAAACATTGTTTTATACTTTTTCAAGCGTTTTTGAACTCTTATAAATTTTCACAAATTTCTAACAATAATTTCTTAAATTTCATGAGACATTTCAAAAAACAAATGAGAATTACTTTCTTACCCTTTAATTTTTTTTTAAACAATTCTTTTTTACTTTTTCAAAATATTCATAACATTCATGTTTTCAAAAAATATTAAACTTGTATTCTAATTTTATTGCATATTACTTTTTTAACGTTGATGAAGGATAGCTTTTTTTAAGTGTTATTGAGCATAGCATTTTGAAACAAAATTAAAAATTATTTGTTTTCAATTTTTTTAACACATCACTGTTTTGAAATTTTTATAAATATAACATATTCAAATTTTTTAAAAATACTTTTTAACTTTTTAAAAAAAATCATCATTTTGAAAAAAAAAAACTTTTTGTACTTTTCAAAAACATTTAAACATTACTTTTTGTTTAGTTTTTCAAAGTATTCTAAACATTTCTTTATTAATAAATATTAAAAAATTATTTTTAAAATTTTATAAAGCATTACTTTTTTCAATCTTTCTTAATTACAACTTATTCACCATTTTTTAATCAATACTCTTTTACCTTTTCAACTTTTTTTGAATAATACCTTTTATAAAAAAATATTTTAAACATTCTTTTTTTTGTAATTTTTCAGAAAAGAATTCAACATTACTCTTGTATTTTTAAAATTTATAAACAATAATTTATCAAATTTTATGAAACCATTAGTTTTTGATTTAAATATAAACATTACTTTTTCTGCTTTCAAAACTTTGTATGCATCAAGTCCCACCAAAATAAGAAAACTTTGTAACTATTACTTTTTTATTTTCTAAAAATATTTTAAACATTATCTTTTTAAAAATTTCTTAAATATTACTCTTTCAAATTTTACAACGCACAGTTTTTGGGATTTTTTTAAACAGTACATTTTTTTATTTTTCAAAATATGATTTTTTGAAAAAAAAAATCTACATCTTCAAATTTTATAAACAATTTAGCTTTTAAAAAAATTTTGAAAATTTATTTTTTTCTCAAAAAATAATTTTTTTAACCTTGTTATTTGTGCTTGTCCAAAATTTTTAAATATTACTTTTACACTTTTCAAATTTTTTTCAACATTAGGCTTGTAATTTTTCAATAAAAAATTGTTAAACATTACTTCAAATGTTTATATTACTTTTTTGCCCTAGCAAAAGTTTATTGAAATTGATTTTTTTGCTTGTTCTCAATTTTTAATCATAACTCTTAATTTTTAAAGTTTTTGTAAACGTTACTTTTTTTAAAAAAATTTAAATAAATAAGCATTACTTTAACAAATTTCAGGTTTTTTTCTCTATATTTAAACATCGTTTTTTTTACGTCAAATTTTAATTTTTTTTAAACATCATAATTTTTTTATCACCTTTTTTTTTATCATCATAATTTTTTTATCACCTTTTTTTTTATCATCATAATTTTTTTATCATCTTTTTAGTTATTGTCTCTTACCTTACCTATTCATCATTTGCTAACCTTGTAGTTGTAAATTAAAGAATGGTTGAGGTGAAATTTTAATATTAATAATGTTATTCTATTTTTAACTATACATGCGACAAACAATTACTTATATTTCATTTATGACGAAAAATGAAAGATTGAAATAAACTATTTTTAAAATGTGAAGATTAACTAAAACAATTTTGAAGGTGGGAAGTGAAAAATAAAATTGACCTAATTTTGAGCTATGAAAAATATATACAAATCATTTAAATTTTTATCATTATTCACTATGTTGAAACTATAAACAATTTATATTTTTACAGTTTTTCTTTTTAATATTTTTCATTATTATCGAAAATTATGTTATCATACATACAATTTTACATGTTTTTTACAATTGATTTAAATATTACATTTTGACTTCTAGAACCGGTTTAAACATTACTCTTTTACTTCTACTATTGGTTTAAACATTACAAACCTTTTTTACTTTTTCAAAAACTTTAAAACATTACTTTATACTTTTTCCAAAAAAAATATAAATTTCATTTCACAATATTTTTAAACTTTACTTTTTAATTTTTCGGATTTTTTAAAATATAAATCCTTTTCAATTTTTTTAAAAGTACTTTCCTCAAAAAAGTTTAAATATTAATATTTTAAATTTTGTTTTAAACATGACTTTTTAAATGTGACGACTGTGATAGAAAGTACCTTTTATGAACTCAGTTTCTTGCGAGGTGTCAGGCTAGAGGTGACTTTTTGAAAAGCAAGAGAACAATAGACAACTATCTGCTACTACCACTCGCTCGAGAACAATAGACAATTTATATTTTTACAGTTTTTCTTTTTAATATTTTTCATTATTATCGAAAATTATGTAATCATTCATACAATTTTACATGTTTTTTACGATTTGTTTAAATATAACATTTTTACTTCTACAACTGGTTTAAACATTACTCTTTTACTTCTACCATTGGTTTAAACATTACTTTATATTTTTTCCAAAAAAATATAAATTTCAATTTTAATAATCAATACTTTTTAAAAATATTTTTAAACTTTACTTTTTAATTTTTTAGATTTTTTAAAATATAAATCCTTTTCAATTTTTTTAAAAATACTTTCCTCAAAAGGTTTAAATATTAATATTTCAAATTTGTTTTAAACATGACTTTTTAAAACATATAACGACTGGGGTAGAGAGTACCTTTTATGACCTCGGTTTCTCGCGAGGTGTCAGTCTAGAGATGACTTTTTGAAAAGTAAGAGAATAATAAACAATTGCTTGTTAGGACCACTTGCTCGAGGCAGATTAAGGGGTGTGAACTCATTGAGACCGCTTCGTTAGCCTACTTTCGCCATCATTTCCTATTTTCTTCTTTTTATTTTCTTTTTCATTTCTTTTTTTCCTTTTTTATTTTTATTTTGGGGACATGGACAAAATAATGTGTTAACAATCACTTTTTATTTTTTAAGTTTTCTTACATATCAATATTTTATATTTACAATTGGTTTAAACATTACTAATTAACTTTTTAATCTTTTAAAAAATAATTTTTTTTACTTTTTCAAAATTTACAAAAAATCACCTTTTATTTTTAAACATTAATTTTTTTGAAAAATATAAACATTCAAATTTTAATTTTTAATAATGATTAATTTTTCAAAATTTGTTAAACATTTTCAAAATTTTCAGATTTCAAAAACATTTTTGGGTAAATTTTAAAAATTAAAAAAAAATGTCTTTCTTAAAAAAAATTAAAACATTAATATTTCAACTTTTATTGAACATTACTTCAATTTAATTTTACACAATAATTTTTTTACTTTGTCGAAATTTTAAAAACATACTTTATTTTTTTTCAAAATTTTTAAACACCACTTTTTACTTTTTAACTTTTCTTAAATATTACTCTTTTACTTTTACAATTGTTTAAAAATTACTAATTAACTTTTAAAAAATTTTTAAAGAAAATTTTTACTGTTTCAAAATTTTAAACATTATTTATTTTAAATAAATTTAAACACTCAATATTTAATTGTTATAATAATTACTTTTTCAAAATTTAATCCAGTCACACTAACAAATTATTTGGATATGGTGAAATTGGCGGGATGAAATTAGAGACGAGTGAAACAAAACATTTTTCTTAGTTTAAATGATTGAAAAAAGTGGGAGAAATAAATTTTGTATCGTCGGTTTAACTAAAATTATTTTCCACAAATAGATATGAAATTGGATGGAAAGGATTGGTTGTAAATTTTATTTTTATAAGTTCTTAAAAGTCAAATAATTTTTTTTATAATACACAAATATTATACAATAATAATGGGTAAAAATGTCAGATTTTTGTTGTGTTAATCTTATTGTTTTTTATAATACCATTAGTTTTTTGTACTCTCTTTTTTACTCATCCAAATAAACAAAACATTTTTTCCTTCCTATTTCTATTTATTTAAATAACACATTTTTTTTATTATCTTTATTTCCTTCTATTTTTCACTCCTATCTTGTCCGTCTTATTATTTTCCTCGTTATTCAATTCCTTATCAAGCATAGCATTAGTGTAGAAAACAAATTTGAACTAGACTGAACTATTTTGTGACTCTAAAAGGCAAAGCCTTTTCTTTTTAGCCCAATAGGGCCCAAAGCTTGAAACCGACTAACTCGTGCTGAACAGTCCATTTGTCACTTCTCCGTTCCTTTTTTTATAAGTTGTGAATTAGCTGTTCAAAAAATTATAGAAAAAATAAACATTTTTTTTTATGGTGAATATAGTTATTACGCATTAGAATATCTCCATTGCGTATTAGAAACTAATAATTGCATAAATTTTATCTCAGCAAACCCTTGGCAGTTTTTAATGCAAGCTATTGAACGACACAATTGAACCAACCGACGCTTAACTATATTTTTACATAATAAGTGTTTATATGCATTTTATATCATCTAAATTATATATTTCAAATGTTAATTATTCTCAACATATCATCTAATTTAATCAGTTGATGACCTTAGAAATATTTATTTTTAAGAAAATAATCACTTATTTTTTAAAAAGACAAATAAATTGAATCAAACACAATTGATCCAATTATGCTTTCACAATAATGGACTAGATAACACAGTCAATCTCAAGTTAAATGAGTACATGGCTAAAACTTAAATGCTATAAGAATTATATGCAGTACAAGCTATAGAATCAAATTATCAACATTTGGAGAATGTAACTCAACAAACGCACATGCAGAAATTGGATAAAGCTAGATTGTAACAAAACTGCAATTTATAATGCGCTCTAGGTCAAACTGTAAATTCTTTTAATATGAATACAATAATGAATAAAGCAAAAGGAAGGTAAAGGAAAAAAAAAACTCTAGAGAAAGGGGAATTAGGTTACATTGCTTCTTTTATGAAATTACAAGTCTGCAATTTACAAGTTACGTCGAAGCAGAGCAATTAATTCAGATTTTCTATATATGAATGACCGAAGAAAAAGAAGAAAATTGATAACCAAAAAAATTGATCCTAGTTGGTGGGCCTGTGTGCTTCACAGTTGATACCCCCTTCAAAGAGAAGCCATATAATGAAGAATGAAAGTGCCTTTACATTTCAGAGTTCTAGCATACCTTCACACAATATTCTTCTCTGCTCATCTAAGTTAGATAGACTCCTTTCATATCTATTTTTCAACCTTTGGATAAGTTTCCCCATTTTCAGGGAACAAAGATGTAGAAGTGGAGTTGCCCGCAGCTTTGGTGGCAACACCGTTATTAGTGGCTCCCTGCTGATGCGCCGTCTCTATACTGGCATTTCCAGCGCAATTCATGTTTGGGTCCTTTTGACTCTCCAATTCACTTCTGGCTAACGAAGAACACTTTGTTTCTGAAATTTGGAATACAAATTAGCCACTTCAAACAATAAAGTAGGTAATGCAAAAATACACAAGACATAGTATGTTAGTCTGTATAACTATAACTATACATTTCTACTTGAGACAAACAAGGAATCCAGCACTTTCTGACCACGGAAATCAGAAATTTCAAAGCCATTTCAACTGACATAGCCATGTAGTAAAAGCGGGCCTGACAATCATTAAGAAATTAGAAACAGCTGGCTAGTCTGACTATCTGTATTGATGTAAACTTTACGACTATAGAGACAATCATTTTCTATCCATGAGGTCTTCACTTCATGCTCCACAGAACTCACCCATCCTTTACCACAGTTGTAATAAGCAAAAAACAGAAACCCCCGTAACTTTGTGAAGTGAATATTTTTAAAGATTAGGTGTTTAAGCACTAACTCTTGCTGAGGAATCAATGGAATATTATGAACAAATTGGCTCTTAGTGAGAAAAAAAAAATCATATGCAGGGATATGATATAACTAAGGTTTCTAGGAGGAATAAGGTGAGAAGAGGATCAAAGCTCTGCAGGGAAGAAAAAATGAAATCATGAAGAATATTATTGTTGGGGATGTGCAGCTTAATGAAATGGATGACAGTGCCAGAAAGCAAATGAGTCAGAGGAGAATCAGGTGGAGACTGGAGCATAAGGGGTAGTGGAGTGGGGCAGAAAGGGGTAAGAGAGTAACATCAGTCACAAAGACAAATCAACCGATGGAAAATAAACAGTAGTAGTTATTGAGATGTTACTGGAACTTGTCTAAATTGAAAGTTGAGAAGGTCCATTTGTAAGAGTACCAGTGCTAAGAATGGGATTTCATGAAAATTTTGCAAAGAAATTATAACTAGATCAGAGGAAAGTATTAATTTACCATTTATTTCTCCCATAGTGATAACCCTATTGAGAAAATCTCTAAATTTGGTCAATACAATCCTTTCTTGCTCTGCATAGACCTCTGTCATTCCTTGCCCATATGGCGGTTGCAAAGATGTGTTGCAAGCATGTGCCCTTGATCCAACAGGGGAGGCAGCAGTCATGAACATTGTATCTTGCTCATCACACATCAATGCTAAAGTTCCAGGAGACATTGGCCTCCCTTTTGGGACATCAGCACCATCTGAACAAGAATTATCTGGGCTGATTTTATCTGTTTGGTTTGCACTGGAACAATCATCATCAGCTATAGCTTTCTCAACATTAGCTTCCTTTTGGCTTGGTAATTGCTCCTGAGTTGAAGAAGCAAGAGAAGTTTCTGTCTGATCTTCTGCGTGCTTATCCATTAAATTTTTCTGGTCTGTTCATAGTAATAACAATAATTGGTGAGAGAAAATATTAAGGCTGATATCAATCGGGAGATAGCAACTGGAATCATCAATTATGCAGAAAGCTAGAAGTTCCTAGCCCAAAATCTTTACTTCTGTGTGTATGTGTAAACTCATGGACCATGAGTATTAGGGCCTGTTTGGTTTTAGGAAATGTTTTTGTTTCAAATTTCTTTTTTTACTTTAATTACAAATATGCCACGTTGTTTTCACTTGATTTCTTGTTTTAACCATCTCCAATACAAATCTCTGAAAACAAAATAAAGTGAAAACAAGGGTGTTTGTTTTAATTATTATGAATGAAACAGAAAATAGAAACATATGCATTCCCTTAAACCAAATAGTTCTTAGTGTTTTATGAACTGTTTCCTAATCATATTTCTATGGAATAACAGGAAAAATTTAGATGCACTAGAAGGTTACTTATCAAAATAGAGGTTTCTTAGGTGCTAAAATTTTGGGATACCCCAGCATCTTGAGCATTGCACTCTCTCCCACATTTCAAACTCACCAAACATTTAGAGGTACCGTAGAATAAATTCCACTTCAAAATAAACTTTTAATTTATTGCACTTCCTTTTCTGATTTCCTCATTTCCCATAAAGGAAACTATTGTTTGCAGGAATATTACCAATTAAAACAGGTTGAACTCTGTAATTTATTATTTAGCTAACTAAATCCTCAAACTAGTTTGATGGTACATAAACAACATGGTGAGAAGTAAACATTCTAAACCTTAGCGTGATTGAAAATTTGTTTAGTTTTTCATTTTCTGATGCACTTGTGTTGTGTCTAGAGCAACAAATTAGAAAGTTTTATCTGATTTAACAATTCAATTTGTAAGATGCAGAATGAAACCATATATAATGCTCACTCATTATATGGAACAACTCAAATTTTTTAGGATCAGTTTGAGAAAGGGGAAAAATGTGGGAAACAAAAAAATCTATTCTAGGTTAATACCACTCTACTCATACAAGAAGAAAAAGACGACAGTAATGATACTTCCGAAACAAATAACACAATTCATAATTGACAAGTTAACATGTCAATATACCTCTAAATGTCTTAGCGGCTTGTCCAGATACTAGCACCAGAACTGAGCAAAGTTCCTTCAGGTGCTGTGGTTGTATGATGTCTGCTAAAAGTGACCTTCAACAGTAATCAAGTTAATGACTAAATTAAATAAATATATCTTCATTTCATGAATTTAACAAGTCCTACCTGTACATTAATTTTGAAGGACCTAATGTTGCAGGTCCAACACGAGCGCCTGGGATAGGAGACAAGGATGAGGAGGGTGCAGGAACTCTGACATTGTTTGCCTGGTAAACAATAAAAAATATATATATATTAAGACATTACTGTATATAAATCGAGCAATAAAAAAACCCTGAATAGTTTTCACTTTAAATTGCAGTCAGCTAATATAAACTACAACTCATGGATGAGGTTTTTTTTAGATCAGATGTTAAGTCATCATGGTATTGAACCAAAACTTACTACGTCAAAGCTGCAGAACTGATTTGCCTTTATTCAATCGCATATAAAATTACAAGTTAATGTTGTTAAGTGCCACATCAAGCAAATGTGGAAGCTTTATGTGATACTTAAGACATGAAATCCTCTCACTCACAGCGGCTAGTCTTTTGGCATGAACTTTCCGAATGGGCTTGAATCATAATAAATGGTGCTTTCATTGAGAGCCAGTTGAAATGGATGGGGAAACCTAGACATAGAAAAAAGCAACCAAAGAATGGGCTACTCTAAGTGAAACCCTAAACCTGCACCAAAGGGGTCAGACTGACTGGATATCCAGAATGGGCCGTTGTGGACACATGCTTTGGATGAATGTACAATATTATATTATATCCCACACGGCAAATATAGAAGCATAGTGTCAGACTTAGGCCATCAGGCCCTCCTACCCAATAAATTAGCTTTTCAAGATAGGCTTTCCTTGTGGGTTTCAGTCGTACTAGACACATTGTAACAAATCAAAGGGAACATATATCAATTAAATAAAGACTAAATCAAGTTTAAATGCATCTTTCAAGCGTAATTGGAAAATATGAACTCTTAGTGGGAAAACATTACATGATTGTCAATTGTAAAATGCTATGTCAACTAGACTAACTTCTTCTCTCCATTTGCCCAATGATTTCTCAAGTTAAAATAAACCTCTGAACAACTAATGCTATTAAGAAATTTTACCTGTTGTCCCAGCCTGCCAACTGATTGATCCTTGATGGTTGGCCCAAATAAGAGTTCTTGACCTTTTCGTTTCTTTGATATTGGTGGTGATGAATAACCAGAGGAACCAATAGCTCCAGTTATGGCGGCATTGGCTGCCTGCTGAATATATACCATGTTGTTATTTTGATCACCATGGAACAAAGCCTGTCTCTCTTCACTTCCCTCAAAGTTTTTGCAATCCATGCATTTACAATTTTCAGAACAAAGAATGTTGGCTTGGAAGCACTCACAGTACTTCTTGAGACACCCAGATTTTTTACAATGGCACCCCTTGTTGTGCTTTCCCAATATCAAAACTTCCCCAGCGTCCTCCTACATTTGTTTTGAAATTCACCGATAGTCAACAATAGGAAAGTAAAAAAAATTGCAAAATCTTTACCAGTAGTCCGGTACTAGAAAAATTACTAAATTCAGAAAAAAATTCATCTATTTACACTTTTACACTTTAGAGCATATATAAGTGAATTTGTCAGGTATTTTAACAATAGGTTATTGTCATACCAAAACTTTCTACCTTCAAAAGCCAACATCTTTGCAGACACATGGTTGAAAAAAATGTTACTTGCCTGAGTTACTTTTAGTTAGACTGATAGATGATTTATGTTGACTTTCTATCCTTGTGATACTAAATTAAAAGAAAATGCAAATAAGGAAACTAAAAATGAAATGTATTGGTTTTGTTGACACAGCATTTTAGGATATCCAAAAAATGAATTTATCTAAATCATCAACATAGTGACCGGTAGGGGATATTTAATATCAAATGGCATAATTCCATAATTATGGAATAATGAACTTAATGGAACATAAAATACTGCTATGGGAAACAATTACACAAGCAGAAGTAACCTCCCATTATAATGTGGAAAATATCCCTTTTGCATAAAAGTACACAATGAATTTAAAGAAAAAATAACAAAAGACAAATGTCTTTAGCCAGAGGATCAGAATAAAAACAGATGTGGTTCTAGTCAATAAATACAATACCTTAATTTGGTGTTAAGTTAATGGCTAGAATACAAAACATGACACACAACACTAACTGTTACCAAAGCTAAACCAAACACATACCCTGCTATCACGTGGTCCATGAGGGCTGCTTGCAATTTTTGGCCTAAACGCATTTGGATTTCGTTCCAAAGTAGCTTCAACTGCTTCTCGTCTAGCAGCTTCATTTTCCACATTGTTATAACAATTTACACAGTTGCAACCATCACAATATATTCCCGAAGCAAAACACTCACAATATCTGCTCAAGACATTTCGAATGTTAGCTCCATAATGCTTCTCATTGCACCCAACAAGTTGCAAAAGCACAATAACAAGAGCATATAGAGAAAGTCAGAGTATTTCACTTACAGCTTCAAGCATTTTGAATGTTTACAATTGCACTGCTTCTGCTTCTTTGGAGTAGCTTCTTTAATTTCAAAGCCAGGCCTGGATCTCGATTTTGGAGATTCTGGTTTCCTGAATAAAACAAACGTTAATTGAATTCCAAATAACAAAATAAATAACAATCCAAATCAGCAAGCACCTCAGCTGTAAAAAAAATAAAAAATAATACATACTAAATTAACCAAAACCTAATAATAATAATTATTGGTCACTTCTACCTCATTTCCCAGCAACCGAAAGCCGAAACCAGAAAGGAAATTTCGTATAGAAAACTGCACAAACTGTGATTGCAACTCAACTTCCTAACCAACAACCAAACTAGAAGGAAGAATAAATAGAAGGAGAACGATGGTGAAAAGCATGGAAAACTCACCAACCACGAATCAAAACATCGCGCATGCATCAGAAACCCAAACAGAAACATCAAAATCGGAACTTTATTCACGAACTGACAATCCCAGAATTTCCAAAACCAGACATTTAAAAAAAAAAACATTCAATTCCACCTCATTTTTCTCAGAAATCTGAAAAATTGAAGAACTCACCCAACCCTGAGGGAAGCAGGAGGCGGCTGCGGCAAAACCAGCGGCGGCTGTGGCGCCGTCATCCCTCCGAAGGCGGTGAAATCGAGCTGCCTGGCGAGCTTCTTGGCGGGAACATCAGAAGGCAACAGCGCATTTGCAACGGCGTCGTTTGAGACATTCTTGGGAGCGCAATCACTCCCCTCACCTTCACCTTCCCCCATCACCAATAATTTAAAAAAAAAAAAAAAGAAAAACAAAAAAGCAACAACCTCACTCTCTCCACCCACCGATTATCGATAATAACAAGAACAATAATCACCTACGAATTCAACCAAAACTAAGCTCAAATTCACTTGCTTCAGATCCAAACGGCGCGCGACTCTGCGTGCAGCTCTCGAATCAAGACGAGACAATTCGATCGACACAGCACAAGGAAAGAAGAGAAAGGAAAGAAAAGAAAAGAAAAGTCTGCGATTACAGAACAATAGAAGAGGGGCTTCGTGTTTCTTTCTTGGTGATGTTGCGTTGTTGGTGTTCGCCTTCGCCCCCTCTCTTCCTCCCTCTCTCTCCCAAGCTTTTCAAATTCAATTTTCGTAAATATTCAACGGCCGGATCTTGCTTCCATCTCCATCCTGCGCTTCGCGATTAAAGTACCGATCATGCGGCGCAAATTCATAGAACCATCGCTCCTCTTTCCTTCTCCGCCCTCCGATTCAACCACTTCCCTGGTTATCATTCGCACATGCTGGCCACGTGTGCGTTTCTTATCGCCCGCCTCACTTTACATCCCTGGGCTTTACAACATGGGATTCTTTTTTGGGGTTAAACCTAAAATGTAAATAAAGAGAGAATTTGGCGCTAAAATAAAGCTGTCCCACCCGAGTTGTTGACTTCCGAGTGCAAACTTTTTTACGGTTTGTGCCACTTATGAATGCAATTTCAAGCTAACTTCACTATAAACATTGGGAAATTATCAATATTTTTTTCAATTGTAAAATACTATTTTATATTTTTAAAATTTTAATTTCCTTTCCTGAGACGAATGGCAAAATTTGGAATTGAAAAGGAAATGACATGTTTATATTTCTTGTATTTTTCCTGAACTGGTAGCAAACGAATACATAACAAACTTGACTCCACTTGGCAGAAGGGGTAGAGGCTTCTTCTCTATGGTAGCCATATGGGAAAACATGATAAAAAACCATTAAACCCTGTTTATTCCGCATGAAAAGGCTTAAATGGGTTTAAAACTTCAATCGAACTACCCACTAAATTTCAAGCATGTCTATGAAATTGGACCGTAGAAGATACACAACTACGATTAGCCCATTATAGTAAGCGAACATGAGAGTAATTCATTGTAAAAAAAAGTCAAGCCATTCTTCGATTCTTTTTTAGGTGAGGGTTAAAAAGGGCATAATGATCATTCTCCATTTTCAAGTAGTTTGATTAACATGAAGAAAATACTCGCCGCAAAATAACTAACGGATATATACACACCATAATATTTTATTTCAATACAAATTGTTCAAATGTTTTTCAATGAGTTGCTTTGAACTTGAAATGATAGGAAATCAATCTATTCAATTCTAAACTATTCCGGCAAAGAATGTTGTAGATTTTCTGATTGTAGACCATTAAGGTAATAGATTCAATTACTGGTTTGTATTTTAGATCATTTCTTTTAAAGGTTTCCTTTCTTATAACGAATAGTTATATTAAATGAATGGATCTAATAAAATATATGTAACATTTAAGTGATATTTTTTAAAAAATTTCTTATTCTATAATATTTATGGGTTAAAAATTATAAAATTATAATAGAAGTTCCTTAAATAAGAAGTGAGACTTAGAATTTTTTTGTGATTATTAATAAATTTCAACAAGAGAAAATTGATAAGAATGTATTCTAAGCATTTACCTTAATATGTATTGATGCTTAGTCAACTAGATATTAATGAGTTATAATAACACAATATCTCGATGGACAAACCTAAAAGATGAATACAATTCATCACAAAATGATTTTGATGATCATTATAATAATTCACAAAACAAATATAGTTATATATATAAATAACATTACATATTCTATTTAACATCAATAATATACAGACTATGACTAAAATGGGGAAGAAGTGATAATAAAAGAGGTGTTGGGGATGATAATGATCACTCTCAAACCATTTTCTTTTATCGAAGAAATCATTTCTTTTGTAATGTCTACAACTCAATTCATAATCCTTTATAGAAAAATGGTTATGGAAAAATGATCAATTGAAGGACATCAAGTGATGGACGAGCAAGATATGTCATTTAAGTATTGAGATTTTAGAGATAATTTCATTAAAAATAAAACCTATAATGAATGAAAGATATTTTAGAGATAGTTTCATCAAATAGAATGTAAATAATTGAAACCAACACTTATAATTTTTTTGGTTATATTTAAGACTGAAAAATGTACACATTATTTAAGTCTTGAAAATCATTAACCAAAATAATAACATACTAATAATTTATAATTAACCAAATGACCCATAAATTTCTAATCTCAAGAACAACCATATCCCTAACCTCTAATGCATTAGACAAAACTGTTTTGATTAAACTTCAATTTCATGTAAGATTTTTGAAATTGATTTTAATTATATTTGATTCCTAACTTTTATCTTTCAAATTTATTCATTTATTTAAATCTTAATTTTTTAAGTAAATAAATATTTATTTATTTTAAATCAAAAATTACATTTTTAAGTAAAATTAAAGAAGAACAAACATAAATATAAGAAATCTTTGTCAACAACATATATCCATGACTATCTTTAGCCTAAAAGAATACATAGTTCAAGTTTCAAAGCATATTAATAAATTAAATTTTCATTAAAAATACGAATAAAAAATCATCATAAGATAAATGAGGTCTCAATAAATATAAAGGCACAAATCAATAAACACCGAGGTTAAACATAATTTTTATTAGCAAACCAATTCAAATATCCCTTAATAACCTTGAAAACCTAACTCCAATAAAAGGGAAAAGAACGAAATCTCCATGAATACTTATTTGATTGAGTTTCTATCTTGTTTTCTTCGTGTATCCATAGAGCATTAAGAGAGAAAGTCCAAGGAGAGGTGTGATGAGTGAGAAAAATGACGTAATGAATTTCACAATATGAATTAAATAGGAAATTGAGTGGCTCATCCTTCAAAGTCCCCCCAAATTACGAAATATAATAACCATAGTTTGCTCTAGGGCTCACCAAGGACAAGGACGCTTAACACCATCAGGAGCGCCTAATTAACGCCATCACTACCACCCATTCAATGCCCAACGTTATCATTCTTGCTTAAGGCCATACTTTTTTGCTCTTCCCCTATCATTTTTACTCTATTTTTTCCTTCTTTATTACCTCAAAATCAAATGTCCAAATAAAAAACTAAAAATTCTAATTCAATTTATTCTACTGTGATATTATCAATTTATTTTCTTCAGATCAAATTTTGAGTTAAAATAATATAAAAAGGACTTAAATATGTAAAATGAATAAGTTTTGAATTTAATTACTATAATTTTTTATTTTATTTTTCACTCATCTAAAATTTAAAATCATTGTTTTTAATTTTTATAAAATAAGTGAATTTTAATTAAAATATCTATAAAATATATATATTTTTTAATTTTTATTTCTCTAAAATATGAAATTACTATTTTTTATCATTTTCTTTCATTTCAATTTTAAAGATCTATAATTTTTTTTTTAAATATCACATGCAGGCATTATGGAGATCATCCGGTAACTGTCCAGCTCCACTACTATGCTGTAATGCGCTATCGACTACTATGCTTCAAAGGGATCGTCCATTTTTCCGCATTACTTTCATTATTGTCTATTCTCTTTTTATTTTAAATATTTTCTGTTTTTTTCTATATAATCTATTATCAATGTAATTTATTTATTTTCAATTGTGATAAGCAAGAAGCGCACGAGAGAAAGAACTTGACAGAATGGGAGGAGAAATTGCAACAAGAAGAATAGAAGATAGCGAAGGGTAAAAAGTTCTCAATCAAAGAAGCAGGGTCTGGTGAGAATCACAAAATATGCTAGCAGAAAGAGAAGGAACTTGAAGAGTTGATGCAACTGATATAACGTTGAGAACTAAAGATGATGTCAATAATTTCGATTTCTTTTAAGTAAACAATGATCGAATTATGTTGTTTCATTTCTAACCTTTATTATGTGTAAATGATTCACTTCTGCAGGTGTGATTGCATAAGTCCTAATGTCTTAGTATATTTCCTTTAGTGCTCCAAGATTAATGTCTATTAAATAAAATAAGATACAAAATTTATATGCTACTACCACTGCTGTCCTTGGTTAATTAATAGTTTTATCTTTTGGTCTAGAAATTATCAATAATATTGCTAAAAAGACTAGTTAACGTGGATGTAGAATTTGGCAAAGGGAAGCTGAGCAAAACCTATACTTGAGAAGACTAGGAAATTGCTTTAGTTGGCCACATAAGTAAGTTAACATTCTTTTACCCTTTCAGTATGTTTTTTTTCTTGCATCATTCATTGTTGTTGTCTCAGTGTATATAATATAATAGTATTTACATACGTATGTAGAATGAATGAATGATCCCACGGATAAATTTAAGGAACTGGAATAAGGGAGAGCTGAAGTGCAGCAAATTGGATTGGGGATTACCGTTTTGATAGGTAGGAGTTTAGGTAATTTAGTGAAGTGATGGTCCAACCTAAGCTTGATGTTCAATAACACTGCTTTAATTTCAATAAAGGAATTGCAACAAGCTAGACTGGAGGACAAATGTACTTGCTGTAAATTTTGGGAATGCTTTAGCCCTGGCTTAAGAGCCATATAAGTTGTAGGCATCGATTATTAATTTGGTTTCATTTTCTTTTTACTCACTCTCGATTGACATTATGTAATGGCCATAAAGTATGATTCTCTCCACAATGTTTATGCAGTAGCCTGTTTTAGATTAAAAAAAAAGGGATTAACGATTATTAAGTATGGCTTATAAGATATGTTAATCAAGAAGACGTGTGGACATCCAAACTATCATTTTCATTATCCTATTTCTATGTACTGTTAAAGATAATAAGCTATGCCGTGCTTTTCTACGATGAATGATTATAAAATATATAGACAAAAACAGGTAATGGAATTCAAATAAAAAAGGTAATGGAGTTAGTTAATAAGAGGAGACTTAATTATATTCCTCTATTTAATTTGTTTTAAATGTTATAAAAGATATTAAGAAGTTATAAACAATAAATATTTTGAAGTCTAAGTTGACAAAGACCCCTGTTAACATAGCTGGACTGCAGAATATGCCACTTCCCAAAAGTCGGTGTTAATATGATGCTGCATTATGGATATGAATACTCTTGCAGTCAGTTTTTTACTTGTTCATAACACACAAAAAAAAACTATAGTAGATGCTAACATTATATGCGTAAATACGAAAAGATACAAGTCCACGTATTATGTCAACTATCAACTATGAATGTCATGTTAACACAATCCATCATGCTTACTTTTCCAAAAAATTATCCCTTTGTTCACAAGTGAATGTCAAAAAAAAAAAGAAGAGATTTTTCTATTAAAGATTCTCACCGAAGAATTTCCAGCGAAGAGAATAGAAGTTGAAGAAGACAACAGAAAAGGCAAAGGGTGGTTCCAAGAACATGAAGTACCTTGAATTCTTTCAAGGAAACTGTATGGAGAAACCATTACCAGTCCTTGTGATATTGAGAGGGCCAAACTCATCAAAATCAGAATCAGAACCCATTTCATCGAGATAACCCCACCCACCAGGGGAATCCTCATCTAGACCCTTTCTGGTCAGAGGAACTCGCAGCTCAGAAACCGGAACAGGAAGAGGCACTTCACTAAAGTACTTGTCATGAAGAAGCTCCATTGCAGTGGCCCTCTTAGCTGGATCATAACAAACCAGTCTTTTCACCAGAGCCACTTCATCAGGGGATCGATTGGGTAAACAGGCCTCCACACCGGCAGGGTTCTCCACCTTGGTAAACGAGATTATCCCATAATCAGGAAGTTTAGAACAACCAACCCAAGCCCTCTCATCAAGGTTACCTAAAACACCAATGATTCTGCTAAGCTGGTCAATATCAGCAGTTCCAGGAAACAAAGGCTGCAGAGTTAGAAGCTCCGCAAAGATACATCCCAAGGACCACAAATCAACCTCCAAACCATAGTCTCTGGACCCGTAAAGCAACTCAGGAGCCCTAAACCAACGAGTCCCAACGCACGACGTGAAACTACCAAGTTCTTTCTCTTCCTCTTCCTCTTTCCTATCTATCTCACTTGTGGTGCATGTTGCATTTCCATAGTGAGTGTCAGTAATAGTATCCTTATTATCATTGTCATTTAAAACTCTAGAATATTCTTCATGATTATTAGAAGCATCAAATCCAGGCTCCGTGAGAATCCTTGCCTGAGAAAATAGTTCATCAATTCAACTCGGTACATGTAGAATTCAGGTTAGTT
The DNA here is from genome assembly GCA_025330945.1 of Mucuna pruriens. NCBI lineage: Eukaryota > Viridiplantae > Streptophyta > Magnoliopsida > Fabales > Fabaceae > Mucuna > Mucuna pruriens. The sequence continues at coordinate 534,889 of JAENHJ010000424.1, forward strand.
CATCCAGAATCACCAATGAAATAAACTTAATTTTAGACAAATATTCACGTGTTTTATTACACTTTCGATCCCGAATTGATTCTCCATCCATAGTTAATTTTGATTCAAGCAATATTAAATGACTTCTGCACTAGATACTAAAATTACTTTTAAAATAAAAAATCTAAAATATAAATCAAGTCACTTCAAAAGGGTTTTGTGATTGTTGAAAATGAGATGAGATTAATTACCTGTCCGAAATCGGCGATCTTGAGGAGGCCGTGTTCGGAAATTAAGAGATTAGAGGGCTTCAAATCTCGGTGGAGGACCATGTGGCTGTGACAAGCGTCGACGCCGGAGAGAATCTGGATCATCCATCGTTTGAGCTCGCCGACGGGGAGAGGTTGGTTGGCCTTGGCGGCGTCGGCGATGACGGTGGCCAAGTCGGTCTTGAGGAACTCGAGAACGAGGACGGCATCCTCGTCGTCGCGCCAGAAGTACTCGTGCAAAACGACGACGTTTGGGGAGCCTTGGAGGAGTTGCAGGGCGTCGATTTCTCGGAACGCGGACTGGTAGTCGTGGATTTCCTTGAGCGCTACGGTGAGGCCGTCGGAGAGACGACGGCCGCGGTACACGTCGGCGTAAGCCCCTGACCCGACCCGCTCCATCACCTCGTATTTCGCGACTATCTCGGATCGGGTATGGATGCTCCAGCTCTTCGGTGGAGGATCCATCTCACTCACTCACTAACACTCCCAATTTCTCTGTCCTAAACGCTCTTCTCGCTCACCTTTTTTTTTTTTTGTTTTTTTTAAGTATATATATAAAAACTATTCAACCTTCGTCACATGTCACTTTATATGTAGTGTGTGGGCTTTCTTTTTATTTCGTCATCCTCTTTTTTTCACCTTTACTCTATCGCAGTGTAATAAACTGGGTCTAATTTGTTGATAAATTTGTGCTTCTTTCCAATCAAGCTTATTAATGAAATGTGATAGATTTGTTGAAATTATAAGTGAATTACAAAATTTATCTGTAAGTGTTGACGTATTTAGAATCGGTGATTGCCTTAATACCTTTGAATTTGGAAGAGTATCAATATTCTTCCTAGTTGTCTCAATATTTATTTGACACGTGTGTAAAATTTATCCTCATCATTATTATTCATGTGTCTTAATTTATGTTTTATAATAATTAATAAGGGTTTGACCAGTTTTAATTTTTCTTAATGATCCTAAATCATGAGGAGGATAGAGACAAATTGTAACATTAGGAGAGGGAAAGATTGAGAGAGCAAATAGATACAAGAAAGAAAGAACTTAGGATTGAGATTTGAGATGAACACACGAAGAAAAGATTGAGTGCAAAAGGAAGAACATAAAGTATAACTAACTTATTTTAGGAGTAGTTTGTGGACAATGATAGAATTAATGACTATTTTTTGCTCTAGTTTCATTGATTCACTGTCTGAGTTTGTAACCGAACTCTTGTATTGGGACTTTCCTCCTTTGGGCTGGTTTTTATTAAGAATTCTTTAGCATGAAAGGTGTGGTTGCCTTATTGATTTGATTTAATGTGTTTTACTAAATGCATTTCAATTGTTCGACGAAAAGCTTGACCTGCTGAACTTTTCATGTTTTGTGTATATTGTTGATATTGGAATATTTCGAAGGATAACATGTCTTTTATGCATCCCTAGTTTATTTATTGAGAGCATAATTCATGGGCAATATTGGTATTCCTTCTAAATATAAGTTAGGTTTGGTCATGTACTTGTATTGTATGACATAAGGAATAAGAAACGAACCTAAAATGCTTATTAACCTTCAATTGGTCAGGCGTCAAGTTTTGAATTTAACTTCTTACGCCATTTGGATTCTTTAATCAATTTCTTTTTTAGAGAAAAAAATCTCACATAAAAAAATTGTATACTTTGAGTTTGAATGTAACGTTACTTCAAGCACAATGTCTTAGTACGCTCAAACTTGTCTTGCATATGGGAGGTTTTGAAATTTTCATGACGAAACTACGACCTTTGGATAAATTTTATACAAATGTCTAATAGTTTCCTTAAAAATAACAAAGTAAGTCTTGTAACTTGTAAGGGGTGTCAACATAATTCTTCAATTAAGGAAGGTGATAATGTAATTAACGTTAACATGAAGAAAGGCTAGTAAAATTATTCCTAAATAATTTGATTCATGAAAGTGACACCTTTGTTAGATGTTGTCTCCAAAACTGACACCCTGAATAGATTTAGTAATTGTATTGATGTGAATAAACCAGTTTCTAAATGAATCAATTTTGTAATAAATAATATTAGAGTGCGTGCATAAAGAATTGATAATTTAATTGTTTAATCATCATATTTATTTTAAACGGGAGATCGATAGAATTTATATTTTTTAATTTAATGTGAGGTTATAAATGGTTTAATTAAGTCATTTTTTGAGCTATAAAAAAGATGTAATATAACTTAATATTAATAGTAGAAAAGGTTCGAGATTTGTGTTCTTACGACAAGAATAAAGTTCGATTATTCACTTGTACATAAGTAAAACGGGTCAACCTTAACTAAATGAAAAATAAATTCTCATAATTTACCAGCACATTTACCCATAATGAAACATCAATAAATAATAAATTTTAATTATGATTCAAAATATACTAAGTCACAAAATTGTCCCTTTTATTTATATATCAAGAGATCATTAAAGATCAAGTTAAGAAAGAATCATACAATTAGGATTTTTTGTTTGTATTAACTTTGATTATTACAAGTTTATTGTATCACCAAGATATTAATAATTATGGATCATATATTTTTTTAATCTTTAATAACATGATATGCAGTAGATTTAGGACTTTTAATGTATTATTCTAAGGCATATATCTATATTTTTTTTATTTCTGAATATAGAATAAATAATATTAAATTAAGAATTTAATTCAAAATAAGACACCACGCACTTTGAATGTTTAACGTAAAAAAAAGCCACAAATTTTCTTTTTTAATATTTAATTGTTAAATTTATACTTTATAAAAAATAAAACAGATTTAATATGGTTTTAATTCTAGGATATATATATATATATATATATATATATATATATAAGCTAAAAATAGTTTGAAATGATGGAGAGAGAATTTTTTTTAAGTGTGGAGGTAAAGAAATAAATTTTTTTAATCTTATTTTTAATTTATGTTTTTTATTTAATTGAAAATAATAATTTTAAGTCAGGATATTATCACATATTTATTTTATTTTTTATACATTACAATGAGTTAAAAATTTATTTAATATAAATTTACAAATATAACATATTAAAAGAAAAAAAAACTAAATGTACTTATAATTATATTTCATATTTTAATTTAAATAAAAAATATTATATTAAAGATAATAGTTTAAATTATTTATAAAAATGACATAAAATAATATAAAAAATTACCACGCATTTATATAATTTTTATTTTTACATTAAAGGTACTAGTAAAATATAGAAGAGAATCCATTTATTTCTTTTGTTGTTTTCCCCCTTATTTTGCATTTACCTGTCTCTCTCTGGTGTGAATTTTGTGTCAACATCTTCATCCCAATATTTAATATCCTGAGTACTCCCATAAGCCTTGCTCCATATGAAGAAGCATGGCAAATGAACCAAATTTAGAATGAAGAGGAGCCCATAGTAGTAATCATAGTGCCCTCTATTGATATTTGATGCTAACCAACTAGCTTCTCCTCCTCTCTTTGTACCATCTTTCACAACCTTGACAACGAGGCTTCCCACCAAGTTCCCCATCCCAAAGCCAAGGGTTAATAGGGAAGTAGCAACACTTGACATTGTTTTAGGAAGCTGAGAGTAATAAAACTCTATTTGTCCAATGGTATTCAAACCCTGTGCAAGACCATAGAGGCAGTACTGGGGCACCAACCACATAGCAGACATTTTGACCACTCCTTTGGGGTTGTCTATAAACCCTTCTCTTATGGCTTCATTTCTTCTTTTCCTCTCTACCAATGCTGCCACTAGAGTGGCTAAGCACGAGATCACTAGCCCAATTCCCATTCGTTGCTTAACGGTGAGTCCTCCCCTCTTTTTGAACAAGGAAATGAGAATGCGATCATACACAATCACCCATATTGTCAAAGTGAGGATCATGAATGCACTGAAGCTCGTGGGTGGGATGTTCCTATGGAACACCACCCTATCCATGGTGCCTGCTTGGACCACAGAAAAAGATTGTTGACTAATGGTAGTAGCAAGTATGATGCCAGTGGACCAAATGGGAAGGACTTTGATTATGGCTTTCAATTCCTCTACTTGTCTTACTGTACACAAACTCCATGGGTCAATGGGCATCCCATTACAGTCCAAATCTTTCTCTCTGTTCTTTATTATGCAAGACTTGTTCAAGAACCTAGCTAGGCGAGGAGAATCAAATACTGAATTAACTTACACAAAATAAGCCTTGTAATTAATAATCTAACACTACGTATTGTTTTGTGACTCTCTGCATGAGCTATTTACTCAAAATATTTACCCTAAAATACAAAACATTTTAGTCTTTAAAAAGGACTAATATAGCCCATAGTTGTTGATTTTTTAAAGATTATTTTTAAGGACAAACCTTTTTTATGGACACAGAGAGATACATGTGATATGACAATCGGTACATGTGTATATATAATATATATATATACCTTGCTTTGAGTGTTGGTTGAACAAGATTAGAACCATGGCGGAAATACCAAATGTGGGAGTTGTTAGGAGGCAGGGATAAGTGTCTGTTTTTCCATGCTGCTACAATGACTTGGGCGAAGCCAGTGATTAAGCTCTTGTTTGGTTTCACTTTCACGTACATGGAAGAACCCAAGAAAAACATGATGGCAGAAAATGACATAATCCCCACAGAAATCCCAAAACCCACAACCCAGCCTGCTTTAACTTGGATGTACACTATAAATATCATTGAAACCGCTATTGAAACGCTAACCGAAACATAATACCAATTGAAGAAGCTCTTCATGACCCTCTCGTTTTGTGGATTTTCAGGGTTGTTGATTTGATCAGCAGTGAAGGCTAAGGTACACGACCTAAAGCCAGCAGCTCCAAGAGCCATGAGAACAAGGGAAGTGAAAAGAATCGCTAGTTGCAGTACTGTTGGATTTGCACAAGCTTCTACGTCACATTCAGGCCTTGCATACCTAATAATAGCAGTCAGCCACAACACAACCAAGCCCTGCAATCAACATACAAACCACCAACACCTAAGAAATTCAAGACAATTTATATGTTATTTTCATAAGTTATTCTCTAAAGCTTGTTCAAATAAGTTCAAAATCACTTATCAACATATTATAACTTATTTTTATCAGTTTATTTCAAACACAGACTTAAGGAGTTAATTTTAATCCTCATTGAAGGACGCTGTAGGAGTATAGTAGTATTAACTTACAACAAGGTGGATGATCGTTCCCAATGCAATAACACGAAATCGTCCAAGGCAAGAATCAGAAAGGAAAGCAACAAAGATAGGCAAAAAATTGGTCAAGGCGTTCCACAGGAATATTACAATAGCTCCTGTTGCAGGGTCAAAATGATACTCCTGTAGCAGGTACAAAATCATGTTCACACGGAGCCCAAACATTGCAACCTTTTCAAATATCTCGTTTGCTAAAACCAGAAAAAAACAAGTTGGAAATCACAACTTGGTTAGAACTTATGATATATATATACTTCACTAACAGTAACACGATGTTGTGCCAAAAGAAAAACCATGACATTTAATGTATAAATGAAATCAATGAAAGGGGTCTCGACATATATTTGATGTACGCAAAGAAAAGAGTCATCACCTATGATTAAGGGAATGGTTCTGTAACCACCCTTTTTCCTTTCAACAAGTTCGGTGGCTTTCTTTTGCTCCATTGACATCTCAATTTTTCTTCTGCGCGATACCCATGAAATGTTACACACAAAATATAATTGAAGCTAGTTACTACAATTAATAGAAGAACTTTGTTTTATAGACACATATGGATTAAAGCTCTTTTTTCCCACATATAATATCGAATGAGATAAGTTGTATCATTGTATATCCCTAAAAATATGCCTGAGAATCTGTCAAATAAAAAATATATTAAGTACAATTATATCAGATATGTACTTGATAATAGGCTAATTATGGAACATGAACACTATATATTCGTTTGTTAAGTGCGATAATTTCCTTTTGTGAGGTGTGTGTTTCTTGCTGTGATTGTGCTTTCCTTGTTGTTAGTTTGGTCAAGGGATCAAAATGCTCGTGTGTGTGTACCTGCATAAAGTTTCAAAGCAAATTCCAATTATTTCTTAACTTGATTCAGTAATAACTCCCACGGCTGTGAGAACTTAATATATAAATTAAAGGATTTTAGCATCTAATTGATCTTAAATCGGAATCTGCCATCCACCTTAAACTAGCTTGAAGTGAAAGAATACGTTATTGTACTATATAATAATCGAAATTGCTATTTCTTACGAAATTTTTGCATGAAACCTAATGCACCAATTACCTGTCTTTAATTCATTATTCCGTGTGTTTTATACTCAAACGATTTCGTACTAAATAGAACTACTGCCATATATCATAATGTGACTCAGTGGAACGTAAAGGTTATTTAAGTGTCGATGACGGATCAAAGGTTCCAAAGGGTGAAGGAAAAATAAATTAATTTATATCATTTTTTCAAGCATTTTTTAGCTGGCTTTGTTTTTTAACTGTCCGTTTGATTTAAAATTTGATAAAAATAATTTTGATGAAATTGATTTTAAATATTGAAACATGTACATGTTTAAATTAATTTTGATTGAAAATTGAGGGAAAATTTAATTTTTTTAATTTCGAAATAAATTGAGGTTAAATTTGGTCTCCTCGGTGTAAGGAAAGCTTCACGTAGTCTCTAAGTCACGTATATGCCAACCTTGTTCAAAGATCCACGGGTTATATTTGTGGAAACAGAAGTTACATGTATACAAAAAGGTTATATATACCAGAAATTTAAATTCACATACTTAAAAGTATACAAATATTTCTTTCACGCCTTTCAAATTTTATTGATTTGAATTAATTAAAATACTTTTGCCATCTTAATAATGAACTTAAAATTAACATCGAATACATTTTTTTCTTTACATATTTATTTAGTTTAAAAGAGTCAAATTCCTTTTCTCTCCTTAATATAAAAATGAGGTGATGTGAAGTTATTATATATTTTTATTTTTTAAAGTAAATTATTGATTCTGAGGTTAAAAAAGGAAAGAGAAAAAATGACCGATGAAAATGAAAACTCGATAACAAATTTTTCTTTCTAAACACAACATTGTTGTGAAAATTCATTCATATATCCAAAAGTATCAAAAGTTTTACTATCTAATAGCTAGCATAAAGAGCTTATCTTTTAAAAAGTGGACATCCCTTTATTTTGATGTCTTAATATATGCCTGCGTTTGTTAAAGTGGACATTTTTTTTAAGGAGTGTCTTAGTAAAGTTATATATCAAATGTATTTTACCATAATTATAGTCCTAAAATATTATTTTTAACTATTAAGATACAATTTAGTAGCATAATGACAGAAGTTATAACTTGTTATTGTACAACATATTCTCTAACACACATGGAAGATTATCTTACCAGAATTATTTTTTTAGGTGAGAATCAGAATAATTAATCTTGATATTTAAATTTAAATAAAAAATTGAGATTAAAATTCATTTAGATATTCACTTAAATGGTAATGGTACCCCACCATCGTTATTATCGTTCCTACCACCACTGTCATTGATGATAGTGACGGTAATGGTGTCGATGGTAAACACATAGTATTATTATCATTGCCACAACTATCACTATTAGTGTTATTAATTATTATTGTTTTTGTTATCATCTTTGTCGCTCATTGTTGTTATTACCGTCAGTAATCACAAGAACAACGATAGTAAAGGTTAGAGTAAAATTCATCATTTTAATTCTTACTTTAGAAAGTTATTCTCATGTTATAAATCATATATAATTAAAGTTACTTATTTTAATAATTTTTATGTATATTAAATTTTATTAATATAAAATATATTTAATGTCTTTCTTGAAAAAGATACTCATGTAACAAAATGTATGTTTTTTTTTAATGAAGATCGAAAAAATTGGCAACAAATGAAAATTCAAGATAAAATGAAGGAAATAATTTATTTTATCCTCAAAAGAAAAAATAATAATTTTTGCTTATGAACCAGAAGGAGATAAATTGAATGCTTCTTTCCTATAAAGGTTTCCCTAAAAATTTTGCTATGTGGATTGCTTAGTTTGTACATTTATGGATTGTGTTAATTTTTTTTTATCGGTGACTGTGTTCATTTTTATACATATCTAATGAATATGTATAAAAAGTTCAATTTGCAAAATAAGATAATAAAAAATAAATAATTGAGCTCATGTTGACCCAGTATGGTAATAAAGAACAACAAGTGACAAAAGTGGATTGATTTTGACATTCTTCCCCTCGCACCCTTTCTTCCTCTTGCTCTTTTTTCCTTTTCCATCTCATTTCCACTTTCTCCCTCTTCTCTTCCTTTCCCATCATCTCACTACACATCGTTATCTCTCTTCCGTCAACCACACACATTACTTGATCATTGAGGAGTGCGAAACTTATACCCAATCGTATTTAAAAAAAAAAAATGGTGAAAACAAGTTTTTGTTGCTATTATTTTCGATCAACACAATGGAAACTTATTTATATTATTGAAAAATAACAACAAAAACTTGTTTCTATCGTTAAAAAATAACACAATATAAACATGTTTATGTTGTATACCATAAACTGACACCTTATTTCTATTTAAAAGTTTTGTTCCTATTTTTTTTACAAATGCTGCTAAAAAAATTGAATAAAATATAAATAAAAGTGAATAAAAGTGAGTATTTGCAAGTGAAAAAATATTTTTTCGTGAAAATAAAAAGAATAAATATTAACTATTAGATTATATCATCAATAATCAAAAGTCACATGAATCTTTTAAGTTATAATATGATTTTTAATCTTAAATGTTCATGAATGATTATATAACCTAAATTTAAACTAATTTTAAATTCAGATGAACTTTCAAAATGATTTAAAATTATTTTTTGCATAAATTAATTTAAAATTTTTTTAATTAACTTTTAAAAAAATTAATTTTAACTTATACATATAAAAAAAATCTTAATTAATTTTAACCTCCCTAACCCTACCACATTAGCATGTATATCAGATATAGTATGAGCATAAAAATTTCATTGCAAATGAGAAAAAAAGTTAAAAAAAAAAATCCTGTAGACATAATTGAAATTTGAAAAATTAAAAATACAATTAAGTTTTTATATTTAAATTAATGAAATTATAGCGTATATAAGGATTTAATTACAAAATTTAAAGACTTTTTAAAGTATTTTTTATTATAAGATCTTAATTAAAAATTCTAAAAAATTATATGGACCAACAGATCAATCTAACCTAAAATGTATTACGACCAGTTGGAAATAAGTCATTTAAAGTTGTCCATTGGCTAAATGGAGGAAAAGAAATGTTATACATAAATAAATTCTAGTTTAGGAAAGAATTATATATTTCAAGTTTTTCTGCTGTAATAAATTAGTCATCTAAATTAAAATATTTAACAGTTCGTGCTTAAGGTGATAACATTGCGCTTGCGTGCACAATTTGTTTAAATTTACTGTTCAATATTTGATCGTGGAATTTATACTTATGTAAAATAAATTTTATTGATATAATATATCTAAATACACTTTGTTGATTGACATATTATCATGCGATGCACGGTTCCAAGTAGAAGTGAAATATACAAGAGAAATTGTTTTTAGCCTCTTCATTTTTTACCTGATGTAAATTTTGCGTCAACTTCTTCATCCCAATTTTTGATATCTTGAGTACTCCCATAAGCCTTACTACATATGAAGAAGAATAACAAATTAACCAAATTGAGAAGGAGAAGGAATGCATAGTAGTAATCATAGTGGCCTCTGTTGATATTTGAAGCTAGCCAACTAGGTTGTCCTCCTCTCTTGCTCCCATCTTTGACAACCTTGACAATAAGGCTTCCAACCAGGCTTCCAACCCCAAAGCCAAAGGTGCATAGGGAAATAGCAATGCTTGACATTGTCTTAGGAAACTGATAGTAAAAGAACTCTAATTGTCCAATGATATTAAAACCCTCAGCTAAACCATAGAGGCAGTACTGAGGCACCAACCACATAGCAGACATGTTGACAACTCCTTTGGGGTTATCTATAAAGCCTTCCCTTATGGCTTCATTTCTTCTCTTATTCTCTACCAATGCTGCCACTGCAGTGGCCAAGCATGAGATCACCATCCCAATTCCCATTCTTTGCCTAACGCTGAGTCCTCGCCCATTAGGGAACAAGGGAACTAGAATGCGATCATACACAATCACCCATATTGTCAAACTGATGATTGTAAATGCACCGAAGCTCGTCGATGGGATGTTCATATGGAACACCACCCTGTTCATGGTGCCTGCTTGGACCACAGAAAATGATTGTTGGCTTATGGTAGTAGCAAGTATGATGCAAGTCGACCAAATGGGAAGGACTTTGATTATAACTTTCAACTCCTCTACTTGTCTCACTGTACACAAACTCCATGGGTCAATAGGCATTCCATCACAGTCCAAATCGTTCTCTCTGTTCTTCATTATGCAAGCCTTGTTCAAGAACCTAGGAAAGGAGAATTAAATATTCAATTAATAAGCCTTGTCTAACACTACACAATGGGGACTCCATCATTGTATGTTTTTTTTTTTTTTAAATTTTGTGTCTAGGAGTGAATCCAAACTCACATGTTAGTTTTTAAAGAGTAATAAAAATGGCTTCCACGTTTACAATATTTTTTATATTACACCCATCTTTTAATATAATTTTTTTATTTAATTTATATTTACTAAGAAAGTTAGTTAATTTATTTAATAACATTAAATTTATTAATAATTTATATTATTTTTTTAAAATTATTATTAAATTAAATTATTGACTCTCATTATCTCACTCCCTCCACTTAATTATTTTCTACCTAATTAAATTAATTAATATGTGATGATCATCTTTTGTAATTTTATCTTACTAGTTTATCATATTTATTGTAAAATAATTAAAGATAATTTAGTCAAAAATAAATAATGGAAGAGATTATTTAAAAAGAATCTCATAAAAAATAATATCATAAAAAGTAACAAATAAATTTTAAAAAATGTCTTATATAGAGACAAAGATAGTATATTTTTAAGGTAATTATTATTAAAATTAATAAATATAATATATATAACAAATTATAATTAGATAATAGATTAATAATATATATATATATTTTAAATAACAAATGTTAGTTGTATTAACCCTAAAACACGAAACATTTTAATTTATATAGCCCATAATTGTTGACTATTTAGTTGATAAACTATTTGAGAATTTTTATTTAAGTCTTTAAATTAAAATAAAATTTGTAATTAAATATTTGATTTTGTAAAATTTTGTAATTAGATGTTTAATCTTGAAATTTGAAAAAAAAAAAAGAAAATTTATGGTGAGGAGTGAGGAGATAAGTTGTGATATGGGCATTGGTAGGTACCTGGCCTTGGGTGTTGGTTGAATAAGATTGGAGGCATTGCGGAAATACCAAACGTGAGAGTTGTTGGGAGGCAGTGATAAGTGTCTGTTTTTCCATGCCGCCACTATGACTTGGGCGAAGCCAGTGAGCAAGCTCTTGTTTGGTTTCACTTTGACATATATGGAAGAACCCAAGAAAAACATTACTGCAGAAAATGTCATGAGCCCCACTGGAATCCCAAAACCCACTACCCATCCTGCTTTAACTTGAATGTACACTATAAATATCACTGATATCGCTACTGATACGCCAACCGAGACATAGTACCAATTGAAGAAGCTCTTCATGCTCCTCGCATTTTTTAGGTTTTCTGGGTTGTTGATTTGATCAGCAGTAAAGGCTAAGGTACACGGCCTGATGCCACCAGCTCCAATTGCCATCAGACCAAGGGAAGAGAAAAGAAACACCAGTTGTCCTACTGTTGGATTTTCACATGCTTCTGCATCACATTCGGGTCTTGCATCCCTAATAATAGCTGTCAGCCACAACACAACTAAGCCCTGTAATCAACATGTAACAATTAGGTTTATCTATTACTTGTTTATAAAAATTAGGTTAAATTATTTTAATATAAGTTGTAAGCTGTTTACCTAAGCTATCTTGAAAATTTTATTGAAATAAGTTCAAAACAGTATATAGACATATATATATATATTGTAAGTTATTCTTATAAGATTTGTTATGTCATTAGATAAATCTAAAAAGGTGTAAATAAGTTGTTCCAAATGTATTATAAGGAGTTGATTTTAATGCTTATTGAAGTATGCTGTGGGAGTATAGTAGTATTAGCTTACAACAAGCTCGATGACTGTTCCAAATGCAATAACACGAAATCTTCCAAGGCAAGAATCAGAAAGGAAGGCACCAAACATGGGCAGAGAACAGGAGAAGGCGTTCCACAGAAATATTATAATAGCTCCTGTTGCAGGGTCAAAATGATACTCTTGTAGCAGGTACAAAATCATGTTCACATGGAGCCCCACATTTGCAACCTTTTCAAATGTCTCGTTTGCTAAAACCAGATAAAAGCAAGTTGGAAATCACAATCTGGTTAGAACTTCTCATATATACTCCCCATATATTTGATGTATGCAAATTAAGAAAAGGGTCATCGATCACCTATGATAAAGGGCATGGCTCTGTAACCACCCTTTTTCCTTTCAACCAGTTCGGTGGCTTTCTCTTGCTCCATTTTTCTTCTGCGTTATACATGGAAAGGTTACACACAAAATATAGTTGAAGCTAGTTATTACAATAGAAGAGCTTTGTTTTATACACAGTCATATGGAGAAAAGCTTTTTTTTTCCACATACAATATCTCTCTCCTGTGTTACCTCCTATTCGGTGAATGTGTGTTTCTTGCTGTTAATGTGCTTTTCGTGTTGTTAGTTTGCAAAATGGATAAAATGCTCGTGTGTGTGTAGCTGCATATATATATATAAAGTTCCAAAGCAAATTTCATTTCTTAACTTACTTAAGTTTTAAATCGGTATCTTCTATCCTCCTTGAACTAGCTTGAAGTGAAAGAATATGTTATGCTATATATATGTGTGTGTGAGACTCAGAGGAACGAAAAGGTAGGTTCAAGTGTCCAACGACGGATCAAAGGTTCAAAAGGGTGTAGGAAAAAAAAATGTTTATGTCATTTCAAGTATCGGTGAACTGGCTTCATTCTTTAACTGTCAGTTTGATTTAAACTTTTATAAAAATAATTTTTATGAAATTAATTTTAAGTATTGAAACGTATTTTTAAATTAATTTGAATCGTGGCGTATTTTACTTTAAAAAGTTTAAATTATTTTTTTAATTAAAAAAATATAAGTTAAATTTGGTCTCCTCGGAATAACAAAAGCTTCATATAGTCTTTTTGTAACTCGTTAAACCACCATTTTACTCTCCTAATGTGTATGAAAGTTTGATTTTAATCTTGAGTGGAAGGAAATTAAAAATAATTTCTAAAAATATATTTTTTTGGTGACATTAATTCCAAGTTCTAAAATATAGGTACTCTTGAAATTATGTCTCCGTACTTGACCTAACAAATTCATCATTGTAAGTACTAAGTACTCATTCCAAATGTTAATGTCAACCGTTTGAAGATGAATAAGATTCATTTTAAGGGAGTGACTTTCTTAAAAGCTGTTATTCTTATTCTTGATGAACTATATTTTGAGAATTCTTTTCGCTGACAATAGACAAAAAATTGATGAGATTGAATCATTGATCTATTGTATGTGATAAATAAAATGAAATTTAAATATATTTTTAGATAAAATTTAAATATATTTTTAGTTCTACTAAGTAAAGTAACTTTTAATCCTCAAAATAAAATTATCTCTTTTTAATTTTTCATTTTAAAAATATGTCATATATATTTCTATTCCTGTTTCTATAAGCAAAAGATAAGAATCAGACCTAATACATTCCTATAAACAAAGGGTAAGAAAAGAGCTTCATGTGCGGGGCTATTCTGACAATTCAGTGGCAACTAGAGTTTGGGTTCATGAGAAATCTAGGGTCTTCAAATGACATCATGTCAGAACTCTTGGACTTGTTCTCTGCTCTAGAATTGGCGGATTTAAAAATATTTCTGTGGAATATGATTTAAGATTGCAGTGCATCTTTTTTCTTAATGGGATTATATATCTTTGTTCTAATGTGGTATATTATTTTAAATTTGTATCGTAGGGAAACTTTTCCCACAGCTGAATAAAAAATATATGCAACATCTGTCAAAGTGTTATTAGTATAAGGTTGAAATGGTATATATATATATATATATATATATATATATATATATATATATATATACCATAAGACACCATAGACTTGGAATGTTTAACGTTAAAATAATATATAGTGTTGTCTTAAAACTGTCAGGGATTGAGTCTTTTCAAGGCGAGTCTTTCAGGACCCACCTTTACTTCATAAAATAATATCTTGGAAAGTAACAGAACTGACTTAAGACCTACCTGGGGAGAGAATCAAGGGATATGGGGCCACCACTAGCAATCCCAAGCCTATAAAAAGCCGCCAAAATGAAGAGGTGAAGGGGAATTTTTAAGCGAAACTTTAAGCCAAATCTCTCAAACCTCTCCCAAGCCTCCCAAGCCTCCCAAATCTCTCGAACCTCTCCCATAGCAAAGTTTGGTATTGACCGGCCTCACCCATTCTAGCAACATCCTAACCCGTAACTACGTAGACTTTGACCTCCAGGCCAGAAGTGCGTAGGCCAGAGGCATACCTCTATCAAGTCAAAAACCTCAAAAACCTCAAATCTTAAATCCCAAAATCCAAGAACACCTTACCTGAACCTCCCCCTTCCCAGGACTTAGACCAAAAACACAACCCAAATACAAGCACCATCCCTTTTCCCATATAGCTAGCTAAGGGTAACTATCAAGTGATAGGCATGCTGGGGGCCCTTATGCCCCTAGCGTGTAACCAACTCCCGAACCCATATTCCTGATTCAAGACCAGCCTTTCCGTTAGGTTTCCTGGCGTTCCCTAAACCAAAACGCCGGTGGCGACTCCTTTGTGGCCGACTTAGTCTCGGCCTACCCAGCTTACCGTCACAATCTAGGTTGTGACAGATGGCGACTCACCTTGGGGACTGTTTTATTGAGAGTTGAGCCCTATCAGGTAAGTTTTAAGATTCAATTTTATTTTTTTTTTTTAATTTTCTTAAGAAATGCCTATATTGAATGTTTAATTATACCTCAAATATGATTTTTGAAAGAAAAACAAAAATTTCTAGAAAAATATATAAAATTGTCATTACTTGAAATGTATTTTGCACGAGAATTAAGGTTGTGGGGGCAAAACTCTGAGGTTGGGTCCTGTGTTTCCATTTGTCTTTGTTAATTGGTGCATGTGTTGTAATTTGAATTTGATGTTTGTATACTACTTATACAAAATCATAGGGTAGACAATAATATCTTGTTATTATATTGGGCGGGTGCACATAGAGGCGATCTTTCAAAACAAGAAAAAAAGGGGGTAGAGTGCAAATATATCCATGAGTGCGATCCTATTCCAGGACACGAGAGTTAGGAAGTGCGGGCGTGTAGCGGTACCCTACTTGGAGATTTCTCTGCATGCGGTGGCCAGTGATAGTTCCACACAGGGGGCGATGACTGAGGAGCCAAAGAACATCTGGGAAATTGATCCTGATCGTGCTGGAGACCTCAGGGAGTCCATAGACCCAGGAGCCTGATGGTGAGGAAATTTAGAAATTCATGTGGTGAGAACCTTGGGGGATCCTTCTAGAAACTTATCGGATAAACCTAAAACCTGAGTATGCCAAACAAACCTTAACCCGAGTCTGCCAAACAAACCTTAACCCGAGTCTGCCAAACAAACCTTAACCCGAGCCTGCCAAACAAACTTTAACCCGAGCCTGCCAAACAAACCTTAACCCGAGCCTACCAAACAAACCTTAACCCGAGTCTGCCAAACAAACCTTAACCCGAGCTTGCCAAACAAACCTTAACCCGAGCCCGCTAAAACAAACCTTAACCCGAGCACGCTAAACAAACCTTAACCCGAGCCTCGCTAAACAAACCTTAACCCGAGCCCGCTAAACAAACCTTAACCCGAGGGCTTAAACAAACCTTAACCCGAGTCTGCCAAACAAACCTTAACCCGAGCCTGCCAAACAAACCCTAGTCCGAGCCTACCAAACAAACCCTAGTCCGAGCCTACCAAACAAACCCTAGTATGAGCCTACCAACTAAACCCTAGTCAGAGTCGACCAACTAAACCCTAGTCCGAGCCGACCAACTAAACCCTAGTCCGAGCCTACCAACTAAACCCTAGTCCGAGCCGACCAACTAAACCCTAGTCCGAGCCGACCAACTAAACCCTAGTCCGAGCTAACCAACTAAACCCTAGTCCGAGCCAACCAATCAAACCTAGTTCGAGCCAACCAATCAAACCTAGTTCGAGCCAACCAATCAAACCCTAGTCCGAGCCAACCAACCAACCAAACCCTAGTCCGAGTCGACCAACCAAACCCTAGTCCGAGTCAACCAACCAAACCCCTAGTCCGAAGTCGACCAACCAAACCCTAGTCCGAAGTCGACCAATCAAACCATAGTCCGAAGTCGACCAATCAAACCCTAGTCCGAGTCAACCAATCAAACCCTAGTCCGAGCCAACTAATCAAAACCCTAGTCCGAACTAATCAAACCCTAGTCCGAGCCGGCCAACAAACCTTGGTCCGAGCCGGCCAAGCAAAACTTGGTCCGAGCCCGAAAGCAAAACCTTGGTCCGAGCCTAGCCAAGCAAAACCCGGGTCCGAGTCGGATTAAGCAAACCCCGTCCGAGCCGACTAAGCAAACCCTAGTCCAAGTCACCTAACTAAACCCCGGGTCCGAGCCGTGGGCAAAAAACTCCTAGTCCAAGTCGGCCTAACTAAAACCCTAGTCCGAGCCTGGGCCAACCAAACCCTAATCCGAAGCCGGGCCAATCAAACCCTAATCCTCGGGCCAAGTAAACCCTAGTTCGAGCCGGCATAGTCTGAGTCGGCCAAGTAAACCCTAGTCTGAGCCGGCCAAGTAAACCCTAGTCCGAGCAAACCAAGTAAACCCTAGTCCCGAAGCCAGTAAACCCTAGTATGAGGGCTAATCAAAACCTCGGTCCGAGTGGGGCCAACTAAACCCTGGTCTAGTCCGAGCCCACTAGACTACCGGGTCCAAGCCGGTCAACTAAACCCTAGTCCGAGCCGGCCAAGCAAACCCTAGTCTGAGCCGGCCAATCAAACCCTAGTCCGAGTTGGCCAATCAAACCTTAGTTCGACTCGGCCAAGTAAACCCTAGTCCGAGCCGGCCAAGTAAACCCTAGTGCGAGCCAGCCAAGTGAACCTCAACTTGCGTCGACCCATAAACGCCAGCCTACCCGAGCCTAAGTCGGCCAGTACACTTGAGCCTGAGTCAGCTAGTACACCCTGTGTCAATCTGAGCTCGTCTTTGTGTCATCCCCATTTAACCGATTTCATCTTGGCCCTATGTCGATTCAATCCGAATCCAACTCTACGCTATTTATCCAACTGAAATCCTACCCTAGCATCAATTCCAGGTCGCATCTAGTCCCGTGTCACTCTCTTATTTAAGATGGCTCTCTTCCATCTCCCCAATTTTGTTCTACCCCACGGCATTTCCATGGATGGCTCATCCCATTTTCACTTCAATTCCAACCTTGTAAAAAAAAAAAAAAAAAAAAAAAAAAAAAAAAAAAAAAAGCAAAATAACATGCATCATATTCCACATTCATCTCCACCATGCATTTCAGATTAGGTGTTGCATTTCATCACATTTACATTTCATTCCCCACCCGACTAGCTCACCAAGACCAATAACAAGGCAAGGATCAAGTTTCGAAAAACCTTTACAGGGCGCTTCCCAAGGCAAAAGCGGATGGAGGCGACTATAAAGGGATCTAGCAAAACAACAAGAAGTGCTAAAAAATGATGTTGGCCAATTAAAGGCATAAATAGGTCAAATCACGGAAATGCTTTGAAGTATATGCAAAACCAAGGGACATCTCAAACCATTTCTGCCATACCATCACAAGATCACAAAACCGGAGGTGGCGTCAAAGCCCCTACCAAGCCCAACACCAAACACCACACCCCGCACCTCCGACCATCCCATCCCAACCTTGCAATATAACATTTCATGGAAAAGAAAGAACCCTAGGGTTCTAACACTTTACCAATATCATATACCGAACTTCCGTCGCTTTTGCTTTAGCATGCCATTGTGACCACAGTCTCGTTGAAACTTGTTCAATCCCCCTATCCCAAAAACTATGATCCAATAAGAAAAGTTCGCTATTTCGTAGTCCCTAATCCTTTTTCAAATCGACTGTAATGCTCTTTCTTAATAAAGTATACTTTGACTCTTCATGATTCCCTTTTTCTTCCCACGCCTAAACCAAGTCAAAAATACCAATAAAATAAAATTCATCCCTGGTGCTAATATCTCATGTTCAAATTTTGATTATTCCATTAATCAAACCGGCAAGGATAATAAGGATAATCTATAAAGCCCCAAGCATCTAGCCTGGCTACCTGTCCTCCAAACCAAGAAGGAAAGATGGTTTACCACATTAAACTTTACTATGCTTAAAACTCTCATTGGCTCAATGCCCCCAAGAAAAAAAAATGGAATAAAAAAAGACAAAAAAAAGCGGCTCGCTAGGTTGAAACCTCAAAATAACAACCTAGGCAAAAGTTAGAAAAAAAAAAATCAAATAAGAGTTCACTTTGAGACTAAAAAGTAGTCTAAGCGAAAATGCAATACTGGGGCAAACCACCAACATAGGGAGTTGAAGTGAACCCTCAAGAAAAGTTAGCTAGAAGAAGCCATAGAGACACCTAAATTATCCTTAAAGCCGTTGGTTGATGGACTCTTCAAAAATTGCATACATGAGGATAACACTGTCACCCCTCCCCGTAGACCCTTCCGCAGGGAACAACATAAACACAATCCTTTCCATTCCTCCATAAACCAAAAATAAAAGAAACAAAAAGGAGCATTACAGTTGAAATGAAAAAGTTGAAGACCACTCAAAGTAGTGAGCTTTTGACTAGTCTTACTGAACAATAACAAGGTAACAACACCCAAGATGTCTTTGACACCAAAGTTGGAACGAAAGAAGCTCAATTGCCTACACCATGAGTCTTGGGATAGCAAACTAAAGACTTGTCCTTGCTAAACACACACCCCTTGTACTCGATCCAACTCCACATCTTGCCATTACCCATACCTTGCAAACTAAAGACTTGTCCTTGCTAAACACACACCCCTTGCACTCGATCCAACTCCACATCTTGCCATTACCCATACCTTGCAATCCATGCATCTCGCAACCCATGGCAAACCTCCATACATCCATATAGCCGGACATCCGACATTCCCGTCAAATATCCATGCAATCCACATACATTTCAAACATTCGGGCATCCGTAATCTGCACACATGACATGCATTAGAGCACCCAAATATCCGTCCTCCCACCAAAATAAAATCTTAATTAGTTTTGCATACATGCATAAATGCATACACATAGCATGCACGCATCCCATGGTTATTCCAACACCATACCAACTCTATGTTAAATCCTTCGCCCACTCCGTCTTGGGTTAACTTTGTGTGAGTCTCTTTGTCAAATCCGTGTCGAGTCTCTACCAGCTCCATGTCAAGTCTCTTCACCAACTTCATGTCAACTCTCTCTATTAACTTCATCTTTGAGTCTCTTTGTCAACCTCGTGTCAAGTCTCCATTTTGACTCCATGTTAAGCCCACCACCCTATGTCGAGTCTCTCCGTCGATTCTGTGTCGAATCTCTCTATCGACCTCGTGTCGAGTCTCCATGCCAACACGATTACTTTGACCCTGAGTTGGTTTGTCCCTAAGTTAGTCATTCAGGTCCTAACTTAGGCATTCATGGCTTAGTGCCAACTTTTTCAATTTGTTGTCTCATCTTGACCCCCAAGTCACTTGTCTCTTCAAGATAGTCAATTTGGTTTCATGCCACATTTTTCAACCCCAAGTCAAGAAGGGACACAAGTTTCCCATCTATGACTTCTGTTGGGGATGGAAGCCGAAGATGGGGGCCAACGAATCCAAAGTCTAGGATCATCCAAACCAGTTCTAAACCTCCCAATCAACTCATTCACTCATACATACTTAAGTCAACATTCCCTTGTTCAAACTATGCATACCCATAGAGTCACATTGATTAACCCAACTCTAGAGAATGACTCGCCTTAAGATCCCAAACGACCGTCAAACCGACTTTACCTCAAAGCCTAATGACACCTTGATATCGGAGGACCAAGTAGCCCTCGGCTCTTGGGAAACCAAGTGGTATTCAGGCGTCAAAAGGTCGAGTGTCTCCCCCTTGACCAACTCTCGGATCCCGAAAGGACGGCGTCCTCGCTACCCCCACCCTTTAAGCACTCCCAAGCCAGATAAATAGCCGAGATAGACCATTCAAATCCCTAACCAGTCCATAACCCAAGTTATCTTGGCTACCCAATCTTCGGAAGGATAGCTAAAACTAAGCCACCATTCCCTTTACATTTCCTTCCATTAAGCCTTTATACCCTAGCATTGAGTCTAGAAGCCATCATTTACCTTAGTATTATCTCCATTCCCTTAAGTGTTAATCCCATTAAGCCCAAATATTGAGTCAAAAACCCCGTCCCCAAACCCAGGAGTCTACACTAAGGCCATCATTCCCCAACCTAATTGATACCATTAAACCAACAGAAGATCCTACGCCTTTTAACAGAAAAAAAAAAAAAAACACAAAGAAAAATCTCTTTCATTAATAAGTAAGGTGTTACAAGTTTCAAGGAGAGTCTAAGAGGGAAACCAGTTTCCCATCTTGGACCTCCTTAATCATGTAAATACGGACTAAGGTCGAAATCGGGGCTAAGCAGAACTATTTGTCTAAGGGCCTCGTTGAGTCCATCCTTGTACTGATCTACAATGGCCCCTTCCAAGTAAGCCACCCTTTCGGCAAGACCAGTGTTTTCTTCTTTCAACTTGCTCACCTCCGACTCAACGGACGCGGTCTTCGCTTCGGCAGCCTTCAAAGCCTCTTTATCCGAAGCAAGAATGGACTCCACTTCCACCACCCTTGACTGAGATTCAGCAAGCACCGACTTTAGTCGCCAGCAAGGAGGACTCAGCTTGAGAAGCAGCAAGTTGGGCCTTCAGGTCTTCAACCTCAGCGCAGGCTTTCTGACTAGCCTCCTTCATCCTTTCAACCTCAGCTAAAGACTCGGCCCTAGCCTTTTGGGCCTTCTCCAACTCCTTCTTGGACACAACTTCCTTGGCCATTATCTGCTCAGCCTTACCTAGCATCCCACACCAAGTCTCCAAAGTGGCAATTGAGCGTGCCATATAGGCGATCATCATGTCAACTGAGCTGGCAAAGACCGGTTGACACCAATCCTCCCCGATCGTGTTGAGGTATCTTGTTGGTGGGAAACAGGCTGCGCATATCAAACCCTGGGCCCCACAAGGAACTGATGGTGGGAGGGGCCACGTAGCTGGACAAGCCACCAAGCGGTAAAACCAGCCCCAAAGTCACGACCACGTTGCCTTCTAGTTAGACAAACGGAGGCGGAGGAGGAGGAACAGAGGCCTTTCCTTTTTTTGGCAGTCGTCTCCTCTGCGCCATAGCATCGACTTTCCGCTTACCCGCCTCCTTGTCAGACAAAGCTGCTGGCTTCTCGACCATAGGAGTCGAGTCCTTCTTGGCGGCAATTGGAGCAGTCTCGGCACTAGAGGCCTTTCGGCCTGAGCTCTTGGCGTCATTCGTCAAACGAGCCTTCTTAATCAGCGCGGCCATATCAACGCCTTGTTTCTTCAGCATAGGCCAATTCGGTCTCAGTAGCTCCTTATTTCACCCCACCAGTGCCTGTGCCGACTCGTTATAAGCCGTCTCCGTCTCAACATCCCTCAATTACACGCCTCCGTCTCGGTAGGCTCAAGATAGCCAATTCGGCCTCGGCAACTCTTCCTTTGGGCGCCTCCATCTCGGTCATTCACGCACAAGCCGCCTCTATTTCCACACCTTCCTTGGGCGCCTCGGTCCTAGTCATCCCTTGAGACCATCCCTGTCTCAATCACCCGCATAGGTCGCTTCAATCTCAATCATCCCCCACGGACGCCTTTGTCTTAGTCACCCCATGGATCGCTTCAATCTCAATCATCCTTGCACAAGCCTCCTTCCATGGGCGCTTCGGTCTCAACCATACTTGCGCAAGCCGCCTATATTCCCACACCTTCCTTGGGCGCCTTAGTCTCGGTCATCCCGCGCAAGCCACCTCTATTTCCACACCTTCCTTGGGCTGCCTCGGTCCTAGTCATCCCCGCCTGAGACCATCCTGTCTCAATCACCCGCATAGGTCGCTTCAATCTCAATCATCCCCACACAGACCGCCTTTGTCTTAGTCACCCCCATGGATCGCTTCAATCTCAATCATCCTTGCACAAGCCTCCTTCCATGGGCGCCTCGGTCTCAACCATACTTGCGCAAGCCGCCTATATTCCCACACCTTCCTTGGGCGCCTTAGTCTCGGTCATCCTTTGCGCAAGCCACCTCTATTTCCACACCTTCCTTGGGCTGCCTCGGTCCTAGTCATCCCCCGACTTGACCGCCTCTACCTCAATCACCCGCATAGGTCACCGGTCTCAATCATCCCCGCTTGGTTCGCCCTGTCTCAGTCACCCCCATGGGCCGCTTCAGTCTCAATCATCCTTGCACAAGCCACCTCTATTTCCAAACCTTCCTTGGGCCCCTTAGTCTAAGCCATCCCCGCGCAAGCCACTTCGGCCTCAACACCAATCATGGGCCACCCCAAGCTTGATCATCCTCGCACATGCTGTCTCTGTCTCGGCCAGAGGAACTTCGTTATCTCCTCGACCCGACCTCAGAAAACGCACGCGGCAAATGTTGCCAACTCCAGAAGAGCCCATAAAAGCCTTTGCTCCTACACTCAACAAAAAAAAAAAACACAAAAAGAAAAAAAAAAGAAAAAAATAATAATAAATAAAGGGGGCCCAAGTACCCTCGGCCCATTACTTCACCCAATTCAGAGTCACTCTCAAGTCGCCTCCATTCCAGCAATCATGTGGCCATCTCAGTCTCGGTCAGGCCCGCACAAGTCGCCTCCATTCCAGCAAGCCTATGGCCGCCTCAGTCTCAACCTGCCTTGTCACGAGCCGCCTCCATTCCAGCCAGCCTGTGGCTGCCTCAATCTCAGTCTGTCCTGCACAAGCCGCCTCCATTCTAGCCAGCTTGTGGCCGCCTCAATCTCGATGCCCGCCTTTGCACAAGCCGCCTCTATTCCAGCCAACCTATGGTTGCCTTAGTCTCGATCGCCTTGTTGCCTCCATTCCAACCAGCCTATGGCGCCTCAGTCTCGAGTCTGCCCTGCAAGTCGCCTCCATTCCAGCCATCATGTGGCCATCTCAATCTCGGTCAGCCCGCGTGTAGGTCGTCTCCATCCCAGCCCAGCCCCGTAGACCACGGCCGGCTCCACGTAGACCGAATCAATCACGGCCAGCTCCCGTAGACCGACTCCATCCCAGCCACCCCCACGTAGGCCGTCTCCATTCCAGCTATCCGCCACAAGCCTCTCTATCCCGCCACCCCCCGACACGCAATATCAGCCACCCACGCATAAGCCGGCCCAGTCATAACCCCATATCCCATTCACCTCGCCCAAAGCCTAAAATTGCCACCATCACAAAAAATATAATAACAAACTCAAAAACACTTTGTGAAACTTGGAGGTTTGAGCACCAGCCAAGTGTGTGCCTTGCCTGCTGCCAAGTACTCTGTGAAACTTGGAGGGTTTGAGCACCCAGCCAGGTGTGTGCCTTGCCTGCTTTGCCAAGTACTCTGTGAAACTTGGAGGTTTGAGCACCCAGCCCGGTGTGTGCCTTGCCTGTTTGCCAAGTACTTTGTGAAACTTGGAGGGTTTTGAGCACCCAGCCCGGTGTGTGCCTTGCTGCCGCCAAGTACTCTGTGAAACTTGGAGGGTTTGAGCACCAGCCAGTGTGTGCCTTGCCTGCTGCCAAGTACTGTGAAACTTGGAGGTTTGAGCACCGGCCGGTGTGTGCCTTGCTCTGCTGCCAAGTACTCGTGAAACTTGGAGGGTTTGAGCACCAGCCGGTGTGTGCCTTGCCTGCCGCCAAGTACTCTGTGAAACTTGGAGGGTTTGAGCACCAGCCAGTGTGTGCCTTGCCCACTGCCAAGTACTCTGTGAAACTTGGAGGTTTGAGCACCAGCCAGTGTGTGCCTTGCCTTTCTTTGCCAAGTACTTTGTGAAACTTGGAGGGTTTGAGCACCAGCCAGTGTGTGTGCCCTGCCGCTGCCAAGTACTTTGTGAAACTTGGAGGGTTTGAGCACCAGCCGGTGTGTGCCTTGCCTGCCGCTAAGTACCTTTTGAAATTGAATGGCTTGAGTACCCGGCCTAAATGAGTACCTTGCCCGCTACCAAATGTTCATCGAAACATCAACCAACCCCCTTCGCCACCACCAGGGCCTGGGTCCCCATCCTCACCTCTATCTTTATTTACGCTTATCCAAGAAAAGGATTACATCCTTTTCGGGAAAAACCTAAATAAAGAGGGGCCACTGTTGTACCTTAAAACTGTCCGGGACTGAAGTCTTCCCAAGATCGAGTCTTCCCAGGGACCCACCTTTACTCATAAAATAATATCTTGGAAAGAAGTTGAATCGACTTAAGCACCTGGGGGGAGAGAATCAAGGATATGGGGGCCACCACTAGCCCAATCCCAAGCCTATAAAAAGCCTCAAAATGAAGAGGTGAAGGGGGGGAATTTTTCCGAGCGTAAACTTTAAGCCAAATCTCTCAAACCCTCCCAAGCCTCCCAAGCCTCCCAAATCTCGAACCTCTCCCATAGCAAAGCTGGTATTGACCGGCCTCACCCATTCTAAAGAACATCCTAACCCGTAACCACGAGACTTTGACCCTCCGGGGTCGAGGTGCGCAGGCCCAGAGGGCATACCTCTATCAAGTCAAAAACCTCAAAACCTCAAATCTTAAATCCCAAAACCCAAGAACACCTTACCCGAACCTCCCCTTCCCAGGACTTAGACCAAAAACACAACCCAAATACAAGCACCATCCCTTTTCCCATATAGCTAGCTAAGGGTAACTATCAGTGATAGCATGTCAGGGGCCCTTATGCCCCTAGCGTGTAACCAACTCCCGAACCCATATTCCTGATTCAAGACCAGCCTTTCCGTTAGGTTTCCTGGCGTTTCCTAAACCAAAACGCCGGTGGCGACTCCTTTGTGGCCGACTTAGTCTCGGCCTACCCAACTTACCGTCACAATCTAGGTTGTGACATATAGAAAGACTTCACTTTTTTATTTTACTTTTAAAATGAATTACCTTATTGCATGTACTAGAATATTTGATTAAATTCCTTTAATATCTCACCAAGTACAAAGGAAACATGCCTTTCTGTTTGAAAAATCACTTCACTATCTTTCAGAAAAATTTATTTAATCTTTTTAACAATTTTGAGCTTAATAATTAAACAATGAATGATGAAACAAATGTTATAGGTATCGTTTTATGAATAGTACTTTCTTTCATATGTAAAAATATTAGGACCGGCTGAAAATAATTCATTTAATGTTGTCTACTGGCTTTATCGAGGAAAAGAAATGTTATGAATAAATAAATTCTTTATTTCAAGTTAATTTTTTAGTTGTCATAAATATTAATTATTTAAAATCCTATTACAGTAGTGAACAGATTTGAGTAATTTACTCAAGATATTTGTTCATATTTTATTGCTGTTACTGTAGAAAAAAATTAATAATCTAAATTAAAATATTTAACGGTACTTTTTATTATAGAACATGCTTAAGGTGATTTCAATTGCACTTGCTAGGTTAAGAATTCGATTAAATTTACTTTTATTATTTGATTGTCGAATTTATACTTTATGTAAAAATAAAAGATGTAAAATTTTGTTGATATAATATATTTAAATAAGAGTTTGACAATATTAATTATTCTGTGATTTAATTATAAATTATTATAAGTATATATTTTTTATATATTTATAATAAAAATCAATAAATTTACTATAAATTAGACAATAATATAAATCTATTTAAAAATATCAGAGCATACCATGTTTTCTCTTTAAATAATCTAAATACACATACGTTGCATGGTTGCAAATACTAATAAAATATGCAAGAAAATCCATTTGTTTCTCTCGCTCATTATTTTCCTCCCTTATCATGTGTCCATCTGTTTCTCAGAGATTAATTTTTGGTCAACTTCTTCATCCCAATTTTGTATATCTTGTGTACCCCCATAAGCCCTACTCCATATGAGGAAGAATAGCAAATTAACCAAATTGAAAATGAGGAGGAGGCCATAGTAGTAATCATAGTGGCCTCTGTTGATATTAGAAGCTAGCCAACTAGGTTTACCTCCTCTCTTTGTCCCCTCTTCCACAACCTTGACAATGAAGCTTCCAACCAGGTTCCCCATCCCAAAGCCAAGGCTGCATAAGGAAACAGCAATGCTTGACATTGTCTTAGGAAACTGAGTGTAATAGAACTCTATTTGTCCAATGATGTTAAAACCCTCAGCTAAACCATAGAGGCAGTACTGAGGCACCAACCACATAGCAGACATGTTGACAACTCCTTTGGGGTTATCTATAAAGCCTTCCCTTATGGCTTCATTTCTTCTCTTATTCTCTACCAATGCTGCCACTGCAGTGGCCAAGCACGAGATCAGTATCCCAATTCCCATTCTTAGCTTAACGCTGAGTCCTCGTCCATTAGGGAACAAGGGAACTAGAATGCGATCATACACAATCACCCATATTGTCAAAGTGATTATTATAAATGCACTGAAGCTCGTCGATGGGATATACATATGGGACACCACCCTATTCATGGTGTTTGCTTGGACCACAGAAAAAGATTGTTGGCTGATGCTAGTAGCAAGAATGATACCAGTGGACCAAATGGGAAGGACTTTGATTATGGCTTTCAACTCCTCTACTTGTCTCACTGTACACAGACTCCACGGGTCAATAGGCATCCCATCACAATCCAAATCTTTTTCTCTGTTCTTCACAATGCAAGCCTTGTTCAAGAACCTAGGTTGGAAACACACATATTTAATTTCGTTCAACAACCTATGATATGAATATATAATTTTTAAAAATTCTTGTTATGTTTCAACTCTTAAGATATTATTTAGATAAAGATAATAATATTTTTTTATTATTTAAATTTAGGATATTAGCCGTTTGATTTTAAAATTATAATAATGTTAATATTTAAGTGTATACTCTAATTTTGACCGTGCCTACTTATTTATTTAATCTCTATACAAAGAAAGAGAGGTGGAGAGAAAGTTAAAGGAGAGGTTGTGATATGAGGAATTGGTACATACCTAGCTTTGTCAGTTGGTTGAACAAGATTAGAGGCGTTGTGGAAATACCAAATGTGAGAATTATTGGGAGGCAGTGGTAAGTGTCTGTTTTTCCATGCTGCCACTATGACTTGGGCGAAGCCAGTGAGCAAGCTCTTGTTTGGTTTCACTCTGACGTACATAGAAGAACCCAAGAAAAACATGACAGCAGAAAATGTCATAAGCCCCACTGGAATTCCAAACCCCACAACCCACCCTGCTTCAACTTGGATGTACACTATAAATACCGCTGAAATTGTTACTGAAACGCCAACCGAAACATAATACCAATTGAAGAAGCTCTTCATGATCCTCTCGTTTTGTGGGTTTTCAGGGTTGTTGATTTGATCAGCAGTGAAGGCTAAGGTACACGGCCTAATTCCACCTGCCCCAATAGCCATCAGACCAAGAGAAGAGAATAGAAACATCAGTTGCAGTCCTGTTGGATTTGCACAACCTTCTACTTTACATTCTGGCCTTGCATCCCTAATTATAGCAGTTAGCCACAACACAACTAAGCCCTGTAATCAAGATAAAAACCACCTTGACTTTTGGTAAACAGTTTAATTAAATGCTTGTTAAATAAGTATTTATCATCTAAGCATGCTTATGTATAAGTTATAAGTTATTTCTCTGAGTAAAAAAAAATAGGATTAAACTAAATTGTTTCCGTAAAGTTTTTAGTAGTCTTTTACTACTGTAGTCTAATAACATGTTGAAATAAGCTTGTTGGAAATAAGTTGAATAAAACTCGTTAATATATCATAAAATTTTATAAATTTTCTTATATCACAAGATAAACCTAAATAAGTTGTTACAAACATAGAGTTGATTTTGTGCTTATTGAAGTACGCTAGGAGTATAGTAGTATTAGCTTACAACAAGGTCGATGAATATTCCCAATGCAATAACACGAAATCGTCCAAGGCAAGAATCAGAAAGGAAAGCACCAAAAATGGGCAAGAAATTGGACAAGGCGTTCCAAAGGAATATTATAATAGCTCCTGTTGCAGGGTCAAAGTGATACTCTTGTAGCAGGTACAAAATCATGTTCACGTGGAGCCCCACATTTGCAACCTTTTCAAATGTCTCGTTTGCTAAAACCAGAAAAGACCAAGTTGGAAATCACAATCTGGTTAGAACTTCTCATATATACTTCACTACAACATTGTACAACCAAAATAAAAACCATGATTTTTAAATATGAATGAATACCAAAATGCTTTGAAAAAGAGCCTCGACATATATTTGATGTATGCAAATTAAGGAAAGGGTAATCGATCACCTATAATAAAGGGCATGGTTCTGTAACCACCCTTTCTCCTTTCAACCAGTTCGGTGGCTTTCTTTTGCTCCATTGACGTCTCCATTTTTCGTTTGCGATACACATGGAAAGGTTACACAAAATATAATTGAAGCTAGTTACTACAATACAAGTCATTTGTTTTATACACACTACGCATACATATGGACAAAAGCTCTTGTTTTCCACACAATCTCTCTCTCCTGTTACATTTCGGTGCAAGTACTCCTCGTTATTATCTAATATATTGTCGCATCTCAGTAATTGAAATTAATGAGCATTTCTTGTTGCAAACGACCACCCCATTTTCTCAAGAAGGAAAATAATTTGTACAAAAGTTTGCCTATTTATGGACATTAAATCATTTAATTATTGTCATATGAACTACGCTTATGTTAATTACAAAGAATAGTATTATTTAACACTCTTTTTTATTAGTTAAAACTGAAGTAAGTCTAATTAATTTGAGAATGAGACATTAAATAAAAAATGAGACACATGTTTATTAGAATTTTTTTAAAAGTTCACCAATAAGAATATTTGAGATAGTGATTGTTAAAATACGTGTTCTTTATCATTTTTCTTGTTACAAATATAATTATTTGACACCTAAAACAACATAAACTGACATCATATATCATAAATAAATACTTTTTTTCTTTTTCTTACCAATTTCAACACTGAAAATGTTGGAGAAGTTTGTCACAACCGCACACATGATATTTTTGTGGGCTGGCTAGCTACATGGAAACACGAACTCTAATAAATGGTAGGAGTGGGAGACCAATAAAGTAACCCATCAGGGAAAAAGCACATTACAATGGCCATTCTCAATCTCTGTCTGTAACGTGCATTGTTCCAGTTATCGTTATTAGATCAGTCTGGGTCCTCGCATCATGGAAAGAGATATTTTTCTAATCTTAGGGCGATAGCATTTCAAACCTTTACTATGGGTACCTTTTTTTATTTCTTCGAGGTGAAGTTAGGCAAAAAAAGTGAGTTGGATTTCACTAACATGAATGTTAAAAGATAAGTGTTCCAATAAATAAAGTCTTGCATAATTCAGAGTCAAAATTTAGAGTAATTTATGAAAACTGTTTTTTTAACAACAAAACTGTAAAAGACTTATGAAAATTAAAGTGAACAATATTTCATATTTGGATAATAATTTATGTGAAGTTGAAGTCGAAATAAGTATTTTATCCATAACACAATTTCCTTGTTGTTAGTTTGGTCAAGGGATCAAAATGCTGGTGTGTGTGGCTGCATAAAGTTCCAAAGCAAAATTCCAAGTTTCTTTTAATTAACTAACTTGAGTATTAACTCCCACGGATGTGAGATCTTAATATATAAATGAAAGAATTTCGATATATAATTGGTCCTAAATCGGAATCTGCCGTCCACCTTGAACTTGCTTGAAGTGAAAGAAAACGTTGTAATATGTGTGACTCAGTGAAACGAAAAGGTTAGTTTAAGTGTCCAACGATGGATCAAAGATTCCAAAGGGTGAAGGAAAAAGAATAATTTAGTATAGGTTAACTGGCTTTAATTTTTCACTGTTTGTCTGATTAAAAATTTGATGAAATTTATTTTAAATATTGAAACAAGTTGAATTGAAACGTATTATACGTTAACAAGTGTGAAAAATATTTTTTTAAAATTTTGAAACAAATACAAGTTAAATGTGCTCCCCTCGCCGTAACGAAAGCTTCATTATTTTTTAGTAAAAGGCGAACGAAATAAAGCTTCATCGCATACATGATACATACATGCCATTCAATCTGTTTCTTGTTTTGCTCGAAGAATCACCTCTTATATTTGTGGAGACTGAAAATTACATGTATACGAAAGGTTATTTCCTAGAAATTTAATTCACATACTTAAAAGTATAAAAATATTTCTTTCACGCCTTTCAAATTTCATTGATTTGAATTAACGTGCTTTATAACCTTAACGAACTTAAAATTAACGGTGGATATATCTTAGTCTTTTTTTTACATAGTTTAATTCAAGCAAGCAATTAAACTTGTAAAGTAAGTGCAAACATTATAATGCTCAAATCAATAAATAAGTGTGTTAAGTGAATAATTAGGTATTATAGAAATACATAAAATATCTTATATATTGGATAAGTGGAACACTCAAGTTGAGCCATGTGGCAGTCCAGAATGACTCAAACAATTGTTGCTAAGGTCGATGGCTCCTATTGACGCGCGACATCAGGTTGTAAGTAGTGATTTAAAAATGTCGAATTCCTTATAAAAGTTTGTAGATGTGTAATTTCAAAGCAAGAAGATGTGAATTCAAAGAGGATCATAGTCTACAAAATGCGAGGCAAGGAGGAAACAAATTATATTATAAAAATTATTTGTAAATATTATATTTATGTTATACGCATGCATATATATATATATATATATATATATATATATATATATATATATATATATATATATATATATATATATATATTTTTGTAAAAGTATTAATTTTATGATCTGAATTTATGTTGAAGTTAATGACATAAAAAACATCAAGGTAGTTTTATACTTTCATCCATCAAATTGTATGATAACTTTTTTTACTTTATAATAATTATTTAAAAAATTATATTAATAATGATTTTTTTATTAAATGACAATATAAAACTGTTCTTCCCTGTTTATGCATAATTATTAAACTTTTAAATCAAACAAATTTTTTATAATTTAATTTTCATATAAAAAATCAAAAGTTTGAGTTTGGAGGAAATATTTCTCTTGTTATTCCCTACAAATTCTTAAACTACAGTCTAATAAAATTTGAGTTTAATGTAGTCATGGAATAGACACTATGAACTTTAATTCCGTTCCAATTAATCTTTAAATTTTACCGTTTTTACGAATAAATAGTTTGAACTTTAATTTTCATTCTGATCCTTAATGCTTATCTCTTTTACAAATAGATATTTCAATCATTCATTAATATTTTTCTTATTTTATTATAATTCATTTCTGCATTTATTAAAATATGATTTATAAAAAAAAATCAAAAGGTATTTATTTGATTTTTTAATTATAAATTTTATTAAATTTTAATATTTGGAAAAGTAGTTTATAAAATAAAATTAATAATTGTTTGGTATTTAAAATTAAAAAATCTTTAAAATATTTTCTTTATTAGTAATGTAATCTCAATTTAATATAAGTGATAAGTGATTTTTTATAAAATAGGTAGATTTTAAGGATTAATTGAGATGAAATTGAAATTAAGGTGTTAAGTTTAAGAATTAATTAGACAAAATTGAAGTTTAAAATATTTATTTGCAAATAGATAAAAGTTTAAGGATTAATTAAAATAAACTAAAGTTTAGAGTGTCTATTTACAAAAGATAAAGTTTAGGGGATTAAATACTTCCCAATTAAATAAATATACAACTTATTTTGGATAAAAGTAGTAAGAATAAGATTAAAAGCTATTACACGTTAAGAATAAATAAAAATAATACTTTAAGGACATTTTATTAATGTATATATTTTTATCTATTTAAAATCAATGTATAAAGAAATTTTCAATTTATGAAAAATAAATGTATGGTTGAGTATTATTTATTTTAAAATATTAAAAATAACTATAAAAGACTAAACGTAAAGAATTTAGCAAATTGGAAAATGTGAAAAATACAAATTATATCAAATAAAGAAATAAAAACAAATGAAGTTATAATTTAAATAAATTTAAAACATAAAAATTTGAAGAAGAAAAAATGTCACATGAAAACTTTCATTGTACAACTTTTATAGCAGATATACACAGATAGAAAATGATTGCTTAGTATTAATTATTAAAAATGCTGAATGCTTTTTTAAAATTTCTCAGATAAGCAGAATGTTTATTCAAAATACAAAAAATAAAATAAAAATCCTCATCTTCGTTCCCTACTGAAGTTTCCATCCAAATATATCCTTAAACTAGAAAAAGAAAAGGGGGAAAACAAAAAGAAGGAACAATCCATAAAAATAAAAAAAGACACCTGCATGATGGCAAACTAATCATGTATTTACTAGTTAATCTATGTACAAGGTACTTGGATGTATAAACTTTGAGCTATGTACAGCTCACGAGGAACCAAAAAAATGAAAGTATTTCTAAGGTTTAATGAATATATATAATATTGTCAAGGTAATTAAGTTTATCTATGTCTTCCTGTACCAGTGCACTTTGAGCATCGATCTTCTTTCAATTCATTCCCCAAGCCTGCAATTACCAGAGATTTAGTAACTGTTAATGAAAACCTCTATTATTATTTATTACAGTTTCGTTTATATCTGATTTGGAACTTGGAAGACAAAGTAAAAATGGTACATGGTGTATAGATGACATGAAAATGAAAATGCAAAACTTTGAAGTCTAAAAAGTCGACCCAGAGCACAATTTCCATCATTATTTTGGAATTAAAATTCAAACAAGATGTTTATTAATTGAATAAATTAAAAAGTTACCTGAATTTGTCCATCTGAAGTTCCAATTACCAAAACTTCTTCATTGCTGTCTAGAGCCATGCAATTAACCCTACAATTCGTACCCATTTGCAACGTGTCAACTCTATTGTGTTTCTTCTTATCCCAAATTTCCACAGTACCCCCTTTGCACCCTAAATAAATCAATTCTGAGCTCACTGCCATAGCCCGCACTTCAGATCCAGTTTGTAGTGATCCAACCATACTGTAATTGGAATTGTTCCATATCTTCACATTTATATATGCAACAACAGTTAGTTAACTATGGTAATGGTATGACATCCTTAAAATTGACATCAAGTAGCTCAAAGATTTTCTATGCTTTGGAATTCAAAAAATCATGAATTCCTAGCAACGCTAAATCATACGTGTCTTAGTACCTTTATAGCAGATCCATCCAAGGAAGAGCCAGCTGCAAATATAAGTTCACCATGAATTTGCAGTGCATGAATAGGATTTGCTTTTCCAAGTAATCTTTTATAACCACTTTGAATAGTATTCACTGTTCCAGTGGCCAAATGTATCTCCTGAAATATCACGAGAATATTGTTGGAAGAATGTTGATATAGCATCACATTAGACTCTCTCCCACTTACAAAAGCTTGATACCTGAACACTACTGTCATGGCATCCACAGTATAATTTCCCATGAACATGAGCCAAGCACTTCACATATTTACTAGAATTTAACAACTTTGATTCTCCATTCAATGACTGAACCTGATGATGAGATCGACAGCAGAGTAATTTCATTAGAAAACAATGTTGCTTATTTTAGTTAGTATATGAAGTAATCTTTAAGCATTTTCAGTACTAAGGGCGAAGCAGTAACAGAATCTGTTACAAAAATTAATGGCCTGTAAATATCCCACCTGGGGATTTTGTTGTCAAAGACATAATCAGATGGGAAGAAAAGAAAATAAACAGTACTAAACATGCAGCTCAGAGCAATACATCAAACATAATGTTTATGAGTACGAGTGAGTGTGACAAAGAGGCATTCATAATAAGGAGATTAGTGTTATTTTACACTCTAGCCTGCATAAAAGAAGTGATCAGACTCTCCCAACACCATTCAAAGAAGAACATATTAATAGTTTAACAGTACCTTGATACCAGTTCCCTGCGGAATGAAACAAGCTAAGCTATTGGTTACAATTAAATTATGAATCTGGTCCTTCATATCATGCACCTGTACACAATGTATTGCTGCCTTTCCAATAGACCAGACCTGTTCTTTAATGAAACAAGTTAGGAAGCAACCTGACATTGAGGCTAGAGTAACTGCAGAAAATTTTACCTTTGCAGTTCGGTCAAGTGAACCACTGTATAGTCTGTCACCAGATTCTGAAATCACCAAGTTTGTCACAGCCTTAGTATGTTCTTGGATCTCTTGCAACAGATGGAATATGTTATCCTTTAATGTCCAGACCTTCAGTAGTTACAAAGTATTTTCCAGTAAGCTCATATTACAGTAAAGTTGTCATTTGCAGCCAAGACCGAAACATATTTGCCAATGATCAATCATGCCTTGGCATTTTTCTAGCTATTCAATCTTTCAAGCATGTGGCATAAAACACGCCATAAAGTCAACTCCATTTTGTGATACATATAACCACATTTTTACGTATTTATGTCTAGCTTGCACCTAATTCTCTTTTTTGGTAATTGCATAAATGGACAGTTCAATGATGCAATGATTTATTTTCCAATAATCCTAAGGAAACAAATAAACTACTATAGACACAATAAGAAATATGTTTTCGTTCAGACTTAAAATCATTATTCATTAGAATTAACAAGTATTGTAAAATTCTAACTCAAATTACCTTAATAGTGCCATTTGTATGGCCTGAAAAAAATTTATCCTTAAAGCAAATAACAGACAGCACCTCTCCATTCTCGCTGCAGTCTTCTTTTATGAGCTCTTTATGGATCCAAATTTCCTGTTCCAATCAAGAACTTTAAATCACCCACCATGCTTATTCTAGAAAATGGTTTAACAATACAACAAACTCACCGCTTTAGATTCATTTTCTTCAACCAGAACTTTTAGCATTTTAGATGCTAAGGGACAGGATCTCTTCAGCTCTCTCAACCCTTTTATGATATCCTTAGCGTAGGAAGTTAGATCACCTAAGCCGTCTGAAATTTACAATATAACGTATGATCACCATTTTGATATTTTGCATCACAATGACTTGCAGGAATTTGAAAACATAAATCTACAGAAAGTCTCATAAATTCATGTAGAAGGAAACTATTTTAATCCTTTCCATTTCAAATAATAAACTAATAAAGAAGCCAACATTAATATAGATAGTATCTGATCTAAATCAATGTTGAATTCCTTGTTTGAGTGGTTTGTCAGGCTTCAAGGAACTAGCTGTACCAGATTTTTGAAATGATGGTTGTAACTTAATGAATGGCTGCGTTTGTGAAACTTACCAGAGAAGTGAAGAAAGCTATTGAGAGCAAGCATAGAAAGGATTCTGTCTTCTACATCCTTAGCAGAATTTAATTTAGCTACGAACTGCTTCAGCAAGCAAGCACGAGCTACTACATGTATCCCTGTATCTGGTAGAATGGCCAACATGTATATGAGCCATGTAGCTGATATAAAGCATGTTGATCGTAGTTCTGGATTTCGGCTCTTCATGCCATCTGCTAAAGCCTCAAAAAGTGTGCCAAACTCATGGCTAACTAGAATAGATGCAATTCTTCTTTCCCAAACATCAGCTGCCTTCTCTTCTTCCTGTTGATGCCAGTCGAAAAATAAGTATCAGGGAGAATATTTGGCAAGCAGAATGCACAAAGTCAAAATACGGGAAGAGTTTCGAAGGACATTACTGGAGTTATATCAATTTCTTGGCTGAAGTTGTTGATCTGATCCACCTGTACAAGACTTGTGGAAATTTTGTCGAAACCTGCACGTTTAAGAAGGACTTCTCTGGTTAGAGGGTTTCCAGAGAAGTCAAAACTCCCTTGCAGTGACATAATTGTATCAGCAGCTGCTAATTGGGTAACAGGGAAATCTGTGTTTCTCAGGCATGAAATAAGAGTATCCATCGCCTCTTCCCGGTATATGCTCATTTTTCTTGGCTCAACCTACAAATGACGTGATGAAAATTAAGCCCTTATTACTTGTAAAACAACAGCATTTATCATTTGTGATTTAAAGGCAGAAATACAAAGGCACTGTAACAAGAAATGATACAACTAGTTCTGATATCTAAGATTTAGGAGACATCAAAGATTCACACCAGAAGATCAAGTTGGAGTAAGAGACCAGCCATGGCTGGACATTGATCATGAAGGGCTGTCTGCAAATAAATAAGGAGAGTATGCATTGTACTAAAAGGTCCTTCTTCCTTTATAATGTGGAGGATTTGTTCACTCAATGTCCTCCTGAAGGGAACCACAAAGGAATCCATCAGAAAAACTAAAAAGTAGATTAGTTTGATTAGTGTAATTATGAATATGAAAGATATATACCTATTTAATTTGACTAACTCAGAAAAAAACTGAATAATCTTAAAACGCTCTCCATCAGTTGCACCAATCAAGCTTTCCAAAATAGGTGCCAACTCGGCTTTATCGGCAATGTTGTTCCTGCAAGTCCCATCTTCCTCCATGCATCTCAACAATATCTCCACTGCAGCAATCCTCTCCTTTGCCAAGTCAGCTCCCAAACTGCTGACAATAGTTCCAACTGCTTTTTCAGAGAAAAGGGTATTGACAACCGAAGATGCAATTGACTCTTCACTGTTTCCAGTAATTCGTGCAAGTAAAAGCACTGCAGCTGTTTTGGGCTTTAAACACATCTTAACCAACTCTTCCTCTTTCTTATTGAAAACTATTATGAGAGACTCCACGACGGCCATCTCTGCAAGACTCACAGTGGAAGGGTTTAGAAGATACAACAGCACAACAGCCTCTGTCAACCCGTTCTTGAAAAGAGCCACGATACATTCCACGTCAGTGTCCACACGTGTGAGAGTCATAATAACAGCATTGTCTATAGACCCCATCTCGGCCAGAAGGAAAACTGCTGCTTGTAGCACCTGGGGCTCAACAGAATTGAAAAGGATCTCCATAAATCCATTGATTATGGCAGGTTTTGATAGCATGCTATGGATATCCACTCCTAGATTCACTCCTCTCCAGAACTTCTCAATTTGAAGCACGGCCGTTTCAGATTCCTGGAGAACCTCTGACATATACAGGTTATTGATTGCACAGCGTAACTCATTCATCATCCCGTCAACTGTGGCTTGTGTTATGACACTATTAGGTGAAGTTGAAGGCATTGATGACTTCACATTTGCCTCGGTATCTTCGTATGGACTATCATACGGCGGTGAGACCAAATGAGGGTTGCGTTCTTTCCAGCTTGCAATTAGTCGTTTGAGCACATAGTTTGTTTTAGGTAACTGGGTGTTTTGCAGCTTCTGGCGAGTGATAGGACACGTTAAGTTCCCTCTATTGAACCATTCCTCGATAGCTTTACGTTCAAATGTCTGACCAGTCTCAAGAGTCACCGGATCATCAAATATGTGACTTGTTATTGGACAGACAAAGTCCTTAGGAGGTGCATGCTTCCCAATTCCATGCAGCGGGTTATCCAAGTCTGCCATAGGATAATCTGGGGAACTACAAGTAGGAACAATCCAAGTTAAAGAAAATGCAGCACGCTACCAAATAACGAAGAATAATGGTTGTTAAATATTGCGTTACCCCCTGGATTGTTTGAAGATGGTTAGCATTTGTTCTTGAATTTGGCTTTGCCGAGGCTCCAATAATGCAATATTTTTGTCCTTTTCCTACAGGACACACAGCTTTATCACTTGGCATTTCAAGCACTAAAACAACTCGCATAGAAAATTCAGTCCTTGTTGGAATATTATTTTCCCCCTCTCGGTAGCATCAATTACCTCATTTTCTGCCTCAGAATCTGAAGAAGAACTAAGCAAACTCTCATCTAAAGAAAAATCAGTCTCAGGGGTTGAGTTTAAATAGGCTGGCGTTGTCGAAGATTTTGAAGGTTTATGGGGTTTGAGGATTCCGGAAAAGACTCGTTGTGGATAAAATGGTGCGTTGGAAGATCTGCTGCTGGAATTGGGGCCCAAAAATTCAATAGATGCTTCCCTTTCGGACCACATCGGCTGCAATGATCAGTAGATAAAAAAATGTGACAGAATGATCATGAAATGCATGTGCCTAGTATTGTCAAACCATCTATTATGTTAAAATCTAATGTTCTCCTGACACATAATTTTAGAGAATAACGCTCTTTCATTAGACATTTTTACTATTATTTTTTTAAAATGTTTATTTCACACACGGTCTCTATAATTACTCTTGATGATTTCAACTATTTTACTTTATTTTATATTTTGATCTTTTTATTTATTTAGTATTTTTTATTTTTATTTTTAAATTAAATTTTAATAATTTTTTTAAAGAAATTTTTTATAATTAAAAATAACATTATATCATGATTTAAATTATATATTATAAATTTAAACATTAAAAAATTATTTATTATAAATTTTAATTATATATAATTTATATAACTATAATATTTATTTATTATAAATTTTAATCATATAAAAATAAACATTTTATCTTATTAATTGCTTAGCTAAAATACTAATTAATAAGAAAATTAGAACTTTTCCTAAAACCACCTTCGAGTGAATGAACATTCTAATTTTCCAACTACATGAAACATTCTATTTTAAAAGCACTTGTTATAAAACATGAAAATTATGAAATACTTGGATAAAATTTCAGAGAGGAAAAGTTTTAATCCCATAATAATTTAAATGAATAGTTAAAATTAAAATAATATTAACATATATAATTGTATGATTAAAATTTCCTCTTGGTGCTCTCCCTAAAATAACAAAGAACAAGCATAAACAGTAATGAAATTGATTTGAAAAGAGTAACGAATTGGTAAACATAAAGAAAGTAGATACAACATTACATTATACCGTCCGTTCTCCAACACATCCATTTGCATCATCTCCTCCTTTTGATTTTCCATGACGCCACCTTCAGCGGCGCTGTTCAGTATCAACGACGGTGGACTAATGGACGCGTCACCGTTTCGGTTGAGCAAAACCTCTCTGAAATACGCCGCGAAAACCCCGCAGTTCTCGTCCAGAACCTCTTCGTACTCTCTCTCCAACTTCCTCAGCTTCGCGGCCTGCTCCTCGCTCATCTTCGACAAAACCTTCGTGCAAGGCAGAACCACGGAGTACTCCTCGGAAACCGAGTAACCGTAATCGTTGGCGTCGTCGGTGGAGGAGAGAATCTGCGTCCTCTGTTCATCGAACCAGCGGAAAACGCGGGGAAGAGGTGGAGAGAAGAGGCGCTCGTAGAGCGCGGGAGCGATTTCGGATCGAGCGAGGGAAGCGTTGTCGGAGTGGAAGATTCGGAGGAGGCTGGCGGCGGATTCGGTTGGGCGGTTACGGAGGGCGTTGACGAGGGAGAGGAGGAACGACGAGACGGGGAATTCGGGGAGAGGGAGGAGGAGCTTCTCCGCCAGGGAGAGGGACGAGGACCGGATGGCGGAGCTGGAGAACGAGATGGCATTTTCTAGAGTGTTTGCCGCCAGGTTTAGGTGTTTTTGGTCCGAGCTTGGGATGTTGCGGAGGAGAGTGGCGACGAGACGGCGTCGGAGTTCGGACTGCGAGAGTACGGCAGAGGTGAATGCGGCCGTGTGTCGGAGGACCTGAGCTCGCGTGGTGACCGTTACGGTGGTCATGGCAGTGTGAGAGTGAGTGGAAATTTGGTCCGTTTGGGGGTATATGAATATGACGTTAACGGAAATACCAGTAAACGGTTTGGATTCAATTTGCCGGAATCACAAGTCTCGGACGGCAGCTTCTGAAATGACCAACGTGACCCTTCGTTTGGTCTTATCAGGTTCCTTCCTAATAAATGATTACTTTAGAAACAAAAATTTTATTACCTCCGTTCTTTAAATTGATTCACCATTAAGATTTTTTCATAACGATTAAGAGTTAATTTTACTAAAATATTTTTTTAATTTTCATAAGGGAAATGTTAATTGAACAAATTCCTTTTATTTAAGTTTTTTTTCCTTTTTTATAATTTACATTTTGAAAATTCTTGTTATTTCTTTTTATAAAATTATTTTATTTTTTTGAAACATTAAATAATTTTTAAGTCTGCGCTTAATCTAACCAACCAAAATTGATTTAATTGTTAAAAATTTGTAATCACATTTCGTAAAAAATGCAAGTTCAATTTTCATTGTGAATATAAAAACTTTATTAATAAATAATTTATTAATATTTTATAAGTACTTTTTAAGTTTTACAACTTATGTATTCCTGATAAATCTCTAGAACCTGACTTAAATTTACTAAATTATTGAAATTAATGAGATATTAAAAAAATTGAGACAGAGAAAAATTAATAGAATTAGTAGATATTTAAATGACGATAATTTTGAAAAGTTTAAATTATTTTTTATAAATTCAAAACTATTAATTATTTTAAAAAAAATCTTTTATGAGTGTTAAAAATGACTTTCATATTTAATAAGCATATATTTAATACTTTCATATTATATAAGCATAGAGATATAATAAACTGCCAAAAATTTGCTGTGGCAAATTCTTACCCATATTAATTGTTGTAATAAATTTGTATTATATAATAAAATGTTATATCCAATTTGGTTAACACTATTTTTAGAGTTAATTTTAAATAGTTACGAGTGAATTTTTTATATTGAAATATAAAATATTTATTATATTTTAAACATTTTATATAATAAATATACTTTCATTATTAATTGTTTAAAATCAGTCCATATCAAAAACCCTTGATAAATTTGAGTAGAGTTTGTAATGAAGGTACTGTTAATTTTAAACCTCTTGTAATGTATGTCTCCTTTCTTTAAACGCCGTTGTTTAACTTGTAAAGTTTAATCGGTCCAAAGGTATTGCGTTAAGATAGCCCTTTTACTATTACCGTCAAAATTATATTCAGATGTTGTGAAAGGACAGAGATAACTTAATGGGTATACAGTAATTGCCCCCAATATTAAACACGGTACATACATACAATTCGAGTTAAGAAGAAAGAAAAAATAAATTATGAATTTGTGATTTGAGCCAAAAGTATAGAAAAAAGACAAAGTTTCATAGTCTAAGATTTTTTAATATGGAATTAAAAAACGAGGGTTAAGTTAAAATAGCAACATCCCACACAGCTGTGTGCAAGGACAAAAGAGTGAGGACATTTTGGTAATTGTCTCCAGTTTGAAATCTCGCGGCAAAACAAGGAACAGCGGATGGGACCCATTTTGCCGCCCAGCCGGCTCGGTTTGACCGTTAATCTTAATCATGTACGGAAGAGATTCACCACTTCATTATTTTCCTTTGAAACACATGCCAGATTTATTTATTTATTTATTTATTTATACAACAAGTGGATGATTTTAGTATCACTTGATTTAGTTTTCTTAAGTATGTGATTAACTAACGTGAATGACAAATACTTTATTGATAAGGAGCATTTCACCTATTCAATGCCAGCACATTTATGGAAACGCTACCAAAACAAATGCTCAATTTATTAATCATGCT
Organism: Mucuna pruriens; assembly: GCA_025330945.1. NCBI lineage: Eukaryota > Viridiplantae > Streptophyta > Magnoliopsida > Fabales > Fabaceae > Mucuna > Mucuna pruriens. The sequence continues at coordinate 577,031 of JAENHJ010000424.1, forward strand.
TTTTGGTTTGGCAGGAAAAAGTTCTTATTTAAATTAATGTTTTGTTTTATTTATATTCATAAATTTGACGTGCTTTTATGGCTTATAATTTATTGATGCAGCAGTAATTAACAATATTTAATTAGTTAGCTTAATCATTATTTATAAATTAAAATATAAATATTCTTTAAGATTTAATGCAATTTGAAAACAAGTCTTGACAATTGAAATCCTAAAAGCATGATGTTTGTAACTTCAAGAGTTAAAATCAATACTAGAGTTTTCTCTTAATTCTAGATATTGTGTAGAAGATTTCATTTTCATTGGGTCGTAATAAAGCTAGTTTATTATTCATTAGGACAATGGAACATTGTGTTCGGATTAATTAACAAAGCCACATCAACTTTATTAACATCAATACGCGTTTGCTTAACTGTATTATGACCGAATACACTTCCCAATAAATATTTATAAGAAAAAAAAGAAAGAAAACAATTATTTTTTTATAAATTAAAATTAAGTAATATATTTTAGCTTTTATGAAAGTTAAATAAACAATATTTTTTAAAATTAAATTGTATAAATTAATTTTACTTTATGAATTTCTATTTCTTTTTTATAAAAAATTATTAAAAGTTTTATTTGAACAAAATCTATATTTAATCTCGTAATAAAAAATAATTAATTGTAACCACTGAATGTTGGCCGATAATGCTAATGACCATAAAACTTTGGACAAATTTGTTTTGTTTAAAACATGTTGTTCGACATTTTTTTTTCAAGCGGACAAATAAGTTAGATTGAATAATATTTTATTTGAATATGGTTGATCTATTTAAAACATTTCAGATTTAAATTTCACGTATTATTTAATATAAATTTTATTTTTAGATATATTATGACCTTTTTAAAAATACAACAGTTGATTAATTTACTTAAAAACTTATTTCATATTAAAAAGTTATATATGTCTAATTTTTTCTTCTATGTGAGTTAATAGGTTAATGAAAAATACTCTATATAAAATATATTATAATTTATAAAAATTAAAATTATTATTGCTGAGATAAAGATAAAAATAGATAAACTATATTTCATAAAAAAAAGTTTGATATATAAATTTATTTTTAATATTTAAACTAACTTTTATCATAATTTATTTAAAAATTTATTTTATAATAACAAATTTAATACATGAACTCATTGAAATTTGTCAAAAAAAGAGATAAGTCAAAGAAAATGGTTAGATTTTGTATGTTCGAAACACTAAGAATGTGTTCCAATATAAGAGAAGAATTTAATAATTATGTATGGATAATATAAACTAATTTTATACTTTTGTTTAATTATAAATTATTATTAATATGATTTTTAAGATATTTATTGTAAAAATTAATAAATTTATTATAAATTATAGGTTTTAATTGGATATCCGTAGGTTGTGTACTTGCGTTTCTTGCATTAATGGAGAATCCCTTGAATTGAGCAAGCTGGTTATTATTAATCGCTACGGTAATCCATTTCATTTTCAATTTGTCAACGTCACTGTGTCTTCAAGCATTGTGAAATTTATCAAATGAAAAGAATAATGAGAAGTCACTTTATCATACGATTTTTTTAGCTCGAGCTTGTGAAAACTGCAAGGTCGAGGCAATTGTTTTAGGTCTTGAATTATCTAACATTTCATTTTTTATATATTTTTAGAATATAGTTTACTATTAATTTAAATTATTAATAATAAATTTCATTATGATATGATCTAATTTGTTACTATTTTCATTAACAAAACTAATAAAATTATATTAACATGTGAGATCTAATTAGTCCGGTGATTAAATAAGGTGTGTGAATGTTGTAAATATCTTAATATAGTGTTTGATTTTTACTAATAAAAAAATTATATATATATTTTAAATACATGCATTACTTTTATTAAAGTTAAATAGATATGACAATTTATATATTAAATATTTAATTATAAAATTTTGATCAATAATTTTATAATAAATAAAAAAATAAAAATTGATAAATAATATTAAATTAAACTTTGAATATAAAACTCAAAACCTCATTTTTTTTATACGACCGTGAGACTCATGTTATAGTTACTCTCTTATAATTAAATTTCTTTAGTAGGTAAATTTTTTATTTTTAATTAAAAATTTTAAATCAGGTAAAGAAAATAAAAATATAAAGTTGGAGGTTGCTATTTTAAAGAAAGGAGCAAGTAGTGCAGGAATACTAAAATAATTTCCTTAATCACGCAATTCCTTTTTTACACATTTTTTTTTTTAATTTTTGGACCACTTGACACATTCCTTTCCGTATTTTTTTGTCCGTCACTTCTATGAGATCAAATTTTGTTGTTGGACTAATGGGCCTTGATAATCAAGACCAGAACGTAGGTAGTAAGACCAAGATCGCAATCCATACCTCGCATTTGAACCAGTAGCCGATCGGGTTATTTAAATTTGGACTCAACATAACATAAAGCCCTGGCCCATGATCAATTTTTTCTTTTACTTTTGTTTTATATTTAATTTGTTGATGCACGAAATAAACTTACACGTAACAAGATTAGTGTAATTGATAAAGATAAAACTCATATTTTACAAGAATATAAGTTCAATTTTCTTTGTCGATGTGAATAATCTATAAGTATGTATGTAAACATTATTTAAATATTAAAATCTACTTCGACACGGATAAATTTTTAAATTTTAACTTACCTAATTTTTTGGTGAAAAAAAAGTATACTTCTAGGCCCAATTGAAAAGTGAACTTTTGGGAGTAAAAATGATAAATTAACAACGTATTTGACAAAAGAACAAGCTAGAAAACATAAATATAAATAGGTTAAACATATAATTTAGTTTTACATGTGTTATGGATTCTTAATTTAATTCTTTCATACAAAAATTTATTAAATTAGTCTTTACTTGTGTAAACATTATTAGTTTAGTTTTTGTCACTACTAATTTCTTTATTCACATTTAATTTAATTCCTATACATGTAGTATATTCTTAATTTAATTTGATCATTATACATTAGTACACTTTTTTGTTTCTATATATAGAGATTAAATTAAGAATGCACAAGAAATATAATGATAAAATTAAGAATAGGTTACTTGTATAAAAGTTAAATTAAGAATGTATAAGAAAGTTAACAATCAATATATGATGTTCATGTAAGTGGTTTAACCTAAAACTCATCAAGATATCCAACAAGACATACCAACAACAGAACAACAAAACCAAAAACAAGAAATAATTTAAAACAATTTAAAGAAGATAAGGAAAGAAGATGAAAACAAGGTATACACGATCTTAAAGACCCACATCTACAGGAAAGGAAAAAATTGTTTATTATGAAGGGGAAGAACAAAATAAAGAACAAGAATAAGATCAAGATAGTACAATAAAATTCCCTTGGTCCTTGTATAACTACTTTTGAGAAAACAAAACAATAATATCCAAGTTCTTCACTCTATTTTCACACGTTCTCTTGATCTCACATTTTCTAAGAATTACATGAAGTGAAACATCTCTCTTCTATACCTTGTTCCCATAGAATAACACTTATGCTAATATATAGAAATCAATCACAAGTCCAAGGAAGGGTAACCACAAACAACTCCTACAATACAAATACAAGTTAGTTATGACCAGTAACTAAATGTAACAGAAACTCAATGCAACAACTTGTAACTACTTTGCAATTGATTTTGAGACACTTCAAACAAAAATTCTATACTTTGTCTTTGAAGTAGACAACTCTCTTCACAATTTTGCTCTTTCTCCATAAATTTTACTCTTCGCCATAACCAATCAAGTCCAAGGATTGCTTGAACTTAAATAGAGGTAAAGACTTAGTAAAAACATCTATAAGATTATTTTTTGTTGCAACCTTCTCCACCAATATTTCCTTAGTTTCAATCACTTCTCGAATAAAATGTAATTTAACATCAATATGTTTAGACTTCTCATGATAAACTTGGTGTTTTGAGATATAGATAGCATTTTGGCCATCACAAAATACAGCATTGTTTTTCATTATCCCAAGTTCCAATCAAACCTTTAATCCATATGGCTTCTTCAACACCTTACATGAAAGCTATGAACTCAGCTTGAGTTGTTGATTTAGCCACTACTAACTGTAGGATAGACCTCCAACTAAAAACAGTACCAAATAAAGTGAAGACATAACGAGATAGAGACTTCCTTGTGTCAATATGTCAAATATAATCAGAGTCAACATACCCCTTGATTGCCTCTCCATCATGTAACTTTCTCTTAAGCCTCAAATTAGAAGATAAAAAACTATTCAAGTATCTTAAAATCCATTTCAATGCTCCCCAATGAGCGTTGTGAACCTACTAACCACATTAATAATATAGGGTAAGTCTGGTCTATTACACACCATGTCGTACATAATGCTGCCACCCCACTTGCATATGGAACTGATGTCCTTCTATCCCTTTCCTCATTTGTACTAGAACCATGCTTAATTGACACCTTATCATGTTACCCTAATGGAGTTGTAATAGGTTTCTATTCATGCATCTAGAATTTTTCAACAAGTTTCTTCATATAGCCTTGTTGAGATAAGAATAATTATTCCTTTGATCATTCCAAGAATTCTCTTAACTTTCCCAAGTTCCTTAATTTCAAATTCGAAATTTAACTTTGACTTGAGTCTATTTATTTCATCATTTCTTGAGCTTTCTAGAAGTATATCATCCACATATAACATAGATAAAGAACTTTTGCATCTTTTTTCATAATATAAACATAACTATCATAATTACACTTTTGAGATCTCATTCGCATCATAATACAATCATTCTCTTGATTGTTGGCTTGTTGTTGATCTTTAGACATCATGGCCATTCCAGTCTCATTAAAGACAACATCCTTACTAATGATGCATTTAGGTTCACCAAGTTTCATTCTTCCTAGTTTGTATCCTTTTATTCTACAAGGGTATCCTATGAAGGCATATCTGATTGCACAAGCTCCAAGTCTATCTTGCTTGACATGTACAAAAGCTAAAGCACCAAACACTCTTAAGTTTGAGTAATTTGTAGGCTTTACATTCCATAGTTTCATAGGGATTTTAAATCCTATTGCAGACAAGGGACATCTATTGATTAAATGGATAGCAATAATAACAGCTCCACCCCAAAAAGTTTTCGGTAAGCTAGCACTTAATAACATGCATTTGACCCTTTCTGGAATTGTTCTATTCATTCTTTTTGCCAAATCATTATGTTGAGGAGTCCCAACAATTGTCTTACGTCTTTTAATACCTAGTTTCTTGCAAAACTTGTTAAATTGCTCTGAAATAAACTTCAAGACATTATCAGTCCTTAAACATTTTAATTTGGTTCCTATTTGAGCTTCTATTTGCGTGTGTCATTCCTTAAATTCCTCAAAAGTATCACTTTTGTTTTTAAGAATATAGATCCATACTCTCCAAGAATAGTCATCAATGATAGTGAGGAAATAAGAACAACCTCCATGAATCATGGTCCTTGTTGGACCCTAGAGATCTGAATGAGCATATTTAAAAGGTTTATTTGTGGTGTGCAAACCTATTCCAAAGCTAACCCTTTGTGTCTTTCCTAATATGCAATGATTACAAAACTTTAATTTCTCTATTTTATCACCATTTAATAAATTTTGTTTTACTAACTCAAATAAGTCTTTTTCACTAACATGTCCTAGCCTCATATGTCACAATCTAGTTTTATCATATTGGTTTTGACTAGCTACAACAAGTTGAGTTATAATAGTGGAGTCATATAGAATATACAAGCCATTTCTTTTTATTCCTTTAGCAATAACCAAGTCATTATTAGATGTTTTTATGATGTCATGTTCAATTTGTGTAGTGTATTCTAAGTTATCAAACATACTGATGAATATCAAGCTCCTTTTGAGTTTGGGTACATACCTTACACCCGACAATAATGTTTATTGACCATTGAACATCTTTAATTGAATTGATCTCATGTCTTATACCTTACATGACTTGTTATTTCCCAACAATACTACTCCACCTTCTTTCAGGTTTAAGGACTCAAAATAATCCTTTCTTGGACACATGTGAAATGTACAACCAGAATCCATTACCCAATCTTTTTCAATCTTAGAATTGGAGACAACTAGAACATCTACAATTTTATATCCTACAGTAGCAATGAATGTATTAGCTAATTCTTGAGGTTTCATTGAGTTCTTATTTCTTCTTTCAGAACAATCCTTTTTGAAGTGTCTTTCTTATGGCAATGAAAGCATTTATATTTGCTTTGAGACTTGTTTCTGGATTTTGATCTATGCTTGTTTGATTTAAAACTTTTTCTCCGATCCTTTCCCTTATCACGTTCAAACCTTCTACTTTATTCTCAGTTTTCACCTCTTGCCTTTTCTAAAGTTCTTTTGTTCAAACTGAGGGTTGTACTTTATAAGTGCGATGGTTTGATCTCTTCCAAACAAAATAACATCCTTGAAGTGTTCATATGAACTTGGTAAAACACTAAGAAGTTTAAGAGACTTATCTTCATCCTCTAATTTCACTTCAAAATTTTCTAGATCATCCAAAATCTTGTTGGAGTCAACAATCTAATGAGCAACTAACATATCCTCAGCCATTTTGAAAAAAAACAATTGTTGCTTCAAGAAGAGTCAATTGGCCATAGATTTTGTCATGTATAGGGATTCCAGCTTCAACCATAATGCAACAATTGTTGGTTCCCTTGCTACTTCTTTGAGAGCTTTAACTCCAAGACACAAGATTATAGTACTCTTGACTTTTTTCGTGAGATATTTCTTTTTTTTTTTATGGACAGAGTTGTAGGAAGAGTAGCTTCACCCTTTAAAGCATCATTCAATCCTTGATGTATCAAGATTGGTTGCATCTTGATCCTCCATAGACAAAAGTCATTAGATCCAGAGAATTTCTCTATGTCAAATTTGTTTGATCCCCATGGTTGAGCTTCCTTTCCACTCAGCCGCAAACGATGTTAATTGTAAGTGTTTAACCTGCAACTCATCAAGATATCCAACAAGCCACACACAACAACAAAGCAACAAAACAAAAAATAGAAAGTAATTCAAAATAATTTAAAGAAGATAAGGAAAGAAGATGAAAACAAGACATATGTGGTTCAGCCTTAAAGACCTACATCTATGGGAAAGAAGCAAAACAACTCACTATGAAAGGGAAGAACAAGATCAAAATAATACAATAGAATTCTCTTGACTCTTGTATCACCACTACTGATAAAACAGAACAAGAATACCTAAGTCTTTCACTCTATTTTCATACATTCCCTTATCTCACATTCTCTAAGAATTACATGAAGTAAAACATCTTCCATTAATCACATATAACAGTAAACAACAACTCCTACAATACAAGTTAGTTATGACTAGTAACTAAATATAGCAGAAAATTGAATACAATAACCGCTTTGTAATTGATCTTACTACACTTCAAACAATAGGTAAAAATCAATTTAATAAATTTTTATATATAAAAATTAAATTACAAATATATAACTCATTATATAAATATAATAGATAAGATGTAATAGATAATATGTGATAATAAAAATAATAAATAATATTATGGAGGCATATCTCTAACTATCATTGCTTGGAGGAAATGAGAGTAAGAGAACAGTTTAAATATCATATCAAAAGGAGAAACAAAGATATGGAATAAGAAAGGATGATGAAGAAGTAAGGCGTGTCACATCGAAAAGAAGAATAATTAAGGGTGGAAATGACTGGACTCGCGTGGGGGTAATTGCTCACTCCAAATGGAATTGATGTTTATTGCTTTGCAACCTCATACCATGCTGCCCATTATTACTGCTTTATTTTCATGCTTTCAAAGTCAACCCAAGCGTGCACTTTCCATCAACATGTTCTTATCGCAATTTTCTTCTCATTTAGGATCAAACAAAAAACATACCTTATGTACGCACACTTCTTGTTGGAAACATCATTTATAATTAAATGACAACTATTTTTTTGTAATTATTATTAGCGATTTCTTTTTAGATTATTGGGTAGGACTGATTACTAAATAAAATTATTATTAACAAGAATTTATTTAGTATTTAACCAAACTGTACATCCAATAACTCAACGTCACCTTGTACCAATTATAATGCGATTGGTTGGTTGTTTTACATGCAGTGGGATGCCAGTTTCATTTCATAAATGAATCGATGACCTCTATTTTATTTCTAACATCAATTATAATGTGATTTATTTTCAATTTTATTAAAATTAATTTTACCTAATTTTAAAATTAACAAACATTAATTATTTGTAAATTAAATGAGTTCAATTCATTAAATATTTCACTAATTTCTTTGATTTTAATATCAAATAATTTTAAACTATTTTATATTTGATTTTGTAAATATATAAATTAATTTAAATATTTTTATTCTCTTTATTTCCGTAATTTTATCTCATTCTCTAATATACAAATATCTATCAAATTAATATCGTTCAAAAATATAAATGTATTAAATAAACTAAATTATATTTTTTAACAAGTTAAATCAAAATTTTATATTAGGTTATCTAAATAAATGAAACAAATTTGATTACTTTGATTTTTTAAGTCAAATTTAAATTTTAATTACTGTTTTGCCACAACTCATTTATATCCCTACATGTCATTGTCCTTTAATGGAGGTGTTACATGTAGTTTTTTTTTTATATATTATTCTCATATATACGTAGGAGAAATTTTACTCCAACAATGTTTCTGTACAACAATTTTTACTATTAGGAGCGAAATAAGAAGAGAGAAATATTGAATTATAAGACGAATAATATAATGAAAAAAAATTAAAAATATAAATTATAAAAAAAGTGTCTTAAAAAAGTTGTGTAAAATTAATATAACTCTGAGTAAATTCATATTTTAAAGTCACGTGTAACTGTTAGTCATATTCTTATTTTGTAAATATAAAGGTTAGAGATTTATAATTCGTTTGTTTAAGTTTTTCTAAAAAATAATGAATAATTGTGGCAATTATTTAAAACTTTTTGCATGCTTGTCAATGCATATTTGTTTGGAATTAGTCAATCTTTCTATAATGAACATGTACCTCAATACAAATAATTAGGCCCCATGGTCATATAATAGTAAAAATGATCATATCAATAGCACAATTACTACTTGATCCTTCTTCACTCTTTAAAATTCTTTTTCTCTAAGATTCTCATCTTCTCTAAGTTTGATGACTTATCAAGTTTTTGCTTACTCGCAAGAAACACTTCTCCACTAGTCTAATTCTCTTTTGTGTTTGTAGTAGGGACTCCATCAACCTAAGTTAACAACCTCGTACTGTCAACTTTTTATCAAAATATACATTAATATGTAATTATTAAGTTTTTAAATCAATTCCAACGTTACAACGTTGCAACCTTTTAAATGACTCAACATTCATAGTGTATTATTATAATACAACGTTGCAAATTATCAATTATGAGTGCTTTATTTATTCAATAATAAAAGGTTAAAATTTCATAAGTGCAGCAAAATTATATATTGAGACAACGCTAGTACATAGGTGACAACGGAAACTTTCGGTCGCTACAATCATTAAAAAGTCAAATTTAGTAAATAAAAGAAACGTGCAATATTTTGTGACCGACGAATCAGTCACTAAAACAGTCATAAAAGTTATATGATATTTTACGACCGTAAAGTTATCATAAAAAATTAATGTAATACTTTGGTCGCTCACTAAAGTAATTATAAAAGTCAATATAATTAATATAAAATTAAATTATTAATATTTCACATACAAAAATATAAGATATTAATTATAAAATTATTTTATTATATTATTTTTATAGGATAACCACTATATACATCAATAGTGTAAAATAGTTTTACACTATCATCTAATTACAAACTATAATATGATACTTTTATAATATTAACTTAAAAGTCATACAAAAAATTATTATTAATTGATAAACAGAATAAAAAGTTTATGGACAATGCATAATGTTAAACTCTTTTTTATATTATAATTTTTTATTTATTTAAAAAAAGTAAACCAACATAAAATGTCTACAATATAATATATTTTTTATTTTTCTTTAAAAAATAGATTCTTAACATGTAGGCAACTTATATAATGATAATAATGATTATAATAATAACATAATAATGATAATAATAATATAATAATAATAATAATTAGAAGAAAAAATTATTCCAAGAATAATTCTAGATAATTATTTTTTATCTTCACAATTTATTTTATTTTAATCTAACTATCAAATATGAGTTATTTGTTAGAATTGTTAAATTATTAAAAAAATAAAAACAAAATATGAAGAGTAACTCTTTTAAAGTTATTTTAGACCACCTCGTTCTCTTTAATAATAATAATAATAATAATAATAATAATAATAATAATAATAATAATAATAATAATAATAATAATAATAATAATAATAATAATAATAATAATAATAATAATAATAATAATAATAATAATAATAATAATAATAACAATAACAATAACAATAACAATAACAATAATAACAATAATAACAATAATAATAACAATAATAACAATAACAATAACAACAATAACAATAATAATAATAATAATAATAATAATAATAATAATAATAATAATAACAATAATAATAATAATAATAATAATAATAATAATAATAATAATAATAATAATAATAATAATAACAACAACAACAATAACAATAACAATAACAACAATAATAATTTCAATTCCCTCTTTGTCAAAGTTAACATACAATTAGGGATGTGAATAGCTCAGCCGTTGATAGCCTAACCTTTTTAAAGTCTAGTCTAACATAACTTTTTTAATATGTTTTAATAAAAATGTTAAGTTTTAGATTTTCAAAAAGTCTATTTATTTAAATATGTTAGATTTGAGTATATAAAAATCTATTAAACTAAACATACTAGTCTATTTATCTCTCAATATAATTAAAAATTTAATATAATATTATATTTATATATTTAATATTTTAATATTTTTGTATCAAAAATAAAATAAATTTTTATTCTTAAAAAATAAATTATTATTATTAGCCTATTTAAAAATAAGTTTATTGTTCTATTTAAAAATAGAACTATTGATTTATTTAATTTGTTGACTTATTTAAAAATTAATTTTATTGGCTTATTTAAAGTTTTTAATATAAAATAGACTTTTAAGTAGATTAATAGACTAGACCAAACTTAAAAAAAAGACTATATTAAATCTTAAAAAAAATCTTTTGACAATTTTATAAAACATATCAAACCTATTTATGTAAAGTCTAATTTAATTTATTCTTATCCCAACAAACAACTTTCTTTTACTAAAAGATAATACAACATTCTTTTTCCATTAAATTCAATAATCTTACATTATTGAAACATATTTTTCATTAAGACTAGTCATTTAGTACAGAAAACTTTTGTTCTCGTAGTATAAAAAAGTACTTTATCCATACATTCTTCTTTCTTTTTTTTTTAAAAAAAAATTAAATCTATTTTATCCATTTCTAAACGACTGTCATTTAAGATTAATTCTACATTAAGATTAAAGAGACGATAAATAACATTCTTGAAGGGCCTATTTGTAAAAGAGCTCTAGTAGAGTTTGGCAAATACAACACGAAATACGAAATAAAATAAATAAATAATAAAAATTATTTGGGACACAATTCACAAAACGTGGTGAATGGTAATAGAAAATTTTACGATGGTTCAAGCAACGCTGAGCAATGTTGGTGGAATTTATAAAAAATTACAATATTTGGTAAGATTCACTCTAATTTAATGAGTTTCTTTCTTAATTTATTGATAAATCGTATTAAAATGTATGATTTACAATAAATTTCAATTAATAATATAAAAATTTTAACAAAATACCAAAAAGAATTTCTGAAACATTTCTCAACAATGTTTTCAATTCATAAAAGAGGTACGAAATAACATTATAGTCATGTTTGGAAGAATTTATAAATAATTTATTTATAGTTATCTTATGTTATAATTGTTTGTAGGGATAATTAGAAAAATTTATAAAAATATCTTATCATTGATCTATATGATATTTTTAGCTTATTTTCATAAGCTCTCCAAGATAGTTTATATAAATAACTTGTGAACAACTTTTGAATTTTGTTAGTAGAGATAATAAAATAGGCTTAGCTCCAGCTTTAAAAAATGGTGCAAATAGTATTGAGTCAATTTGCCTCGGTTCAATGGTTCAAGTTGAGCAAAAAAAAAAAATTCAAATAGAATTGAACTCATTTAACTTGGTATTATTTTTTATTTTTCTATAATATTTAAATATTTTTAAGTAAAAAAAAGTCCAAATTGATTCAACGGACCATCAATCTGACTCGGACCAAGCCAACAAAATAAATCAAATAAAAATTCGGCCAGCTTTTTTTCTCTTCACAAGACGCCTTGGTCGTTTTACATGACCCATGTTGTCACTTATACTTGTCAAGGCCAAATATATATAGAATAAGCATATTTTTATTTAATTTTTTGTTTTTTTCTCAAAATTAAATATTTTATATCTTTTTTCTCTGCCCAAGTTAATATAAACATTAACTTCTACACAAAATAAATTATAATTATTCATTTCTAGTATTTTTATTTTAACTATATTTTCTTCTTTTTCACTAAAATATTATAATTTAACCAAATAAATTTATATTTTTATATATTGTTAGTAATTTTTATATGTTACTAGTAGTTTTTTGGTTAAATTAATTTGTGGATCCTTATAATTTTTTAAATTTTTTAATTAGGTCCCCACAATTAAAAATACTTAAAAGTCCTTTTAATTTAAAAATCCTGTAATTGAATCATTTACTCGTTGGTGCTGTTATAATTTCATTAGTCTATGCTAACTATATTTCTTGTGAGAGCTGACTAAATATTATGACATGACAATTAAATTTTTTTGTTATGTTGATATGGTATCTAATATAGTAATTACTCTTTTATTTTCACATTTTCTATTTTTAAAAAAATTTTAAAATCCTAATTTTTATTGTTGGTAGAGACATATAGAAGAAACTTCTTGTGTACGCACTATCTTCACATTGGTCAAAAGTTTAAGTACACATTGCATTGCATACAATGCGTACAATTTTGGAGTGAAAAAATTATTTTCCTCTTCTCAATTGCATATAGTTGATACTTAAATTAGTTGATATTTGATATATTCATATTCTTTTTTGTTTATAAATTAGTGGCAATAATTGTATAAAAGTTTATATTTTCCCCATTATAAATTACTATAACAATAATGCAAAGTTCCAAGAAAATCTTTAAGAATTAACTTTGTTGGTTGTTTTCTTTCCCTTTTTTAATTGTCTAGAAACAAGATAATAGAATGAAACTTCAAGCAAAATTTGTCTTGTTTCTTTAATTCTCTGTCTCTATTTTTTTTCTTGTTCTTTCTTTGTGCAAAGAGTGTCAAATATGAGAATAAGATTTATTTTGTACATAACAAGGTATCTCTGTGTGGTTTTGCTTCAAGATGAAGTTAGGAATTAAGAAATTCTTAAAAAATAAAAATAAATGAGTAATTATCATATTAAGATACCATATCAGAATAATAAAAAAATAAATGATCATGTTACAATATCAAGTTATCATAAACTAACAAAGTTATAGCAGTGTTGGTTTGCAATGGTTTAATTACAAAAATTTATAAGGACCTTTTTAAAGTGTTTTTAACTCTAGGGACCTAATTAAAAACTCAAATAAACTATACAAATCTACAAACTAATTTAACCAAAACTTTTTTATATATATTTTCTACAATATTACGTAGTGGTTGAATTTTTATAATGATCTACTATTTTTATATACTTATACTTATTTATACATTTATACATGTGAATACTAAGTTTTTTAAGCTTGCATCATGATTTTAAGAAAAAAAAATATATATATATAGTTTAATTTTATCACCTTAATTTAATTTTAATAATGTTTTGATTATTAAATATTTTAATTTTTAAATTTATTGATAGATGCATGATGTTTATTTTTGTGTGCATGTCACATAATTTTAAAAAAATTATGATACTTAATTAAAAAAATTAAAAATAGATAAATAGTGACTAGTGATTTTTAATAATTTTTTATAAACAATATTAGTGTATTAATTATTAGTTAGTTTTTAAAATTTTAATTATTTTGAGTCATGATTTGATTTTTATTTAATTTTTAGTTAGTTTTTGTAGTTTTAAAATGAGATCATATTTTACAAATGCTTATGTAATATGCATCTAAACACTTTAAAATTATGTAAATACTTATGAACATATATATTCAAACATACATAACTTATTGAATTTTAAGTACTTATAACATAAATTTTTACATAACAAGAGCTTATTAATAAGATCTTAATTAAATTATTTTTTCAAATGGGTCTATATTTGTTACTTATCTAAATTGCTTTAATAAATTTACTTCAGAATTATTAGTCTCATAAATACTTATCAAGAATAGGAAACATATTCAGTGACAAGACTATTTTTAAATGAGAGTGAGATGAGTAAATATGACCATACAATCATAGTTAAAACTATTCATGTAAGATCTACTAGTTAATACTCTTACATTGTTTTTTAATCTTGACCATTCATGTAACATATAGGGAGATGTTCATATTTATATGACAAGGAGATGAATAAATTTGGAAACTTAGCATCACAAAACTAGTTTGTAAGAAGAGAGTTTGTCTTATATTTATATACTTTATTTAAGTCATATATCTAACTAATGTAGAACTTTAGTATTTTTCAATACATCTCGTCATACCTAATACTATTGAGTTTTATACATAAATAATATAATAAGTGACCTAATAATAAATATAAGATAGACTCTAATACTATCTTATCTACAATTTAAGTTTGAATTTAATTTAATTCCACGAAACTGAATTATAAGATTAGGAGTTATTTTTCACTTATCATACCATATTTGACCAATGTAAAACTTAAAATTTTCTCTATATATACAATCATACATAATGGTCAGAATTTAATGTCACGGTATTTTAAGAATTTCGTATTACTTGATTGTTAATATTTATTAATGTTATTCTCACGGTAGAAAGATTAATTTTTTCATTAGACAATTCTCCTCTCTAAATATTTATATTTGATAAGCAAAGTGTTATTAAGAAATAGAATATAAGAAGTAATCTACTCCATATACAGGAGTCTTACAAAATCAAATAAGAGGAATAATAAACGAGAGACAAAGTACATCACCATTAAAAAAGGAGTATTGAATATTATTTATATTAGTATTAAACTATGTAGACGATCTAATCTAATTAATTAGTCTAGGGTGTTAATTAGTGAAGTTAAAAGGAAGTAATATCCGGAAATACAATATGTATATATGTACGTATAATGAAGCGTGGTTGCTGAAATGCAAGAACAGGTGGGTTGCCCTAGCCAAGCTAGGGTTATTTATTCTGCTATATATACCCGGCGACTGGTATAACCAAAGAAAGGGTATAACTATATATAATCCCCGCATGCGATACAAATCTGCATGCGTGTTGGACTCTGTCGGTGTATGTCTATGCCAGTGTGCACACTTTTTTACGTCTATTCATCCACGTACAACAATACACAAAAGGCAAGCAAAAGTTCACTCTGACTGCCAAGAGTTTCAAAAGGTCAAGTATTTATATTAATATCACACTCTATTAAATAATTTCTTTTTATTTTTATTAACTTATTTATTTAATAAATTTCACCTCTAATTAACTTAATAATAAAGAATATATTAAAAAAGCTTGAATATTGTTTAGCGTGCACTCTATTAACTTCATATGTTCCATGCATTAGTAATAGCTTGTATGATCTTCTGTTTAACTAGTGCTAAAGAAAAAGCATTCAAAATAATCATACAATTATTGCATATATACATTGTACGAGAGCTCTTAATTAAGCTAGTCAAAATAAATAAAAGCTTGATTTCCATGAATAAGGAGTCTTAACAAGGACTTGAACATATATACTACTTGACTGGCAGCACACATTTTATTCAGGAATGCTGTATAGCATCATGAGCAATCAGCCTTAGGTTTTGTTAATTGCAGATTGACTGCTAATGATGTTATACAATTTCCATGAATTTTCCTCTGTATGTTGCCACATATATTAATATTAATATATGCTAACCCAATAGTAAATTAATTAATCCAATCTACCGAAATCCCCCTCCAAAAGCAGGAGCCCAATAGTCAGCTCCATTGTCACTTCCAACTTGCAGCGTGCATGAAACTGGAACCAGACACAACCCTCTACTCCTCAGGTCCTTCTTTGCTTCTTCTTGAGAATCCTAATTAATTAACAACAATAAAGCAAGACAAGTAAAAATCAAAATACATTATTGAATTAGTTTAATCATTATTAGAAAATAAATTAAATGAACAAATACCTGTTCACTAGCTGCTTTCCTCTTCAGACAGTTTTCATTCAGCAACTATAACCAGAAATTGAATAAAATAAAATAAGATCAATTTGACAAGTGTTCAAACTGATGAATAATTAGCAATGCAATAAACTAAAGGAAGTCATTGGTTTGATTCATCTTAAAATAATATAAGATATGTTATTATATCTGATAAAGCTGGTGACATTTGATCTCTTTAAATGTCTAGCTACTTTCTTCATTTAATATAGAATGAAAGTTGAAGTGATGGCTAAGCTAGCTTCTTTTCCAAATGCAAAATCCCCAAACCCCTTTAAGGGGTTAGTGGATCCAAGGAAAAAGCATACCTGACCAGGGTCTTCAGGGAATATACAATTCTTCTCTCCCTGAACCTAACATTAAACAATTACAATCATCACTCAATTAGTACCACATAATTACCCATTAATTAGTATACATGCTGGCGCACATGCAAGAAGGGATCGAGAAAGAGTGATTATATATAATTTTTCTCATTGCATTGGGAAGTGAGAAACGGCTTTATGTATGTGTGCTAACCAGAAATGGGTTGATATTATTTCTTACAGATTGTTGATGCCTCATGTTTCCTGATCCACTCCCCAAGTATGGTAAGCTAAGGGCCTGCAAAAGAGAATATATATTTTTATAACTTCAAAAACTAAAGTGTGGAAGATTAGAACAACGTGAACTATTGGACTTTTAACAGCTAGCGTGCCATCACTATTCACTGACTCTCGTGGTTGTTTGCAAAAATCAACAGAGGAGAATAAACATTAATTACCTCAATTTGACTCTGAAGGAATCTGATATACCCAATAGCTTCTAATAAGACAGACGCCGTGTCAGTCTGCAAAAGTAAAAAAAAATGCCACACACTACAGTCATATTCCCAGTCATCTCTTCTCTTCTATGTAATGCTAAACAAAGAGCATATTGTTTTCTCTAGAAAAATGTGTCTAAAAAATATATATATTAAAGAAAGAGGGGGATATGATGGGGAAGGAAGATGAATCATATCAAGAAAAAGTATCGTTTTCTTCAAGATTGTTTTGTTTTCCATTCTTATTTTGGAGCTAGGGATATGCATACTTTCTAGGTTTTCTATAAAGATATTTGAAACTTTCTATTTTTATTCCAATTTTGGACATAAATTAAGTTTATGTAAATCTTCAATTGAATAAATTAGGCTTGTATACCTTTCCGAATGGGGAAACGAGTTGGTGAAGGGATGTAATTCTGTCACCTAACTTCTCTTTCCTAACCTGAAATGGTCAAGCACATGCTTAATATATCTGTTGGTCTATGTTGATTAATCCTTTGTTTCAAGATAAAATTAGAAAAAAAAATTATAAAGATTAAAAAAAGCATGAGTAGGAACAAGACAATCAAGAAAAACAACAGTGGCCACCCCACACACATGTGATGTTTGTGTGCGGTTATGTATGTTGGTTTGCCTGAAAAAGGGTTCGGGGTTGGAAGTATCTGTCTAATTGTTTGCAATCGATGAAAATACCTTGAAGGTCGACTGAGTTGTGGACGGTTGAACCCTAGCTTTCTTGAATGCCCCACCAGCCGCAGTGCTATTGCACTTGAGATAAAAAAAAAAAAACTCGTTAAAATTATAATGCAAAAAAAAAATAAAAAGAGTAGAAACCCAAAAAAGAAAATCGAATTTGTTTTATATAGAAAGAAATCAAAGACTTGAAGATAAACACGACGATGTATAAAACTAGCAAGCGTTTTATATATATAGAAAGAATTCGTTTTACATAGAAAGAATAGAAGATAAAGAGAAGCAAAAACAATCCATTTTTTGATCAATAATAAAGAAAGAATAGAAGAACCGTTTTACATTTATACTCGTTTAAAAAAGAAAAGTTGGAGGACCCATGGCTTTGGCGTATATACATGTATTGGAAAATAAAATTTGCAACAAATATATATTCTGGGGCCAAATTCAAATGTTAATTAATTTCAATTGTCAGTTGGTTTTAGTAAAGTTTCACGAAATGTGTAACTCGTACCAAAACCCTGAAAAGATTTTTTTTTTTTTTTGTAGATTCTTTCTTAAATAATATGTATAATTATACCTCTGAGGATGGATCTGGTGGAGGAGGCCTCGCATCGGTGTTATTGTTAGAGAAATCCAACATGCTGCTGCTGAAACTTGTTACACAGGATTTTGGGGAAGAAGCAGGCACTATTTGAGACCAAGTTGGCTTTGCTGCTTGAAACTCTTCGTTTCCATGCCCATATACATAGCTGTTCACCGAGCTTTCTCGCTTAACATCAACAATAGGAGCACTTGGAGCCTGACTTAGCATTTGTTCCTCCCAGTTCTCCAACTTCTTTGACTGAACCTGGCACATGTTTACCTTCTCTTCTTCAGACACCATCCCACTCCTATTTCCAAAACCACATATGCACCCAAAAAACAAAAATCAATTAGATTTGATCCTTCAAATGATCAAACTTACATATACATAAGTACTAAGTAAGGGTTTGGTTTAACTTATTTTATAGAAACTATTTCTTATTTTGATGGACTTTCTAAAAGAATTTTTTAAAAAGTAAATGATTATTTGCTGAAATTAATCTTAAAGGATTACTATCGGACTCTCGTTTGAAGAGATTAATCTTTGACTCTGGCTGAGATACACTTGGTTAAAAAAAAGTACTAATTAAGCCTAGCTTGTCATGCAACCATGAATCATGTGAGTAGAGAGAGAGAGAGAGAGTATATATTACATGAGTAGCTGGCTCCATGACTCAGGTAGCTCTTGATTGTTGTCATGCCATGAAGGAAGAGGAAGAGAAGAAGAAGGGGTATATGGAGTTAAAAAGTTGGAAGGAGTGGAGAAGAAAGGAGGAGAAGCTTGAGAAGGAGGAGGAGGAGGGCGCATGGTGTTGATGTTCCACCAGTTGTTAGGGTTTCCGGCCATCATTTGTTGCACCGGTGAGCTTTGCAAGACACCTCTATTCATACCTTTCCTAATTAATTTCTATGATCTCTCCAAAAGAAAAAAGAAACTCTTCTCTCTTTTTTTATGTTGTTCCAATCCAAGGCCAAACAGAGTCTTTAATTTGTAGAGACTTTGAGAGGCCCTCCCCTGTGGGTTGATTAAGTAGGGGGAACACTTGCACTGCTTGGTACTGTTTTTGAGAGAATTTGAATAATCATGGAGTTTTGAGAACCTTTTGTCTTTGTTTTCTCTCTTTTTCTTCCCTTTCTTTATTGCTTTTCTTTTCTTTTCTTTCTTCTTTTATGTTTTTCTTTTCTTCCTTTGCTTTTCTATTTCCCCTAGCTAGCCCGCTTTTGCTTTATCTTAAAGTGGGACAGAAAAGGTGGTAGCAATTCCCATAATTAAGAAAACCAATATATGCGTCTAACCATAGCCACTCTCGAGTGCACGATTTTTGTATCATATCTCCCACGTGGCATGCTACTGAGACTTGTACATTGCAAATTAGCCTTTTAATAGATGAGACGTCTAAAATTTGGGAAATTTAATTTGACTTATCCAAGCTAAACACTAACACCTTCTTATCCGTGACGACTCTTTCGGCATTCATTACTTGTTCCATTTCATTAAGCACTTGTCAATTACTTAATTACTCTCTGTCTTCTATAATATTTTTGTATGAAAAGGTTAAAGTTTACAGCTAATTATTAATGAACTACGTCTCATAGCTATTTAATTGTCTATCTAATAAAAATAAATTGTGTATCATTGTTTGTCTTAAATATAAGTAGATTTTATATCTGAGAATATGTTGATTAATTTTTTTCTCTTTTACTTGGGGCGTTAATAAAAATATACATACTGGGAAAGAAATGGAATATTTTGCTACGTTAACATATGAGATATTGCATAATTTTCTTTTGGTAAAATAATTAAGATTTTCTATATAGAAGTAAAAAAAAATGTCAATATCAAAGTGTACTTGCTTTTTATGTAAAAGGTAACAAGGAAATGGGAGGGGAAAAAAAGAGAAAGAAAGTTATTATCATTTTCTATCACTCTCAGTTTTATGATTTATTTCCCAATTAAAATTATCTAAGTAATAATTTAAATGTGTGTTGTTTGTTACGATTTTTTTTTCTCAGGAAAAGACACGAATTCGCTGGCATTGTGACAAAAGCATTAACCAAACCAATCAGTTAAAAAGAAAAGCTGAAACGGCATTCATTTGGTATGCTTTTAATTATATTTGTGTGTCGTTTTTTACGATTATTTTCAATAAATATTATTTTTAGATTTAAATATTTTTTAAATACATATTCCCCAAAAGATAAACATAAAATTTGCTTATATATGTTTAATCAATTTAAACACAGTAATTTTTAGTTCACGTGGACAAGATGTTAAATGTGACTCCGCCTACGACGGAACTTCACCAAACATCAAGGATAAAATAGATCTCACAATATATTCTTATTAGATGTTCGCATATACCTATATATATATCCCACCAAAAAAAACCTATATATATAATGTGAACTTAGCCACTACTTATGTGTGCAATTTCTCTTTAATTCTTATCTCATTGAAGTTTATACCGATTTAAATCATACTTTTTCTTAATATCTATTAATAATATTTTGTGTAACTAGTATTTGTTTTTAGATTATATATATATTTATTGGAAATTATGTTTAAATTGGATAAGATTATTATAAATAACAAAAATTTCTTTTCAATAAAGAGAAATATTATAACATAAAAAAAAAACTCTTAACCTAATAGCAAAAGAGTGCTCCCATAGTTAGTGTCTCCAATATTGAAGACTAGCATGACAACATTTAGGAATATAATAAATAAATAATGATTTCCTTGTTATCTCGATTATCATATCCAATTTAGATTTAAAGTAAATTTTTGTTAATCAAAGAATCTTTACAAACGTGATTAAGTTCAAAAACTTGTTAATCAATTAGATTTAAAGTTAGGTCAATCTTTTTCTATACCTTATTAAACTCATTGTATTTGTGGGCGATAAATTTTTTCCTAAAGGTGACATGGTGGCTTGGTTAACCCTTGGAGGATCAAGTGCAACACATGTAAATTTCAAACCTTTGTGATTAAAGGTCCTTTGAATTACAAACCCATCCTCTTCAAACTATGTCACATGATATTAAATAAATAATTAAATTAAGAAGTATATGTTTACATTCATGTATAAAAGATAAAAATTAAGTAAATCTTGATTTCAAATACATTGAATTTATCTTAAAGATATTGAACTAATTTCCAAGTATGTTTATAGAGATTTTAGTTCAAGAGAAGTATGGTTCATAAAAGTGAGATCAGATAACTACTATAATGACATGAAACACTATATTGTACAACATAAACATAAATAATTAACAAATGTAGTACAACAGATAATTACTTATTTCATGTTATCACCAATATTATAGTAATTTTGTAGTTAATTATTTTTACTAGAAATTAGTTACAAAATAACTATTGATTTTAAAATTAACTACAAAATTATTTTGTACCAAATTTTAAATTTTCTAGTGATTATATTATATTATATAAAATTAGAATAATACAATATTTTCGGGCAGTTCTTTTTATATATCTTCTTAATACTTTGTAACAAATATTAATAAAGAATATATTTAATGTCTTAAAAATATAAAAAAAGATTTGATAGTTGTATGTTTAATAAATAAAATATTAATAAAAAGATATTATAGGATATTTTAAAATATTAATCAGCTATCGTTCTCAATTAATCCTCTATCCTTTTCTTCTTCGCGACGATGATCGATTGCATGTATGATGCGTTGAAAATGTTATACATTAGTCAACGAAAATTACTTGGTTAACGATTCTATCATTGACCAATGACGAACAACTTCATAATGGCGTAATGCCCTCAACGAGTACACTAATCATTATGTGAGGCTGGGTCTTGCAATAACTTCAAGTGTGAACATATAATTCGGTCTACAATACTCTGAATTTGTGTCACAAATTAACAAAGTAGTAAATCAAATCTAAGACATTAACATCATCAATCTTGGTCATGTTGAGAAAAGGCGTTGGTAAACTTTATTTTAATTAATTTTATTTTATAACCCTAATTTTATTGTGAAATAATTTATTTTTAAAATTTATATTTTATAAGTATATTTATAATATAACTTAGTGTAATAATAATAGTATTCCCATTTAAATTACAATTTTTTTATTCACACTTTAATTTGTTATGTTTTGATAAAAATAATTAATTTTTTTCTTAAAATTCATGTTTACGATTTTCAATGTTGTGTCTAAAACTTTTTAGGTCTTAGGCAAAATCAATACTCAAAGTTTATTTTTTTTCTAACATAAAAAGTATTGACTACAAAATTAATATTCAATCTAACATTTGACTTGTCAATTCTAATTTTATTTTTGATATTGACTATAAAATCATTTATTTTTACAATAAAGGATTTCTAATATTTATATAAAATGATAAATTTATTCAATTTATCTTTTAACATGATTAATTTCATATAAGCTGTGAGTAATTTTAATTTTAAAATATTATATTAGATATAGTTATAAGTATTATTAATAATATTTTACAAACAATTATCTATTTGAAAAATAACATAATCTTTTAGATAACTTAGTGAAGTGTGAATTTCTTTTTTTCACACTTTTTGTAATTGATATCAATTTTTAAAAATAAATCAGATTTTTTTAATATTATAAGACACATAAAAGACTTTAAAAAATTTCAAGATTAATACAATCTTTTTGTCAATTTATCCTCATCCAAAATTTTAATTTTTTAGAGTTCAAATAAAAATCAAATGAGATTTTATATTCTTAAAATTATTCTAATTGAATTTCAATGGAGTAAATTGATCTAATATGTGTATAAAATATTTAATATGAAAGGAATATCCAGTTATATGTGTTGTTTTATTTCTAATATTTTTAATAACTTTTTTTTATAAATTATACATTTATTTATGGAATTTAAGTTTTATACTGATTTCAATAGTCTCTGGGGTATATGATCCTATATTCTCACCAAAATATTTTTTTTTATATAAATCATATATTTATTCATAAAATTTAAGCTCTATCTTAAATTCAACGGCCTTTCAGGAAGGTGTTAAAATGTTTGTGATAAACATGTTAATGTCATAATTTATTATTAGGCCGTGATAAGAAATGTACTTAGGGTTAATATACTCAAAATCATGTCTTTTTTATTTTCTTGGTGATAAATAACTTGCTTTACAGCTTGCCTCTCAAGAGTGTGTTCAAGTAAAGGAAGCTTTGGTTCTTTCATTTACAATTTTATTTGCATTTTCATGTGATTCCTTGTGTCACGTGTCGATAATCATGATAAGCAACGCTCGAGAGTGTGATCGAATGGAAGAAGGTTTGGCACAATTTAAGTTTTCTTCTATCATTATTATATGTACTTATAATATATAATTTTATTGTATTTTCAAATTTTATAGGATAAGATATTGATCATTTAATTACTTTTTTGGAAAAGAAATTGTATTTCTCCTATCATTAAATGAAGTTTTTTTTTTCAAAAATATTGGAGCTGAAAATCACACTACTGTTGTAGAGCATGATACAAATCCTTTGGGTCCAATTTGCTGAATTTTTATCGACTGTGGAGATTTAAAATTTTGAAAAATACAATGCGATTAGCATTCTTAAACCAATTTTCAATTTTTGTAATACAAAAAAAAATTGATAGTTGATTATTATGTTAATTGTATGTGTTCATCATGAAAACCAAAACCCGCAAAAGAATTGCATCAAACGGAACAACAATCAAACCAGAACAGGGATGTTGAGGTTGACAACAGGCGCGATTTTATAGCTTGAAATTTGTCGTTTTTATTAACAAAAATTGGGACTTTGTAGTAAATGAATTAAAATTTGTGTTATGGTCCTAACTCATCCTTCAATTACATGAAAATTACAATAGCTTGAAAGGTTCTTGATAATCCCTTGGACTTTTTTTTCTATTACTTTTAATAATTTTAATCAATTTACTATAAATTTTAACTCATTTTATTTTTAAATAAATAAAATTTAGAATATTAAAATGGAAGGTGTTATCTATTTTATTTTTTATATGTTTATTAGGATTTTTTATTTTCTTATATTTATTTTGGTTTTTACTTTTAGAAAATAAAAAGAAGATTAAAACTCCACTAGATAAAAAGATCAACCTAAAAAAGAAAGTCTTGAAGCTATGGATATTTTTCATAAGTAGGTGTTATTGAGTTCGCAAATAAAAGAAAGAAAAAGATAAAATTAAATAGAGGTGTAAAAAAATGCTGTAGACTTAACAAGTTAAGTTGAACTTAATAAAATGTGATCGAAAAACATCTAAACTTAATTAATCTATTTTTTTTAATTTTTTAATTTATATATAATTAAAAAAGTAAGTTAAATTAATCCATTTCGATAAGTTATAGGTCGACCTAACAAAAAGTAATTCATGAGAATTTTGGACCAACTTACTTTCTAGCTTTTGCTCCATCGGGATAATTAATTTTGCCGACTCTAAAATTAAGGTACATACCTTTTATTCTCTAATTTTGGGTTGTCATTAAAAGTATTCCTTTTTTCTCTCAAAAAGTTCTACATATATAAGAAGGATGATTAAAATGAAAACTTGCGTTTCTTCAAGCATTTATATAATTATATTTATTTTCTTATTAATTTTTATTATTTTGTCCAGCTGAAGTCCTTATATACATTCTTCCTATATATAAAAATTAACCATCTTATTGTATATAATACTTTATATAACCATTGTTATAAAAGTTAACGATATTACTATATATAATTCTCAACAATTGAATGAGATGCATTCTAATTAAATTCAAATTTAAATTGAAATGCATTCTTTAATTGTATAAATAGTTTTTTTTTCCTAATTCGTGTAAAAAAAATATTATGCCTGGGATCTACACACAAGCTGCAAATTTTCTTATTGCCACGAGCACGTTGATCACATATTTTAAAGTAATCAAATCAATAATAAACATAAACCGATGATGGGATTACTCCTTTGTTAGCTGTAGTAATCACAAATAAAGTAACAATATAATTATTAAGTTTTATACATTCCAGACAAACATTCCCTTAAACCGCATTTTTATGTTACCAACAAACAAACAAATAAACCCTGAATTCTCGAGCTAAGACTGTCCTGACAAGAGACATGGAAACAAATTACCGATATAGTTTTCTTCATTCACAATGAGGGAGAAAAATGTATTTGTATTATATTTTTGTATAATATTTTTTTAAATAAAAAAGAGATAGGGAAATATATAAAATAGAATTATTAATCTAATAAAAATGACTATAAAATAATATTAAATAAAAATATAAGTATTTTTTTAGAGACCATCCATATTTTTTATTAAAAATAAGTATATTTGAGTGAGATAAAACTATTATAAATAATAAAAAAATTTAAAACAATTATTATTTATATTAATTATTTTTCAATGATAGAAACTTTATTGTTATTTATCTATATATAATATACTCAAAATTTAAATTTAATATTACTAATTAAATTAAAACAATCATAAACTAATTTATCCACATGTTGGGTGGTATAAAAATAAAAGTTGTAACAAATAAATAATAGGCATAGTTAGCTAGGGATAGATGGGTTTGTCTTTCTAGCACAAACCGTACTCCGAAATCTTTGTCGTAGGTGTGGTGTCTTTTCTTTATAGCACACACACATGACACAAGCTCCTTTTCTCCCTTCAGTCCCCCACACTTTTCTCATTTTATTTTCTGGCTTTCCTCCATGATCTTCCCGAGAAACAAACACCGCCGAGCAGCACCTCCTTCTTGTCCTTACCCACTTTCTCATATATTCCCCTTTCCGACCTCTCTTTTTATGCTACTTAATTTCCCATTTTAAAACTTCTCTACTTAAAACTACATACATGCGTGTCCATATCCTCGTCAAATATTTATAGTTCGCATGTGATCAATTTCTATTAAAATATTAAACTTACATCCTTGTGTTAATTAAGCTGATTTAAATTTATAATAATGTAATACTTTTAGAAACTTTTTATAAAATTCACTCAGAACAAATTGTTAATGTTCAATAGTAACTATTAAATAATTTAAAGTTGTGTAAATTATTTACTCGTTTTAGAGTTAAGAATAATGTTTATTTAATTATTTCAACAAAATTTCTGTGACGTATAATTTATTTTACTTAAATTTATATGTTGGATCCTCCTCTCCCACTTAATTCTTGTCTTCTTTGCTGTACACATTTTACTTTTCCTTTGAAATATGTACCCTTTTTCATCTCTATTTGTGTACATATGTATAATTTAAAAAAAAAAAAAAATTGACCCGGATCGTCAATTCGTCACCTTTTCTTCATCTATATATGTCCTTGTCCAACCTGTATTTTGACTCTTTCATTAATGACATTTGTGATCAACATAGCCCGGACTGAATTTAAAGTTTAAACCGAAGAGTGCACGCAACTTGTGAACTATAAAGTTTTTGGGTCAAATATATGCACTATTATTAACAACAAGAAATAAATGGAAAAAGTTATTGTTAAAAGAAATTGCTATTTAAACACATTACTAAAAGTAATTGCTAATTAATTATCTACTACAACTTTCTTTAATCCATAATCATTAATTGGCGTGTTAATATTGGGGTGTCCTTGGTACCTTTGTCTTTTTTCGTCACAAAACCAAAGGAAGAGTTAATATTGATGCCCACTGCCGACACAAGGTTGAATCCGCGTGATGAGCAGCATGTTCTTAGACAATATCATAATAATTAGAATATTGTACTCATAACTCAAAATTATTTGTGTAACACATACAAACGACAATATTGAAACTTGGAATGTCATTTTTTAACCCCCAATATTTAGCCCCAAAAAACTTTAAAAGTGTGTGTTTTTCAAATTAATCCATATCAAAAGCATTTTCCTCATTGGATTCCTCATCACATGCTTTAGAATTTCCTTTAAAATTATTATCATTATTATGCCTCTTGATGATCCCAAGACGGCTTAGTTAACAACAATATAAATATAGCTTAATACGATAGATAGCGGTTGCCCTACTCCTACTTTCATTTCTTAATTTGAAGAACAACCCTACAGTAAAAGCCCCTCCCTCCCCCAAAAGGTGAAATAGAAAGAAAGGTAAAGGGCAATTTGAGTATCTAACAAGTTGGTTTATTTTCTTAGGTAAGAAACAAAAGACAAGCACACAGGATGATATTGTGATATGCATGCTTTCGCATCATTTCATTTGTGATATCCTATATGAGTTCCACTATCATCTCCTTCAACTTGCTTTTAAGTTTGTATGGACCCTTTTTTTTCGCCTTTTGGTGTACTAGCTAGGTTAGGTTAAGTTATGTAGAACAAGTGTTTAAGATCAATATTATAACAAAAATATTAACATACATAATATACAGATGAATTTATTTTAAAAATAATTTTAAAAGAATTATTTTTTATTTTTATTTTTTATTTTCTTTGAATCTATAAGAAGTTTAATGAGTATCATATATTTGATAATTAGATTAAAAAAATAAAAAATAACAATAAAAAATAACTATTTCAATTTAAATTTTGGAATTACTCATCATCCTCACCATTAAATATGGATTACTCATTGAAACTATTAGATTTTAAAAAATAATAATAAAGGACGAGACAAGGAGTTAATCTCATAAAATTATTGTTTGAGTAACTTGATCTCCTATATATTATATTACTTTTGGTAAATGTAGAGATTACAAATAAATTAATTTTTTACAAGGACTAAAATGATATTAAATTTTTACAAGAGCTAAAAACATTTTGAAATATTTAGAAGGATCACAAATATGTTTTATACTTTAAATTAATGGTAGCATTGAGCATATTTAGGGTGGGCAACTGTATACACAAAATATAAAATTTTACTTAGTATATATAAATATTAAAATAAAAATTTAAATAATTGATTTTTAACAAATTCCAAATATTAATAATGAATAAATGGAACATAATAGGCTAGAATATTTATTTAAATTAATACACTTTATAATATATACATTTCTATTTTATTTAATTTTTTATATTTTTTCTCTCCTCATTTTGACTTTTTGCTTCTCTTAATTGTTCCAACTTCCAAAAACTAATAATAAATTAATATAAGTTAATATAGAAAATGTATTTATTTATATTATATCTATTTAAATTAATCACTTTAGAATTTGT
This sequence comes from Mucuna pruriens, assembly GCA_025330945.1. Lineage (NCBI taxonomy): Eukaryota > Viridiplantae > Streptophyta > Magnoliopsida > Fabales > Fabaceae > Mucuna > Mucuna pruriens. Next base: position 605,817 of record JAENHJ010000424.1, read on the forward strand.
TACAGTTCTATTTTATTTAGACATTTTCCTTTTCCCTTCTTTGTCTCATTTTCTTTCTCTCTTTGAATATTTGTCTCCCTGAATTTTTTTGCGGAAGCCATAATCAAATATAGGCCAAGCCTGTGGAAATTACAACTACCAATTTCAAGCCTTTCCATGTTATACAATTTTGAGCATAAATAAAATATCAAGAGAAGACGTATAATGAGAAAGAAAATTCTCACGTTTATGATGTTATTATGTTATTATGCTAAATGATAATAATACGTGGGTGGATAAAAGCAAAATTTAAATCACAGTTGGTAATTAAAACAAATTTCAGTTTACTATATTAATCTCATATATTTTAAAAATTAATAATTTTCATGGTTATTTTTAGAATTAAATTGAAGTTTGGTGCTATGAAATTAAAAAAAAAAAAGTTAAGTTGAAGTTTAAAATTAATAATCAAATGCTATTATTTTATCTTATATTCACTCATTAGAGATTCCCTATTTGATTTATAAATTATAATTTTGTGTTTTTGTCTATACTTGATATCTAGTTGTCTAAACATTTTGTTTAGAAAATAACTTTCTAGTAAATAGAAACAAACAATTTGATATTGATATTATATCTTGAAAAGGGTTTTTGATAAACAAACATTTTATAATTTTTTTAAATGATACAAATTTAAATGATTTAGATTCTAAAGTTGAAAATGTAAAGAATGGATAATTAAAAATGAAAAATGAAGAGCCAGGTTGGAAACAATGAAAATAAAGATGATCATTGTGATGGAACTAAATATTTAATTATATAAGTTGTAAAGAAAATGAACTTATCCTTATTTTTATTGATGAACAATCTAATAGTCTATTCCCTTGTATATTTATGATCCAAGAATATGGAAGAACATGAAATAATGATCTTAAGAAAGATATCAATTGTGAATGATCCTAATGATATTTGGCAGACACTTCTCATCATCATATTGCATTCATTCTTATTCTACTAGAGAATAGCCAGACAATAGTTGACTTGTTTATTTAAAAAAATTGGATAGAGTTTTTTTGTTTTTGTTGTACATTTGGTACAAGTCATAAAACAAATCACTTAGAAAATAAATATTTTAATGATTGGAAACATCTTTCTAAAAGGCTTAAAAAACATGAATCAAGTGGTGCACATATGGCTTTCATGAGTAAATGGATTGACTTACAAATCAAATTTTAAAACATAACAATTAATTAAAAAACATCTAAAAAAGCTTATAATAAAAGAAAAGTAATATTACAAAGATCTTTTAATTAAAAAAAGTTGTTGTTGGATATCTTGTTGAACAAAATCTATCTTTACATGAAAAAATAAGGTGATTAATATAAAAAACAATGAGAACGCTTTTTCTTCTATTTAAATGATTGTTGAATGAAATATTGCCATACAAAAGGCATTTTGATCACATCAAGCATAATGAAATTTATTACTATTATCTTAGTCATAAGATCCAAAATGAATTGATTAATATGTTAGGTAATATTGAAGTTAAAAGTGTAATAGTCCACAAAATTAAATAAGCACATCACTTGGAACAAATTACTCTTTTACTACATATATTGTGCACGTGTTTCTACAAGTCCAATAAAAATAAAAGAGTTATTTTTGTAGAATTTTTGAAAGTTTATGATACAACATGTTAATAATTGTTTGAAGAATTATATAATATTTAAGAAATTATTGGTCTTGATATTAATAACGTGGAACGACAAAGGATATGATAATGAATTAAATATGAAAGTATGTTAAAAGTATTTAGTTAGTTAGTTATTAGTCTCTAATAATCTTTATAAATAGAGTATTTACATTAGTATTTTTTTTATTAATAATATCAATACAGTGTGACATTTCTATGATAGTCATCTTTTATTCTTTGAACTCTATTATGACATGGAGTCACACCAACTTGAGATTACTTGCAATTTTTTCTCCAATTTCTAATATGATGTTAACTTAACACTTTATGACATTGTAAATTCTTTTATTAAAGCTAAAGATTTTTTTTTAGAGTGCTATAATATGTTTATGTTGTATTTTCTTATCTTACAAAATGATGAAAATTTTTAAGAGATACTGTGAAAGATTTAATTATTAAACTATTGTCACAAACACATTGGAAAATTTATGTAAATAGTGTGTATATGTATACAATTAAAACTCAAACTTCAAATATGAGAGAAGCTTTAATTCAACTAGTTGAACAAGGTAATGATTAAAAAATGAGGAACGATGTTGAATCTTCAACAAGTCATAGAATTGCAAGCTTTGAGTTTTGACTATTAGCTATAGTTATTTGGTTTAAGTGGTTATATATTGTTAATGAAATTAGCAAAAATTTGTAAAAAAAAAAATGAGTTTAATGGTCCTTTATTAGTATAAAATAATTTTATATTATTATCTAATCATAAATAATTATTAGTATAATTTTAAGATAGTTATTATAAAAGTCAATAATATTAATGTTCATGGTAATTTGTGATTGAAAAATAATATAAAATTATTTTATATAGTTAATGTATAATTTATTTTTTTAAATTAAAAAAAATATGGGTATTGATGTGGCTTTATAATTAGTAAAAGGTTTGACAAAGTACTTCAAAAAAATATAGAGAATTTAAGTTTGTAAATGATATGGGTAGTGCTGAAAAAGTTGCGAATAAAATAACAATTGAACCGTGTATTAGTTTAAAAATATCCAATTCGAAAAAAAAAAATCTTTTTTAAAGGCACAAAATCAAAGTTAAAGAGTATTATAGAATCTATTATTTTTATATATAGTAGATAAAGCAATTGAAACACTTAAAACACATTAGATTTTTGAATTTTTGTTAAACTAATATTTTTAAATAAATATATATGATTAACGAATTGTATTTCCAGATATTTATTTGAAAAAAAAATAGTTTCAGTGGCACGGCGCTATGTATTTTCAAATGGCGATTTAGTCGCTGTTTATTATTAAGGATTATGCTTATTATTGGGTGGAAAAGAAGCACAAAAGAAAGCCTATTTATGTGGGGATTTGGGGAATATAATGCATGCATTATCTCTCCGCCAAAAGGCACAAGAATTTAAAACCAATTGTGACAGGTGTTTTCGGGGAAAATGATGGTCTGGTGATTAAATTGCTCCTTCTTGGCGTTGCGTGCACGCACTTCTAGGCACCCAATTAATCTTATCCAAACATTCTTTTTTATGCATGAGAATATAAAAAATAAATGTTAATAGTACACTCATACACAAATAATTAAAATTCAAAATAAAATATATTTACTTGATTATTTAAAAAATTACACGACTTTTTACAAAATTGCATAATTTACATATTTTATTTTGGTGTGTATATATTTTACTTATTTATTTTGTTTATTTGTACAGCATTGAGCTATGCATGCATGTATCTTCTGGATAATGTTTAAATTTAATAAGTAATTTTGAATTTGAGTTATATTAAATATTTAGTGAAATAATTTATTATTTATAATAATTATATATTCAATTTCAAGATTATCCATGAAAAATACATGTTCTAAAAAAAAAAAAGTTTGAGTCCAATTTCTTTGTTTTATTTTTTTTTTCCTTTATATCTAAGTTGAGACGATATAAAAATGCTTCTAATTATTAGCTTCTTTCCTAAGATAACCTATAAAAATTAGAGTATCAAAGCTGTAATTGAACAAATTCCGTTGATAATGACAGCTTTAAATGTGTTGCGTGAGGCTTGGTGAGATCAACATAAAACTCATTATCAAATGAATCTATTATATATATAGGACCAAATTACATAATTGTTTAGTAACTTAAAAAATGTGGAAAAGGAATAATGTTGGCAGACAAGCAAAAAGCAATATCTCAGTAGATTATAAATAAAACCTTCAATCATTCTAGGTAGGAGATTGATAATCATATTTCTAATATTTTATAAATATTTTAAATACAAATTTCAATGACCTTTGCATAATTTTTTTTTTACCTCCTATTATATCTTCAATTCTTTTGTCCTTTTATATATCTTACGGAAAATAATCCACACTTTGTATTTTTTTAATTGCAGTCTTGGAGACAACATCAATTTTTAAATGATGTACATACATGAAGGATGCTCATTTTCCTCATTGCTTTTTCTCTAGCCTCCCATGTCTCAAAAGTGAAAGTGTTCAAAGAGAAACAAAGTCAAACGAGTGAAGAATTAATTAAGAAATTTATTTGAACTAATCTTTTGGCACTTTCAGTTCTATCCATTCGATACCCGAGGCAATTACGAAAGCATCAGAAGAGATCTAGGACGTTTGTGTAAAAAGCTTAATTTAATAACTTTTATTTTTATTAAACGATAATTAATTCATTTGTGATTTTAATTATTTGGAATTTTGTAGTGTTAAATCAAGAGCAAGTCTTATTATTGCTCCTCATTGCTCTCAAGTGATTGTGAATAAAAAAAAGAATGAAGTTATTCTTTTAGTAACTTTAAAGTATTTTTTTATTATATTTTAATTTAACACTTTTAACAAAATAATTCATGTTTTGACTATTAGATTAAAAAAATAAAGGATAAAAATAAATAGTAAAAAATATAGACTATAATATTTAAGTTAATAAACGAATCAAGTTTCATATATTTTGGTTATATTTTATATAATTAAGTAGCTTAAAAGTTAATTAAAACAAATTAAAAATTAGTTAGTAATTTAAAGTTATTAGCTGAATATTAAAAGATAACTAATTTACTAAATTATAAATGTTTGATAAAAAAAATTATTGAAATAGGTGATAAATAAAAAATGACAATATGTAAATATAATTTTTATATAAATTTTAATTCTATTTTATGGATAAAAATATATTTTTTGGTGATTATAATTTTTATTTTTAAATTAATTTTGACTCTTATATTTTTATTTAAAGATCAATTATTTTAATTATATTTTTAGTTTCAATTATTATTATTATTTTCATATTATAAATTCTACTATTAATCTTATATTATATCTTAATATATTTATAAAAAAATTTAAAATAAAATAAAATAACATATTATTAAATAGATAAAAAAATGAAAAAAGATAAACTAAAATATAATAATAAAACTCTACTTTATATAAAAAAAGTAAGTTTAATAAATATTTTACGAGTAAAATAATAAAAGCATTATAAGTTACTAAAATATTTTTTTTATTAAATATTATTAATATAATTAAAAAAAATTAAAAAAAAACTAAAAATTAGCTGAAAGTATTTATGAAGCATATATTTTACAACGAAGTAGATAATTCTAGCAGGGGGGTCCTTTATATGAAGGCCGAGGTAGTGAGGATATGGAGACTTGTATGTATCCCAATTGAATTGGGCAATCATTACCTCTATGAAATAAAGTATAGGAACTTAATAACCATGTCTCTAACGATATCATGGATTAGGATTTTTCCATACATGATTTAAATGAAGAAAGTAATTAACATGTGATCCTCATGTATTCTAGACCATCAATCATTAGGATCTACCTAGATTGAATTTTTTTTATAATATATATAAGTTCTTAATTTTTAACGTTGTATTTTTGTACTTTATAAAAAAAATTATATAGAGACATGTGAAGTTTATTACAATAAGTTAAAAAAAAATTAATCAATTTAAGATTGTGAATCTTTCCGCACTCTTAATACATCAATTCTAACATTTTCAATTTAACACCTCATAAGTTTGGAATTAAAATCACCAAGATAATATCAGAAAATTAGCTTACTTACACGACCCCAAAACCTTCCTGACTACTATTTGCATTTAGAAATACCCATGGACAAAAAAACAAGCTACAATAAAACATCCTAATTCCCCCAACATCAATCATAAATTCCATATGTGTATCACAAATAAAACAGGAGAGATTTTATTATATAGAGAGAAAGAGAGAGAGGGAGTAAGGAGTTCATAAAGTGAGAAGTATTTTATAACACATGAAAAATAAAAATTATAAATTTAAGTTATATAATTATATAATGATGATCAAAATTAAAATTTAGTTAATAGTTGTGTAATTTATTAAAAAAAATTATTTGTATTTTTTTATTTTGACAATTTAAATAAAGAAAATAGACTATACATTAATAATATAAAATAGTTTTATATGGTCATCCAATTACAAACTATATATTGTGTATGACAAATTTATTAACTTTTGTAATAATCACATTAAAAGTCTTATCAACAACAATTTGTGATTATATGATAGTATAAAATTGGTTTACACTATGAATACATGATTATTAAGTTCATTTAAATATAATCTAAAGGTCTATATAAAAATGCTATAAGCCAGGGAGATAGATGTCATTATCAAACATCTTTACTTTTGTTAAAAGAGCTTACTTGTTAAGAATTATTTATAACTTAAATATATTTTTAGTCACTATAAAATGAATAATTTTTATTTTGGTTCTTATAATTTTTTTAAAAAAAATTTATCCTAAAAATTTATGAAATTATTGTTCTAGGGTCCTACTATCATGTGACACTCGATAACTATTTATGTATTTAATGAAATGTCATGTGACTATTCCAAGTGATACTTACTAGAATGAATGTTCTTTATCTACCTTAAAATGAACATTAAAGACTACAAATAATTATTTCAATTTTTAGAAAGATGAAAATTAAATAAACATATTAATATGGATTAAAAGAAAAATTTGCTCAATTTAAAAGGATAAAAAATAACAATTTTGAATTTTTAAGAAATGAAAAATAATTTGTTTTAACAATAATAAAAATTAAAACTCCCTTATTTATAAAGATTAAAAATATATTTTAGCTATAATCCATGTAGGTGAGTTGTACATGTCATCAAATACAACCATAATGAGATATAATTATAATAGTTGCAAAAGTATAAGTTTAAATGGCTGATAACTTGATCATCTCCCTTTTTTTCATCTACCATACTGTAAATTTTAAAATTTTCATATGAAATTAGGTATTTAAATTTAAAATATATTACAAATAAAAATTAATACAATTATAAGGCAAATTATAGAATAGACTTTTTAAAGTAAGTTACCGCTCTTGTGTTACGTTGGATGAAAAATTTTAAAATTTTAAGAAATTTAAATTGTTTGAAATTTGAATTACTTTATTTTAAATACACTTCATTTTTAATTGTTTTGTTTAAATAAATCAATTTAAAATTTTTTAATTTTAAATTCTTAGTTTGGATAAGACAATTTAATTTTTACAATATGTAAATTTTACTTTTTAAATATATATTTTAAAATTAAAATTTTAATATTAATATTTTAAAATATTTAATAATTAAAAACATAAATATTTATCTTTTTACATCAATATTAATAGAGAGAGAAGATAGAAGAAAGAAGAATATAAGAGAGAGATGGGAGAGGGATAAGATAAGAAAAAGAGTGAAGAAAGAAATAAGAGACAGAAACACGAGAAGTAACACTTAATAGAGAAAACAAAGAGAAATAATAGAGTGAGACGTGAAACAGAGGGAAAACAGAAAGGTAAGAAAGGAGAGTAAAACTAATATGAAAAGAGAGAGAAATCCGAGAGAACAAAGAGAAAGAAAAAAATTATATAAAGAAAGAGATAGGAAATGAGAGAAAAAGAGAGAGAGAGATCAAAGAGATAAAAAATTGTGTTAATAAAGAGAGAAGGAGAGAAGATAAAAAAGATATAGAAGTGAGATAAGAAGAAGAAAAAGTAAGAATGAAGAATTTCACATTCTTCTTACTTTTTTAGTGGGATTTAAAATTCTACAATTTCAAGTAATCAAAATACTCTATAAATTGTTAGAATTTCAATTTCTTTTTAAATTCCCTACCAAAACAATACATTTCACTATAAAGTATTTCAAATTCATAAAAAAAATGAATTACTCTCTTAAAATTTCCTATCAAAACATAATGTTTATAAAAAAAAAATTTAATCTCACATTCTTCGGACCGTCAAAATTTTGCTGCTTCCCATGACTAATTTTAATTATTTATAGTCTCAAATAAATAAATATTACAAAAAATACAAAAGACAAATATTTTTTTATCAGAAATATTAAAATGAAAGTTAAAAACAAATATATTTTTTATATACTCACATGTATGAATGTCAAATACATGCCAAGTGAGTCGATTATCGGCTTGCCAAAACTTATTTTAAAATTGAATTAAAAATTTTAAGTAAATCTATTTTTGGTAGATTGAGTTAAGTTGGTCTATTAAAAATTTTAAAATATAAAAATAAATAAAAGATATAGAAAAATGAGTAACTCACAACTTAGTCCGTGAAATAAAAGTTATAAATCATTTAAAAATAAAAAATGTCACAATTTAAAAAAAAAATTATCCTATTAAATATATAAATATTTTCTAGAAGTTATTATTTTAAGTTAAATAAATCAGTACAAAATAACAAATTAAAAATTCGTTTGGAGTAGTTTTTGTTTATAATTTAGTAAGAATAATGGTGGTAGCAATGACGATTGGTTGTGGCGAATGTGATAGCGAAGAGACAATAACAAAAATATGGTAATGATGTTTGCAATGATGATGACAATAAAAAGAATGATAATTATTAAATATTTTAAAAAAAAATTCTAAAATTAAAAACCAACTTCACATAACTTTTTTTTATGAATATAAAACTGTGTTAAAATCAAATTCAAAACTATTTAAATTTTATTTTAACCAAACATATTTTATTTTAAAAATTATATTTAAAAACCAAAACTAAAAACTTGCAACCACCCATAATCACCTCTAAGATTTTTGTTTATATGATAAGTGTCTTCTATATTACGAGCAACAAAGCTAATTAAAATAAAATATATTATCCTAATACATTATAAAAGAATCCGATCTTGTTTAATTGATGAGGTATTCAAGTTGAATAAGCAAAAATTAAATCACATAACTCACCACAGTTCATTTCGATGGATTAAACAAATTGTTCCATCAATTTCAACTATTTCATAGGCGCGTGCAACTAAAGGACAACTACTACAAAATTGACGTTGATACCCTCAATTTTATGTGTTTTTACACTAAAAAAAAAGTTGTATCGATTAAATAATAATTAAATTAAAGTTATAGCAATTCCAAATTTCGCATGGTTTAGGACCAATTTATTTTATTTTTAACCGTTAAGGTGAAACCATGAACATGGATAATTATAAACTTTATCTCATATAAAATCATTTAATAATATAAAAAAAATTAAATCTATCCTAAATCACATGTCAGGTCCTGAAGTCCGTAATTTAATAAAACTAATGTTAAAAATTAAAGTCTATATTTAAGTAGTCATATTAATTTGATGACGTTTATGACTTCAGAAAATAGTTATTAAAAGAATAAATGCTACAAATTAAGTTGTTGTTGATATAATTTGTTTTTTTTTTAATTTGTTTTCACTCTTTTTATCAAGTTGTAACAATTTAATAATATTGAAAAGAAGTTGCACGAATTGGGCAAAAAAATTATTTCCTTTTAGTTTATCCAGTTTTTGTTTAGAGTAATTTGTTTAATGGAAAAAAAAAAAGTTAAAAATGGAAACATTTGTCGTAGTTTTCCCAATTAATGTTACATCAATAGGGTAAAGACCATATATATATTTCAAATATTCATACATGAGTTTTGGTGGACCTTCCAAGAAATAAGACAGCAGAAATTCTTCTATTCAGACACAACTTTGTAGAATGATTGATACCTTGATTTAGTTTCCAGGAGTTGGTGGAGGATAACATTTTTTAATTATTTCTCACAATCTTTTTCAAGATTAAAGAAAATAAAATCCGGAATTTGAAGTTAAGATATCTCAGAAGTTGAATTGAGGGGTCAACTCAGTGTCCAAGAGGAACATTCAAAATTCTAAACAATTATAAAAATAAAAATAAGTACTATAGAACAACCTACTACTGTCTAACCAAAAGTTATGAAAAGGATAGTTGGGCACTGATTGATTGACAATAATGAACAACTTATGAAAGCCAAAATCACAATTTTCTTTTTTCTCTATTTTTTTTAAATACTTATTGATTTTTAATTAATAAATTAACAAATATACTCTTTATTATACATTGGATTCAAAATCGTAAATTGTAAAATAAAATTAATATTATTATTACTAAATTAATAAAAAATTATAAAATGTAATTAGACGTTTAATTTGATTCAAAATTGACCAAATGATATTCACATGTAAATATTATTATTATTATCATTGTAAAAAAATAATATACATAACTATTTAATATTTTTATAATTATTTTTTGCACTCCTAAATTAAATGATGATCAATTAATTTGATATTTCCATTTTATTTTTATATTTCTCTATCTAATTAAATATAAGACCAATAAAAGTAATACATTAATAATAATTAAACTTTACAGTGACCTCATCATCAACATATATTTTTTTAAAATGATTTATTATTAATCAATACAAAACTTCTATATTCACAAACACGTTTTTTTTTTCTATTTCCGTAAATATAAATAAATTTATCAACAGATCAAGCAATGAATTACAAATGACAAATAAATTGTACATAAATTAAATAATGAAACATTCTAAAAACAATGAAAATGTTACATAATAATTTTAAAAATAGTTATATAATTGTTTTTATATCTTCAAATATATGATTGGGTTATGAATATTAGTGCATGACTATCATATCCAATTGTATATTATTACTCATTACATATAAATAGCCTATTTCATATCATCTTTCTCTCTATTCTCTTTATTCGGTCTAACCTGTCGCCTTCTTTTCTCCTTTTTTTTCATAATAGTTTGTATATAATTAAAAGATTTGTTATAACAGTATTAAAATATTATATATATATATATATATTCTTTTAATTAAAAATCACCATTTTTTTAGTCTAATTTTTATGAACTTTAATTTTAGCATTCAGTAAATATATCATATCAAATATCAAAAATACATTTCGCAATAAATGCTACAATCATCCATTTTTAAGAGGCATACTTTTTTTTTTAATGTAAGAGACATAATTTGATTGCAAATAATCTAAAATTTCAATAAAAAATCACATTTCTTTTAAATTAAACCCTCATGAAATCAACTTTTTTTTAAGAAATTAATTAATAATTTATAAATTTATTATTCGTGTTTATTTTGTTTCAATTTCAAATTTAAAATCATCATGCACTCAATATATCTATAATTTTAATTTTATAATATTGAATATACAAATATAATTTATAATAAATATTGGAACAAAAATTAGAATTATGTTACGTACATATCATAAAAGTCAGATATTTGAGTAATTGATACAATACTAAACTAAAAAAATTATCACTATTTTGGTTTTCGCTTCATCATTTTGTTTTGTTCAATTCATTTTTCTTATTTTATAATCTTACCTTCTGCACTTTCATTTTTTTCATATTCTTTATTTCGGCAAGTTTTTATCTTTTGTCCATTTTCTTTGCATGACTTTTGTTTTGGTGAAGTGGGTAATTTACTTTGAATTTAATGATAAAATAAATAGTATTAATTACTGGTAAAGAAAAACTGATATAATATGTATATTCATAATAAATCATATATATGTTAAAATATGAATTATTAATTTTTATTCATAACTGAAGTTATTTGCTTGATCTTTATTTATTTTGGAAAAAACAAATCATTATTTTAAATATTTATAATATGTTATTATACTTCTATCATATTATTTATTCCATTCATTTATAATTACCATTAGCTTATTCTTTCTTTTTTATCTATGAAGGTACTAATCTTGTATTGGTAAAATTGTATTTAATTCATTCATTTTTCCTCATTTCTTTTATCACTTTATCTCATCTGATATATTACAATTATTACACTTATATGATTTGAATTATGGTTTAAAAACATTTATAGTATGTTTCTTTTGTTTTTATATGTCCTTGATTATAACCTAATAATTTATAATTACTATCAATTAATTTAGTTTTTTTTATCTTCAATTCTATTATATCAAAATATTTCGTTAATAAAATGTTTCCTTAAATATCATGATATATACTAATGAAGCACTTTAATCGTATCCCATTAATAAGTTTATAATTACCAATTGCTAGTAAAATGCTTGGTCGAGTATATTAATATGATTGATTATTGTATGCTTTAAACCTACATAGTACGATGTTATTCAATTAATCCTTAAACCTATCTAAAATGATGTTATTCAGTAGTTATAGTTGGTTGATAGTATATTTTCACTTAAATTCATGGTTAAATTTTAAATTTTCACTCCTTTAGTGTTGTATTATTAGGATACTATACTGTCTCAAAAGTATTAGAAAAAATTATTTGTAAATTGAGCGTAAATTAATAAATAAAAGAAAAATGCATCTAAACAAAAATGTATAAGTAGATGAAAGATAATTTTTCATTCTCTTTAATTTTGATTTGCATAATAACTTGATTATAATTAATTTTGTTTACATGAATAAAAACTATTAAAAATTTAAACGTAAAATAATCAAATATAACTTACCATTTTTTTTTTGAAATTTAATAAAAATAAATTAAGAAAAGAGTATCGATACCATTGTCTATTATATTTTTAAAAAATATCATGAGATCTCATCGAAAAGTTAAAGACTGTGATTATGGTGATTAAAAAACCTAATACGATGGAAGCAAATTTAAGCATTTAATTTAAAAAGTTAGTAAAAGATGAACTTGAAATGCTAAATAAAAATTGATAAATAAATAATACAAATAAATATATTGTCGTGTGAATAATTGTATCCTTCACTTATTTATTATTTTGGTACTGTTAGAGGCAAAGTAAAGAGGTAAACAAATATGTCTCCTTTTAGGCTTATGATAATTGTATTTATTCTCATGCTTTGTTCATAGCACTCATAAAACGATCATCAAATTAAGTTTTGTTATAATTTTTTCAATCGATTTTTTTCATTTTATATTACATATTTTAGCCTAATTATCTCATAGTCAATTTGTAGCTTATACTCTGGGCATTGCATTTTTCATTTATTTAATGTGGGAGTACAGAGATGAATATTAACGGGAAAAATAAGTATAATAATATTTAAAATATAAAGTAATGATGAATGAAAAGGGATATTTATATTTTATTGAAAGTGGAGAGAGATTGACCTGAAAAAGTAGTTAAGGAGGTCAGATAGGCGGTTTGTGGGCCCAGGTTGGCTGTAATAATCTGGAAAGAGTTCTATACAAAGGAAACTCCTTTCTATTTGGGCTTTTCAATGTTTGACAGAGAATTAAAGTTTTTGGACACAACTGCTCAATCCTAGTGAGGTGGGCCCTGCTCATGGCCCACTTTGTCTCCTTTTCTATACATATAAAGCAAAAAGCCAAAAATGACACCTCTTTTGCCGTCTCCGTTTTTTTTAAAGAACAAAATTTCCCTACTCCAAAATCAATATCTATTCGGGTCCATGCTCTAATTATTTCACTTGCTTTTTCGTTTTTTACTCTTGAAATTCACATGGCCACAAATATTGCTTCCTAGTTTTTAAACATGCAAGTTATTACGTCATTCACACGTCATTTGTGACCTCGCACAACCCCTCAACGCGCCAATAACTTAATTTAATGCGTAAATAATCTTGCATTCTTTTTTGTTTTTTAGAAACTATATGTATTTTTTATGGGTAACCATGCTCGAGCCCATTATTATAGATAATATTTTTTTTTTAGTATTCAGGCGATATTTAAAATTCGAATTCCAGTTAAATTGAAACAATTTCATTTTGGTGTATGCATTTGTTTAAGTACTTTTATTAATTATTTTTCTTCGATTTTAATTTAGATTATGATATTAAAATTTCAAATTAACTTGCAAGTGTAATACTATTTATCTTACGCGTGACTTTATGTGATTTCGTATTTTTTAAAAGGTTTTTTATATCACGAAACCCTCCAAAGAATTAGAAGATAAATAGAAAGAATTTCAATATATCAATGAAATTAACTAAAAATTTAAGGTGATAAATAATTTATTCTTATTTTTATTAATATTTATGAATATCACTTTGTGAATGTCTCTGAATAATTTCAAAACACAAAACGATAAAACAAATTATCGATAAAAATAATTGCTTACTATTTCAATTATTTATTGAATTGCGTTCTTTTTTTAAATAAAATACACACAATATTTCAATCATTTATTGAATTGTGTTGTTTTTATCAACGATTTATACTTTTAATCGTTGAGATTACATAAGATCACACACACATAATGGGACCAATTGTACTGACTTAATTATTGGGATCAATTATACATGAAAAATTGAGAATGATTAATGAGAAAGATACGAACCCGCGTGCACACATACTGAGATAAATTTATATTGACTTTTAAAAAAATGATTAATTATAATTCTTAAAAAAATATTAACTTAATTCATATAATAACATTAAAAAATTGAGTAACAATACTATGGAAATCAATTAACAGAGAGTTGTTGTACATTAAATACAATTCAGCCCAATCTTTTCATAAAAGGATTAAGTTGAATACAATGATATTTATTATATATATATATTTTGAATGTATATATATATATTTTTTATGTTAGAATAGAAACGTAATAAGGTGACAAGATTTTAAAAAAAATTATTACAATTTTTAAGGGAAATGTATTTCTAGGAGGGTTGCTCCATTTTTTATTTTTCTATATTAAATTTATATTTAAAGAATTATTGTTATAAATAATACTAATACTACTACTACTAATAATAATAATAATAATTGAATTTATAATATTTAAAAATAAAATATTAATATTTCATTTTATCATTTTTATTTTATTAGTTTGTTTGCTAAATTGTTGTTTTTTCAATACTCATACAGACAACAATCTGAAAATAGTGTTGCTCATAGTCATCCTACTCCACTTAATATGGTTGTCTCCCATGGAACCTCTATACCAAAAATGTTGAGAATCTACTACATTGACTTAGTTAATATAATAACATAAAAAAATGGGAATTTTATATACACATGTAAAATTAGAACTCGTTGACACCAAATATAAATTACACTCTCAATAATTATTTATAAAACAAAATTTTAATTGATTTAACAGTTAAATTTAATATTTTTATTAATTTAATCAAATATATAAAACTGTGTACAATTTTAAATTTATTTAGTAGTTCATCACCAAAATTTCTACAATTCCAATTTTTTTCTTCAAAAATTCATATAATTAATGAACTATAATGAAATATTTTAAAATCTAAACGAAAATAGTTTAAGAACACAAGTCAAAAAATATATTTTTACTATTTATTGATGAAAAAATTATAAAAAACAATTAATTTGTTACTAATTTATGTCAATAGTTATTGTAAAAAAATAAAACAATAAATTGATTCAAATTGTTTAATAAATTAATTTAAGTTAACAAAATTAATTAATTGATTTTAAAATTATTTTTATTATATATATTATTGGAAAAATATAAAAATTAATCTATAATTTTCAGAAATAATTAAAATATAAAGTTAAATCAATCAAATCAAATGATTTAATTGATTAAAGCAATTGATTTATTGTCCCTGTTCTATGAAACCATAATGCGTCTGCAGCAATTGAAGTGAAGATAATGTGCTTAGAAAAGAGGTTGGTGAAGGATTTGTGTCATGTGTGTGCACTTTATATTTACTTTTTAGTGGGAAAAGGATGTATACAGTCATTTTGTGTATCTTGCTTCTTAGATTGACTTTAAAAGGTCAGTAATTAGTAAAAGAAAAAGGTTGAATTTGTTAACTTCAATGATCTCGGCTATAACCTACATATAACAACCTTTTAATTAACATTGCTAAAGGCAATATTTACTACCGTCAAACCCATGTACTTGCTTTTCAGATTTCATTATGGAAAAGTAGACATTGAAAAACATACATTTCACTGAAGGCCCACAAAAAGTTTTAAGAATTATTGGGCCCAGGCCCAAAGCAAACACGGTGCAGCGCTGCGACTGCTTCTCCACCCACTCCCATAGGTATCTTTCTTCCTTTCTTCATTTTTCTTTCTCACATTTTCAATTCTGATGCACTTCATATACTCTTTCACTTTTTCTTTCTCATTATTTACTTGTTGTATTCCACAATAAAATAATTGTGCTTGTGAGTTGTGTAAACCTAGCTAAAATAGGAACGCCTCTCGCCCTTCCTTTCCGCCCTCGCTGCCGCCGCAGCCGCCGCCGCCCACCGTACCATCTCTCTCTCTACACGCGGTTTGTTCTTCTTCTATATAACTCAATTAAAATCTGTTATCGTGCCATGCATTTGCTGTTGCAAATTTGGGATGTTATCCAATGCTGTATAATATTTGGGATGCTATCAATTTAATTATTACTTGAAGCCGCTGGCCAGTGCAGTTACTGCAGTATAATATAGTGTACATATATAATATATAATATATAATATATAATGTATAACATATAATAGAGAAAATTTGTAAAAAATTTTACATTATTAAATCACAAATAACTTTTTTATTTTACTTTTAAAATATTTATATTAAAAATTAATAAATTTACAATTGGTTATGTCATTATTAAATGAGAGTAAAATTATTTTTTATTTATTTTCTCTATAATAAATTTACAATTGGTTATGTCATTGTTGGATGCGAGAAATAATATTTTACGCTTATTTTTTCTATATAATATATAATATAATGCAAAGGCCTTCAAATTTTTTGCTTTTAATCATGCAAGTTAATTATGTTATTAATTATTATATTTTTTAATCAAAATTTCGCTGTTGTATAAAAAATTGAGATGTTTTTTATGATTATTTTTTATATCTTGTCACTTGTGAAATTTTGATTTAATTTTTTTAATTAAATTTAAGCAAGACTCTAATTTCTCTTTTTTTAAGCCTTCACATGTTCAATCATCAACTCATGAATCGATCCTAAAAAAAGTGGATTGTTGTTTTTTCTTTACGAATTTTTGGGTCACAGTCAGGCCCAACTCAATTGGACTTATCAGGCCTAAAATTTTAGCCCAAAATTATCCATCTAGAGTACCGATCCAGACTCGAAACGAATCAAGTCGGATCGGCTCCGACGATGTTCTCCGGCATTTGACTGGGCGAGGAAATCCTTCATTGCAGGAAAAATAAAAGAATCAAATACCATTTGTGTATTTCTTTTCCCATATTCTTTTTTTTTTGCTCTCTCAGATAATAAAATGCAAAAATTGGCAATTTTCGGAGCTAGAAGGTGGCTCTGCAGGAGCTTCTCGAGCATTTCTTCAGACCCATTGCGGGTGTGTGTTGTTGGAAGTGGCCCTGCTGGTTTCTACACTGCCGAGAAGGTAAAGCTCTAATCTTTACGCTTCAAATTTGAAAACGGATAACTGTAACCGAATTGGGTACTTGGTAGATGTTGAAGGCGCACCAACAAGCACATGTTGATATCATTGACAGGTTGCCCACGCCTTTCGGGTTGGTCCGCTCCGGTGTTGCACCCGATCACCCTGAAACAAAGGTCCATTCTTGTTATTTGCACCTTTCTTTTGTTGCTGCTGAACTTCAAAGTTGATTGCCACTCTTTGATAATTTCAGCTGTGAGAGAGTGGGGAGGTACAACAACAAGTTAGTTGTGTTGTGACTATTTAAATATTTTGGTGTTGTAGATAAAAAAGATGAATTTAATTTCTATGCTTTGTTAGTCTAATTTAACCAATTAGAAATTATTGTTGTATGATTTTTAATATAGAAGTCTTGGTGCATATATTATTTACTCAACAGAAATAGAGTAAAACCCCCATGAAACATTCGTCCCTAAAAAGCAAAAATTTAAACCTAGTACCTGAGGAACCACAAATGTTGTCTATACATTTGGCCTTGTCAGGGACTAATTTGTCCGGTGTGTCAGGACTGATATGGCTAAGATTTTGATACTTGGGGACTGGAGTGTTTTTTATTTTTTTTGCATTTCTAGGAACTACTGTGTCTGCTGCCAAAATTTTCAAGGATGAATTTTAGGGTTTACTTGAAATATTTCAAAACTTCAATTTTTACTTCTTTTGGTGCTGGGGATTTCAATATTTTCCTTGGTGAGTGTGACACCTATGAGCTTAGTTTACCAGAAAACTTTGCACAGATTGTCATCAACCAGTTTTCAAGGGTGGCACAGCATGAACGATGCTCATTTTTGGGGAATGTGACCCTTGGATCCAGCATTTCTCTCTCTGAATTACGCGAGCTGTATCATGTGGTGAGGCTCTGTTTCTGGATTTGTTGTGTTAATGATAACATGTTCATGTATATATTTGTCTGTTGTACCATCCTTTCAATAATCAGTTTAGGGTTTTCAATAATCAGTTTATGAACTTGAGCAGGTTGTCCTTGCATATGGTGCTGAAAGTGATAGAAGTCTTGGTATTCCAGGGGAGGTAAGCTAAATTTATTATGTGCTTTTCCTGAATATACTAGAATTTTTGGTGTTACATTGGTTTTCCCTGTGGTGTAAGCAATGGCTTAATGTTCATTTATTATGTGATGGCTATGCATTAGCTGATACTTTGAGTTACTCTTATTTCAATGTTTTTTAATATTCTTTTCCTTCTCAGAACTTGAAAGGGATACATTCAGCTAGAGAGTTTGTTTGGTGGTATAATGGGCACCCAGATGGACGAAATCTTGAGCCGGACCTTAAGAGCACTGATACAGCTGTAATCCTTGGTCAGGTAACTTTACCTATCGTGTAACTACAGTGCCCAAATTTATAGTGAGACTTATTTGAGCAATACTGTATTAGTCTCTTTCTAAGAAAAGACATCTGTCAATTGTAATGACTGTTATGACTAAAGAACATGTGTTGTGGAGATGAGTTTCCCAAATATAGATATAATTTTTAACTTGGATTTAAAGTTTTGTTTAATTTCAGGGAAATGTTGCTTTAGATGTTGCAAGGATTCTTTTGCGACCTACTACCAAGCTAGCAACAACTGATATTGCTAGTCATGCTTTGGCTACTTTAGAGGAGAGCTCTATCAGGTTTTTAGTTGCATTATTTGAAGCAACCAGATTATTATTCCATATTTTTTTGTCTGTAAAATAAGCAATATTTCAGGGTGGTTTATTTGGTTGGAAGACGTGGTCCAGCCCAAGCAGCTTGTACTGCAAAAGAACTACGTGAAATTCTTGGTAACTTCTGCATCAAGCCATCAACTCTTATACCAAGTTTAATTTAGCTGACCAGTTTTCTTATACATATTTATTTGATACTTTGATATGGAACTGTTTAGAAAAGGGAACATGCCTTGGCTATATGATTTACTCCATAATTCTTTTGTTTATTAGACTTGGAAGTTTCTTTTGTAAACTAATACTTCTTAATTTGCATTCTAGCGATCACCTTGCTTGTCAATTTAGCTTTCAATTTTCCATTGTTTTCCATGATTTCACTCTCTTACTGATTTCATTTCCAAATACTTATTGGTGCTTCTTACTTTGCACCTGTTTCTAGTTATGCATAAGTCATTGATTTCAAACCATTTCCAAACTCAAAACTCAGTTTGAACTGAAAATGGAACCCTAATCATGATTCTTGACCTACTGTCTGGCATGTTATGATTGGTCTCTCATGTTAACTGTATTGGTGCTAATTACTTCCAATTAATTTATTGTTTGTCATATACTATGAGTTATATGCGATTCCTGTCTCACACATGACACAGACCGAAGCTTTAACATCTATTTTACAGGTATTCATAATCTTGATGTTTTCATTCAGGAATCTGATCTACTTTTAACCCCAGTTGATGAGGTATAAGATGAATCTACATTTAGTTCTTTTATCACTGTTTTTCAATCCTCTTCGCCAAAAAACAAAAAAAATGAGGCTCCCTAAGTACTATATGTTTTCTAATTTTTAGTTTTATTTTCCTTTTTTATGTAAACCTTTATATTTTTGTAATAAAAAAAAACATTGATTTCTTTTCACTGATGTTATCTATGTATTGATGCTGTCACTTGGCAAAGGAAGAACTTAAGAGTAACCGAATACAGAGAAGAGTTTATGAGTTGCTATCTAAGGCTGCTACCTCAAAACCTAAACATGCTGGTTTGAACCAACGTGAGCTCCATTTTGTCTTCTTCCGAAAGCCAGATAGTTTTCAAGAGTCGAAAGACAGAGCTGGCCATGTTTCTGGCGTCCAATTTGAGAAGACGATTCTTAAAGGTAATTTTTGTTTGTCCATATTTACTTTTTTTACTTTGAAGTTAGAACTTTACAACATGGGCAAGAATTATATTGTGAACAGTTGTAAATTGGCATAATTTCTTGTATAAGTGCAACTATGTGCACTACTGAGCTTTCCTAAAATGTTTAATATAAGCCTTTCTTGAAGCTTTACTAAATACTAGCACATTTAAGTCCATAATAGTCTAGTCTTGTTCAATGAATTGCTTATGATTGCTGATTTGTCAACTGAATTTTGCAGGAGTTAGCCCCGGCAAACAGATTGCTGTTGGTGCCGGAGAATTTGCAGATATAAAATGCGGGTATCATCTTACTGAGGAAACCATATACAATTACAAAGATTCCTAGTTGTAAAAATTGTCACTGCTTGTCATGAAATCCTTTCTGCTGGTAGCATTGTAATCAAAGATCCATTTTTTACAATACTCCATGTCCATCATAAAAAAACTGAGATTATGCTCTGCTAATGACTGATTGCAGCCCCTAAAGATATTTATTCCTTTGTTGTTATCACAAAATGTTGAGAGTAATTAATGAGTATGCTGAACTGGCTGGCTTTTTATAGGATGGTACTTAAGAGCATTGGTTACAAATCAGTACCAGTTGAAGGCTTACCTTTTGATCATAAGAAAGGTGAATGAATAATGGATGATCTCAATCCATTCATTTTTCATCCATTTTTTTATTAGTTCATGTTACGTATTATCTGGTGGAGAAGCATGTTTAAGACAATGTTTACAAATATGACTGATTCTAGAAAAAATTCTGCTTGTTTTTAAAAATGGTATGTGAAAGTTAAAATAGAAAATGAAATTAGAAAACATTTTCTCAATCCAAACAGCCCTAAAGGTTTGAGAATAAGTGATGTAGTCTTGTTGATCCTATGGTTTTAATTGGAAAATGAAAACAAAAATAACATTTATAATGTTTTTTGTTCTTTTAGATGAAGTTTATGCTCTCGGCTTAACTCTTGAACCTTAAAACAGAGTTATAGATGCTAATTGCCTTAGTGTGTTTCACTTGTGTAGTTGTGTTTTTTAAGGGTGTTTCTAGACAGGACTTGTAAGTTGTAAATGGATTGGATTGCTCTTTTATGTTGATCTATTTTATTTACTTTCTTTTCTATATTCTCCTCATTGTAGCTTTAGGTTTAGGAATTTGGAGGATTCTTGACATTCTTGCTTTGTTGTCCCTCCTCTCCTTTTGTTAATGAATTAACTTTACAAAAGAATATTGACTTTGTATTTTTCAGACATTGGCCAAATAAACTTGATGTGTTGCTGTATGTAAATGTGTCATCTGACAGGAGCTCACAGTCGTATATATGATGGCTACCTTTCAGGTATAGTTCCAAATGATAGTGGTCGAGTGTTGAGTGACATTTCAGATCCTTCAGTTCTTGAAAAGGGCTTATATGTATGTGGTTGGCTGAAGAGAGGACCAACTGGAATTATTGCCACAAACCTATATTGTGCGGAAGAAACTGTATGTATCTCTTGCTTTTCTGTTCATACTATTCTAAAAACACTTAAAACTGGTAGAAGTAGCGTGATGATCATAAAATCAGTCATACTAAAATGTCTAGCTAATTGTTATACTTAGACAACTCCCTTTTAAAACTTATAGTTTTGCATGTGTTCTTTGACTTCTTAAAGCTGTGTCCGAAGTACTGAGCTCAATAATGAGATTTTAGTAGTTGGGTTGTTAGTTACTCGTTTTTCTACTTGTTTTCTAAAAACCGATTATGCGTGTATGTCAAGTTATTTAGCACTTTGAGTTATCTGAAGCTTTAGACTGCATTGTGAAACGGATCCTACATAATGCACATGACAATTTAACTCAGTCAATTAAATTAGTTGAGCTTAGCTTAAGTTGAACTAGTTTCTAGTTTATAGGAGTTCTTTAATTGTAAAACCTTACTATTAAGAATTTTCTTAGGCATTAAGTCAAGTTTATAGGTGTCAATGGAGAAGTTAAAGGAAACGATCGTCGTAATTCATACAGGAGATTTAATTTATTTTACATTTTTTATTCATTTAAGGTTTCGAGCATATTAGAGGACCTTGAAAAAGGAAGGTTGATTTCGTCATCAACCTTGCCAAAACCAGGCAGGGACGGACTTCTCCAGCTTCTGCATGATAGAAATGTCAGAATAGTTTCATTCGGTGATTGGGAAAAGATAGACTCTGAAGAAAGGAGCCTTGGAAGTTCAAAGAACAAACCTAGGGAAAAACTAGCCACCTGGGATGAACTATACAAAACTACCTCACAATGAATCAATTATTTCAGATGATACTTCATTATTTTAGCTTGATCAACATCTTATCGTACCTTAAGAACAGTAAATAATTGAAGAAACTATACACATTTGTTTGTGAAATCATCCTCTTCTGTTGTAATGCTATTATTTTTTTAAAGGATTATTCCCTTTTGAGTGTTCTTTTAGTTTTAGTTTTAATTCTCTTCTAATCTTCGTCATGATACAAATCATGCATACAGTAAGCTGTTGTGCAATGATAATTTTATGGTTGTCTTATTGAAACTCTGATTTGTTTAAGTACGGTTATTTATTGTTTTAAATTTCTTAGAATACTTTCAAGTACTATTTTGTATTATGTAAATAACAACACATATAACAGATAATTTATAATAATTTTTATTTATTATAAAAAAACATAATTTATAAGAATTAGGTATTTAATGTCAAGACGATCCTTTGAAAAATAGTTTTATTAAATTTGAAAAAGAATTAATAGTCATTGTCGAGCTAAAATAGCCAATAAATAGGTGAAGAAAAAATTTCCATTTATTGAGAATATGCTTCAGCTAAAATTTGATCTTAAAACTGAGTAGTTTAATATAATATTTCTTATAATTGATAATAGTTTTTAAAAAATTATAAAAAATGTTAAATTAAATTAATATTTAGATTGTTAAAAAGGTTATTTGAGCAAGACATTGTCTTTTTTTTATTATTTGATTGAGATTTATTAAATTAATCAAGACATTCTCATGCATATGTAATTTTATGAATATTGTATACAAATAGTGCTAAAAAAAGGTATGCTCTAAACATTTTTCTTTAAAATATGAATATCTTTATAGATTATACAAGTAGGAGTAAAGATAAATTTGACATAAAATTAAGGATATTTTAGTTAGTTAATTCCTTTAAAGGGAAAGGTAATAGTTATAGAATGATGATGTTCAAACTACATGTTTTAGCTGTTTATTGATCTCTGAGCTAGTGTGCTTTCCAAGCAATTTCTAAAGTGATTGCTGGCTACAAAGTTTGGAGTGCAATGGGGAATGCACAAAATAAATGGTCACTTGAGTAAGATATGATGCACGGAGATTTTAACTTGAAACAAACTGGAGTAGGTCATGATCGAAGGGTCTATTGCAGATTGAAATTATTGTCTGTTATGTATGATGTGACCCACACCTTGATTTTGTCAAGATCACGTTCGGGAGGGAGGCATGTGCTCCACCACAGACTTGTGACCGACCCAGACTGATTCTTAATATTCACATCAAACGCAATGCCATAAATTCAATTTGTGTTACAAGATGTTTGATTGAGTCGGTGCATTATTTTCATTATGATACCCCAAGAGAAAGCTAGTTAGTCATCCAAGACTTATTTTGCCAATCCCACACGTTTTAATGTCTTTATAGTATAATGTAATCACCCCTGCCCATAAAATACATGTCTTTTTTTGGTACACATCAGCCAAAATAAAAAATGAAAATGAAAAAAATAAGTCATCTTCCTTCACATGAGCCAACAACACAATTTGAACGGCAATATTCCTTTCTAGAACAGGACTAATAATACTTTTCTGATGGTTCCCTTGGTAAGAATTGCTGGTATATCCACGTGAGTGGTTATGCTTTGATATTAAGAGTTCAATGTACATGCGATGTTTGTCAATGTAAATGCTTTTACTTCATCAACTAATCAGAAATAATTTTTGTCATGACTTATCATTCATAGTAATTTATAATTAGATATTATTGATGTATATACTATTTTTTTTTAATTTACTTATTTTTCTTTTTAAATGGCTTTTCACTTCACAGAATACTAGGCAGTGAATCATTCTATAAAAAATGGAGTTCCTGCAATGTCCTCTTTGCGCTGCTGTAAACTTAGTTGATCATTTAGGCCTTTCAAGCGGTTCACTTTTTGTCCGTTTGGTAGGGTTTTGGGTTATGAACAACAAAATTTAAAATGATATGGAAAAAAAGAGATTGGTATGATATAAATTTTCTTAAGCCAATCATCAATAGAAAGAAAAATTGGTGATACATATTCGTATCAAGTCAACTGTTACTGCATATGGACTACAATGTATAAGCACACTCACTCAAAAGCTCCCTTCTTCCTATGCAGACTTTTTTTTTCCTTCTTCTATCAAGTGCTTCTAGATCTTAACTATGTGTGACTAATCCCTGCTGCAGTATTTGATGTTGATGAAGCTCTTAATATGATAATTTAAAGTGTCAGTAGTTGAGTCACGTCTTCCTAAATCTGGTTAAACATGCATTTACAAATGAATTTAATAATTATCCTGTTTAATCACCTGTTATATCATTATGTCAAGCTATCTATAGGTTATAAAAAATAGAGGGAAGTGGAGGCATGTCTTTCTCGCTCAGCACTTCTTTTTGAAATACCACGTTTGATACTTTTTAGTTGCCTTGCTCCCTTCCCATATTTTATTATCTCAAACATCAGCATTTTTAAATTAAAAAAAAAATGATTAGTTCCACTTGTAGCTCAAAGTTTTCACTCTTTCCTTTTTTGGTATATTGTATAGATAGTATTTTAGTGTGATTAGTAGGCTAGGAGCCATAGCTTGTTAATTGCTTCTATGCATGTCTATTGTCTCATAAGTCAAATTAGCACTTGCTACAATTTCTTAATACGTTCAAGTGACTGTTCAAGTCGTCTCAAAGTCTCCAATACAGAATTCTCAAAGTCTTCCAGTCACATCAGCATGTCATTCAATGCTTTTCAAATATTCTTAGGGAGAAGACCCCATAACTTTCGGTTAGTGAAAAAAAATGGCTTCCTTTTCTTGGAAAATAATGGTGGATGTTCCCTCACAATTGTGTAGTAGGAATTAAAATAATACCAAAATTGGTTAAAATTGGCTCTGTGATGAACTAAGGGAATATTTCACTTTTTGATGCATTGATCACGTTTGACATTTCGTCAGAGGATCACTAATTAAGTTGTTTATGCATATAACTTAAACAACTTTCTATATACATTTTCATAAAATTGGCCAATCTTGATGGTTTTGATCGCTCGGTCCATTATTTACCCCTCTATTGAAATTTTATTTATTTATTGGTTATATACCTCTAGCTATTACAGATTCATGAATGTGTATGGATATGGATTCTGTTAGCTGTCATCTATCTCTACATCTTCAAATTTAGCTTCAATGCCACGATAAGGAGTTGGTCGTTTCATTCTCTAACATGTTTACTGCATTAATAATATATAATGTTAATGTGTAACTAATCTTGCATCTAGTGTTACTATTTTAACAGTGGCCAATAATTTACATATATAGAGGTTAATGTTATTTACATGCACTTTTCCAACTGAATCTCTTGTTTCAAATTAAAATGCCTATTCACGGTGAATCATAATCACGTCAATCAGATGTTAACACTGTATCCTAGTAAATGTCATTTCAATCCATCAGCAAGATGACCTTTTCATTGTTCTATATTGATAATTAAGGTTCAATAATACAATGGCTAAATCAAACTTGTTATATGTTCATTTTCAACACTTTAGGAGGTTTTTTTACGGTAGAGAAAAAAAGAAAAAAGAAACTCTATCAACTTGCGTGATGTAGTGCTCTTCAAGTTCGTTATTAAAAGAGTCCTCTCTTAAAGATAATAAATTGTATCATAATCAATATAAGCTTCCAAATTGTTTTTGGCTATGGAATGATGTAGCATGCAATACATGATCGTAACCACATGACAATTTGGTATATGAGATCCGGTTTCAGTACTAGGATTTACATATTAATGATATCGTACTTCTTATCATTACAAAAGACACAATCTCTTACATGGTCAAAAAGATCTCTGAAAGTAGTAGTGCATGTACATTTTTGTTTTAGAACATTAATTGAACGGCAACAAATTAAAAAGTTGCCAGCTGCTTCCTCCCCAATATTTATAGTTTCATTGCAAGTTTACATTTTTACTGAGAACTAATAATTTGTCCTTTATCAAGATTAGGGCTGCATATATGGGTCGAATCAACCCAACCAACACAAGTATAGGGTTTGTATGTGTTGAGTATGATCCAATTAAACTTAACCCCGACATGTACTTATTTTTAAAAAAATATTATTTAAGTTTTTAAGAATGTGATTTTAAAAAATATGTATATACATGTAAACTGAACTAACTTAATTCAATTTCTAATTTCTGATTTGGTACAAAGCTAAATGTATTTTTTTATAAAAAAAATAATTATCTTTGAGCCAAATAAAATTATTGTTGAGATAAAATTCTTTTTTAAAATATTTAATATTATATAATTGTTTTTTAATATTATTTTTAGACCCCTACTTATTTTTCACTTTTTCTCCTGTGTGCAGCCTAGATCCTATGTATGCAAATAGTTAGAATTGAAGTTATGGGTTGTGTGTATGCGTCCGAAACTAATTGGCTTGGCAGAAAGTGTTTTTGGCACTAAAAGCTCTCTTTTTGGCAGAACCAGTGTTAGTGGATACGATCAGCTTTAAAGTGGCTAACATTCTGTTCTTGTACGGTATCACGGTACACCAGTACCGCACTAGCCAACTAATAAAGCAAAACTAATGAAATTAAACCAAAGTTAAAAGAGAATTTTCACATACATTCAGAAAAATCACTAAATATTCCAACATATATATAGATTTTTCTCTCTAGTCACCCTACCTACCTATATCCTACTTCTCCACCGGCCATCCATATAAAAAATTAGATAACAAAGCTTAATTATCTTAGCATATACTAATTTATGGTGAGGACCTTGTTCTTGTGTGTGCAGCAAGATAAAGGGTGCTTGTCTACAATTCAAGATGCTGATCATGAGTGATGAGACTGAAATGTGAGATTTACCTTGGTAAAGAGCAATGTATATATTTCCATCTTGTCACATTCTTCAAGTTCACTACATTGATAATTAATCTCCCAGCTGGCAACACCATCATGATTGCACATAAGTTACTGTTGTTGGAAAAAATAGGAAATGGGTCCAGTGTGAAATAAAATACCAATCTCCTAATTTTAAGCTACAAAAGAAGGGTGGTGTTTGAAATCGAATCATAGTACTACATAGAGGGAGTGATATGCAGGACCAATAATTCATGCTTGATACATACAGGGCCCCTTGCTAGTTGGAATACATTAGAACCTGCAGGCTTTTTGAATTATATCCTACAATTCAGGTGTGCTAGGTGACAAGATTAAGGACGCTGATATGACTCTCCTCTCTAGTAAAAGGATGAATAGGAATTCCATTTATTTAGCACAAATAAGACCTGACATGGCTAGTGCTGTGCTTGGATTGCACTCACATTCTGTAACCTTGTGTGTGCCCACGCCATGAAATAGAAAGAGTGAAAGACCTATGGTCATGAAATCATAATTTCAGAATGGAAAGAGGACTTTCTTTCAGCTCCTAAAAGTCATGTGGGGTGCTAACATACATGCATGCTTATATTTTAAATCCTTTCCTTCTAGTCTTGATGGCATCTTTACTGATTTTTTCAACACTAGTAGTAACCTAGGATCATTGCCAACCTGGTTGCTCCAAATTACCAAAGACTTTGCTAACCTTAGTTTTCAAGTATTTGGTCCTTGTCCCTTTATGTACTGACCAGTAACATGCAATGCATGGTTTCACCTAGTTTTGCCTAAAGGTTTTACCGATATGGATGTTGGTCTTGAATTAGCATAGCCTTTATGGATTTCATAGACTTACGCACCCAGGTTCGAGTGAGTTTTAAAGAAAAGTATGGTTGAATATTTCTATTCTAAAAATAAGTTAGTAGTAATAAATTTTTTTAATCAACGCAAAAACTATCTAAAATTGTTTTAATTTAATGTCAATGTTAGACTTAAAAAATAACTTCTCAACGTAAAATTAAGTATATGTTTAGTTTATTTTTGAAATCTATTATTAATACAAAATCAAATAAAAAAATAACAATATCGACTATTAAGTTGATGATCCATATTCAACCATTTGTATTATATTTCTAAAAACACATTATATTGTGAACATTAAACTAGAAATCACTTTAACTAATATTTCGACGTGAGTTTGGATAATGAATCCAATTTGGCTCCCCCTTACGTTCTTTCTGCACTATAGCTATACAGTCTTTCTAGTTTTAATTTTGGTACTCCATCCATGCGCAATCTAACACGTGAAAGAACACACTCACACCTTTGCATGATAGGACTTTTGCACTTTTGCATATTAGTAACATTCTTCTAACAACACCTATTCTCAAGATGTTACTGACAATATTTTTTATTCACAAAACCCCTTCCCTGACTGAAAAAACAAACCAAAGATAAAAAGTTAGGATGTGATCTCTGATTGACGCGCGGAAACAAGATGGTTCATTTTACCTACCTTAATCTAATATAACTATTTACCAAAACAAAATCCCAAAAACTGTATTACCATTGCATTTTCACAGCCATAGTTGTTTTAAATTATAAATTGTGACCATGTAGAGGTGATATATTCAAGTCCACACACATATATATGATTTATTTATTTTTAAAAATGGTTTTGCTTATTTCAGTAAGGAGCATCTTAGCAAGCAGATGAAATTGTGGGTCCTGGTTTCTGTGAACTAGTGTATCAGATGTGCAGACTGTGCTATATGGTTCATACAGGAATATGATTGTCCATTTAGGACTATAATATTAAAAAAAGTAGGTTGGGACTCCACTTGTGTTTTATCAAATCCTTGATGGGGTCAAGGGAGTGTTATTTTGAAGATTCATGCTGTCTTCTACCCTTTACTAGAAAGTCTTTGGTTCGATTATGACAACCATTTCATATGCTTAAGTTAATCTTTATTTAAGTCCCTGTTTGGGAGCTGTAATTTCATTTTTCCTTTTTTAGTTTTTATTATTAAAATAATGATCATACACCGATGACTATTTTAATGTAGTTTTATATCATCATGTAATAATAAATTATTCTTAATATAAATTTTAAAATAAATTATTATAAAAATTAATTAATTTATTGTATATATAATCATTTGTAATAGAATAATGTGACAAAATTCTTCTAAAATATTTTTCCTAGTCAACTTTCTCTTTCATTATTTGTTGTTGTCCTTCTTGGCCTTTCTTTTTACCTGAAGTTTGTCTTTTTTTTTTTTACTGATTAAAAACAAAACAAAACTTGAATTCTATAGAATATCCAGCTGCATGCGGTAAGTAACGATTTGGGCACTGTCTCGGAGAGAGACTTGGTGAAATAGACATGTTTATGAAGATGCGGACTACCTGCACCTGGACAGAAAGACCTTATGAAGCTTCACTATTTCCTGGGATTGGCTTTGGACTTTGCCTGCGCAGCTTAGGTGGAGGGCAAAGAAGGCCTCCTTCCGGGGGCCAGAACCATCAGTGAGATACCACTCTGGAAAAGCTAGAATTCTAACCTTGTACCAGGACCTACGGGCCAAGGGATAGTCTCAAGTAGACAGTTTCTATTGGGCGTAGGCCTCCCTAAAGGTAACGGATACAAAGGTTTCCTCGGACCAGACGGAGATTGGCCCTCGAGTGCAAAGGCAGAAGGGAGCTTGACTGCAAGACCCACCCGTCGAGCAGAGATGAAAGTCGGCCTTAGTGATCCGACTGTGCCGAGTGGAAGGGCCGTCGCTCAACGTATAAAAGTTACTCTAGGGATAACAGGCTGATCTTCCCCAAGAGCTCACATCGACGGGAAGGTTTGGCACCTCGATGTCGGCTCTTCACCACCTAGGGTTGTAGCATGTTCCAAGGGTTGAGCTGTTCGCCCATTAAAACGGTACGTGAGCTGGGTTCAGAATGTCGTGAGATAGTTCCGTCCATATCCGGTGTGGGTGTTAGAACATTGAGAGGACCTTTCCCTAGTACGACTAAAAGGGCATTCGAATTACTATACTTAATCCTGCTCTTGTCCCAAAAAAAATTAATGCGTATTTTTTATTAAAAAATAATAAATGATACAAATGTTTTTTCATCAAACGACTCCAAAAAAGAGAAAAAATGTTGCATTTGGTGTATTATTAATTTACTTTTTAACGAAATATTTATAATAATTTTTGTATAGAAACTTTTGCATCAAATAAATTGCTTATTTTTTTTACTACGTAGAACAATTAATGTGAAACTATTCCAACACATTTATAGATCTTATTTTATTGTTTTTAATAATCTTGAGTATAATTACCTCCAAAAAAAATATATCTAGTTTCTTAGAAAATCATTTTGAATCTTAATTTAGCATTCTTGCTGATGCAGAAACATGCTTCGCACCAGTGTCAATCGAGAATAGGCTTGTGAAATTGAAAGAAATTGCAAGAGCTGAAGATGTTTTTCTCTACAGTTCTTTTATCCTAGCTAAATTATTCTTATTTTGAAAATTATGTTAAACAGTTTCCTCTAAATATTTATAATAGGATCACAAGTTGAATTCAAATCTTATAGATAAATAGATGATGATTATTAAATGCAAAAAATTAAAGATAACTCTCCCGGCCAGCATTAGTAGCCGGTACCATGCTTGGGTAGCATGAGAGATTTGATAGATACCACTTTGTAGATTCGAACAAGGCCTATATAGAAATTAAGCATTGGCAAATAGAACTAAAACTATAATCAATGAGGATTAGCAATTACAGTTCTTTATTCTAATACTCTATATAGAAATTAAGCATTGGCAAATAGAACTAAAACTATAATCAATGAGGATTAGCAATTACAGTTCTTTATTCTAATACTCTATATAGAAATTAAGCATTGGCAAATAGAACTAAAACTATAATCAATGAGGATTAGCAATTACAGTTCTTTATTCTAATATTCTATACACAAATTGGATGCGATGCTTTGAGTGCCGAAGAGAAAGATTAGGATCCTCATAAGTGCGAGTTAAAAAGCTAAGACTTATCTTATTATCCAGTAAGCACTGTGGCTTGACTGTAGGCAAAATGTGAGACAAATTGGACCCTACAAATTGACACAACCATCCAACATAGGATTGTGATTGGGATAAAGTTGGGCTTGGCCTAACTAACCCACAAGCACAAGAAAAAGTCTTTTCTTACTAACATAACACTATCTAATGTATGGATAGTGGAGTGCCATCGTAGTTTTGTTTAGAAGAGAAGAGGGAAAAAAGTGAGAAATGCACTGAAATAGCCTGAACAATAACAATGCTGTTAGCACTGCTCTTCCTGGGGCCCATCAACAACAAAATTTTCATTTCTCAACATGAGTTCTTTAGAATCTCTTCCACATTGTTTTGTTACGCTCCTATTCAACTCACTTTTCATTCATTAGCATGCCTTTTGTTTTTTAGTAGAGTAATGTAATTAATAAAAAATATTTTTGATACGTAAAAAAAATCATTTAATAATATAATATCATTTTTTTAATGAATCTATCAGTACATGTTAATACAGTTAAATATTTCATAACTGTCTACGTAAGATTGGATAATTTTATGAAAAGATTTCACACTAATAAACGAATAGAAACTAAAGTTGTCTACAAACTACACACACCCTTAATAAAAGATGTTATATAAGTTGAAAAGTATTCATTGATGTAGTTTCCAACTTTGGATGATAATTAGAGGATGTTTAAATTTACCGATCAAACTTTTTTTTTTTTTTTTAAACAAAATTGAGGTAACATGATTTTTTAAAGAAAAAAATGTTTGTGTTTATCATATTTAACTTGTAAGAATTAGCATTCATGCAAGAATGGAGATGCATGCATCACTTAATAATCTTTTTTTATTAATGCATATTAGAAACCTATTTTAGAAAAAAAAATATATTTTTATTGATTTGTCGATAAATTTTTTGTTTAAAATTAGGCTTGAGGCTTAACTCCATTTAACAATGTGATGTGTATTGGAATATACTTAAAGACAAACATATTCTATCATGTATTGATCATGTCAGTTTAGATATTGTACATAAGAACTAGTGTGTGATTACTAGTTTCTTGTGTAGTTTAGGTAAACCAATTTAATTTTAAAAAAAAATCAAAAGAAGGTAAAGACTTATAAGACAAATAAATAAATTAGAATTTAAGTTTCAAGAAAATAAAGGATTATGATTTTATTTGTAATTTTTTACTCTTTAATATCTTATTTTATGCAAATTTCTTTAATTTAATTCTTTAATGTTGATTTACCTCTTAATTCTCCTATGAGTGATCGGTCCATACACCAAATATTCTCTACTTTAAACTATAACTTTATTGGTCATATAGGAATGCAATTAAAAGAAAGCATGAGGCACGTAGAAGCAAATTAAATAATTAATTAAATAAGAAGTTTGAAAAAAAAAATAATCATACAATTCATCTTAAACTCAATTATTTTATGGTTCTACAAATTAATTGCGGTAGTTGTCATCAATTAATTGATTAGGTTTTGCACAATTTGATCAATCCCGTGCAAATATATTAAAATGATAAAATAATTCAATAAATAGAATAAAACAAAAAAAAAATCGCATTCAATTTTAAATTAGGAGTTTCAAATACAAACCAAAGCATAACCCAAAAAGGGTTAGGCCACTCATGTCCAAGGAGAAAATAAAACAACCTAAAAAATACATAAAGTTAAAGAAGAATAATTTGTAAGAATTGTGAGTTTTGTTCGTTCGCTCTATATTGCGTCTTAACCTTGTTAAACAATTTGGGATGTTCTTATAGAACTTTAAAACTAAGAAAAAAATATAAGAGAAAACAGAGTAAAAAAGAATAAAGCTTTGAAATTTTTGGATGATGCCTTCTGCCCTCTTTTATATTAAGTGAAATTGGCTTCTCTGATGTCCTTGCAGAGACATATTGCAAGGGAGAGCGTGAATGGAACATAATTATCCTGAATGTATTTGGAATGAACAAAGGTATGCAAGTTAATTTTTGGAATGGACAAAAACATGCTAAGTGAAGCACAATATTATACTTATGTTGGCTTTCTCTTTTGGGGACGAGAATTCCAATTTTTGTCACAATTTTTTTCTCGTGAATCTTTATTGTATTAAATTCAATGGACAATGATAAATTTACTTGATAAATATTAATAAAATTATGTGTTTATTTTTTTATATCATATATATTTACTTTAATAAAAAATCTTATTTACTATTTTACTTTGAACACCTAAAATGTTAGAAGTGACCTTGTTCCGTGTATGTTTATTTTTCTTTTAATACTTTCTATAAAATGTCTATTTCTTAAATTACCATCGGATGTCCCTTAATATTGAGTCGCAATTCTGTAACCGAAAATTTATGCTTTCTAATGCTAAGTGCTTAATCAAAACCATATATGTGTATTTGATAATAATCAAAATAAAAATATTTAAAATCATAAACTTCTAATTCAAATAATAAGAAGTCCAAGCAGATTTTGTTTACTTTTTGTAAGACTATGATTTGTGCGAAAAATAGTACTTAAGTGGAGGCTCATTGTCAAAGAGTTAGGAGACAGCATGCAAGTTCCTCCATTATCTTGTGACCAACTGTCTATACGGTCTTCCGTTAAAAAATGTAAAGGAATATTAATAAGGGTTGATTCTTTACAGTATATGCAAAAAATGTTTTATTATGCATAAAGAAAAAATAAAAATATATGATTAACCATATCAATACACAATACCTACTCTTAAAATTAATGTTCTTTTTTTAAAAAAAAAAAAAAGAAAAAAGAAAATGGTGACGATTCACGAACAATAATTTACAGAATATTGCAGCACAACGTACCTTTCTATAGTTTTTTTTTTTTTATAAGAATCGTAATTAAAATAGTAGTTTCAACTTCATTGGTTTCTTATCACTTGTCTTACTTGTTTGTTTAAATTTAATTAAAATACATTCTAGTTATAATTAAAAATTATTAATTTTTATAATAATTATTTTAAATTTATTATTAAAATAATTTTTAATTAATTGACTCTATAAAATTTTTACATGTATCAAAATTAAACTTTATTTATTTTATATGATATCGAATTTTATGGTTTTTTATGGAAATTTTTATGTTCTTCTAATCTCATTATCAATTACTTTCTTCTAAAAAAAAATTAGTTTAAGTTCACTTAAAACAATTTCTACTCATTATTAAATCTTTTTATTTCTAAATTATATTATTTCTCTCAATTAACTCTTTTGTTTTAGTTAATTCATTTGTAATTTCTTTTTACTTTTTTATTTTGTTGACCCATTTAACAATATTAAAATATACATTAAATATTAAAAATTTAATCAAATTCTCAAAGAAAACAATATCTATAGTAAAATAATCTCATTCTTCTTCCAAGCCTTATGACTATTACTTATTATTACTTTTGCTTGTACATTATTTTTCAGATTACTTATTATTTTATTTGAAAAAAATAACTCTAGTGTTTTTGCACAAATGTTGAGATAATTTTTCTTTTAAAAATTACAGTGATGATTATGTTTTAGTTATTTTAAAAAAATTCTTTTAATTTATTTACTATTTTAATATTCTTAAATAGATTAATAGAACAAAAATGTTCTACATGAATAAAATTTTATTTTAACTTAGTAAATTATAATATAAGTATAAATAAATAATATTTATATTAATAATTTTTAATTTATATTAAAATAAAAATTATATCAATGAAAACAAGATTAACGATTAATATTTTTTTATAATAATTATGTCAATTTGTAAATTTTCACATTTTTTTATAAATAAATTAAAATTGTTTTCTATATTTAAGGTATTATTTACAAAATCTTCGTAGTCTCGTTTGATATTTATATATAGAGTCTCGTTTGATCTTTATATAGAGAGAAAGAGAGACGCAAGATTAGTATTTAGGTATTGCGAGAAATAAAAGTAATGAATATTATTAAATTTATTTAAATGTTTTAAATTAAATGATAAATATACATAATATTTTAAGTAACTAATATGTTTATTGAATAACTCATAAATTTAATTATTTAAATAATTATATGGTCAAAAGTTATAATTTTTATATTCTTAAAATAAAATTATTATAGCGAGATACGTTCACTTCTCAAAGTAACGGCGTTTTGTCTCCCACCAACTCATATTTTTCGCGCAGATTTTCTTTGGGTATGTATTCTATTCCTTTAATTAAAAGATTACATCCTTCGATGGGTTGAGAAAAAGAAAAGAAAAAATAAATCATTGATCAATAGTAATACACTAATATTTTTTAAGTTTAATAGATATGAATTATTGGTTTAAAAGTCTTTACATGGTTAATTAATTAGAAGTTGTTCTCAATATGATTATTAAATTAATTATATAAAATTAATGTATAGGTTATTTATTCATACTTTATAAAGGCATGTAATATTGAAATTTTCAAAAAGTTTCTTTGTCATATTTAAATAAGGAGATTTTAAAAATAAACTAATAATGAATCTTGCACAATTTATCCAAGCTTATAATATTAATTTTTTGTTTTGTATATTTTAGAAAAACAGCTAACAAAGATAATTTTTATCCTCAATATGACCAATAACGTATATCAAGATATCCAAATGAATAATTTGTGAATAAGATACAAATAAATTTTCTTAAGCTTTAGTGACTTAGGG
Source organism: Mucuna pruriens (assembly GCA_025330945.1). Classification (NCBI taxonomy): domain Eukaryota; kingdom Viridiplantae; phylum Streptophyta; class Magnoliopsida; order Fabales; family Fabaceae; genus Mucuna; species Mucuna pruriens. The sequence goes on from JAENHJ010000424.1 coordinate 641,991, forward strand.
GTGCAACAACTTGTTGAGTCAACAAGAAAAAAAATTAATAAGATAGGTTTAGGTGATCTAACTCGAAGGAAAATTTTAAAACATTGTTAATTTACTTCAAAATTTCAAAATAATACTAAAATAAGAAGAAAAGAAGAAACAAAATAAGAGAACTAAGAAAAATTAATTTAAAAATTATATATATATATATATATATATATATATATATATATATATATATATATATATATATATAAACAATTAAGTTTTAAAATTTTTAAAAGTAATTAAATTTTAACTACTTATATACTATTTTATTTGTTGCACATAGTTTCTTTTTCCAATTGCTATTTAGGTTAATTACATAAAATAATAATTAAATGCACTAATGTAATGTTAAAGTAATTAAGACAATGTAATTTTTATAAAAAAAATAATTAAATATGCAACAATAATAAAACGGATAAGGTAAATCTTAAAATTGAAGCATAACTCAAGACTGTAGCACATAAAAGTTAGCACACATAAAATTAAGAATTTTTTTATTATTAAAAACACTTGTTCACTTATGAAATCAATTCACATTGTTTTTTATATATATATATATAAAACACAATTAAAAGTAATGAAGTTTAAAACAAGACTCACCTACATGACATCATCAAACCCGCCCTCGTAACCTATCAACCTAATGGGTTGAAGGTGGAATAGAATAGCTTGTTTGACCTAACTTATCAATTTTTAATATATATACATAAAATTATGTTTTTATATAATTAAAATAAATAATATGTACGTATATAAAATAAAGTAAATACTATGTTAAAAATAACTAAACTAATACTTTTTAATATCTTTTCTATTTTTATTTTATTTTATTTACAAGATTTTGTAATATTATTTTATAATCGGTTAATATATTATTTTATTTTCAACTCAACCTACTCTAAACGAAAATTTATCAACATATTATTTTATAATCGGTTAATATATTATTTTATTTTCAACTCAACCTACTCTAAACGAGATGAATTGTATTTTTGAATTCATTTTTAGTAGACTGATTGATCTACCTTACATTGCTTTAGGTAAATTAGTCTATTGTGTAATTTTTTTAACAAAATATTAAAAATAAATTGAAGAATAAAACCAAGACAAAAGAGAGTAAAAGGTGGTGAAGAGGCAAGAGATCACATGGATGTTATGAACACATTTAATTTAGTCATGGTTTATTTCATGCTAATATTTCAAACCTGTAAAAGATTAATTTTGTAATAAAAATTTCAAAAACTTAACACAATGCTGCTCATAATATCTGTTGACTTGACTTTTTTCCTCCCATGAACATTTTTGTAATTTGATTAAAAAATACAATCATTTAACCTTTTACACGAAATCATATTTCCATATTTTTTTCTTTCTTTTAAAAACATGTACATTTTATTGGAATGTTTTTTCCTATGCTTTTACTATTTATTGTTTTAAAGCAATGTTTTAAGGCTAAGTAGTAAAAATCATATTACAAGATCCATGATAGATAATGACAAAAACAAAGCTCATAAACCGTGGTGACACAAACTTAGTTAATTGTATGATAATAGATTCTTTTTTTTTTGTTTTCAATTTTTTTTCTTGCTTATTATTGTTTTTTTTTCCGGAGCAGATATGTTCTTTTTCTTTAGTTGTCACTTTTGTTGTATTTGTCATTCATTAAATTTCTCTTTGTTGCTGGCTCCAATGCATCTTCAACTTTTGTTTTTCTTTTGTTCACGAGAATCCAAGAAAGCAAAGCAGCATATGAGCCAAAGAAAATGAGGACCTTGCTACGGTCAGTGATTACTTTCTTTTTATTTTTGAGGCGCATGAAAATTTGGCTTTTTGAGAGACACTGTTCGTTCCATCATTTTCTTTGATTCCATGCTCCCGCTTTACACCCTCACTGTCTCACCTTTCTTCCAACCTCTACCAAAGCTGCATCTTAGCTTTTTGCTGCAAATTACCACATTTTACAAAGCATAACAAAATAAATATTATATAGTTTTAGTTTGCTACTTTATTCATTCAATTATTTTGATATGTAATATATTTTTTTACCATACTATTGTCAATTTACTCACGTGATGTTATTTCAGATTTTTAGTTTAAACAATAGTACTGAATTTAATTATTATGTATGAGTTTTATTAAATATTTAGATAAAAAAATTTGTAGTCCATAGTAATTATGAGCTTGTATGGATTAATTTTTACACAAATGTTTATAGAAAAATAAAATAATTTTGTTTATAATTTAAAATTAATTCATATATAAATTAACTTATAATTTTTTTATATTAACTTTTTTAAAAATTAATTTTAACTTATAAAAAAACTTTAATTTTTTTCTTATAAATATTTATGAAAAAAAATTATCCAACGTATATGACTCCAACCAGATTGTGGCAATATAACAAAAGTTATAACTAATTACATTAATATTATGTTTTTTTTTTTGACCATGAAAGAAATATAATTTATAAATTATTATAACTGAAGATTAAAATTTATTTTATTGATCATTTATCAATAACTCAATATCTGTTTATGCAACTCTTATTATTATTATAGTTTATTTTTTATATATAATAATGATAAGTGTAAATTATTTTACATAATTAACTAACTAGATATCACTTTAAATATAATTTTTAAAATAATTATTATAAAAATCAATAATTTTATGAGAAAATAGGTCATATATTTAGAATATACAATAATTTTTAATTAAATGACAGTATAAAATTATTTTACACAGATAAAGTATAACCATTAAATTCTAATTTTATAATACATAATAATTTATTATTAAATAATAGTGTATTTTTATATATTGTTAATATATTTGAATTAAATTATTATTCTTAACTCTACCATTAGACAACTCTATTGTTTTATTTTTTAAGTTTAATTTTAATTTATTATTAATGTAAAAAATCTACATTATCATTTAATAGTAAATTATAATAACTTTGTACATTATTATGCAGGTTTATTAACTATTCACATTCATGTAACATACATCCTTTTTATTTTAAAGAAAAAATGGATAAAATATGCAAAGTATGCCGGGTACTTTCTGTGGGTTGTCGGAGTAGTTGGCCACAAAAAGATTCACACAAATTTATAAAAAACTAAAAAGGAAACACAAGCTTCAAAGAATAAAAAAAAAAAATTGTAGAATAAAGTGGAAACAGATGCATTTTCTTTTGCAAACCACATCCTCGTTCTTTGTTAATATATGTTGGCACTTGCCTGTCTTTTTTATTTTTAATTTTTTGGCTTCCTTGAATGCAATTGGTTAACACTACTTAACAGAGCAGAGAGAAAAGTTTCATTCACTTGTACACTAACATAACATATATATCTTTCCACTGTGGAGTTGTGATTCTTCAATACCATATATTCTTTCTTTCTCTCTCTCTTTCTTTCTTGTTTTGTGTTGTGAAACAGTTAAAAGTTTTGATGAGTGAGGCATTGGAAGAGGTTCCTTCAATGAAAGGAGGGTTGAACCTGAAGGCTACTGAACTGAGGCTTGGATTGCCAGGGTGTGAGTCACCAGAGAGGGAGAGGGATGGTGTGTTTAAGAGTGTGGTGGTGTCTGGGGCCAAGAGGGGTTTCTCTGATGCCATTGATGGAGGTTCTGGGAACTGGAATGGTGGATCTGAAGTGGCTTTGGGGAAAGATGCTGCCTTGTTCTCTCCAAGGGCTGTTAGTGCTGCCCACTCTCTCACTCTCACTGCAACAGACTGCACCAACCAACCAACTGCTTTGCCTGCTTCTCTTCTCAAGGAAACTCTTCCACACTCTCCAAAACCATTGCATGACAACAAGCCACACATTTCTGCTCCAGCTCCAGCTGCTAAGTAAATACTCTCTCCTTTCTTATTGCCATTAGTACTAGTATTTCACTTGTTTCTTTTATTGTCTCTTCTTGTCTAGTTCTATTTGCTTGTTGATGTTGCTTCTGCCTTCATCACAGTATTTTATTTATATGTCTTGTCTCTACTTAGTGTTTATAGTTTTTCTTTATGTTTTCAAACCAACATGCTTCTTTTGGTGTTGAAGGAAGAGGAAAGTTTTTCTTTTTCTTTTTCTTTAGTCTTTATCGGAGCTGAATGATTCGTGTCATCCATGGCGCCGACCTTACTTAGTGGGATAAGTGTTTGATGTTGTTGTTTCTATTTTAGTAGTTGGAATTAAAACTGAAATGAACTAACTGTATTCTATGAATTTCATGTTAGCCTCTAGGAAGTGTTATTAATTGTATTCTATGAATGTAAAAATCATGTGTAGGATTGGTTAGTGAATTTGTGGTTGTTGTTGTTATGTGAATCAGGGCGCAAGTTGTGGGATGGCCACCAATCCGTTCTTTCAGGAAGAACTCAATGGCTTGTCAGGCTCAAAAGAATGATGGTGAGTCAGAAGCCAAGTCTGGGTGCCTTTATGTAAAAGTCAGCATGGAAGGCGCCCCATATTTGAGGAAAGTAGATCTCAATAGTTTTACCACTTACAAGGATCTCTCTTTGGCACTTGAAAAGATGTTTAGTTGTTTTACAATCAGTGAGTTCTTACTTCTTTCTACTTACTATATCTATCACCTCTCATAATCATACTTTGAATAACAACCACAATTTGTAACTGCCATCAACCTTGTTGTAACCATGAATGGCATAGAATCACATAACTGAATGTGTATGTATTTTTATGTTACATATTGTGATGATGTTTTTATTGACAAGTTCAGGTCAATGTGGGTCTTATGGGGTTTCTAGTCGAGAAAATTTAAGTGAAAGTAGATTGATGGATCTCCTCCATGGTTCAGAATATGTTCTCACCTATGAAGACAAGGATGGCGATTGGATGCTAGTTGGTGATGTTCCCTGGGAGTAAGTGCATTTTCCCATGTATTTCATTCCTGTCCAAGGATATATCTCAAATCATCTTATTATTCTTTTAGGATGTTCACTGAGTCTTGCAAGAGGCTGAGGATAATGAAGAGTTCTGAAGCAATTGGACTAGGTACCTCTAACCTTCCTTCTAATTACACTCTTACACTCTGCTTTCCTTCATTTATATATCTACTTGTAGAAATCATGCTTTGATAACACAATTCAACTGCATTCACTCTACTAGAATTAGGGTCTTCATAATCCCTATATCCAAAATTAATTTTTGTTTAGATTTTAGAAATTAAACCTGGTGAAGATGGATTCATGTTATATTTTATGTTGTCACAATTTGTCCTCGTCTCCTCGCGTGATATATTCTTTTAAATTTTTTTTTTTAATAATTATATATCAATAATAAAAATTTTTATCTTAACAAATAATCATTTATATAATATTATATTTATATTAATATTATTTATTTTAAAATCTATATCGTCAAATATTCTTAATTTTAGTTTTATATTTTTTAAATCTATAATTTAGTTATAAGATTTATATATCGTGTCAAGAAATTAAATTCATATTATTGGGTCTTGATGACGTTTGGGTTCGAATTTAAATAAGTGTGTCAAAAAATTTTAATTCAGGTACAAATAAATATAAAACAGTTGTATTTGTCCAGAATATTTTATCTTTTTTGGTGGGAACTCTTGTCCAGAAGTGTTGCTATAGAGCTTATGGTGTCTATATTTATCGTTACACTCATCTAAATTGTGATTATTGCAGCACCTAGAGCTATGGAAAAGTGCAAAAGTCGCAACTAGTGCAATGCTATATGCTTTTGTCTTCTGATCCAGAAAGATGGAAGATCACATTGAAGCATATAATACCTTATTTATGTATAATTCTATATACGAGATTGGGTGTCCTAAACTTTTTAGTGGGCAAAATATATTGATGACAACATATTAGGTTTGTTGTAGCCGTCTATATCATTTTGATGTAGATGTTTAAGGTTTTAGGTTGTTCTCCCACACTTCAATTACAGTCATTAAGGCTTACCGTAGTATGTAAATTTTGCATTTCTTTAGTATCTTCTTTGCCCTCTCTCTCTCTCTCTCTGTAAGCGAGCATTTTGTTTGTCATGCCAAGCTAAGAAAACATCATACTGTGCGTGTCCACTCTTCTATAGTAAAGTCAAATCTTTATTTTTGAATAAGTATTTTTTTAAAAAATTCATTCTCATTAAGCTATGTGACATTTTTTGCTTTAAGCATTTAATTTATCTTTATGTTATTTTTTATTTCTTTTAAAATTTAAATCTTGAAACATTGTATTAAGTTAAAGTTTAAATCTTAATAAATTGATACAAGGCTACTCTAAAATTCCCTTCAAGATTTTAATAATTTATTTTCACAATTTTTTTCTTAATTTTTACGTCTTATTTCTTTAATTTAATATAATAAAATATTCACTATTAATAATGAAAATGTTTACTATTTTTATTGTAAATATATTTGTTTTTTTATACAATTTTTCATACAATTCATGAAATTCATGAAAACTTCTCTGTGTGTATATGTATTTTTTTTTTCTGTGAGGGAATTGCTTTTTAACAATTTATTAGTGTGTTTAACAATTGTTATAATTTAACAATAGTGAATTTTTATTGAGAAAGTAAAGAAATTGTTGATATAAAAATTAAAAATATAATAAATATTGTTTTGAATAAAAAATTTATACTAACGTTAATAAATCTGTTTAATTTTGTATGACTTTTTAAACAAAACTTTTAAGCATTTGGCAGTGCTTGTCTCTAATGTTTTAAATAAATGATAAATTTTAAATGCAGCAACTTAAGTGTTATAATGTTATTTTTAATTAATATTAAATTTTCATCTTAGTAATTGCTAAATATGATGCATAATTTTAAATAAGAAAATCTAGATTATGTCACATGTTTAAAATTATATAGATTCTAGTCACATGTTTCTTAAGATATAAATGTATAACAAATGAGATAACCCATGAGAGAGGAAACAGAGTCATAATAGAATGTGTGATCAACATTTTAACTGATTATGAAAAGTGTATGTATATAAACACGGTCATATCACTAAATAAAAACAGTAACTGAATAAGAGAGAAGCTAGCTAATCAGTAACTAACTGTGGATACTAAAATTTCAAAAGTAAGTATCAGGCTATGTGACTAGTTATGTGTATCAGTTACTAATAAATCTATGTTCTAGTCACATGTTTTGTAAGATATAGATGTATCTAGAGAGAATAATAAATGAAGTCCAGAACATCATAGAAGAAGCATTCTTCACCTACATTTGGATGGTGGACTTGCCTATAAATAGGTCGCTCACACCTCACAAGCGAAGCCAGCCAAGAAGCTTCTCTCCCATCGCAACTTACTAGCCTTTCTATTCTATTCTCTATTATAGTAAAATTCTCCTTTCAAATTCTTCCCATAACTACTCTTTTTCCATTACCCTATTAATTTTTCAACTACTTATCTAATTTCTCTCTTCAAATTCCAAAGGTATTCTTATATAATAAAAGGTGTTAATTAAATAAAAATGATTTTTAATCAAGAATCATACCAAATACTTAGTGGTTGTAACTCTTATACAATAAAAGGTAATAATTAAATAAAAGAATTAATTAAAGAATAATACTAAAAACACTTACTAAACAAATTTTTATCTTTAAACAAAATAAAACCACATTTGATGAGTATTTATGACTAGAATTAACAGAGTAATTTAAAAGTTAAATAATTTGATCTGCCTGAGAGATGAAGGTGGATAATGTATTGAAGACAAATTAAGGATGAATATATGGTGGATGACTGATGGGGGGTCCAAATGAGTGACTAATATTATCCTGAATCTGTTATCTTCTTGAAGTCGGTTGATACTTCGGTATGATTGAGAAGCTGTGGAAAATGAACAAGCTCACTTTCCTTGTGGGCTCACTTTAATCGCAGCAATTCATAAAATTTGGTTATTGTTTTTAAACTCAATCTATCATTTGTGATATTATCTTTCAAAGCACTCTCCATAAAAAATCTGGGAGAGATGCAAATCTCCTATTGATCGTGCACTTGACATTTCTGTATTTTCCTGACATTACTGTCAATTCATTAAAATCTTTACAGAGTTAGTAATAGCATGAGGCTACTTACTAATAGGGACTGTTCTTTAATCTAACTCTTTGTTGGAACAAGAATTAATGAAAATAGCAATTCAAAACTGCATCCTCTAGGCCATATTATTAATATTATCCGCATAGAAATACAAAAACACAGTCCTCGTGTATCTCAATGTAGATACAGAATTATAAAATATGTCCATGCCGAATGCACATTTGAATGTGGATACTATAAAGAATCAGATTGCTGTTTTCAAAATTAGTCTCATCCTGCTGTTGTGAAGCATACAAGGACTACCCTGTGATCAACCATGCTGCTGTTGTGGCTTCACTTTCAGCAGTCTCCCCAAGTGTAAATCTAACAAAACGCCTCACTTTAATGTTCTCTCCAAGAGCAGCCATAGTTTGCTTCACCAAGTCCTTCACCAAAACACTCTCATCCTTAATAAAAGGCTGCTCTAGAAGAGCAAGCTCCCCAAGCCTCTTTGACACCCTTCCCTCAACAATTCTTTCTCTTATGTTCTCAGGTTTTGAAACAATGTCCTCTCTCTGCATTTCAAGTTCTTTTTCTTTGCTCACAATTCTCTCTGGAATATCTTCAATGGATACACACTGCACCTGTGGGCTGGCCACAACTTGCATCGCAAGATCGACCACCAACTCCTTGAATTTCTGGCTTCTACCAACAAAGTCAGTTTCACAGTTTACTTCAATTAGAACTCCAATGCGCGAGTCATGAATGTATGAACCAATTCTGCCTTCAGCCGCCAGCCTGCTGGATTTCTTATCAGCAGTGGAGAGACCCTTTTTTCTGAGGTATTCTTGGGCCTTTTCAAGATCCCCTCCTGTTTCAGCAAGAGCTTTTTTACAGTCCATCATCCCTGCTCCTGTTTCTTCCCTTAATTGTTTCACCAATGTGGCAGAAACTGTTGTGGTTGATGGCCTGCAGCAGAATGTTGACTTTGTAAATTCTAATGTAATGTAAATATGCATAGCAAACATACTTAATAAGTAAATGGATTTAATTTCTCTAAAGTAAGTAGTCTTAATTGTTGATGAAAAAAATCAATGGTTGAGATTCTAACCCATCAATTTTTTGTTATGCATGTTCACATAATATTGACAGTTGATTTTTTTTTTTCAATAACTAAGATTACTTGCTTTACTTCTAAAGTCTAATGTGAAAATGAATTTCAGATGATGGTTTACTTAGGATCCAGCTCCTCGAAAATAAGTTCCTCCAAGTGAGGTTAAACCACTATCTAAGTACAGTTTCACTTCTATCAAGAATTAAACGAATATACATAAAAATAGAATTTTAAGTCATATGGCCTCACAGTACTATATTTTAAGAGTCTGGATTTCCATTCTTCGTGAATACAAAAAGTGGGGAAATAACAAAATACTGGCCCATTACTTCCATCTTCTAGCATGTTTGACCGATGCAATTAATTCATAGATTTTCATTACCAAAAATGATTCCTTCTGCATAATTATGCATAAAATGGAACTTCTGTTTTTAAAATCTTGCCCAAGGCATAATCTAGAAATTGACTAAATAAAAGGAGAATTTACAGAACTGCTTACTTCTGTTCTGTGGCTTCTGCAACAACAGCTTGCTCTGTAGGCACTGGTTTTGCCGCAGTTTGTGCAGCCACGTCAGCAGCAAAATCCTGAGTTTTCTTCTCTAAACCCTCTCCAAGGTTGAAGCGCACAAACCTCTTAACTTTAATGTTTTCTCCAACAGTTGAAATAGTCTGCTTGATCCAGTCCTTTACTGCCACTTTGTCATTCTTGATGTAGGGCTGCTCAAGTAACGCCAGCTCCTCAAGTCTTTTTCTTATCCGCCCTTCAACGATCTTTGATCTTATTTGCTCTGGTTTTGACAACAGATCATCTTTCTGCACCTCTATCTCTTTTTCTTTGTTCAAAATTTCCTCAGGAACATCTTCGGTAACAAGATACTCTACTTGCGGGCATGCAGCCACTTGCATGGCTATATCATCAACCAGCTCTTTAAAAATTTCACCTCTGGAGACAAAATCTGTCTCACAGTTTACCTCTACCAAAACACCAATCCTGCTGTCATGGATGTAAGAACTTATCCTTCCTTCAGCAGTTCCTCTGCTTGCTTTCTTTTCTGCACTTGCTAAGCCCTTTTTCCTCAGGAATTCCTGTGCCTTAATAATGTCCCCTCCAGTCTCTGAAAGAGCCTTTTTGCAGTCCATCATTCCAGTTCCTGTCTCTTCTCGAAGCTGCTTCACGAGAGCTGGTGATATAGTTGCTGCAATCCACATAAAGGGACAAACATTTAGCTATAAGAAAATTCCTAATCAATGCACACTTGCAAATTATAAAAATAAATAAAAACCAGCACACTGACAAACTAAGGATATCAATGAAGGTAAAAGTATTGTTTTGCCACTATTCTAACTTGTTTAATGCCCAAAGGCAATACTATTTATCAACATGGAATTACAGTGACAGTGTACCCTACCCAATTGGTTAGTTTAAAATCCCAGTTGGATCCAGGAGAAATATAGCTGATAACATTGCTACATAACTCAACAATATAACATTGTTATATACCTCCCATGGCCATAGACTGAGGTTGTTGACGTTGTTGATGGTAGAGGACTTAATCCCCTTAAAATCCCATTCACTTACCCCATAGGCTCCAATAGGAGCCTGTCTGCAACCCCTCGAAAGAAAAAAAATTTAGAAGTGACATTTTAACCGTATATACCAAAAATAAAAAGTTGTAAAATAAAATATATGTATAGATTCGTGTCCTCCAAACATACTTGAGTTTGACACAAAAATATGCAAAATGCAGTAGGATGCAAAGATGATGAAATATATACATTTACTAAAACCTTGATCTGAGGCAGTGATGTCAGTTTGCCCATCGGCATTACTTGCATTGTTATTTTCCTCAGATATAATTGGTCTGTCTTTATCTTCAATTATTGTGGCAAAAGAATTTTCATTCTCGGTGGCAGGTGTTTGTTGTTGCACTTTTTTGGGGTCATCGATGGAGTCTTTTACAACTTCAGCAGGATTACTTTCAAGCAAGGGAACTTGACCATTATCTTCCGTTCCATCTTTGATAGAGAATTAACAATTCAAGAACACTCAAATAACAAGAAAAGGAAAAAAGAAAGTACTCCATTTGTTAAATATTTTAACTATTATGAGGTCAGTTGCTTCAGTTACACAGTACTAAATTGACTGGAATCCATTTGGAAATGAAAAACATGAATTCTTTAATGAAAATATTTAAGATCAAATAAAAAACTGCAGCAATTTGTCTGCTTAAATTAGCATTCATATCCTTGTTCTCAAGTACAGCTCCAATGTCATTTGCTTGTGATGCAAATAAAATTTCATTTGATGAATTAATTGGAATTGAAACCTTCGGTTGATGCATCTTATTGAACAAAATATATTTAGTTGTCATATCGAATTTGGAATTAAAATCAGTATTTGCATATGCAAACATAAAAGAGATAAACAAATGGACATGTGAATTTATATAGGATTGGAAGTGTGGGACAGAATACAATGAACCTGCAGTTTCTTGTGGAGTAGATGCATTGGACGTAATATCTGACCCTGTAATACTGCTAATTTTATCAGGGCTGGGATCAACCTCGTCACTGTCAGTTGGTGCAACAGCAGAAAATTCTTCCTCTGAATTATAAGTTTGTGATTGTTTTTCATCTCCAACAACAATACGATCTACTTCACTTTCTATTACATTTTCATTAGCTATTTCAAGAGGTGACTCAGTTTTTACATTGTTATTTGTGACATCTGTTTGAGTAGCTTCCTCAATAATTTGATTTATAGTAGTAGGTACATTCCCTTCAGGAGTCAGATTTCCAGAAGTCACCTCTGCTTCTTTCTCAGAGGTACTTTCTACATCTGACCCTGGGCTAGAGATATTGCTTACTGTGTCTCTTTCATCATCTACAATAGCTGCTGAACCAGCATCTACTGTATTGGCTTCCATATCTACCTCTTTTTCAGAAATTTCATCCTCTGAATTATTTTTCACTTCAGAAGGAACATCATCAATCAACCCCTTGCTGCTTTCTGGTTCACCCTGTGCATCAGAAACATCTAATACAATTTCCCCTTGCTTGACAATTTCCTTAATTTCTTTTGAAGTTCTTGCCACTGATGGTGTTTCAACTGTATTCTGTATTTTCTTCCTCTCTTCCAAAAATGTAGCAATATCCTTATTTTTACGAAAAGCCAATGCAAAAGGGTTTGTTGCAACATGGACAACCGCTTGGCCAATTTCAGAGTCCAATACTGCAACATCTTCTTTCTTCATTGTCAATGTTACTTGCCCTCTATTGATACGCAAAACTCGTACACTGACTTCTTGACCAACCTGCAAGGATGAAATTCCCATTACATTCCCAAATACCTCATCAGGTTCCTCGGATATAGGTAGAAATCCTTCCTCCCCATCAGGAAGAGATATAAAAGAACCAGACCTGGCCAAATTCTTCACTGTACCCTCTAGGTCCTGCCCCTCAACAAATTTTGTGCTTTTCTTCATGTCATCTTTCTTTGTTCTTGGCTTTGAAGTGTTCCTCCTCCCAGATCCCACCTTCTCTGCACTGATGGTTGCATCTTTCCGTTGCTGTGGCTTAACAGTGTCATCATTTTCACGCATAGAGAGGGAAATTCGCTTAGTTTCAGTGTTCACTTCAATTAGCTTCACCTTCACTTCTTGTCCTACAGAAACAACACTGGCAACATCCTTTACATAGCCATCACTCAACTGAGAAACATGAACAAGGCCATCCGTGAAAGCTCCAAAATCAATAAAGGCACCAAATGGTTGAACAGATTTTACTTTCCCAGTAAAAGTTGCCCCGGGAATCAAATCTTCATTCTTTACAGGAGGCATCTCACTTCTCCTAGCAGATCTTGATAGTCTGGTTTTAACTAGAGCAGGACTGGCAACAGACTTGGGAGATGAATCTTCACTTTTTCCAACTTCATCTGAAGGAGTTTCAGAGGCTTTAGCAGAATCTTCATCTGCAACAGATGAATTTGATTCCTCCACTGCTACTTCTGTTTTTGTGGTTGTTGATGCGAAGGTTTTACCAGTATATTTTTTATGAAGAGAGTATCTCCTTTTGTTAGGTGGAAATGGTCCACTGGCAACAAATGGAGGTAACAGAAATCTCAGAGTTGATGATCCGTGTTTCACAGAGGACTGAGAGGAGCTCCTTGACAAACTGAGTGTTGTCTTTAAAGAATTATTCTTCCTTCTTAAAAAGCAAGTTTCAGGAATAAGTGGAACATTGCCAACAGGGCATGGTATAACACAATTCATGTTGGCTGCAAATGTAAAACTTAGTTATATTCCTGAATCAGCTCATCTCGTGTCACCTTCACAGAACATATGAAAGATGTGAAAAATCAGACCATGTCGGTAACAAGATACACCTGGGTGGCAACTATATAAGAATACAAAACAATTTTGCCTAGAAACTAGAAATCACTTAATTGATCCAGCAAGTACAATTTTGCAAAAACAAGAATCACCGATTGATTAATTTTCTTCTTGTATCAGCATAATTAATGTCAATACAAACACGTGCAGTTCAGAAGGAAACATAATCAAATCTTTCCCATATCATCAATAAGTATAGAAATAGTGCACATGTAAATTCATGAAAATTGCCCTGGTAGCAATTCTAAGACAAATATGATCAACAAATTCGAGTCTATGTGAAAACTGACAGGAACATCTAATGAATCAGGACTTCCGTTCAGTATGCTCAGATTAACTTAGTGAATGCTGTTGATGAAGATATAAACTAAAATGGTTTACTTGCTCCCACTACACAAATTGGTTCTATTCATTGTATCACTTCATTCATGCACGTTGATTAGAAGTGTTCAAAGCCCTAACCCCAATTATTTCGCCTTGCTTAGGAGTAGTTGGCATTTGGCAAAACTACTCTGCGACAAATTTTAATAATCTTATTTATATTTCATTAATCTTTATGTCACCAAGATTATTGTCTAGACTCTAGCACAAAAATTTTCAACCTATGAGTATTTATTGGCATTTCAATCAAAATGTAACAGAATACTATAAGAAAAATATGCTGAAATTACGGACGAGGATTGTCCAAGTGAAATGTTTTGATCATATTCTCAACCATTGTGGGACATCTAACAAAATATAGTAAATAAAAATCAGACTAAATTTTCTTTATTTTTTAAACAGATAAACAGCGTGGCCATGAAAACCCCACGACCACAAGTCCTTTTACGACACAATAAGGGAAATTAGCTTCAATGAATCAATTAAAGCAGAGGGGTGGAACAAGAATGCTCCAAAAAGGCATTGGTAACAGTAAGTCCAAGAGTTCAAACACTTGGTGAAAACAGAGTTCTACAAAACCACCCAACAATACAAGAATCGCTTTGGTCGAAGCAGAGTCTGTACCTCGGAGACATAAAAAACTTGGGTACGAAAACAGTGAAGCAAATTGTGGGTTTGGGGATAAAGAGGGAAATGAAAGGCGAGGCTTTAAATCCTTATCTTGTGCCACTCCACACCAAATGACACAAACGATTCGGCTCGGCGCGCTTCACAGCCGACCCACTACTGGGCTTTGCACATATGCTCTAAGCCCATTAACAGATTGAGTTTAACTTTGGGCTAAGCCTTGAATATCTCTATTTACCTCTCTGAAAAAGTAAAACGTTAACTCGTAACACCCCAGATAAAACGATTTTCCATTAACAATGCATATAAATTAAAATTTTATTGCAAAAATTAACAAATTTATTAAATATAAAAATCTATGATTGGATATTAATATAAAAAATATTTACTATCTCAATGGATTCTAATTAAATTAAAAAAGATATTCATTTAAATTTTGCATATAGGCAAAGTGATTGATACTTTCACACTAATAAGTACTACGGCAAATGTTATTTTCCTAAAGTACTTTTATGAATCTTGAAAGTGAAAAATGTATTTTAAAGAGGGAAATATTAGAATCATCGGCATTAGTAGTGGAACAAATTTAACGGTAATAATAAAAAAATGTGTATTTCAATAAAATAAGAGATTATTGGAATTTTTTTTCTAGAGACCAATGTTAAAATCAATTATTTTTTAGGACAAAAATATATTTAAACATATAATTTTGAGTATTTTCACTTTTATTTTACTACCTGTATTTGTACTTTTGAATTAGATTTTACAGTCACCCTTATTATTTTCGTATTTTATACCATTATAACTATAAAGTAGCATTGCATAAAAAATAAAATAATATCAATACTTTTGGTTACAAAAAAGATGTACTATTTTTATTATTTATGGTAATGTATAAATTATGTAACATTTTTACACTAATTTAATCACAACTCACTATTGGTATATTTTTTTAAGTAATTATTATAAAAAAAATCAACAAATTTAACTTATACTATAATTTGTGATTGAATGAAAATATAAAACTGTCAGATACATCAATTTTCTCTTATTTTTATTAAAAATCAGATTTTAAACTTTTTTTTTTAATACAGACTAATACTATACTGTATATAACGCTTCCTGTAGTGGGTTGGAGCACCATCACCTCCTCTTGAATTTTTCATTAGCAAAAACATATTATATGTCAGGAACATGAATTGGGCTCCCACAAAAAATAAAATATGAATTGGGCCATGTAATGAAGGTGGGATTCATTCACCAGACCCCAGTTCTATTTGATCCACAAGTAAAACTTATAAAGGAAAATTATGCAGCTTTGCTCTCGAGATCTTAAAGTAAGTGCACATTTAATTTAGTTTATTTTAAAAAATAATTTATTTTTATAAATTTTAGAGAAATTTTTTTACAAAATAAGTAATTATTTATTGAAAAATAATCTGAACTAATTGTGTTTAACAAGTCAGTAACGATTTTAACTTCTTTTACATTAAAACAAAAAATTATTACAAGTATATAAAAAATGATTTTTTTCACTTTTTTTTAATAGATGAATTATTGATGGGTTGAATTCAATGGAAGAATTAACGTCTCATAAAATGATAAGTTATATTTCAAATTTTCTTTAAGAAAAACAATCACATTTTTTTTTGTCCACAATATATTTTTTGGTTGAGAGTTAGAGACTAATAATTTGATGTACAAAAATCTATTTAAGGAGTTGACATTTTTCCATAGATGTTTTTCTATAACATAAAATTGAAAATCAATATTTGATTATATATTTAAAGGATATAATTATCTATCAATAATATCACAATATTTGGTAAAAACAACTACATTATCTCTCACTATGTCTCACAAAAAGTTCTTGTAAAAAGTCAAAATAAAGAAAATGTGAATTACTATGTTGTTTGTTAATTATGAATATTTTTAATCTTAAAAAAATTAATGTAGTTGTTATACTAGTTTTTTTTTAATATTAGAATTGGTGGAAAGAAAGAAATATCACCTCTAGTCAAAGTGAGTCCCATGAAAAGAGAAGAATTTTACCTAAAAAATATATAAGACAAAGACGTGAATTTTTTTTTTAAAATAGTAAGATATTATTATTCCTTGTAATTTTTAAGTAAAAGACCCAAGTTTATAAGTGAAACATGATTTGGAAGAGTTTTTTTAAGTATGTCCAAAAAAATTATAATCTCTATTTAAAATAGTGAATACATGTTTAGATGTTTTTAAGAATGTATGCAAGAGTTATTGAATCATATTAAATTTGTGTTTCCTTTGTATGGTATACTTTCTTATGTATTCTTATTTTTTTTATCCTTATTTATGTTTTCTCCTAACAATAGTATCAAAGATGATGGTGTGACCAAATGACCAATTTTATAAGTATTAAAGTACAACAAAGTTGATGATGAATTTATGTGCAAATTATTGTATCAAAAGTTTTCCTATCAATGCGAAAGTCAGGTTGTGTAACCCATTAATGCAAGAGTACAGTGTTATAAGTACAAGAAACATTACAATTGAATATTTGTTGATGAATATTGAGATTAAAAGTATGACATGGAGGAAACCAAAGTTACTGTAGCTAAAGCATGATGTGAAAAAAAAATACAAAAACTTGAAGGAGGTTGTGATACACTTTTACAATGGAGGGATGTAAGATGGGATAATAAGATTTAAAATTTTTAATTGAGGAAAGAATTGCTAGAAAAATCAATTTGAATTTTCAATGCATTGCAAATCAATGAAATTTAATCGTTGACTCATGAAAAATCTACACTCATCTTTGGGAGAATGCAATAGAGATTTTCAAATGTGTTGAAAATGTGAAAGGGAATTAATTAGCACTTATCCATTATAGGAAGAAGCTACACCTTGCCATTATATATATCTCCTTGTGAAAAGAAAAGGCACCACCTCTAAGTTGAAGGAGGGTCACGTGAAGAAAGGAGATTCTCACCCAAGAGATGTGAGACAAAGAAGTGCCAAGAAAAGTCTTTTGTAAGTGAGAAATATTATTCCTTGAAACTCTTGAGTGAAAGACTTGAGTTTGAAGAGCACAGTGATGCACACTAATTGGTGAGGATTTTTAAATTTGTCCAGAAAGCTTCTCATGTTTTTTTTTAGATAGTAAACATCTTTGCTAGAGTGTTTTTATTGACGTAAACGAAAGGTATTGAATTGTGTTAAATTATTTGTCTTTCACTATTTTTAAATGTAGCATGTCTTTGTGTGTGTTTTCTTCTTCGATCCTTGTTGTGTGAGACTTTAATAGATCATTTCACTGTTATAAACAATACTTTACATTGGTTGTTTTTTAATTTTTATATCGATTTTAGAAAATCTGGAATCAACCCATATATAAAGTGAGTACTTTTAAGATAAGTTTGATAATCAATATAGAAAGTCATTTCATATGTGGAGAGAAACAAATCTCAATATCTTAAAGAAAAATAATCTAAATGTTTGATTAAAAATGATTCACAGGATGTGTTATGGTACTTCGCGTGTAATAAGTATAAATAGAAGTGCAGTTTCCACTTTATAACAAGACAAAATTTAAGAATCACTAAGTTGTAAGAGTACTAAATGTTCTCTTGCCACTACTCTTCTCCTTGATAAACCTACTCTCCAAAATTTATAAAAGCCTCCATTTCTAATACTTATTGGATAATTCGAGGGAGGAGAGCAAAGAAAGGGAGGCATGGGACATGGATACCATGTTCCCTAAGTTTGTATTTTTTTTTTTCATATACTTGTGTGTTTAGATTAACTCATGCACTTAGTCTCGTAATAGTAATTAAATTTTCAAGTAATTTTTAGTTGGTGGTCTTTTCCCTTTTATATTAAATATGTTTGGTCCAATCTTGGTCGCTTAATTTCTAGTCCTTCACGTAGGTTACGTTTCTGGCTCCACCGGAAATGAATTAGTTAATTTCTAAAGTTAAAATATGTCACCAGTTACTATAAAGAAAAAGAATATTATTTTAAAATTGTCTATTAATGAAAGATAGCTAGTAAGATTCAAACCCAAAATTTTGCATCATGGCTGATGATCTGGATCGATGCTATCTGTTGAGCCACTCATTATTGTTATATTGGTTCGGTTCAGTTTTCATAGATTTACCTAATCCACTTAACTGGATTTAAGAAGCAATTATTAACAGTTTTCGATTATATATATCTTATGTAGCTAGCGGCACTTTCTGTCATTCTCTTAATAATCAACCAGAGATAATAAAAAATAAAAAATAAAAAATAAAAAAAGGTTACGCAATGGAATGCAATAAAAGAGAAACGACATAAAGAATTGCAAGACAAGATATGGGAAGCTAGAAAATTGAATAGTGTGATCACATGCATGCATGGAAGCAAATCTTTATGGGAAGTATGCATTGGTTTTGTTGGGTAAGGTAAATCTAAGGATTAATTCAACAACCTCATAATCAATAAAATAATCGATGAGCATGTGTGGAACTCTGATAATAATAAAAACATTGAGGGGAATGACATCATGGGTGTCCTAAGATTGCGTTAAATTAATATAGTCGAAGCACCAACTCTGTTCTTTAAACAGAACTTTAAGGGCAGATACTCTCTTTTATTCAAAAACAGCCAGATTAATCTGAGAAGAAATCTCAATGACACGTGAAAAGCAGAGGAATTATATGTCATCCATTACTCGATGTGGCTGACTCTTGATGAGTCAATTAAGACTTACACATTCATCATTAACTAATTGCATGTAGTTATTTTAAATTCCTGCTTTTATTTAATTAAAAAAGAAAACAATCAAATTAATATAACTTGACATATTTATTATTCAGATAAATATATATATACATAGGTACAGGGAAGACGAAGAGTTAACGAACTAAAAAAAGAATAACTCATCTTGGTATATGTGGCGTATGATCTATGACTTATTCAATCTTAACTATGCTAATAGAATAATAGCATCTGCGAATAGAAAAATTGTTCTTTAAGTAATGTTGTGTGTCCCCTTAATTTCTAAACCAATTAATGTACTTGTAATTCAAAATAACCAGCAAGCTATCAATGTTTTGGAATAATCAATAGTTGAATACGTTCAATGAGGCCAAGTATAGTTAATTACCATCTGCATATAGTTAATTTATTAGGCTTGGGATCCCTTGGCAAGCACCTGCAGTCACCACGTACGATCTTAATTCATGTGTATTTGATACAATGTTGGAACTAAAGATTTGTTCAAAGACAAAAATTCAGTATGACATAAATTGATGATATATACGATACCCTAAACTCTGAAAAAGTGTCATTGGAACTCCAAAAGGAATACTATAACTAATACACCTGTGCCATTGAATATTTCCAGTATTTATGAAACCAAAATTAAATTAAAAGTAAAAAAAGGAATCTTATTCGATCTGTTGCCCACCACTGGATGGGTGGAAATATATATATATATATATACGTTAAAGGCGTATTTTATCAAATGATTGATCCATAAGAAGATACAAAGCAGACATACAGTGCACATAACAAATGAAATTAAAGACGAGATACAATCATGTCTGATATGATGACAATAAATTGTATCTAAGATAGATCATGAGAGCACTTGGGATGTTGGTTTTGTGAATCAATAAGCATATATATTTATATACGGTTAGGAGACAAGGAGGACCAATCACATTAATATTGCCGCATTTCCAAGTAATGACTGGGACCTAATTATGAACTCAAAATTTTATAATAAGGGTTACGTATCCAAAGGCAACCCCAAGTGTTGAATTTTGCAGCATGTGGTCAGGACCATTTCCTTGTGGTTTCCAAGGTCGCGTTCCAGTTGTGCCAATACAAATATATAGTTTATTTATATGGTCCCTAGAGGATGGTAAGAAAATCTTCCACCTAAGCAAACACATGTATTCCGTGCCCATCAAAATATTTCTTAAGCATCTTATGAATTAGAGATCTAGGTCATAAGGTAGACGCCTTGTTTATTTGGAAATCCAAATGAAGAAGCTAGAAAACTAGAAACACACATGAATGAAATTGTTATACAAATTGAAGGATAAATTTTAGAAATTAAAGGAGTCAACGTTAAATATAATTAATTATGAGGGAAGATTTGTTACTGGGTGGATGATCTAAAAAGAATAAGTGACAGAAGGGAGGTGCGTTGTGTAATGAAATAAAAGGTGTTAAATATTGTGAAGGTAGGCTCAAGTACCCGTGTGTTGTAATGAAATTAATAATTAGAAAAAGAGAAAGCAAGAATCTAATATAATATCGAATCGTGACTGATTCTGTGTAGATATGGGACCGCTGGTGCTTCTCTTCGATACACACCCTTCTTCTCCGTGGGATCCTTCTTTGCCTCTCCACTCATCACTACACAAATCATTACTGCTATTTATGTAAATTCATTTATGCCATACTTTCATTTTAATTTATAAAACACTTTTTTTCTATTTTCACTTTTTTAATAAATATTTATTGAAAGATTTACCTAAATAAACTTTAAATATACTACTACATTTGGAAAGTGTTTGCCAGCATCACAACAGTAAAAATATAAAATAAGGCTACATGTAAATTCAACAGAAATTTGTACTTTTTGTTCCCTTTTCATACACGTTATCTATTGTTCAATGTCATATCGAGGCAGCTCAGTATGACAGATATGTGGTTTTTTTTTTTATATATATATAGAATTATTCAATGCCTTACGTTATAAGCAATTAAGGATGACTAGGCCTGCCAAACTATTTGGCACTAGGAATTTCTTTCTACAAGCTTTTCCTTCCGATATTTTTTTTTAGAGTTTAATGATAAGTGTGTAAAATAGTGTTTTTTTATTATAAATTATTATTAATATAATTTTATGGTAATTAATATAAAAATTAATAAATTTATCATGATTTATAATTAAATAAATATATAAAATTATTTTATATTATCAATACATAACTAATTTTTTATTATTACTAAGATTATTTTTCTTCGCAAATCATTACAAAAAGAATAAAATTTATTAAGATTATATAACATGCTACTAAATAATATATACTTTTTATACCTTTTCTTTTTGTAAGTTCAAACATTTGATATTCTAAAGGATTGTTAATAATTAACTCAAGTTCATATTGCAATGACTCGTTGTAAATCTTATGGCTACGCTATTTATCGTTTGTAAATGTATATTCAAAACCCCGTATTATTAACAATTTAATATAAGAGTTGGTGTGTGTTTACCGAACTATTTAATTAACGATTTATATATCATATAGTATTTGAATGTCATAAAAAAATTTATTAACTTAAGCAATAAGAAATTTAATTAGGTGTCTTTGAAGAGAAAATAATGTATGTATGTAACATTTTTTTTTACTATGATTCAATCATGAGTCACTTATGTTTTTTTATATTTTTTATTGGTTGAAAATATAATTTTTTATATTTTTGTGTATAAAAAATAAGCTCATATTTTAAATAATATCATTCTATTTAAAATTTTCACAATACTTTCTATGGTAAAGAAATTTAAGAAAATAAAATAAAAATATGAGATAAAATAAGTAATGTAATAAAAATAATGATAATGAAAAAAAAAATAGTCAGAATTTTTCATCACATTTTATTAAGTAAGATTTCGAAAGTGTTTCTCTCAATTTTTTTAACTTAAAAGTAAAATCTTGAAATGAAAACTTTAAAAGTAAGATGAAATTTATTTGTCAATTTTTATTTTCTTTAGGTTAAGGAAAATTAATGGAGAAAAATAAGCGTTAAGCAATATTTTGTATAACACTTTTTAATATATACTTTATTATTAATTAAAATTTATAAAAATTATATAATTAATATGGACTTATTAAATAAGAAGTAAAACTTAAATTTTTTTTATAAATTTTAATAAATGTTAATTAACAGTTAAAAATATAATGAATAGTAACCTACTAACACTTATCTTTCAAAAAAGAGAGGGGAGAGAAAGTCGGGGAGATGATAATTACTAGAGAGAAATAAACTATTTTTTTTTGGCTTTCTAAATTTTTTTTTGTTCTTTTTTTTTTATAGAAATTAAATTACTTAAATTTTTTAAATAATTTATTAATATCTCCTTTTAAAGAGAAGAAAAATTAAAAGAAAAGTTAAATTATATACTACTTTCACATTTAAGTCTCGTAAGTTAAAAAGCACCTTAAATTAGTCATAATAAAGTGATTTGCAAATACTAATTAAGGATGTTGGACAAACAAAATTTCTAAATCATATAATTAAGTGACGTGATTCTTTAGTATTAGATAATAGATTTAAAGCTTAAATACATAGTTAGTCTTTATACAGTAAGTGGAATTTTGATTTTATTTTATTTTCATCTCTTTAAATTTTAAAATAATTAATTTTAGTTTCTATAAAATGAATGATTTAATCTTTATAAAATATTTTTTTATTTGTATTTCTTCAAATTTTAAAATAATTAATTTTAATTTTTAATATTATTTTAAAATAAATAAATAATATTATATATATATATATAATTTTAATTTTTTTAACCATTAAGTCTTTTTTTTTTTTCATTAAATTTTGAGAATGAATGACATATAGTAGTACTAGATTTCTACATAATAAAATGTGATGAAAAAGTTGTTTTCTTTAATAATATTAAATAAGTGAAATATTCTTAAAATTTATAAGCAGTCCTACCTCTTGCAAATAAAATTGTTTCGGTAGAAAATATTTGTAGTTTGTATTAAAATAAACAAATGAAATTTTATTAAAATTTTATAAAATTATATTAAAAGGATTTGACGAATACGTACGAATTGAAACTCTTATCATGAAAAGAGCTATTTTCATTTTAGTTTAATTGTTCCGATCTGATAATGTCTATAAAAAAATGGTACATTCAACTCTGCAATAATCTTTTGTACATGGGTCATTTATAAATGCAAATTACCAAGTGCAACTTAAACTTACGACACACTAGCATTAAAATGCGGTATCATTACTTCTCTCTCTTCTTCAATTGAATCTGACGCATGAGCACGGGTAACTTAATAACTGATATTAAATCTAAAGTTTGACTGCATAATATAAAAAAAATTATTATTTATAAAGTGATCTCACTATAACATAAATAGTTTTTTTAATATTTAAAAAATATAAAAAAATGTTATGTATTGATTTATGTAACATTTTAATAATATTGTATCTGATTGGTGTAACATAATATTATTAATAACATTTAAATGTTATTAAAAATATAAAAAAAATATTATTAAAAAATGATATACATGGTAGTGTTTTTATATAAAAAAAAAACCCTCACTATTTTGATTAGGGAACAAATATATAAAAAAAGGCTAATCATCTGTTTCACGACCGGGTTTAATTAATTACATGCTTTCCTTAAAGTAATAATGAACGAGTACACTGAATTTATCCCATCGCTTCATGGACAATATAATATTACTAGTAATTACAAGGAACAAGTCTTACGAGGCCAACATAAGTAGATATAAAAATTTTGAAAAGCAAATCACCATTTTAGTTTTTTTATTCTATTTTTAACTGAAAATGATATAAATTAACAATTAAATTTATTAACTGTTTCCTGATACATCATTCATTACTGAAAAAAAAAACTATTTATTTTTAGAATTTAATTAAAATGCATTATGTATTTTTTTTTATCTTCTATTAACAAGTTATTGAGTTTCATAAAAATTTCTTTAAAATCATACAATAAATAATGATATCACAAAAATAATATATGTAGAAATCACAATCTATTACTTAATAAGCTATTTTTTAAGATCGAGTATAATAATTTTTTATTATAAGATAATATTAAAATAATTATTATATCAATCCCACCTCCCATTTTCAAGTTGTTGAATTAATTTGATATCTCATGTTTGTTTGTTGAACTTTACTGTTTTTGTTGAATATGTAAAACCTAAAGATAATTTTTTTTTGTAAATTTAATCTTTATATATTATTAATGTATAAAATATTATTCTTTAACTAATATATTGTCGCATACATTGTTTTATTGTATGCATTATCTAATTTATTAAATTAGTATTTTAGCGTGTATAATTTACATGATAGATGTTTATTTTATATAATTAAAATTTATAATAAATAACATTATTAAATAAATAAATTATATTATAATTAAAATTGGTAATAAATAAATATTAAGATCTGATTTGTACAAATTAGATTATTTTTTGCCTTGATTGATGTTGCATGTAAAAATTCAATGTTTCCAACATGATGTATTTTTAAGAAATACATGAAGTATCTCTAATGGCAATTTTGACTGATAAAAAAATACTAGGAATGGAACAATAACTATTTTCGATCTTATTTCTGGATCAAGCCAAGACTGTGGTATTTATCACAAACATCTGAATCATGCTCATAAATTTTCTAATTCATGAGTGAACATCTTATAATTCATTCATCAATGTCAAACGAAACTTAAAAAAGATCAAGAGACAAATATTCAAAATAAGAATATAGACAACTTTGATCAAAATTAATTTTTTTCATAAAAACTTTATCTACCAAATACTTAAAGACATGTAAAAATAGCAAAAGATTTTTGAATTTTAAATATTACAATACATTATATTGATAATTATTATATTAGATCATATTTAATATTTCTTAGTAAATCAATATTATTAAACTTTTATCGTAATTATTTAATATTTATTTTATTTAATTATATTATATTAATAATTTTATGTAACTTTTAAGATAATTAATTATAGTTATAAAATTTATATTTTCAATAATGATAATCAATTTAATTTATGAATTTAAAGATATTAATTAATTTTATTTTTAATATTAAGAGTCAATTTGATGTTATAAATTAAAATTAATGATTATATTACTTTTTAAATTTTAAATGTATCTTTTTAATGTAAAAAATTAATTATTTGATAATATTAATGTCAGAATCTAAATTAAAATTTTATTTTTTTATTATATATTATATAACATTGTAAATATCTATAATTGTAGACAATATTTTTAGAAAAAAAAATCTTATAATTTATATATTGATATTCAAATATGAAATTTTCATATTTTGATATAAATATCTATAATTTAAATATTAATATAGATTAATATATAATTTATATATTGATTATTATTTATTTGATATAACTATTTTTTAAAAATTTTTATAATATTTTTTCAAATTAAATTTAATATATATCTTAGAAAATAACTTGAAACTTATCTCAACTTCAAAAAGTAAATTGGTACTCACTTATAAACTTTTTTAAACACTATCATCACTATCCATACAAGTTTCTTCTCAACACTATATAGTGCACGAACTAAACTATTATTCAAAATAAAAATATAGAACCTTGAATTAAGAAAAGAAATTACATTCTCGAAATCAAACGAAAAAAAAAAAAAACCCTGCTATAGACGATAAAACGAATGAAGAAGAAATAGAAAATCCAAACAGCAGGGTAAATCAAGGAAAAGTGAAAGAAATCTTCAACATTTTCATGCTCTTCTTCTCCCATTCCACTTCTTATCTTGTGCTCTTTTCTCCAATCCAAAAATACCCCTTAATTCTAACTTCCCATATCTTACAATATTAATCGAAACTCGCATACGCAAGGAACTAATGTTGGTGCGATAGGGGAGGATTTTTAGACACTTGAGAGTGCACATGTTTAGAATGATCCATCAATATATATATACTCTCTTCCATATAAGATTCACCAATTTAAACAAAAATAAAAATAAAATACAATTACAAATTTAATTAGGGCCTAATCCCAAAATCAAAAGCAAATTCTAAGTCATGAATTGGATAATTGACTCATAAAAAATAAAAGTAGATCGATCTAAGGTTGATTCGGAGAACTTTATCAATATTTTACCTAAGAAAATCATTATCATGATTATCAACAATCAACAATCAAGTATAACTTTATTATTATATTCATTCCAGTCAACCAAATTCATCCATGCAAACCATCAAAATAAACTATAAACCAAAATAACCTATTTTTTTTATTCTGTTGAATCAAATTTCACTTTAAATTTTTTTAAAAGAAATATTATACTTCAATTCAATAAACAGAACTTATATATACATATATAATTCCATTTATAAAAGGGATAATTAAACCAACTTTTCTTTCAGGTTGACAAATTATTATACTTATTTACTGGATTTGAAAATTACACGTACATATATCCTATGACGCTATTTTTTAAAACTTACACATGCTTCCGTCGTTTTTATATATGAATCATGCTCATAGTACTCTTAAAAATAATAAAGCAAGTATGATGGGCAATGGAGGTAAGTGTAATTTTAAAAAGAAGCAGAACTTAAGTGTAATTGGTAATTATCACTGACCTTGGAGGAGGTTTATATATCTTATTTGTATAAGTAATAATTTATACAATTATTATACCAAATTCCCACCCCCTTAAATTTCAGTTTTTTTTTAGTATTTTTTTTTCTAAGAATTTTTAAGTCTATTGTATTTAATAGACTTAATTTGCACTTTTATTCCTCACATGTTATAATTATGTGATTTTGATATTTAAGTTTTAATTATGTCAATTGGATTCTTTTAATAGTATAATTGAATATTTTTTATTACTCAATTTCTAATGGTACAATTTAAATTTCTAAAATATTGTAATTATATAATTTTAGTCTCTCTATTAGTCTATCATCAAATATTTAACGAATTTTGTTAATATGATACTAATGATTAGCATTAATAATTAATATGCTAGTCATTAATGTCATGCTAACATAATTAGATAGATATTTAATTATAGACGGATAAAAAAATTAAAATTTCATTATTACAATCATAGGAGATGAGATTTGCATAATTAAAATTTAAAGAATCAAAATTACTTAATTACAATACTTAAAGAACTAATTGACATAATTAGAATTTGAGAGACTAAAATTGTAAACTTATAATACTTAATAGATAAAAAATATAATTAAGTCTATTAAATAAAATAGACATAAAAATTCTTATGAACTACGAAATATGATATTAAATTGATCTATTTGAGAAAAATTAAAATGACAAATAATTTTTTTAGGTTTTCTATTTTAAAATGCAAGAACGCATTTTTTTTAATTTAATTCAAATTAACAAAGGACAAGGTTGATACTAGGTTTCATCCTAATTTGGTTAAGATATCTAATTTGGGTTTTGATTTAATTTGATTTCTAATTTTATTTACCAAAATTTTTAATTTATTTAAATCCTAATTTTTTAGATATAATTAAATATTTATTCTTTATTAACAACTATAATTCTGTAAGTGAAAATTAATAAGGAATATAAGTATACAGATTTTAAATTTCTGATTGTAGCAATCATTAAGTAATTATCCTTAACTGAAATGATTATTAGATATATAACTTAGAGCACATCAATATAAGGTAAATTTTTATTTACAAAATAGATCAAAAATCTTTTTAAGGATAGCCAAAGCTTAAGAAGCATAAAGATTATAGAGGACAAATACAATGATAGGAAAAATAAAATTTTATTAAATTTCTCACATCAAGGATATTGATGAGTTACACAGAAACTTAACCCAACAAAAGAAAATTTAGCTAGACATGGAAAAATTAAAAATAACAAAAGATATAGAAGATGGTAAATAAAACCCCATGCGTGCATGAAGAAACACGTGTGAGCTTATATTCTAATTATCTTTTTTGCACCCTTAAAGCTCCTAAAGAGAGAGAGTAAGAAACCTTGATGACGGCTATCAAATTAGATAATGGAAGAAAATATCTCCAATTCCCCTTTTTTTTTTTGTTTCTTTTTTGCAAGTGGGTCGGATACTCAAATAGCTCGTACTACTATAAAGAAAGAAACACAATTGAACTAAAGGCTTCCTTCTGTTTTTTTTTTCTTCTTAATTTGTTATATCTCTAATTCTCGTTATTTTACTACCTAAAACTAAAAACAAAAAATATAAGAAAATAAATAGAAATTTTAATAAAAATTCAGATGTTAAAATAAATATTATTTAAAAATTTATTCATTATAAAAAATAAGTTAATATTTATAATAATAGGAAAATTAAATAATCTAATTAATGAACTATATGACCCTAATGTCTAGAAGATTAGGAAAAAAGTTAATTTGGAGGGTAAAATTGAGAAAAGAAAGGAAAAAAAGGGAAAAGAGAAGAAGAAAAAAAAGTTAAGAGAAAAGGAAGTAAAAACTAAATTATATAAAGCAATAAGTTAGAATATATATTCTTTTAAGCGGTAATACTTTATATGTTACAGTCTGTTTTGTGCTTAAGGAACTAATGACATATTTTTGGTGGGGATTAGTGGGGTTTCTTGTAATTTGAATGGGTTCACATGTCTGGCTAACAAATTGGAGGATTCTCACTTTCCACCACACAAACAACTCATAAAATATGTCCCACAAATCATGCGTGAAACAGCTCACTTAGATTTGGTCTCTCAACACTTAACTCTAACCACATTATTATTATATTATAATCATGTATATATATACTACTTGAATTATCGCAATCTCTAGGCCAATCCCTCCTTTTATTTTATTTTATTATAGATATATATATAGCAAACTGGCATCTTTACTACTTTAGATCTATAAAGAACATACATTTGTGGATCGTAACTCCATAAAAAAATATTAGTTCTTTTTCTTGTAAATGAAAAGGAATTATATTATATGACCAAAAAATAAATAAATTTCATAATATTTCTAATTACGGAAAAAGAGTTAAATATATATTTTTTTGTTTTTAAGATATTAAGCAAATAAATTTTTATTTAATATTTTCTTTATTATTTAAAAAACATGTAAGAGTATATAGCAAAACAGGTTTAAAACTAGAATAAGGAAATAAATGAATTGGAATATAGCTGCTGCTTATGGAATTTACAGCTGTGGCTTTTCAGGTTAGTGTATTTTCAGCCGAGACAAATTGACCGTGAACTAAGAAACCACATGCAAAGTGGAACCCACTTGAAGCTTTGTCATCTACATCAATCAGTGTAATTAAAATAATCATAAATATAAGTTTTCTAAAAAATTATCATATAGCCAATAATCATATTCAATTAATAAAAATAAGATCCCCTTAAAAAAGGGTGTGAAATGGGAGTAGAATATATAGATAAAGAGAAATATGTATATATATATATATAGGACAAGAAGAAAGAAATAAAAAATAGGAGAATGGTATGAGAACGTTTACGCCAAAAAGATACAAATGATAATTTCTCTCAAAAACACATTGTATATTTTTTAAACTTTTATTAATTAAAATTTCTTTTAAAAAAAATTCAACTTTACGTTTTCTGTTTCCTGTAATTTGTAAAAAAAATCGTACAGAATAGAATGACTGAAAAGAAGAAGAGAGAATGTAGTATAAGAAAATATGAGTTATTCTTAATTATAAATAAATTCGAATCACATTGTAATAGATGGCTAGACTGTAAAGTGATAGCAATTTTTTGCATGTTTAGCGTAATATACACTACCATTTATTTTTAATGAAAAAAATTTCAATAACAATTCTGATTTTTATTTTATTTTAATCAATATACTTATTTTATATTTCTTTTATTTATTTTATTTTATTCTTTCTATATCTCTCATTATTTTTTTTATCTCTCTCTTAATTAATTTCATTTTAAGGATATATATTATATACATTTAATGGTGCATGTGAAATAAATATTATTATTTTAAAATATGTGCATATGAAAACTAACTTTTTCAGAGTCTTGGGGTGTTTATATCTGAGAAAAAATATATAAATGTAGTGAGATAAAAATTTAAAAACAAATATAAAAACTTTTATACCCGTATAAGTTTCACTTATTTTTACACTATTAAATGATTTTTTTGGATAATTTTATTCTGAGACCCACTGTTTAGATTAAGTATTCTTATTGAATAGATCATATTTGTAAAAATTTAGATTAATCTAAAATGATTTCAAACCTCATTTACGTATATAACAATTAACATGCATAATGTATATTTTAAAATATTTAAAAATAAGAATTAATTGTTTGATTATCTTCTTAGTCAAGTTTTACAAGATTTTACATAAAAATCTAGGTCATATTTATTTACAGTTCTACAATTAAACAGATGAAAAACACATTTTATATAAATTTATCGATGAATATATATGTAAGAGTAGACGACGTAACTTATTACAAGAGTGTAAGAAAACATAACAACTAAGAACTTTTAGTTATTATAAAAAATAAGAATATCTAACCATTATATTAAAATTAAAATTTTAAATTATATATTTAATTATAAATCATAGCTACATGTTTTTTTTTTAAAATATCATGTAATATTTGATTAAAAAATTAAAAAAAACATGAAATTTATACTTCAATACAATCTGAATCGTCAATTTCAACTTAATGATTATAATTAAATAATTTATTTCTTATAATAATTAATATTTGTCACTTAATATGTGATATATATATTTTATATATTAATTTAATTGTTAAATATTTTAATACTAACTTAGCATGCACAATAAATTTTAGATAAATCATAGCATCAAACATTTATAATAGTGTAATTTTATAGTTCACATTGATTTAAATTTTTAAAATATATATTATATGTCAAATTAAATTTATTTAATGAAATATTAAATAGTTCTAAAATTTTATAAAACAAATATAGACTTAATATATTCAATAAGAACTTTTAATTAAGCAATTGAATTATTACAAAGTTAACATATAAAAAATTATTAAAAAATAAATTTAATTATATAATCTAGGTAAATAATTAAAATTAAAATTATTTAAATAATATTAAATATTCATATATTGTTATACGAAAAAGATTAACTCCCGTCACATCTCAATACTCATACTATATCTTTCTTGTATAAAGGAGGATAAATAATATATTTCTTTTTAACAATTTTTTAATATATTTTTTTATTAATGGTTAAAATTTATTAAAATATAAAAATTATGAAAAGTTCATTTAATAAAAAGTAGAGTCTACAAAATTTTGTTATTTTCAATAAATTCAAACTAATAAAAGACAACGTGTCCTCAAAAGAATATGGAGTATTAGAAAGTGTGATCGTTAATATTTTGCTTTATAGATAAATAAATAGATAGATAACTAGAAAGAAGGGGGAAACATATACAGTAAGAAAATATTTTTTATGTGAGAGAAGGATAAATTCATGTTGACCATTAAAACTTATCATAAATAATTAAGATTAAAATAATTAAATCATGTCATGATAATTTTTTAATTGTGACACGAATTTTTTAAGTGATCACAAGATATTAAATTTTGATCATTGATATATGATTTTGTAATTTAGATTTACTTTCAACGTTCACACTTCATCCTTCATTATTCATTAGATGACAAGAAAATGAAGGGTGAGTAAGGAGTAAATTTTTTAGAATTACTATTGGAGTAGGTAAATATATCTTCTCCCTCTATATATATACACATCGGCGATAGAAAATAGTTTAATAATGTCATTTTAATCACAAACAACAATTATATATAATAATTTTATTGACTTTTATAGTAATTATCTTAAAAATATTTAAACAATAATTTGCATTACCATTAATACATACACACATATATACCGGGAGCATTTCAAATGAAAAACTTTGAAATGAAAAAATGAGAGCTTTCAATCATAACCATTAAATTATAATTAAAAAATTGTGATTTTAAAACCTAATTAAACAATTCTTGTTATTATCATTGTCTCTTCCTCCACTACCATTACAATCATCATTACTACGACCACCACCAACATCATTGCTATCACCACCATCGTTGTCGCTATTCTTACTGTTACTATCACCATCATAACTGATATTATTGTCGTTGTCGTTGTCGTTATCATCACCACTACCATCATTATCGTTGTTGTCATCACTTTACTAGTACCAATACAAGCAACAACCATGATGTTAACAATGGTAGTGTAGGTGGTGAGGAAGGTAGAAGCAACAATAATGATAGTCTCATAATATATTTTTTATTGTGTTTTAATTTTAGTTGCAGATTTTTTTTAATTGTAATCCTAAAAATTATAATTAAAAATTCTCATTTTCTTATTGAAATTTTTTTTCATCTAAAATGTTGTCTATATTAATTTTAGTTGTAGATTTTTTTAATTGTAATATAAAAACTATAATTAAAATTTCTTATTTTTTATTTAATTTTTTTTATTTAAAAATTCGTCAATATATATTAAGAACATATCTAAGACTAATTTTACATGATAGTAAGATTAGTAGATATAAACCACATGACCAAAATTTAAAGAATTATAACATTTGAGATTTTAAAAAAATTATATAATTTTTAAGAAGTAAAATTACATTAAATCTCTACCCAGTTTAAATTTATTTTTTCCTTGTATTAAATTGTTGCTCTCATAGGCCATATATATTATATTATGTGCGGGAAGCCTAGCTTATGGCGCGTGGGTACACATCATGGTACAGCTTATTTAGCACATATATTAAATGGGAGACAATCGCTTTCAGAAATAGTCTCGAAAGTGTATATAATAGATGGGTAGAAGAATTAATAAATGGTGTAATGATTATTAATATAGTAATAATTTTATTATAGTTGTCAGAAAAAAGAAGAATATCTTGAGCCAAGAGGATAGGAGGAGAGAAGATTTAGGTGTATATAACATTGAAATCTATACACAATCTCATCCAGCGATGCAATACACATACTTCCTGCCTCGCTTGCAACCAGTTTAAAACCACCATTTGAGATCTCCAATCTCCAATCTCCAATCTCTAATCTCTAGATCAAAACACTTCATTCTTCATTCTCTCTAGATCAAAACAACAAGAGCTAGCAAATCATGGGTAGCAGTTATTTCGGAGAACCAAACTTTGGAAATGAAAGAGCAAGTGGTTCTTCTTCCTCCTCCAGAAAAGGGAAGAAAAACACCTCATCAGAGAAGCCAAAGCAACCACAGAGAGGTCTTGGAGTTGCTCAATTGGAGAAAATCAGATTACACGGTCAAATGCCCTGTGCCTATCACCCTTCTCTGCACGCTCCATACTCATCTAATTTCAACAACGTATATAATAAACCTCTCTCTCTATATAACAATTCTTTTACTTCAATTCCTTAAATTCAACGGAGTTTAATCATTTGTCCCTGGCGCAGGAAGATCCAAGAGTGCAAATAGCTTATTCATCGATGATGCCCTCATCTTCTTTTTCTTACTCCTCGTCTTCTACATCATCATATTCCTATGGCATCCAACCCAACATCATGGTAGGTGTAATTTTTGGCTTTTCTTAAATATATATATATATATACCAACTGGTTTTATACTTTTACTTAAATGATATATATAATTTTACCAATTAACTTTCATTCTTTTGTGATGGGTGGGTGACATGTTCCGCACATATTTTTCACCCCTCTCACTAATAAATAACCATTGCTGAAAAGTCAATCTATGCAAGTGCGCAGTATAAAACTGCACCGCACGCGAAGCAATCAAGATATATGGTTATTTTTCTATACCTAGTAGTAGTTTTTTTTATGTAATATATGATATACAACCTTGCCAATATAATATTTTAATTCCTGAACTAGCCTTCCTCTATATTTGGTTGCGCTTGAATTAAAGTGCATTGCTCTACTTTATCAAGGGTAGTACAACTAACAAGTACTAACCCTAGGCGATGAGGAACGAATCTTTGAGTTATGGTAGCTGAATAATGACGAAAATCATTATATAATGTGACGAGAGAAGAGTGGAGACTGTCTTTGAAATTATCTTCCATATTATTCGTCATTACAGCTCATTAATTCTCACTCACATCTAATTGTTGCAACTTGCCAGATTGTACAATTAAGTAGTTTCTTTTTTACATTCATAATTCAAATCTTTTTTCATAAGATGTTCGAGACTTTTAAGTATATATGGCAGTATACTATACGTACATGAAAAGAGAATCCAGCAATTTTACAAAATTTGTTTGCTAGTGCAGATGGGCCTATCAGAATATCAAACAACAAACATCAGATATGGAGGTTCTCAGCAAACTAATACAGCAAGGTATTTAATTCATTAATTATTGCAGCCATTGATGATGATTTCTGATGTTTGAAATTCCTTTTCTCTAACAAGATGGGAAGCTGCCAACGTCATTTTGGAGAGTCAGTCTTATGCTCCATCCAACATAACTCGACCCTTTCTAAACCTAAATGTAAGGAAATTCTTTAAAAGTGCATGCAACTAGTTTGATATTCCATGCAGACCCAAAAATTTCATCTCTAAATTCAAAATTATCTTATTGTTATGGTTCTTTTTCCCTCCATAATTAGGACTCGCAAGACATCAAGAGGCATAGGAACGGTTCTGTCGGCTCAAGCAGTCACAACTCGGAATCAAGTGACACTCAAGAACTAGACTTAGAGCTCAGATTATCTCTTTGATCTGCTATTGATAAATGCAGTGATATCATATGATTAATTGTAACGCTTTTGTTCACAATTTAGAATTGCAAAAGCACAAAAAGTCATGAACAAGCCAATATGTGTTTGTTTTTAAGTTTCAACTGGAGATCATACCCTTGTGTAATAGAAGATAGATTGACTCTTTGCATATATAAATCAATGCAAAAAACTTTGTCCTTTACATAAATTCTAGAAGAAATGACAAGTTATTATCTACAATCCTAACTTCTTTGCTTTTCCATTAGATAGGATAGTTATTTCTTTCATGAACTCAGCATAATTTATTAATTAATGTATTTAATGGTTGTATAAGGTTATATGATCATAGCATTGAACATTTGTATTAAGAACCGGAAATAATGGATGCTAATTTCACGAAAGAAACGACCTGATATGAATTTTTACATGATTTTTCAACCAACGTTGATTTGGGTTGAGCGGTAGAAAGCTATGACTGTTTGTAAAGATAGAATTCTCGAGAAAGCTATGACCTATATTTACTTTATATATGAAAACAAAAATGTGATGTACACCCATTGGGTTTGTATATTAAGAAAGAAATACAAACGAGAAGTAATAGACAATATATTGTCATAAGAAAAAATAAAAAAAATAAAAGTGTCTTTAATGGGGTTAAGAATGAAAATGCATAACTTAATAAAAAAAAGTTCACATATAAACATATGTAAAATATTTAATATATAACTAATAATTTTTATGAATAAAAAAATACATAATTATGTTCAGTACAAAGATATATATATATGAAAAAGATTTAATTTAAATATATTAATAGTGTAAATAATTTTTATATTTATCCAATCATAAACTATATGTTGTATAGTAAAATTGTTAATTTTTAATTGATTTATCTTATA
This sequence comes from Mucuna pruriens, assembly GCA_025330945.1. Classification (NCBI taxonomy): domain Eukaryota; kingdom Viridiplantae; phylum Streptophyta; class Magnoliopsida; order Fabales; family Fabaceae; genus Mucuna; species Mucuna pruriens. The sequence continues at coordinate 677,981 of JAENHJ010000424.1, forward strand.
CAAATATCTACATCATAAAAATCCAACTCACATTATATGGATAAAATAAATTATTTTTGCATATTTTAAGTATGTCATGAATTTTTTTTATAATAACTTAAATACACTTAAAAAAATTGGAATGATCATGGTTACACCAAGTCAATCCCGCTCTTAGCTTACTTAACTTTTTCATAATAACATGTTAATCTATGTATCATCCAACCCGCCAATTTAATAACTCTAAAACAGAACAAGCATGTTGAATCATAAAAAAACTTAATGTTAGTTTTTATTTGTAACTTATTAGAGATGAGGTATAACTTTTATATATATATATATATATATATCACAAACTCAAGTTCTCAATCCATATATAAGAGAGAAGTTATTTTCAAACTACTTTGTTAATGGATCAATCTATTCTGTCTTGTTTAAGATGGGAGTAAAATTGAGATCGAAATGAGAACGAAACTAAATGCATAGATAGATTCATTTTTGGTAAATCAGTGTACAAATATTTTAACTTTGCTAATACCTTCTGCATACCACTACCAATGACATAAGATTGATGATGATTTATTTTTTTGTTTGCTCCAAATGGATTTTCTTATGATTTCAAATTATTTCATCAGCTAGAAGATGTATGTGTGTGAGTGTATATGTTAGAGAAAACCGGTTTGCCCAGCTCCATTCCAAACATTGAACAAATTAAGGTCAGTGAAGAGCGATATAATTAATTGATTAATCCTCAGTTGAGCAACTTGATATAGCCATAAATATTTCCAGCATTGAATAGACACATTTTGAATAAGATTTGGCAGTCAAAACAGAAAGGAATGAAGGGAGAGAAGTCTTTGAAACTGAAATGTGGTTCAATATTGTTGAAGCTTGTTTCTGACAAATATGGAAGTTTGGTCGGTTACTTTCTTTAATAGGAATGGCCGCTCAGGTTTTTTTTGCTAACGTCATTTGCATACTGTGTATGACTTTAATAAGTGCAGTTTTAGGTATGGAAAAGATAGCTATAATTATTTTAGCTAAAAATTAAGACATAATAATATACGTGTCGCAAAGGTTACGAGATCTAGCAACCGAGGGGGACAATTGTCTTTTCAGTGCCACAAAAAGAGCTGGATTATACAACAGTACGTCCTCGATTCCTGTTTATGCTGATAGAGATAAGAAGGCTTAATTTCTCACTAAAAGTTTGAATTTCTATCTAAAGATTATTTTTTAAAAAAAAAACATAAGCATATGGATACCAATATGAATGGTAGCATAAAGTTTTGCTACTTTTGCAATTTGCCGTACTCTCTACATTTATGTACGGTGGCATGAATGAAGTTCCATTCCAGAGGTAAATGATGGAAAAACAGCTGTATTAGTGTCAACAAGTGAAAAGAATTAATAATGGAGACAAAATAGTAATTAATAGAAATCACTCCTAGTGGATGACGCTATTATGTAAGTAAAACAAACACAATCATAATGGCTTGGTATCTTCCCATTTATTACAATGCTGACTCATAATTTGATTCCATATTTCTTGCCCTCGGGGCATGACTTTCAATCCAAATATTTGCTTTGGTCCACATTATTTTTAGAAAGATTCTCAAGTGTTTGACGGGACTAATTCTTTGCTTTTCTTATTCTTCTAATTCTTTGTTTGAATTCATGGAAAAATAAATAAAATAAAATAATTAAAATTTGCTGTTTAAATTGAGAGAAAAAATAAACGAAAGATTTTTTCGAAATCACAGAAAACAAAACCACCTCCCCTCCCTCGAAGACGGAGAAAGTAGGGGAGGAAAGTTAACTCTTTCTTAAAAATTAAGTAAGTTTTTGCAACGTAAATAAATAAATAATAAATAATTTGTTAAGAAATAATAATATACTAAAATTAATTTTTAAATACTATAAAAAATTAGAGGAATTAATTTTATTCAATGATAATTACGATGAATTTAAGTACATATTTTTAGTTGGAGAATAAAAAAAAAAGCAAAATAACCATAGAAATATTTTGTGTTATGAAATAATAGTATAATAAACTTAATTTTTTAAATAGTATAAAAACTTATAGGAATTATTTTTACTCAATGATAATTTCGATTAATTTAAGTACATATTTTTAGTTGGAAAATAAAATAAAATAAAATAAGCAAAATAATCATAGAAATATTTTGTGTTAAGAAATAATAATATAATAAACTTAATTTTTTTAAAATAGTATACAAACTTATAGGAAAATAAAATAATCATAGATATTTTTTAATATTTGATGAATTTATGTAGATATTTTTAGTTGAAAAATAAAATAAAAGGAAAAATAATCATAGAAATTAGTATAAATTTTATTGTGCATCTAATTTCTTGGAAATATTGTTTTTAATTAACTTTTATTGATTTTTACAGAGAAATAGTAAAACTTGGAATTTTTAAATAATATTTAAAGGAATTATTATTTATGTGAGTAATAAAATGTTGAAAGATAATTGTTATTTGATATAACTTATTGTCAACATTTACAACAAGATTTTTTTCATTTTACTACTAATTTTAGCTATCATTTAAATTAATAGTTAAATCTTAGCTAATTAATTATTAATTAACTAGAATATTATTTTTCCTAACTAAATTCAATTTATATTTATTTATATTTCTTGTTACTACAAATTAGCTAGAAAATAACTACAAATTTTAAAAATTTACTACAAATTAACTAAGATTAATTTCTTAGCTAATTTGATACTTATTTCATGCTACCACAAATATTATAGTAATTTTATAGCTAATTATTTTTACTAAAAATTAGCTGCAAAATAACTATTGATTTTAAAATTAACTATAAAATTATTTTATAACAAATTTTAAATTTTCTAATATTGATTTGATTTAATCATTAAGTGTTACTTGTAGTTAATTTTTACATACTCACATATATTGTTTCTTGTTTGTTATTTAGTATCAATCAATGCTACTAACTATTTAAAATTAATGGAATCTCAACAGTAAATGTTACAAATTAACTTTAAAGTAAATTAGTTGAAAATGTTCTCAATTAAATAGGATACTCAAGATGGATCAATTCATTTTCAGATGAAATAATTTTAATATGATACAAATTGAGAAGTTAAATCAATTCAGCTAGATGTAATAATAACTTCATTCCGAAAGTTTTTTAGAACCTATTTTTGAGAACGAGAGTTCTAAATTTCCGCAAAAAATTAAGTAATACTATGCTAAGCATGAAAAGGTTGAGATAAGTAATTATTTGACCAAACTAATCTCAAGAATATAAAGATAAAAAAAAAATCAAGTAGTACATAATAAAAATGTCTGATCTTGAATCAAAATTTGAGATACTAAAATTATAATTATTAGATAACTTATTTGTGTACTTCGTTTTAATTTCTCTTTTTATGTACTTTGATCGATTCAAAGTAAGGTATAACATTTATAAGGACAAATGATCTCTTAATAAATTTATATTTTATTGTGTACAAGAGAGAAAAAAACATCTAAGAGATAAAATTAAAAGTAATCACTAAAACTTAAACTCTCAAATTAAATATTGAAATCTTATTTATTTATCCCATGAGACATACATACATCAATTGTCTTTGACTTTATACCATTGAAGTTGTGATTATGGCACCCATGGGAATATGAACAGGTTTCAACAGCCATTAGTAATTAGCAACAACGCAACAATATCTATTGATAGGACAATCTATTACACATGTATAAGTTGGCTAGGAGTTAGTTACAGATAGTTGTAGTTGGGAGAATGAAGTTGTTGGACCAATGGGTGTGGAAGAAGGACTTTTCTGGCATATTCTTAGTTAAATCAACATACAACCACCTCAAGGCTCAGGTGTTTTTAAGGAATCAATTTTCTTCCCAGTCTATTGTTTTTAGAAATTTTGGAAGTTATGTTCCCATAAAATTACTGCATTATCATAGTATATCATTTTGGATAAGTTGTCAACTCAAATTAATTTATGTTGGAGAAAAGTATTATTAGAATGCAGGTTATATCTTGTGTTATGTTTCTTTTAAGATAAAAATAATCAATATTTATTTTTTATCTTGTCCAACATCAAATCGAATTTGATACGTAGTTGATGGATAATTGGTTAAACTAGGATTTTGCCAAATAATTTATTCGATCATTACATAAGCTAGCTTATGTCACTTTTTAAAAGGAAAAAGCTACATTCTGTTTCTCATCTTTTCTAGCAAGTTGTGGTATAGTTTATTTGAATTATACGAAATAAGATTGTGTTCTAAAGTACAACTCCTTTTAGTTTCAGTGGTGTTTTAGACATGATAAAAGTTAGGTTAAAGGCTTGGTACGAGGTCAAGAAGGCCAATGTTTAATGTTTTGTTTCTAATTGGTGTATAGATCTTATAACTTGTTTCTAGCTTTCCATGTGATATGACCTGGTAAAATCATTGTACAGGGGTTGGAGTACCCTTTGTACTCTATTTTCTAATAAAGCTTTACTTATAAATAAATAAATAAAAACTCAGTCATATAATTACCAACTTAGTCAAATATTGATTTTAACGGATTTAAATTTTAAAATTTAAACATATGTTGAGGTTAAATTGGAGTTATATTTTTTATGGTTCTAACTTGATCTAATATCTTATATTTTTTTAAAAGATATTTTTTAATAATTATATATGTATTAATAATAAAAAATTATTTAATAAATTATATTTTCTAAAACGTTATATTATATTGTATTATATATATATATATATATATATATATATATATATTTTAAAAAATATATTATAAAATATCTTAATTTAGTATTATATTTATTTTTATTTTACAATTTAATTATATATTATGTTAAGATTGATATATTGTATTAATAAATTAGGTTAATCCAATTTTATTTCATATATTATCTAGTGTAGATTGGATTGAGTTTAGATTTGGGTAAACAATTTTATAAAAAAAATTGACAAAAAGATAAAGATAAATGTATTAACTTATCTCATGATCACCCCTGCTCTATTTATAATTTTTTTATTATATTATTTGTTGCTAAAAACTATTTATATTAAACTTTAATTAATAACTATATAATCTATTATTGATTACCTTGTTGTCTACCTGTTTTTAACCATTAAGTAATTTGCAATAATTTTTATACACACTTTTTTTCTTTATCTGGATGTCACGTCACCTATTCTATCGTATATTTTGTCTTTTTTTTCTTCCTCGTGTTAAATTTGTTATAAAATTTTACTTAATTGATACATATGTCTAATGAAAATAATTATCATTGGAAATGGTATTAAAATCGAGATTTTAATCGTGAAAATTTTATTTTTTAATCGTAAATCAAATCTTATTGTAAATCGTAAAATACATTATCAATAATAAAACATAACATATAGACATTCACAAATATATATTTATTATCAATAATTAAAAAACATAACTCTAAGAACATTTTAATATAAAAAAATATGAAAAATCAATATATATATTAATAAATATTAAGCTTATATAATTTAAAAAAAAAATTCACAAGAAATTGATGAAAAAATTAAAAAAAAGACAAAATAATGAATTGATGAATCATGTAATTCATATCCATGATACACAATAAAATAGATTCATTCATGTATTATAAGATACAAAATTATTTAAAATTTATTTTAAAATAAGAATCGATAGATACCTTAAATCGTAAAATACAAATCAATAAATAACAAAATTATATCGAATAGTAAGATTTTAAGATTCATACAAGTATGGTATACCTTGTAGAAATTATACATATTAATATATTAATATAGAAAGTTTATAAACATATCATCCCCTATTCCAGGACACAAATGTTGTCCAAACAACTTTATGATACACACATTAAGTTAGATATTTTTATATAGTACAACTCAAAATAAAGAGCAAGTATTTTTAGCGCGGTCCTGTAAACCATTTACTATTTTTGCAAATGCCTTGACCCAACAAGAACAACGTAAGACAGTATAAAATCCCATGGTTGCATATTAACCAATTTGAAGAAACATATCAGAAGGAACCAGAAACCCAGAAAGGCATAAGCAGGGACCTAACAAGCCCTCTGTGGAGGTGCTTCTGGTCTCTGGGTCCTTCATATTATACTTCCTATTAATTTATAATTTGCACCAATAATGACACATTCCCTCAAGGTTCTTTTTATTTTCACTCTTGTGTTAATTGTTGTGGCCGAAGCGAAACACAAAAAGAAGCACAAACCAGAAACACATGATCATGTTGAGAAGGATCCCATACCATCTGAACCCGAACTCCCAGCTTTTCCCGAGCTACCTTTTCCGCAGCTTCTACCTTTTCCCTTAGGACAAGATGCTGAACCTGCTGGAGAAGTAGTCAAAAGCAAGGGTCTATTCGATATAAAATCCCTTGGGCGCTGGGAGCTCATATCTGAGAATTCGGGTGTTTCGGCCATGCACATCAACTTGTTACCCACAAACAAGATCATCATCTATGATGCCAAAGTTTATCGCACTTCCAGAATCAAATTACCCGATGGGGTGCCTTGTGTTCCATATAGAGATATGGAGACTCAAGAAGACAAACTCGATTGCTTTGCCCATGCTGTCGAATACGACATTGAGACCAACCAAGTTAGGCCATTCCAGGTTTGTGTCATTTCTTCTTTAATCATAATTAGAGTTTTATTAATTTCTATCTTTGAAGGGTACAAAGAATAATGAGAAAATCATTAACTTGGGTGCAGGTAAAAGAGGGAGATCCATGGTGCTCGTGCGGAGGGGTTGCACCGGATGGTACCTTGGTGAGTGCTGGTGGTTTTGATACTGGGGCCAGAAGGGTTAGATACATGGGTCCTGATTGCCAAGACTGTGAATGGAGGGAATACAACAACGTATTGGCAGCAGATAGATGGTATATATATATATATATATATTAATTTATTCTCATTAATAGCATCATTATAGATTATTTGAATTATTTATTTATGTAATTAAACTTATGAATAATAGGTATGCAACTCAACAAATTCTTCCAAATGGAGACTTCATTGTGGTAGGAGGACGAAGATCATTCAGCTATGAGTTCATTCCAAGGGAAGGGAAAATTAGCAACAAACCCTACTTTTTCCCATTCTTATACGAAACATCAGACTTCGACGAGAACAATCTGTACCCTTTTGTGCACCTATCCACTGATGGAAACCTCTTCGTCTTCTCCAACAATCGTTCCCTTCTTCTCAACCCTACCTCCCACAAAATCGTCCGAACCTTTCCCGTCTTGCCCGGTGGCTCCCGCAACTACCCTGCCTCTGGCATGTCCGCCCTCCTCCCCATCGACCTAAACCACCCTACCGCGGAGGCCGAGGTCATTGTCTGCGGCGGCAACGTTCCCGACGCTTTCCATCTCGCCGAATCAAAAAAACTCTTCCTCCCAGCTCTTCAAGATTGTGGCAGGTATAAAAACAGAAATTAGTTTATCTTTGTCCTTGAACTAACCGGTGAAGGTGGGATTTAATTATTCTCCAATGGCAGGTTGAGCATTACAAAAGCTTTTCCTGAGTGGGAGACTGAGCTGATGCCTTCAGGGAGAACAATGGGAGACCTTTTGGTCCTCCCAAACGGGCAACTTTTGCTGATCAATGGTGCAACCAAGGGTACGTCTGCATGGTGGGATGCTGAGATGCCCAACTACACGCCCGTCTTGTACAATCCCAATGAGCCTAAAGGGTCGAGGTTTAAGGTGCTGAAGCCAAGCCTAATTGCGAGAATGTACCACTCTACTTCCACGGTGCTTCCTAGTGGCAAGATTTGGGTTTCTGGAAGCAACACCCACAACACATACAAGGACGTGGATAAGTTCCCAACGGAGACTAGAGTTGAGGCTTTCTCTCCTCCTTATTTGGACGCCAACTTTGACACGTACAGGCCGCAGATTGACGAGGACGCTTCGGAGAAAGAGTTGATGTATGGTGCTTTCTTTGAGACGAGGTTCTCGGTGGAAGATGGAGATGAGTTGTCCAAGGATGACCTTAAGGTGTCCATGTATTCCCCACCCTTCACTACTCATGGCTTATCTATGGGGCAGAGGCTTTTGTTTCTCAAGATTGATAAGTTTATTGTACAAGGTCAAGGAGTTTACAGTGTCAGAGTGGAAGCGCCTCCATCTAGTGTGGTTGCTCCTCCTGGCTACTACTTGCTCTTCGTCGTACACCGTGGTTTGCCTGCCAAGGGAATGTGGGTGCATATCCAATATCCAATATAATATATATACACTGCAAACCCCTATTTTAGATTATTAATTATTTTGCCTTTCATTTGTAATTCAACGAAAAGTAGAAAACACATTTCTTCTTTCTGAATTTTCTAATTACTATACATTATTATTGCACAGGTAATGTTAATTGCTTATTCTATGTATTTTGAAATGGGTGAAAATAAGAGATAAGAATTTAGAGGGAAATAGGAACATTGTTTTTTTTAGATGAGTGAAAATATAGTTGATGAAAAAAAAAAAGAATGGAATGGAGTTTGCAAGAAAAAAATCCTTCCAAAATGTATTTATATATATTAGTTGGAATAAATCTTCAATTTATTTCTAAAGTATTATTCTCTCCTAAATTACTTTATTTATATATATATAATCTCTCAAATATTAGAAATCAAGTTAAGTACGTAGTTTTTAAATATTAAAAAATACTTAAAATTAGTTTATAAATCTTAATAAAATGTATCAACTTAGAAATTGAATATATTTAGATATTTAATATTTAAAAATTACTTATATTATTTTAGAAATTGTTTTAGAGAAAGAGTATAATACTTGAATAACCAAAATATTTCATTTATTTGTATGTATGACTTACCTTATTTAAAGAAAAAAAAAGGAATTAGTCTATATCACTACTATAAAATAAGACAAATATCTTTCGTTTTCTTAAAAAAATATTTGAATAATAAATGTGGATAATAAAAGAGAAAATAGAATATAATAATGTAAAATAGTTTTATAATTACTATCTAAAATAAATTTATTGGCTTTTATAATAATTACATTAAAAAATTATATTAAATTATTTGTAATAAAATGACAATATATAACTATTATAGTTACTATATCAACGTTAAACTCTAATAAAAATTTGACTTTTATTTTTAGTGTATATTTAAGAAGCATGCATACCAAAATAAATAAATAAATAATAAAAAATAAAAATGATTACATAAAATATCAGTATCAATCTTTTAATGTTTAAATAATGAAATCGAACTTAAAAAAATCACATGTTTCATGTTACCGCTCATTTCTTTTCTTCTCTTCCTACCTCTACATTGTAAAAATCATCAATTCACTATGAAAATTGTGAAAATGACATTGTTGGAATATAATCTCACTCAAGGAAGTGTTAGCAAATTTTACTTTTAGTCTAAGGGTTTTGACTGTTTATGTGTATAATGTAATTAGTTATTAGTTATTCACTTCATGTAAAATGGCTATAGACCATATTTACGCTTTTGTTGTTGTTAATTAACAATGTTCAAAATATAACTTGATGAATACTTACTTGTACAAATACGCCCCAGAATCAATTATTTGTTGTGATACTATATGATCCATCGATCCGACTAAATCCAACATCTCCAATCCAAATGTGTAACTGGTCTCCATCAAGATCTCCATACTAATAATATTCCATAAAATATATATGTATGAGTCCTCATGTCTTCCAACTTGCAAATGCCCCCATCAGCCAACCTCATGTTTTTACAAAAACGCATCCTTGCTAGCCTTCTACGTTCTAGACAAAGCCCATGCCTGGGTTGATGAACCAGCAGCGAAACGGATGTTGGAAATCTGAAGCTTTAGTTTTAAATTTTAGCCATGACCAAGCTCTTAATTTCACTAACCCTCTTAATATTGTCTGTAATATTAAGTACCAAATTACTTGCTAATTTGTTCTATTGAGCAAGCTGGTACACCTTTAAACTGAGAAAGTTCTTCTTGCATTAGTTGTATATTAATATCTCAATCGCCTTAAGGTAACGGATAACAAAATCTTTCCAAAAGAACATTCTTATCTTTAGAAAATATTATCAGACATTCTCAAAGCACCGTATATTCATTATCTTAAACAATCGCTAATCTTTACATAACATGTACTCTTCAAGGTTTTCAATTTACAAACAAATAAATGCTGATCTCCTTACTCCGTATCTCACTAAGCTGGATGATCCAATAGTGCAAGTCCCATTCTACATTTCTAATAGGCTTGAGCACGAAATTATTATTATATTCACCCCGCGTTCCAGCTAGCTCAGGCATATAGGCTTAGTTTAGTTCACAGCAGCACCTCACCAATTTCCCATGAATCCTACCATGTACGCGTCAAAATACCGTTGGTACTTCTAATTATTTTGAATCTTGATTTATGACATCATCTTGGTGTAACGTTTTATTGAGACAAATAAAATTATAGACAAGCCTGTTGTAGCTGGTCAATATTTAAAAAATAAAAACAAAAATGGACCAGATTTCAAACACTTGTACGCCATCAGGAGCCAACTTATTTATGAAACCTGACATAAATTCTGTAGGCTCCCGGTTCTAAAAGTATTAATATCAAAATGACAAATCCTATGAACAGGTCCATGTTTATTCAGAGCAATTAAATGTATAATAATCACGCAGAGTTCATCTTGAGAATGTCATATTGCTCGTTGAAACTTATATAAAGACATCACCAATCAATGATAAATCGTCCGAGTTTTCAACCTGATAGAACGGCAAACACACAAAAGTTTGTTCATAGGGGTTAGTATGTCCAAATTTGAAAAAATGTTGGTAGCTTTGATACTCTTTGCACTCGTACCCAACATCATCCAAGTGGATGCCAACTTTTCCAAGAGCATGTACCTCACTTGGGGTGTTCAACATGCGTCAATTATGGCTGAAGACCTTCATCTTGTGTTGGATAAAACCTCAGGTGAAACATTTATGCTTAACATGCATCAATTTAGATTTCAATAGACTTGTGTCTTTTGGCGAGATAAACTTTGCATCCAAGAGACAAGAAATAATTTTAAAAAATTACATGTTTATTCAATTTTAAATATGCTGCAATTGAGTATCAGTGGAAAAGAATGATAACATGGTCCAATCCACTAACATTTAAGTCCAAATATCAGAGCATCACATTAATGTGTTTATATACCACTTTAGATAAGATTTGTAATAAAACTAAACATTATGCAAACTGCAGTAAACTAAGTAATAAAAAAAATGTATTCATCTGTTACTTGCTAAAGTGGAACAATGTGGTGTTGCCTTTGGATTTCAGGGTCAGCTGCTCAATCAAAGAGATCATTCTTATTTGGAAGTATTGAAATGCAAATCAAGCTGGTACCTGGTAATTCTGCTGGAACAGTTACAGCCTACTATGTAAGTTCACCGGATCTAACAAAAAATATGTACTTTTTGAACAACCAAATCCATCAAACTTCCAGTACTAAAAGAAATGCTAATTGATGTTTCGTGCTCAAAAATCCGTACAGTTATCCTCTGCAGGAAGCCAGCATGATGAGATAGATTTTGAGTTCTTAGGCAACAGTACAGGACAACCATACACAGTTCATACCAACATATTCACACATGGAAAAGGAAGCAGAGAGCAACAATTTTACCTCTGGTTTGACCCAACTGCTGATTTTCACAATTACACCATTCACTGGAATCCCACAGAAATTGTGTAAGTTGATAAAATCTATCAGAACACATAGTTATTCATTTTTCTCAAATTGTGTATGATCCATATTAACTATGAGTCTACGACCGGTACCTCAGGTGGTATGTTGATAGTGTGCCAATTCGGGTTTACCGAAACTACGAAAAAGAGGGCATTGCTTACCCAAATAAACAAGGAATGAGGGTTTACACCAGCCTATGGAACGCAGACAACTGGGCAACCAGAGGTGGGCTTGTTAAGACGAATTGGCGCGACGCACCATTCACAGCCAGATTCCACCATTTCAGAGCAAGGGCTTGCAGGTGGGGTGGTGCAAAGAGCATCAATCAATGTGCCTCCAATGTCTCTGCAAATTGGTGGACTTCCCCAAGATACAAGCATCTAAGTCACGCCCAGATGGGGCAGCTGAATTGGGTCAGAGAGAATTACATGATCTATGACTACTGCACAGATACCAAAAGATTCAACGCACACATGCCTCCGGAATGCTTTAAACCACAATTCTAAACATCTGATCCAGATTCCCTGCAGTCAATTTTCCAAGCATTCACGGAGTCAGCAACTCGAAATCGTTGGATGAAGATCAAACAAATCATAAATCAAACATAAAACGTGTATGCAAGATTCTGAACTGTTGGATCTTCAACCAATGGTTACAAATGCATTGACTGAGTATGTGATGCGTGGAAATGCAACTGCACCTAATCGTAAGGGTTTGAAGGCAAGGCATCGTGGCAGCTGAAGTGTTTTCTTTTTTTCTTTTTCACGTCAAATTTGTTTGCTATTAGTCACGGTCTTGGTGATTCCATTCTTGTTGACGATGTACTGAATTATCTTATATATGGAAGAATAAATTACGCAATAGAGGAATTTGCAAAGTGAACCTTAGGCACGTAATGGAATTGGAGTCTCGTAACTAAAGTAGAGAATAATAAAGTTAAAAAAAAAAAGAAGAAAATAGAGATTGTGGAAAAGCAAAAGCTAGGAGTTGATACAGAAGCAAAGACCGAGGACGATGAGAGCGGTACCGAAGAGGGCGCGGGGGAGATGGGTGCGTTCGCCGAGGAGGATACCGAAGACGGCGGTGGCGGCAAAGGTGGTGGCGTTGGTGACGGGGACGGCGAGGGAGAGAGGGGCATCGGAGAGGATGGCGAAGAAAGTGGCGGAGGCGGAGAGGTTGATGAGGAAAGGGATGGAGTATTGCCAGATGGAGAGAAGCTTCAACCAGTTCCCAACGGAGATGCGCAACTTTTGGCCCAGACTTGAGTGCGGATGTGGCTTTGCCGAGGATTTCAGAGCTTCGTCCCAGAGAAGCGCACCCCGGCGCATGATAGCGTTCGTGGCGCCCCACACTACACCCACTGCGATCATCTTCTCCATCTTTGCTCGCTCACTCTCCTACCATTCCATTTTCCTTCTACTCTCTAACTTTTACACGCTGACCGTCACTGTAGCTTGCTCGTGGGCTGGGCTGGGCTGTGCTCAGTTATCTGGGCCTCCGCCCCAACTAGAGTGTTTTAAATAATTCTCATATTTGAGACCTTCTAGATTTTTAAGATTCGTATTCTTATTATTAGGTAATTTTAAGACAGCATTTTCCACGTCAAACCAAATTAACACACCCTGGAAAGTGTACATTTCAAAATGTGTATCTGGATTTTATAAATGACTTTGGACAAACAGACATTTGTGAAACAAAAATTATACTAAAATTTATAAATCAAACAAGAGTTTTATAGAACTTTTCTACAACTACAATTTATTGATGTAATATAATATTGAAATCTTCTTAGTTTAAGTGAAGAATTTGCTTCTAATAGGATGACTTAAAGATGGTTTATTTGAAATCTAAGCGTTTTTCTTGGCCTCATATATAACACAAAAACTAAATAAAGTGCATTTTTAAATCATGACACGGTCATCTTAAAAATAAGCAATGAGAATGAGGATGTGAAGTAAAAAAATAAGGATAAAAGAATCATGAGTCTCGTGGACAAACAATAGAAAACGTGAAAAAGGAAAGACTCACTCTTAGATATAAACTGAACCAAAAAAACTATTTCGTTTAAAAAAATTCAAACTGAATCATACATAAGAAAAAAAATTAATAATAATCAAACGGAACCGATAAAAAAAACTTTAAATCATTTAAAAAACAAATTAAATCACTTTTTAAAAATAGTTCAACTAACCAAACTGTTTTTAAAAAATGTTCGATTCGATTTAAAAAAAAAAATACATTTTTCAAAATCTCAAAGTAAAGGGAAGCAAGTGAGTTTTGTATCTGCATGCAAGTGTGTACTTGTGTAGTTAAGTGATAGAATGAACGAACCATTACGGTTGATCTAATTGAAGGAGTTTGAGTAGTATATATAAGATTTCTAAATTATAATTGTATTTTCTTACTTTACAAAAAAAAAAATGAAATTTTTTATTTTCGTTAAATATTAAGTTGAGTGGTAGGTGTGTAAAAGACCTAAGGGTTGAGATTTGGAGTACCACTGTATTATTGCATGGTGAAAGAATAAATTTAAATAGGTTTCATAAAGTTACTATTTTTTGTTGTTATCAATGGTTAAATGAAAATGGTGTAGAAATATAATTTTTTTTAGGCATGAAAATGATTTTATAACTTAATTCTTGCTTATGTAATATTATCTTTTTCTCAATCTTTAGAAAAACTCAATGTACCTGATTTTAAATAAATATTATTTTTTATTAATAAAATATTTTTATGCCTTAAAAATAAGGGCGAGCAAGATTCAACCCGACTTACTAACCTTATTCAATCTAAAGTTGATTTGAATAGGTTTAAGTTTGAGTTTTGAAATTAGCCTATTTATTTTGAATACGAGTTCAGGTTATATTCTAAGTCAACCCAGATGTTTTATGCTCTCTTAAATAACCTAATTTTAAATTTTAATATATATAGTTTTATATAGCATACTATTATACTTATAATATTATTATTATTTATTTTAAAATATATATTATAAAAATACTTGATTTAAGTTTTATACTTATTTTATTTTACAATTTAACTATATAGATACGGAGTTGAGTTGACCCAATTACGTCTCCATATTTTTCGAGTCTTAATCAGGTCGAATTTGAGTTTAAATAAATGATCCAATAAAATTTTTTGATCAATTAATAATAAAGATAAAATCGGTCTAATAAGATTGTTGCTCACTTGTGCTTAAAAAGAATTTTGGACACTTCTATCCTAATTGATTATTTTATTTTCACTAATTTATATCTTAACTCTTCATAAACTATATATGATTCATCTAAATCTACAATATTAATCAAAATGTAATATATAAATATATCTAATTTATAATTCAAAATCAAATTATCACTTACCTTTTATCTAATTAATCTTAATTCTTAAGTTTTTTTTATTATCAATCAACAAATCACAAACTTGGATTAATAATAAATACAACAAACATCAATGTATTACATCTTGCTAAGTATGTTTATGATTTGCTAGGCTCCAAGTATAGTGCCTACAGTTTTCCAAAGATGTTTCATTAATAAAGTCTCTATACTAGAGACTCTCATGATGCAGTATGTTTGGAAAAAACTTCTCCCTAGTGTAAACAAACATTTGATTTAATGAAGAAGTACTTTTCTTCTACATTTTTTTCCCTCAAAAAGTGTAAAATTCATTTTTCAAGCTTCAAATGACAATCCAAACACACATACAATAGTTTATTCTACGTAACATTTCCTACTAGTTGTTTCTTTTTTAGAGTTGACATAATTTATAGGAATTTTTATTTTTATGATGCATATAGTTAAATAGTCTTTTCATCAAGCTCCTCCTGTGATCGCCTTTCATTTTGTCGTAAATACTTTGGAGTTGATACTTATGTACGTATATCTAGTTATGTTGTAAATTTCATGATAAATTTTTATATACTTTTAACATGAAATTTAAATTATATAGAATGCATATTATATTTTCATTGTTATTCATGTGTATAATTTAGCTCTTGTCTAATTTTATCTTATAAAATATATAATTTAATTAAACTTGTTTAACAAAAATATTAATTATTAATCGGTGTCACACACAACATATTAGGCTTTTGCATTTCAAGTCTTGACATTATAGCAGGACATCTAATGCTTATTTGTACCCTTGCACCGCATTAACTAACTCTAGTCTCATTTTTTTTTTATATGGCAAGTCTGACCTTCATAAATTAAGAATGATTTTTAATATATAAATGAAAAATACATATAAATTGTTTACAATTAGTTTATTTTTCTTTATCTATTTAAATATTTGGATAAAATTGTTCATCTGTTTTTTCTTTACAAATATAGTTTTAATATCTTGAAAGAATTGAGATTTTAATTTATGGCCACTTGTTTTAAATTTTTTATATTAATCCAATTCAAGTTATACGTATATGAGTATTTTTTTCTTTTAAAATATAATCTAAAAATTATAATTAAGAAAAATTCCAACTAGTATGATTAACAAGAAGCAAATAAGAAGCTAAATGAAACAAGTTGCGCTTAGGTGTGTTCTATTTTTACAAAAGGTATGTTATTCATAAATAATGATTTAAATCTTTTGACGTGTAATTGAAAGCTTTTCACATGCAAGATGATTATAAATAATTAATGTTTCTTATGTTTTAAAATAATTTATATAAGGAATCATCAGTATAAAGTGTTAGATTTAAATTTTGTTTTCACCATAAATTATATTTCTTTACTTTATCAAAAAATAATTTATATAAAATGACCAATACACATGCAGGCAATATTATGATTTTAATTGATGAACACATGTAAACTTTTTAATTTTATTATTAGTCTAACCTAAATATTGCCCAATATAACTATTTTTATTTTAAAATGTAATGTGAAAGTTTTATAATTAAACAAAAATTCAATTCACAAATATAATGAGAAGCAACCTAGAAGTTAATAGAGGAAGTTAGGCTTTTAGTTGTGTTGTTGTGCATATGTAGCGTAATAGCACATGAATCTGTTGTAAAATAGGAAAAAACACAACAGTAGTTTAAAACGAATCATAATCAATTAGTGTATGAATATAATAAACAACAAAAAATGTTACACAACCAATAAATAAAGGGATAACCCACTCATAGTTACAAATGGATATCCTCACCTTCCTTATCTAACAACCTCCTTAAAATCCAAAAATCGTTATAAAATCATGTTAAACGATAAAAGTAACCTCTCATTATAGCATACGTATAAATAATTTCCATTTATAATTTCACAATTACTTATATCATTCAATTCACCCCGCTAGAGATTCATACACTTGAAAAGCTTAAACAAGATGGAAAATAAAACTTCAAGTATTAAGACATTAAGAATGCAAGCTCTATCCATTCTCCCAGTGTCTAATTCATTTCTCAATTTTGATGACTCTACTCTCGTTCCTGCAAGACTTGACCCAAATTTCAGTGTTGAAAATCAAATCCACAATGCCAATGAAGAAGATGTTGAAGAACAAGAAGATTTTAGTTTTCCATGCATTGATCCTCAAGGAACACTTATTTTTGCTGATGAGATCTTTGATAATGGCAAAATCCGACCAATCTTTCCTATTTTCGACCAATCTCTTATTTTTACCACTGCACATGACAATGACACATTACCTCTTCGATTGCCGCTAAAGAAGGTATTCATCAAGCAACTCAACGATTTTCCCTCAAAATCAAAAGGATTACACAACAAGACAGCACAAAAAACAATGGTGGAGGTTATTGCTTCAAATGACAAGAGTAAGAAAAGCAACTCCATGGGTTTCTCAAAAACATGGACATTTCGAGAAGACTTGAAGCTTCGAAGCAATAGTGATGGAGATAATGCTTTTGTTTTATTAAATCCTTCAGGGTCAGTGCCAATAAGGTCCAGCAAAGTAAAGGAAAATGTTGTTTCAAAGAAAGGAAATGATGGAAAATGCAAAATAGCTTTGTCGGCTCATGAGAAGCTTTACGTGATGAATAGAAAGAAGAAGGAAAATAGTAAACAAAAATCATTCTTACCTTATAAGCCAGGATTGATTGGGTTCTTCACCAATATAAATAGATTTAGTAAGAACCTTTGTCCTTTTTGATATCCCAATACCATAGTTTTAAGTTGTTTTATCTACTTGCATAAAACAAAGTTTTCTTAGTTAATGTACAGTATGTACTTGAAATTAACTTATTTAATGGTTGCATCAAAATTATAATTTATAAATTTTTGCTGTTAATAACAAACAAAAGTTTATAATTCCCTAGATGACAATTAAATTATATGATCTTTAGTTATATCTTATTTACTTGCCTAAATATCTAATTATAAAATATGGTTAATGTGTGGGAAAATTTTCTCATTCTTTTTAAACAAGGAAAACTAGCCTATGGAGATATCATTCAGTTTCTGGAATGACATTGTTTCAAGTAATAAAATGACGAATTAGCAATATCTTCAATAAAAATGATTGACATAATGTTGGTGAAAAATGTTTGACATTTCATTTTGAATAACAAGAAAGGTCAATCCTTTATTTTAATTTTTATATAATATATGACACATCAATATACTTTTACATGAAATATGTAGTCTTATTTGATTCAAATATTTATAAATATACGATGTTTAATTTAAAAAAAACAATTTATTGAATAAGTTGATGATGAATTTCAATAATATTCTTTTGACTACTTTAACTTCAAATTAGGCGATCAAACCTCGATCAATGTTGACTTGTAAATATTGCACAAATTTGAATAAAAGAACCCATGTAAATATGACCTTACCTAATATGATAAAAATTGAATAACTCGTAATAGAATTCTGCATAAAGTTCTGTTATGTTAATAAGTGATCAATTTATGATATCCTGATATGTATATAAACTAACTAGTACAAAAATGTTTGTGTAATTTTAAATAAAATTTTATAATACATTAATTGTTGAGTGTAATTTTAAATAAAAATTTATAATATATTAATTGTTGAGTTGTTACAATATAGAGTTTTTGTAAAATAAACTTATTTACATTGACATTGAGAGGGGTCCTGAAGCAAAAATAATTTAAGTGTTCAAGACACAGGATTGGGGCTCACCTACTAGGGGTAATTCGTTTGTTTGCATTTAAAACTGTTCTAGCTATTGTACATTTCAAATTTCAAGTATTTAAAATGTAATATTTTCTTTAATTTGAAGTAGTGATATTTATTTTGGTTTATTATATTTTGTGATGAAAATTAATTATGTAGAGTGAATAATTGAAGTTAGATATTTTTAAAAGTATTTTAAAAAATTAACTTAACTTATTTAATAAATAAGCATGATTTAACTTAAAATTAATATAAGTTGAATCATATTTTGACCTAATTTTTCTCTTAATTTTTTTATTTGTTATCATGGTATAGATGTAAAATATTTATTAATTTTTTTAATGACTAATATCTGTTGGAAGAAAACTTAGTGGAATCACCTCTTTCATTAATATTTTCACAACTTTTATTATTTTTTATTTAAAAAAATGTTTTTTAAATATATATCTATATATATATATATAATAAAAACAAATAAAATAAAATTAATTATATATAATAATATTAAATAAAAGAAAAAATGTGTTTTTAATTCCTATATTTTCAATTAAAAGTAATAAGGTCTTTGTAATTTCATATCAATAAATTTTGTCCTCAAATTTTAAAAAAAAAATATGTGAATTTTTAATTTCTCATTTTTAAGAATTTATTATTAGTTTAAAGAAGAGAAATTAAATCTCCGTGTTCTTGAAAGTTTGAAGAGTAAGTTTATTAATATGAAAATAGATGACCATATTAATCAAAAGTATAGAGAATAATTTTTTTTTCTTTCTAAATACAATATCAAATATTTCTGATGAGAGATTAATTATTCTAAAAGTAACTTAAAAAAATTGTTTTTTACTTTTATCTTTTATTTTTAATATAATAATTATAATAAGTAACTCATTTTTTATTGTTGAATTAAAAAAAATAATAAATAAATATAACTTTTTTAAAATTATTCTTATAGTAATTTAATTTCTTCTCATTATTTACTATTTCAACAATATAAACAAATTATAAATACTAGAATGTGAGTGTTGTAAATATTTTGTTACGTGTTTGATTCTAATAGAAAATATATATATATATAACCATCGTATAATAGGTTAGTGACATGATGTATGCTAATATAATTATACTAAAAAAATTGTGAAATATAATTGTACTTTTATAATCAATTACAACTTTTTAATTTAATATTAAATAAGTTATATAATATTAAAATTAAAAAATTGTTTTAGTGAGTGAAATATAATATTATTATGGTTGTAATAATTTCTTTTAGTGAAATACAAAAAGAAATATAGAAGGTTATATTAATTTTTAAGATATTGTTAAAAAAATTGTTTTTATTTTATTTAAAATATTTAAATATAAAATAAAATTTCAAGATATTATTAAAAAGTTAAATTTTAAAATTTTTAGTCAAATACAAAAGTTATTACATCAATAATAATATCTTATTTCAGTTACTAAAATATAAAAAAATAAATCACATATATAATTTTATAAAAATGTATTTATAGTATGAGTGAATAAGTTATAATGAAGATATATAATATTAAAAGATGGTAAGTTATTGTTTATTTAGTTTTATAATAATATAATATTTATTTTTTAAATATTATATTAAAAAATGTTAAATGAGATATTTTTTAAATATCTCACTTAAAAAATTAGATATTTTAAAAAGTATTTTAAAAAATTAACTTAACTTATTTAATAAATAAGCATGATTTAACTTAAAATTAATATAAGTTCAATCATATTTTGACCTAATTTTTCCCTTAATTTTTTTATTTGTTATCATGTTATAGATGTAAAATATTTATTAATTTTTTTTATGACTAATATTTGTTGGAAGAAAACTTAATTGTCTATTTTTAGTGGAATCACCTCTTTCATTAATATTTTCACAACTTTTATTATTTTTTATTTAAATAAATGTTTTTTAAATATATATATATATAATAAAAACAAATAAAATAAAAATAATTATATATAATAATATTAAATAAAAGAAAAATGGTGTTTTTAATTCCTATATTTTCAATTAAAAGTAATAAGGTCTTTGTAATTTCATATCAATAAATTTTGTCCTCAAATTTTAAAAAAAAAATATGTGAATTTTCAATTTCTCATTTTTAAGAATTTATTATTAGTTTAAAAAAGAGAAATTAAATCTCTGTGTTCTTGAAAGTTTGAAGAGTAAGTTTATTAATATGAAAATAGATGACCTTACCATATTTACCATATTAATCAAAAGTATAGAGAATAATTTTTTTTCTTTCTAAATACAATATCAAATATTTATGATGAGAGATTAATTATTCTAAAAGTAACTTAAAAAAATTGTTTTGTACTTTTATCTTTTATTTTTAATATAATAATTATAATAAGTAACTCATTTTTTATTGTTGAATTAAAAAAAATAATAGATAAATATAACTTTTTTAAAATTATTCTTATAGTAATTTAATTTTTTCTCATTATTTACTATTTCAACAATATAAACAAATTATAAATACTAGAATGTGAGTGTTGTAAATATTTGGTTACGTGTTTGATTCTAATAGAAAAAAAAATATATAACCATCGTATAATATGTTAGTGACATGATGTATGCTAATATAATTATACTAAAAAAAATTGTGAAATATAATTGTTCTTTTATAATCAATTATAACTTTTTAATTTAATAATAAATAAGTTATATAATATTAAAATTAAAAAATTGTTTTAGTGAGTGAAATATAATATTATTATGGTTGTAATAATTTCTTTTAGTGAAATACAAAAAGAAATATAGAAGGTTATATTAATTTTTAAGATATTGTTAAAAAAATTATTTTATTTTATTTAAAATATTTAAATATAAAATAAAATTTCAAGATATTATTAAAAAATTAAATTTTAAAATTTTTAGTTAAATACAAAAATTATTACATCAATAATAATATCTTATTTCAGTTACTAAAATATAAAAAAATAAACCACATATATAATTTTATAAAAATGTATTTATAGTATGAGTGAATAAGTTATAATGAAGATATATAATATTAAAAGATGGTAAGTTATTGTTTATTTAGTTTTATAATAATATAATATTTATTTTTTAATAATAAATATATGTGTATTTTTTTTATTTCCATACGTTTAAAAAATATATGATATTATCTCTATATATATAATATTAAATGTTCTAGCTAGTTCATACGTTGGAGGTTAAATTAAGTGTTATATGAGAATTGAAATTATTCATTTTAAAAATTACAGGGACAAAATATATAATTAATAATATTAGTAATTTTAGTAAATTTCATCTAATATTATAATCACTCTTTGTACGGCTTAATTGTTGAAAAAATCCCTACTTATTATGTTTATTTAATGTATTAGCTATTAATCTTTTGACCATGTAAAAATAGTTTTTTTATTATGCAAGACATATAAAATTCTAATATATAGGAGTCATAATTATATATTAATAATTTTTTAAACTCTAAAAATGTTCAAATTTTAATCTTGTTGTCATTATTTTATTTATTTCAACAACAAAAAACTATACTATAAATACAAATAATAAATGAGAAATAATTATTGATTAATACTTTGGTTCTTTTTATTTATTTTTAAATATGATATTGTTATTTATAAAATTAAAGCTCATAAATATAATAAATGAATGCATAATAATTAACGAATTAACGTACATATTCAGATACTCACAACAACACTATTAAAAGCCATTATCCTTTTTCCTATTCCTAGTATCCTAGTCATAAATGCGTATTTAAAATCCACTATTTATATAAAAAAATTCCACTAAATAGCACTCCATTCGATTTTAAATATAAACAAAAATAAAAAATAACTAATTATCCTAATTAAGAAAGTTAATTACCATTATTTTATTTTATTATTCTTATTTAAAAATAACATTTTTTTATACCATTCTTCATTAGAACTTGATATAAACAAAATATCAAAAGTTAAATATAGTAAACTTAATTGATATTTACTTCTATTTAATATAAACATTTATATATATTTTTTAGTTTATATCCATATAGGTATGATTTATTAAATAAATAATAAATAAAATAAATAAATAATTGATTAAAAGTACTATTATTTTAGAAGAGAAAAAATTCACCAAAACTTCTTTATTTTATATTATACTATCTTTAATATTTTTATAAAATTCAAATTTCAACATTGTCATGTTTTTTTTATATATAAAAATCAATATATGATGTCTCATTATTGATTATTTTTCACAAGAATATCTTTAATTATATATTTTTTAATATCAATGAATTGTAAATGAAATATATTAATATTTTAGACTCTAAAAGTCTAATTTTATTTTTTATAAACAACCTTTCAAAGATCTTACTTTGACTTTTCACATACATAATCAATAAAAATTAAATATTAAATATGTTAATAATAAAAGAGACTAAAAAATTAAAATAAAAATATTTATAAATAAAATAAGAGAATGTCTCGTTAATATTGAAAATAATTTTAAAAAGTATATAAATTTAAAATACTACTTAAATAAACTAATTTTCTTAATTTTAATGAATTAGTTAATTAGATTTTATAAAAAAATAAAAAAAATAAAAATTATTAAATACGATATTATTATTTTTAAAAATTAAAATTCATAAATATAATAAATGAATACATAATAACCAATGAATTATTATCCATATTACTTATTAATGCATTAAAACTCATCATCCTTTCTCTAAATAGTAAATGTGCATTTAAAATTCACATTTTATTAAATATCCCACACATTAATACGATTTTTGAACTAATACAATTTAAAATAGCTAAAATGTATAATGGTCTAAAATGCTCTTATTTTGAGTAGGAAAAACATAAAAAGTTGGTTACTAAGGTCATGTTTAGATGATTTTTTCTCAAAATACTTATAAGATAAAAAATAAAAAATATATTTTTTTTATCAATTTAAATCAATTTGTGCATCTTAATTTTTTGAGAAAAAATTTAAAGAGGAAAATTTATATAAAAAGAGTGCTGGTAACATTTTTTTAAAACTCTCCTACTATTGACGAAAATTTATAAAAAAAATTAGTTAATCTCACTTAAAAAATAAAAGTGAAATAAACAAAATGAACCATTTTTAATAAATAATAATTTTTTAAAATATTCCTTTTTATATAAAAATCATATTAAATATATAAAATAATTTTAACTTGTAATTTTTTAATTTATTTGATTTTCTTAATTATTTTTCATAAGAAAAGTGTATTCAAAGTTAAGGAGACCTCACGGAGTGTGACAAGTAGCAGAGTACCACATATGACTCAGTAGTCAACACTTAAAAGAAAGCCAACACAACGCCAACCTAGGCAATCCTCGTGAACATACTAACAACAACTCTATCAAAAGACACAAATACCCCCGCCTCCTCCGTTATTTTGTCTATAATGCCCCTTCATTTCACCTTCTTTTTCTCTGTGCTGTGTGGCTTTGGTTTCTCTTCCTAAGGAACAACCAGCAACCACTCTCTCTCTCCTTTGATGCTGCGCTAGATTCCTAACTACTCTGATTTGCTTCTAGAACCTTCCAAACATGGAACGCACCCTTGGTGGCAAGTACAAGCTCGGCCGCAAGATCGGAAGTGGATCCTTCGGCGAAATCTACCTCGGTGACTCTCTCTCTCTCTCTCTCTATATCTTCTGCTATTGATTTCACAGTAACGGCTAATTATAAGTTTCTCTGTTCTGATCGCTCTTTTCGATTTCTCTTTTTGCTGCAGCGACGCATATTGACACCTTCGAGATCGTCGCCGTCAAGATCGTAAGGCTCTGCGTATTGCTATTGCTAGGGGTTTTCTTATTTCTCTCTGCTTCTGTGCTATTTTGCGAATTTACGTATCTGATTACCGTGCATGAATTGTTTTGATTGACGCCAGTCACCAATTAGGTTTTTAAACCACTCAAATTGAACATTACCGTTTTACGATACTTACTCTCTCTCGTGTTGCAGGAGAATAGTAAAACAAAGCATCCACAACTGCTTTACGAGGCAAAGCTCTACAACATTCTTCAAGGAGGAAGTATGCATTTTGCAATTTTGAACTTTTTTTTATTTGTTATAGGGAGGTGGAGTGCATTAAATAAAAGGTTGGTGAATTTTAATCAAGATTTTGGATATTGTCATATTTTTGCATGCAGGTGGCATTCCGAACATAAAATGGTCTGGCATAGATGGGGAGGATAATGTGCTTGTTCTTGACTTGCTTGGGCCGAGTCTTGAGGATCTTTTTGTGTATTGTGGAAGGAAGTTTTCATTGAAGACAGTATTATTGTTGGCTGATCAGATGGTAAGCCAGTGTGATTCCTCCTAATTTTTTGACGGTAAATTAGTGCTTACACATGTCCACCAAAGTGGATATTTATATCATAAGTATCTAAATATGTTGCCTGCAAATTGACTTACTTGATGGATTTTCTGTCTGTTGAGCTGAACTGAACTCCCTCTCTCCCTCCCTGACCCTTCCTGTCAAACTTTCTTCATTTTTCTGGTAGTCTTGCCTTTTGTTAATAGAAAATGTCATGAAGGTTATTTCTTAAATCTTCTTATATGTTTGACTCTATATTTGATGGGAAGTATTATCTTCTTTTTTTCTTCTTTTGGACAGATAACTAGAATAGAATATGTGCACTCTAAAGGATTTTTACATAGGGATATTAAACCTGATAACTTTCTCATGGGACTTGGTCGGAAGGCCAACCAGGTAACTATCTTGTTATTGCCCTTTCCCTTTATAGTACACTGAACTTGCCCTTAAACTATTTGTTGGTATTTATTTAGGTTCCATATATGTGTAATTGTGGTATTCTTGTCAGGTTTACATAATTGATTTTGGACTTGCAAAACGATACCGGGATTCCACTACCAATCGCCACATCCCTTACAGGTACTTCTATAGGATTCTCCACTAGTTCATTCGTTTATTTTTATTTTGATTTCAACATTTAGAACTTGTAACTTTCTTTCATCTTATTTTGAATTATTTTCATATTCCAACCAACCTCTTAGTCAGTTTTCACGAATATATTCTTATATTTTTGTTTGGAAGATTCCTTTATTTTCCCTGTATCTTCTTTTTTCTGAATTCTGATCAATGGGAAATACCCTTGCATAATACTAACAATAGAAACACAGGGAGAACAAAAACTTAACGGGTACTGCCCGATATGCAAGTTGCAATACTCATCTTGGGATTGGTAAGTTAGAAGTTAGAAAAACTTATTAACCATTCAGCCTAAATACATTTCAATTACTTTTCATTTGCTATATATTGTATTTTGCAGAGCAAAGTCGACGGGATGATTTAGAATCCCTAGGATATGTACTTCTGTACTTCCTCAGAGGAAGGTACAGTATTCTGCTCTTCTACAAGTATTTTTTCTATCATCTTTAATAATTGAGATGATATAATGAAACATTCTCACCTTTAAATGACTATATGTGTGTCTAGCCTCCCTTGGCAAGGTCTAAAGGCTGCTACAAAGAAACAAAAATATGATAAAATATGTCAGAAGAAGTTATCAACTCCTATTGAGGTAAGTGTTTGGGCATATATCTGTCTATTGAAGATTTCCCCCAAAAGTAATGATATACTTGTTTGTTATTTTCCAAAGGTACTATGCAAATCTCATCCTGTAGAGTTTGCTTCATACTTCCATTACTGCCACTCTTTGACATTTGATCAGCGACCTGATTATGGATTCTTGAAGCGCCTATTTCGGGACCTATTTGCTCGAGAAGGTGATTATTCTATTAATATTTTGAATAATATAAAATCAAACAAATTGTTCAATTGTGTTAATATGCTTTTGAAAAATTATGGTTGGTCTTGGACGTATTGTTACAATCCTAAGTTAGGACTTAGGATTCAACAAGATATCTTATTAGGAGACTAAGGGAAAGGGAATATTTTTCTTTAAATAAAAATACAATGAATTTGCTGAAATTATAGGGTTTAGGTATAGAGGGAGGAAAAGGAGATGATAAAGACTAAATGCACTGGGATTGATATTGATTTGATATGATGTGTTACTTTATGATACAAAACGTAAAGCCTAACCCTTGTTTATAATAATACTAGGTCATAATCCTAACTAAATAAGGTTACTTTATGATATTAACTTTCTTGATGTTGTCAGGTTATGAATTTGATTATGTTTTTGATTGGACCATTTTAAAGTATCAGCAATCTCAAAAGAATGTAGTGCTCCCTCCATTATCTGTAAGTATATTTGATTTTTGGGGCTTGTTCTTCATATATATTTTGAGGCAGAGGAAGAGGGTTACTGATTGTTTTGCAACTTGAATCTTCCTGTGCTCCTGACAATATTAAATTATGTCATATCACAGCCAGTTCCAGGTGCAAGTAACAGTCGTGTAATTCCAATAGATACTGACAACCATCAAGGTTGGTTGAACCCTTTTTTGTGTCATTGTTAACTTTAATTTTGTAAGTCTAGGATTATGGATAACTTAGCATTTAGTTTTCAACTTTAATAAATGTTTTATTATTATTATTACCTGATTGGCAGGTCTTAATGCATTTTCAGGGCATGTTAAAGAGCGTATTAGAGCAGGCGATGTTACTGGTTCTGGTGTTAAAATTCAGTTTAAATCACCAGTGGGTAAAAATTTGGGTTATGAGAATCCACTTGACAAAAATGTAAGTCATCTTAAAAATTTTCACTTTTCTTGCTGTGGCTGTGATGTAACACTGAAGTCACAATTATGTGATTGCACACTTACATCTAAAATTGAACAGATCAGTGTTTAGCAAGCATTATTCAATTGCTTTTTGTAGATTTTTGGAGAAGCAAATATACCCTCTACTTCATATTCTCCTCCTAGTACTTCAAAAAGGAACTCGGTGAAGCCATCCTTGTCTGCTGAAGCTTCCAACCCTGGACATGGGCAAGGCAGTAAAATTGGTCCTTCAAGTAGCTGGATGTCATCTCTGCAGCGCATTTCTTCTGCTAAATGAATGTCAAATATGGTAATTTGGTATCTTGTTTCTTGTGATGCTGTGAGTTTTATTATGTAATACTTATATCGTTGACCATTTGTATTTTGTTGTTTTTCCAGCTATGAAGAAGATTCCATGCATCTTTTCCCAAGTGTTTGGTCAAGAATATTCAAGTGATCTATTCATGGAGACTGCAAATGGGCTAGAAAGTTGACCGATTGAATAGCTCCTATTTTGAGGCCATTTAGTGTTGCTTCTTTCCTGAGGTGACTACAAATGACTGTGCGGTATAAAACAGACTTTCCCGGCTTGGCTCCTGTGCTGTACATAGATGTCAAATTTGGCACACAGCAATATTGTGTATTCATGTAACATTAATGTGTGAAGTAGCCCTGTTACTCCAATATGTTACTTGATGATAATTATCCTTGTGCCATACAATAAATGGCAACAGAAGTTTGTTTTAAAACTTTTAAATTGTTTGTCAATATTATAAACTGCAAATGTATTATTTTATTTAGATATCTTTGATCACAGTATTTTTAGTCTTTGTTTCTCATTTGCTTTACCTGGTTATGTTTCTTGTCTATAAAAGAAATGATGCATTTACACTTTTAATGCCCAGATCATGTTAGGAAGCATCCATAGATGAAATTTCTTAGAATATGAGATATATAATCTGAAAGAGTTTCATATTTATCAATTATTTTCATGTCAAGTATTTCAACTTCCTTCCTCGTAATCACATGATTTGCCTTTCATGATGGTTAGTTGCACCTTCTTGTTATTCACCAGGTTATCGAAAGTAAAAGTTACACTGATATGGAAGCAAAATTTATGGCTGAAAGATCACTGAAATAATGGTCTCGTATGAGTTGTCCAAGGTAGTTCTTGGTGCCATGGCATCTATTAAACTTAGATGATTAGGAGGATGTTGTCACCTAATTATCAAGATTTGTGCCTCATCATTCGGAACTTCTCATTTTCTTTTAACTCTTGAAGCTGTTATTGAAAGAAGGGAGAAAATTAGAAAAACTACACTATCCTGCCACTGTAAAAAAATTTAATTTAATATAATTAACAGTAGTTAAAAGATTGGTGTGGCATAGTTGGAATAATCAGATATTTCCTGCTTCAGATTGTCTTTGATTTTTGTCAACATTTTTCATTTTTGTGTTTTTTTAATACAACTATGATGCTCGAGAAGCTCTACTATACTTGTAGGTAGCACAAATTTGGCACTTTCCCATTTGTACTGTGATTCTTGGGATGAAGTGGACAATCTAGTTTTGTTTCAGTGTAGTTCAAGGTTGAGATAAGCTGATGTATATTTCATGTTCTTGTGGTAACTGGTAAATCTAAACTCTGCAAGTGGCTGCTCTATTATAAGTTCATACTTTTTACTTTTGCAGGACTTCTTTTTCCAATCAATATTGTCTGAAGGACGAAATGTGACACACTCCATGATGCTGCAACTTCTGATAAATAATTCAGCATAACCACACACAGGGTCTGGGTGAGAATGCATGATGGGTTTGTGAAAATAAACTTCTTCATAAATACTTATAGAAAAAGAAAATAAAAATAAAAAATGAATAAGTTTTTTCATAAGTTAAAATTAGTTTATGCATAAATTAAATTTAGCTTTCTCATATCAAAAGTTGATTTTTAACTTATGCTTAAGTTAAATTTAACTTATTGAAAAGCGGTTTTTTCTTGTATAAATACTTCTAGAAAAGTTGATTGAAACAAGCCGCAAGTAAATATTGATATTGCCCTACCAGTATCACTGAGCTGATGAGCCAATGTGAATTCACTAGTTATTGTAAGTAGTCATTGACTTCACAACAGGAGACAAGGGGACTAACTAGTAATGGTGCTTCAATTTAAGAATCTTGAATCCTCTTGCTTGCCCAAATATGTAATAATTAGATTTGAATTACTGATACAGCTAACAAGATGAGAGATGAATTGATTTGTTCTACTTAGTGTTTAGCCCATGCAAAATGTCACCTACCAGTAAAGTTTGCATAGCTTTCAGTGCTGCACCTTCAATTGTCGGGCCAAAACTATAAATTGTCTGTTTGTCAACTTCAATTTGAAGGTCCCAAGATACCATATTTTTTCTTGTATACGGGACACAGGTTATTTTGTGATCCTCTAGTGTTCTGAAACTTCTAAAAATGTTTAATTTGATGACCTTAGATTTTGTGGGGAAGAGGAAAAGATTTACACATCGAATTTCCATTGCTTTAGGACTAGTAGGGCTTGGTAACTTGCTTGAAACAAGAGTTGCTTTTAATATGAATGTTGGTTGGTAAAGGTCTATTGAGGAACATATATCTTTGATTTCTTTGATTCTGTTCATCATTTATTGTTCCAAATTATTTTTTTAATCAATGGACATGACCCATTATCATTATGTTTGATACTGGTCTGGATGAGTCTCCAACAAAATAAACCTCTACAAAGAGTATCTGAAGGCAGCTAATTTTCATAACCCGAACAAGATTTGGTTTTAATGGAACTAATTGAGTCCCATTCTTAAGTAGATGATATTTGGGGTTCCTTTGATAAGCAAGATTACTTGTAAATTTTATGATCCCTCTATCCTCCCCTCATTTGTTCTAGTCTAATTGCTTATCTTGTTCCTGACTAATTTGTATTTTAGGTTTTTCACTATTCTCTTGCCACAGACCAATCATGTCAAATAGAGTGCATTAATTTGGTGAATGAAAACTCCGAACTTGCAGACTCTCTGGGGAGGTATTTCATATGCTAGCTTTTTCTCTCTACTTGATTAGATATCCCAGCATTAAATCTTCCTAATTCAAGATCTCCATGTTTTGGTACAAACAACAAACAAAAATTATGTTGAACTATAAAAAAGATTACAGGGATTGTTAAGGTTTTTCCAAGGCATTCTGCATTTCCACGATGTTGGTGTTTCAAACATATATAGCCAAAATAATACTGTTTTATATATTCATGTAAAAATGCTGATGTATCAAATGCTTCCCAGGTGAGTAAATGGAAATTGTGCTTGAAACACAGGAAAGCAGCATCCGTGAGGTGCACTTTCAGAATTTGATTAATGGAGTGCATTGCTCGAATGCTATCAGCATATACCAGTAGCATTATGTTGAATAAGGTTGCCAATGTATTCGACCGGAGCTAAATGTTATTCAAATGATTCCACAATGTAATTTATAATCTGAAATGCATGTTAAAATGTATGGTTAAAGTTCTTTGCTGTGTATGCTAAAGCGTCACTCGACACCTTTTAAGATTTCGTTTGTTCCAATGAATGGTCTTAAAGAATGATATTACGGAGTTGAGATGTGTCACAATTATAGGGGTTTTGGGAATCAATTGACGGCAACAGAATATCCATTAGGCACTGTCATTGACGTGGAAAGGATGAGTTAGGAGAAATCATCATAATTTCTTTATGCATATTAGTTTTGTTAGACGTTTTGGGCCGATTTCTATGGTAACTTGCTTTTCTAGCAACCCTCATTATTTAAAATAGCATAAACACAGGCATTGTTGTCCTGTGTGTCTGCATTTATAGTGTTAATGTATTTTTATTGTCTGAAAGTATTATGAAATGGAGAGAAAAAAAAAAGATAATTAAAGTAGCAAAGAGACAATTGAAGAAGTGGGAAAAAGGCCATGGGAAGGTAACTTATGCAAGTTAGAAATTAAGTTACATGGACAAAGGGATGTCAATTTTTTTTAAATTATATTATATTTGTAGTATAATTAAGGATATAATGGTATTAAAAAAGTAGGGACAAAATAAAGTGACAAAAATAGTGGAATATTTCATATATATTGTTATAAAAAATAATTATTATATTTAAGTAGTATTGAAGGTACAATAATATTTAAAAAGTGTTGAAAATTAGTTACAAGAGAATTTCTTTAATATGGATAATGCCTCGATATTTGTTTTAGTAGGATAGCCTCGACAAAGTGACAAAACACCGCATGATTTCGACATGTGTCAAGTGATTTAAATTTATTTGTGAAAAAACTGTTTGGATCATAAAATAGGAAAGGTGATTGATTTTTGAATATTGGAATTCCAGACTCCATTCCCCAACGCTGTAAAATGTTCATTACAGACACGAGGATTATCTGGAGTAACAAAAATAACTGCATGAAATCCTAATTAAACTCATTGTAAACGACGAGAAGTTCAGGTAGTTTGAATGAAATTTAAAATTTAAAATTTATTGTCTGTTTATTGTAAAAAAAAAATCCTAATCATAAATAAATTATATACATTAAATAATAAAAATGAAATATCACTTAAAAATATATAAATAATTATACAGTACATATTATATACATTCAATTGATATTTTATTTATTTATATTATATCACCTATTATATTTATACTTTTTTACTATCTTTCTAGAGGTAAATTAGATAAATGTTTTTTCCTTCAAAATGTAAAGGTTAAATTATTTTTCGATCTACTTAGTAATTGATTCATGTGCATACATCAAGAGAATATTGAGAGAATCGTGGACAATAAATAAACTGCATCCTGTGCATTTAAATTCAACTACTCTCACTAACATGTTTATTTATAAAATAAATACTTGTTTGTTGTTAGAAGAAATCATTAAATCAAAACAGTATCCAATTTTAAATGATAAAGAATCTTAAATGAGATATCATTTTTCACTAGGCTAGACAATTATTCAACAATTTAGTTTGAATGATATAATAGGGATCTGTAAACGAGACATCCATTTTTTAGTGGGTTGGATAATTATTGTACGTTTTAGTTCCCAATGTATAATATGAGTGGATAGATTAATACAAGTTGTCCGTGAAAGAATGAATAATATTTCCAAAGCTTTAGACACTTTGATGGAAGCAGCCTGTAAGAATCTGCTAAATTCTCCAGACACCGGGATCGGTATATCTACTTTTAAGAAATATAATTAATATTTTTATTTTATTAAAATTATTATCTAATTTTTCATAATACCATTTAGTTTTGTATAATTTCTCTATTATTTATTATTCTTTATTTTTATCTTTTTTAATTTTATGATAAATGTATAAAATTATTATAAATTCGGTAAAGGTAAAGATGTGATTGATAATAATAATTAACATTCTCTTCAATTTTTTTGGATGAATAAAAAAAATTAAAAGCAACTTTCCATTGCTAATTTTTGCATTAATTTTGTATTAGTTTAACTATTCTTGAAAAGTTGAAATTAATCAGTTTTTTAGATTTAATGATTTGGTTTGAAAAATATTATCTACTTTTATTTATTAAAAATAGTTTTTATTTTCAAAATTTTAAAATATGTTTGTTGTGAAACACGGAATACAAATTCCAAGTTCCTAATACTCAGAAATTCCGTCTTGTTTTAGATAAGCTCTTTTGTCGTTCCTCACTCTCTTTCCATCAAAACAACAGAGTTGCCTAAATAAGAAGCATCATTGCATAGATGTGTAAAAGTTGAATTAATCTTAACCTAACTCAACGTACTCATTAAACAGGTTAGAAAAATATCAATTCCCGGTTTTTTTGGTTGAGATGAGTTGACTTAGGTGAGTTGGGCCAATCTATTTTTTATTTTATTTTTTTAAAATTGTTATTTTTCTTTTTCTTTTTTAGTTTTAAATTTATTTTTATTTTTTTATTTTCAATTCATTACACTTTTAATTTCTGAAATATTACAATGGTTAGTCTCACGTGTTCTAACTGTGCTAATTATATCCCAAGTATCCTCTCATTTTCATTCAAATTCTTTTGTCAAACCTCTATCAAAATATATAAATTAAAAATTAGACCAAATACTATTATACATGTGATATTACTATTAGACCAAATTTTTGTCTTATTAATAAATTTAAAACATATCAACATATCAAATATAAGTATATTTATTATTAAATGTAATATTATTATTTTATTATTATATAATGGTACAGTTATTATACATGCATTTAATAATATATATAATTTGTACTTGCGATATAAATTAAAAATATTTTAATTTATACTATGATATAAATTATTAAATATAAATAGTATATGAATATACTTCTAAAGAAATATAAAGTATTATTATATTTATAATTATTATTTATATTAATATACTAATTTATAATATAAAACTATTTTAATTTATACTATTATATAGATTATTAAATATAAGTAGTATATTAATATAATCTTACAGAAATATAAATTATTACTATTATATTTATAATTACTAATATTTATACTATGATACAAATTAATAAATATAAAATTATTATTATATTAATATACTTTTATACTTATTAATTTATGTTTCTGCAGTGCAGATGTATATTAATACACTATTGTCTATTTATTAATTTAGTACTATTAAATGAATGTAGTAAGTATAGTAATATAAAGTATATAATAATAATAATAATAATTTACTAAATACAATGATAATACATTTACTAATAAATATATTTATATTTTATATATTTTTATTGTTTTAATTTATTAATAAATATAGATTAACATAATGTATAATCCAAGAATTTGGTCTAATGATTCATATGTATAAAATAATTTGATCCACCTTTTATTAATTCATTTTATGATATTATTAATTAAAATTAAATAATTCAATTATATTTTTAGTGATGTTGATGAATTATGTATTTATTTTTTTATATAAAATCAGAGGTAGTATATGATATAACTTTCACATATATAGTGAGTTTAGTGATTTAACGAGTGGAGTGATGGAGTGGGGAGTCTGAATTCCAACTCTCCCACTTTATAAATTTGTTTTTTATTTTGCCCAGATTAAAATAATTATAAAATTTGAAGAACTAAAAGTATAATCTAGAGCATATCAAATTACACATCATGTTGGCATCATAACATACTAAAATCATGTGAGCATGTTAAATCAATCACCATACTAACATGATATCATGCTGCGATCATCATATCTGTGTTACAAGTTAATTAACTAAAATAAAATTAAGCCTTTTATTTAATTTTTAAATATTTTTGTTATGAATGTTGCTGAGTTTATTGTACTTTTTATATTTAAAATTGAATGAGTGTGCTTGTAAACCAATATACTTGACCACCGATTCGGGAAGGGTTAAACGAATTATGTTGATTCACGTTTTGAATAGGGTGCTGTGTGACGTGACGATGTGATTTCCAGGCTTTGTCATCAAAATCACCAATATCATAACAACCTTCCATCCACAACAATACCCAATTACCAGACTATCGCATTTCTTCTCTCCCTCACCTTAAAAACCAAAAAGAGATAGGAAAAGTAGAAAAGAAAATACTGAAAATCACTTCTTTTTTTTTTCAATTTTGAAATGTTATTAAACAAGCAAACTTATGTGTAGCCCAGTAGCATCATTTTCAGTAGTCAGTGAAAAAGAAAATAGGCAAATCAACCATCCTTTTATTTCTCCATGTCCATGTCCATGCCGTCGGATCAGTCTAATTTTTAAACAATGATACATTATTATCGTACTATTTTTTCATTTTTTTTGTTAAAAAATATTACATTTTCGTCCCCGATAAGAAATATTCTCATTTTCATTTTCCTATCTTCTGAACTCCCTCGATCATATCCTAGCTTCTTGACATAATCAAATCAGATTTTCCATAAAAAAAAAGATGCATGGGAAGTTGCATATGAATGATGTGGGATTTTATGTTAGCTAATTGGGAAGAAACGAATTAAAGAAATAAGAAAACAATCCGAAGAGAAATTCTTAAACCAATATTTCGTAGAAGGTACATAGAAAATACACAAGTGACATAGCATATGAAGAAGAAGAAAAAAAACATTAAGGACATGGTGGGAGAAGAAGTAAAATAATTCTTTGGGTGGTTTAAGTAGTAGTATAGTAGTGGTTGAAGTGCTTGAGAAGTGTCACGACTTGAGTGAGCACGATCGCTGGCTCCGTAGTGTCAACTCCAACCATTGCAGCCAGCTGCTCAATTTTCTTCTTTGTTTTTCCATCATTGAGCAACTCCTCCAAACTTACTTCTTCTTCATCAGTTGCATCACTGCAAGAGTCTGAATCTGACATCTCAAAACAATGTTGTTCCTTAGGAGCAGGTACAAAGAAATTAGTATTAGAATTGATCCTTTCCTTCTTTATCACATTGCACTCCAAGTTGTTGGAATAATGGATGTGGGAGTTTGTGGTGGAGGAAGTGTATTGCCCTTGTTCATAAGAAAAGCCGTGCAGTGCCTTTGAGTTTTCTCTGCCTTCCATTGGTGATGTGAAGAGGAACAACAGATAGGTGTTGATATATGAGGAATTAGTGCACTCGTCTTGAAGTGCCATAATGACCAGCGTTATCAATTCAGGTCAAATGAAGAAAACGTAGAAAGTAAAAGTAATAAGGCAATTATGACCATAATTTCACTTGGACCCTGCTTATAGAAATTTGAGTAAAGCCTCATCCTTTCTTTTCTTTTCTTTTACCCCCCTTTTTGACACTGCTGTTCTCCCATATTTGACTTTTGTGGTTCTGCAAACTATACTCTTCTCTTGTTATTAGAGACTTAATTACCTATTTTCTCTACTTTTTATTTTAATTTCATGCTATTATAATATGTAATTTTATTCTTTACATAGATTTAACATCTATCAACGAAAATATTGATATAAAAATATAAGCCAACACTTTTATTACATATTAAAAATTAAATTAATAGATAAATTAAAATTACATAATTAAAATAATAAATAATCAAATTAAAAAATGATCGATTAAATTTGCAAAAAGTAAAAGCACTGTAAATGTAATTGAGTCTTATTATTATTTAAAGGGTCCAATTGAAAATCCATAGGCACCATGAGCCATTCCCTTCTCTGAGACGCACGTGCACATTCAGGTGAGGTCGTCCAAGCATGCAAATGCGCGCGCAGAGAGACACAATGAGTGCATGTAACGATTCAGTGACCCGTGGTATATACCAAAATAGCATTATTCATTTTGAGTAAAATACTTAAATAGGTCATTGAAAACTAAAAATAGAAACATTACGATCTCTAAAAAAATTAACCCATTAAATTCTCAAATTTATAAACATAAAATATTTTAGCGATTCTATATACTAAATAAAAGAATTAAATTATCTCACATTTATAATCTAAAAAATCAAATTAGGTCAAGTGAGTTTTTTAAAAACTGAAGTGAGTGTTTACTATGACTTTTAAAAGCTCAAAAAAGGCATCGACATTTTTGAAAAGGCAGAAATAAAACCGCAGGGGTCCTCTAGGCAAGAGAATTTTCATTTAATTATTATTAGTACTCAGGATGAGGAACCAAACGGAAAAACATTTGCCTGAAGCAGGGTCACGACTATAAATTACATTTTTCTTGGTAAATAAAATTCAGTCAAGAATTTCAAGTTGTAAACACGAGCAAAACAGGTTCGTTACTATATGTACCTCCCCACTTACGTGCGAATCTAATTGAGATACTACTTACTAGCAAAAAACACACAAGACATAATATGTATTTACATTCAAAATTTGCTCTACCGCTGCTATTCACCAAGGATGCCTCATGCATGCATATTAAGTCCTCATAATGAACAGTAGCTGCATTGTATGCAAGATTGCTGTCTATAAGAACCAACATTGATCTCAAAATTATATATAACAGCCGCTTCTCTATGGGGGTAAAATAACTCCATATTAAATGACATTGACTCTGCATGGATCATTTGCGAAAAACCAAAATGGGTCTATTGAAACCAGTCTTGCTACCTGTCAAACCTGAAGTGATATCTTCTACTGTTCGAAATCCAATCTGCGATAATTTAAATATCAGCCATTGGAATCTGAATTCAATCTGCCAATTGAACAAACTTTAAAAAAGGGAGTATTCTAAAAGAAATATTCAACACAAACCTTATCTAGTAATATTTCCTGAAACTGTTCTGGACGAATCGTAATATTACGGTAGTTGGCAGCAGTTGTCTGTAAATGGGAAAAAATAAAATTTTCAAGAGCCCCTTTCTTATTTTTAGCAATATCTAGCTAGGAATAATGAAATTGAAAGCATAATTAAAATATCGCCATGAATGATAATGCATTAGTTTAGTAGTTCCATTAACATAAAAATAGAATTACAGGAGAAAAAACAATTGATATCCACCGTTATTGCTCATTTTCAGAAATATTTTTTATTTGTATTTCTTGTTTTTCTTTATTTACAAAAAATGTCAGTTTGTTTTCAGTTTGTTTTTTTATTTTCAAAGGTTTATATAGGAAACAATAAGAATAATAGGAGAAAAAAGTAAAAACAAGGTGGTATTTTTGTAATTAAAAGTGAAAACAAATTTTTTTCTCAAACCAATCAAACCCAAGATTTGCAGTTTTTTCATAAGCAAACCCCTAAACAATATTGATCAAGATTTCAGAAAACAATTCCAGACCATGTAGAAATTTTACAAGAATAGGTCCAAGATAACTCTAACTGTAGAGGAAACTTAGTAAACTTGCCATAGTACGTATGTAAAGGTGGTTTATATTTCTCAGTACCCCTTGAAAGATAAAACTGATAATCACAGAAATGAAGCCAAGCTAATTATCACCTCCGAGACATGACGATTGCTTTCATATGACTTCCATGGCTGAGGTTCCAGCACAAGAATGCCACCCTGCTTAGAAGAAAGAATATTTTTACATATACAACAGAATATATTTACAGAAAGGTAGGGATGTGTGTGGGTACTGGGTGGCTTACCAGAGGTCATGCATTACTAAATCAGTCAATTCAAAGATGAATCCAAGCTGGGACAGAAAGAAAAGAAAAGAAATCTTTGGGAGGGGGTGAAGAGGTGGAATCTTGTGAAAGAGTGAAGAAGAAAACATCCATGACTACCAAGATAAAGAAAAAGGAAGGGGATGGGTGCAGATTTTCAGAAGAGATCATGTGCAGCAATATATTGGAATCTGATGTTTTCCTCACCATAAACAACTTCTCACTAGATAGGTCCCAATATATCATGTCTTTTTCCTTTTCTTTTGGTACACTTCTATATTCAGTGGTCAAGACTTTATGTAGAAAGAAAAACAATAGGATGATGAAACGAGACAATACTTACTGGTCGGAGCAGTTTCCAAGTCTCCGCAAATAAAGTAACTATGCCATCATCCCCCCAATTTAGATGTATCCACTTTGTTACACTCAAACTGCAAGGCAGAAGATAACTTTCATTTTAACATAAGCAGCACATTAAAGACCATTTCACATAAACATATTCAAATAATATTGTTATAGCAGAAGAAATAAACCAAATCAAACCAAACTTGAGAATTTCTTTCTTCCTGCAGCTTAACATTTGAAAATGCAAATGCTTGGTTAATATAAAGTCAAGTGTAATCATGCTTAAAAATACAATTTCAAAAAATCTGGTCATTAAAAAAATGTACAATACGGAGATAATCCATTAAGAGTGTTAAGATGTCCCACATAGATTAGGAATATGTCACACATAGACTTGGGCAACCTTCTCCCCTTAAGCTAGCTTTTGGAGCTGAGTTATACCCAATCCATTTTTAATATAGTACCACAGCATATCTAGTCTTGATGTTGGGCAATCCACAAATGTCCAATCATGCAAAATTCACACTCTAAATGTCTAGTCGTGGATGTGAGGGTGGGTGTTAAGATGTCCCATATTAATTAGGAATATAGCCAAAGCACTCCTTCTGTCTAAGACTTGGACAACCTTTCTCTCTTGAGCTTAACTTTTGGGTTTAGGTTAAGCCCAAACCATTTTTAATATATATCAACTATCCTGTGAAGTCAATCCAAAAAAGGACTAGAAAGGACCCAAAACAAAAATCAAAACCGTACAATGTTGAACGGGACTTTTCCTATAGGGCATGTGGCATAACAATTTTCTATCTCCCACCCCTTAAAAGTTTTATCTCAAAAATATGTTTTATGAAGTTAAACAGCTGGGAAAACAACAAAACAGCAACTTACCAAAGAATTGTATCATAGTGCTTTCCTGGTGGGCGTCGACTCTGAACAAAATTTTCTCGTTTAAATGAAACTATATTAAGCAGATCAATTTGCTCTGAAGAAGAATGTTCCTTTGAAATCTCCTTCGTTTCGACATTTGACAAAACAGTAACACTGTTCCCTGAATCATCAGCATGGTCCTTGTCCTGAAGTTTGGGGGCTTTCACAGGTTTATTCCCAGTAGATTTCAATCTAACAGTTTTTCTAAGATTCCAATATGCATCCTCAACTCGATCTAGCACATTGAGCAGAAAAAATCAATTTAAAAAATTTATTGACACTACCCAATTGGGAAGTTCAAAAGTTGAGGAGTTTATACTTAATACTACCTGTTGCTAATTATGGATAATATTGACATAATTGTATACAACTTCACTAAGTTTATAATAAGTATCCAATAAGACTCCAGAAACAATTCAGAGCATCTTTACACCCTCCCTTTTTTTTTTGAGAGATGGCATGAAATCAATTCTTAAATTCAATTTTTTGAAACTGAGTGCTTCACTCATCTAGTGAGATAAGGCTTGTTGTTGTTGTTGTTGTTGTTGTTGTTGTTGTTGTTGTTGAAACTGACTAACTGAGTCTGAGTGTTTTATTAATACTCAAGTTGGCTTAAGTAGCATGATTGCTAAGCACTCTAAGGATTCAATTCATAAATTTATGCCCTAAGGAAATGTTTTCTGTTTTCCCTAATAATTACAGAAAATGACACATTATTTTCACTTTGTTCATGTTTTCAAAGATTCATACAAGAAATGGTAAAAGCAACATCAAATGTCAACGTTTCATTTCAAGCATAAACAAAAAAACATATTAGAACTATGTTATGTTTTCATACATTTAGGCTACATCATACAGAACAAAACTCAATTTTAAACTTAAAGAATACCATTCAGCAATATAAATTAGAATAGATAAGAATCTTACCAGAATCAATGTCAATTCCAAGAATGCTCTGGCAGCAAAACTTCTGTGCTGTGGGGGGAAAGAAAAGAGACAACATCTAGGTCAGCATAATCAAAATTTTACATCTAGAATTGAAACTCTAATTTTTCGGATAAAATGAACTTTTCTTCTGTGACCAAGGGGATGTAACAGCAATGAGCATCAAACTTAAATAATCTATTTGAGAGGATCTGACTCCTCTAAAGTTGGCAACTCACTTTAGAGAGTAAAGTAAGTAACATTAGTCGTTGATGAGAAAAATCATCAGCTGATATCACGTGCACATATGTATAACAAATCATGCATGCGGCGGAATATCAACAGTTAATTTTCTTATCAATGACGGATATTACTTACTTTACTCTTGCTCACTTTAGAGGATTACATTTGAAAGACAGTTTAAGCATCAATCCTTGAAACAGGAATATGGATAACACAATTAGGTCAACGACGTTGTTAAAGAAAGAGGGAAAAAACTACCAATCTGTATGGTTATAATCCCATTATTGCAGCCAATGTCAAGACAGTCTTTGCCTTCAAACCATTCCTTCCTCAACACTTTCAATCGAGGATCTTCATCCATGCCTTGAGCAATCTGAAACAATACAAAAATTGACAAAATATGAAACAAGGATAGCGTTAAAATCAAGAAAAGGCGAACGCGTATTCCATGTGATACAAATCTATTATACCTAAGTATGGGAATGAAAGGAAAGGGAAGAAGAATACTCGATAGCCATAGTAACTCTTGTAGTTGCCGTATGGGAAAACTTGCTTCCGCTTTTTACTGTTCTGCTTCTGAGTTTCCATTGATTCCCCTCCTTCTCTCTACTTTTCTTTCTCCACGCGATCAACAAAAACCCTTCACCTTTTTTTTCTTTTCATATATACAAACCCTCCACTTTAAGTTGGGGTTTAAATATTAATATTTCTTTCTTTATATTTTCTTTGCTTACATTTTCTTCTCACGCTCGTAAGCATAGACAAATGATTCAAGCATGTTACAGAGATTATTTAAAAACAAAACAAATAAAAATATTTACTATTTAAATAAATAGAAATTTTATTTATTTTTATTTAAATAAGTGAATAAAATAAATAAATAATATAAGAAATATTTTATATTAACTATAAATAAATAAATTTGATTAAAAATATAAAGTTTTTATTATATAATTTTTTTTATCATCATGCAATATTTTATATTGTACAAAAATTATTTAGTTTTAAAAAAATAAAATAAAGTAACAAACCTTACCATCCTATTTCATGGTAAGTTAGGCGATTTTTTTTTCGTGTAAGACCCACTAAAAAATTATGAAATTAGTAAATACTTAAATGATGAAAATTTTAGGATAACTTTAAATAATATGAGAAATAAATAATAAATTAAATTAATTTCTGTATCTTTAAAATGACAAGAATTATTGTATAACTATTGTAATATATTTTTTTTACAAAACCTTAATCACACAAATTGTTAATTTAAAAAATGTGAATTTTTATTTAATTTAAAAAATGGTTTTGAAATTTAATTTTATACTATTTTATCGATTATTC
This sequence comes from Mucuna pruriens, assembly GCA_025330945.1. Taxonomy (NCBI): domain Eukaryota; kingdom Viridiplantae; phylum Streptophyta; class Magnoliopsida; order Fabales; family Fabaceae; genus Mucuna; species Mucuna pruriens. The sequence goes on from JAENHJ010000424.1 coordinate 720,421, forward strand.
ATATGATTAAATTTTTATTGAATTTTCATTGAAATAGTTTTATAATATTCATTATTCTTTTGAAAATACGAAACTGTCATTTATTTTATTATTTATTTTCTTATATTATATTATTGTTATCTTAAAATTTTTATTATTTGAGTATTTAATGAGGTCAATTTTTTCTATTGCAGAGGGATTTATTTGTAATGTGTTTATAAAATAGAAGAGGATTCCAACAATGTTTAAGAAATAGAAGGAATTTTGTGTAATGAATCAAAAATTGTAAGAAGGTAATTTTGTCAATTTCATACAAAAATAAAAGGTTTGAACGTAAGTGTAATATTTTGTGTAAGTTTTAGAAATAGAAGAAAATTTGTAAATGAGTGGAAAATAAAAGAGATGTTAAAAGTAATTTACTCTAGTTTAAAATTTGAACTCAACATCTAAAAAATACTCATCTCTAGTTCAATGCTTGAGGGTTAAAGATAATTTTTATGGTATCATTTGACTTTTTTTTTATGTCTTTAAAAGTAAAAGTTTCTAATTAATGTGTATAGAAACTCTACTTTTTAATTTTTGCTTATTAAAAAAATTACTTCTATTTTTAAGAAGTTTTTAAAATTGTGTTTATTTGAAAGACGAGAAAAAAAAAACAGTTAAATCAAACGCTACTTTTATTGATTTTCAATGAAAGGTTTAACTTTCTCAAGAAAAACGGTTAAAATCTTCGAAATTGCTGGATTTGGCAAAGGTTTTTTATTTTTTATTTTTTTACGAAAACTAACATAGAAACGATGCAGAAAATTTTTGTTCCGTTATTTTTTTCTTTAATTTATTAATGAACCTATAGAAAATCGCCACCTAAATTCGTAAAATTTTCACCGTGTTGTTATATAGTACTGTACACGAGTTAATTATGAATAAGATTTTAACTTTGTATAAGTTCTCTTTAATAGTTTAAAATTACAATGAACTGTAACAGTATCGGAATACATGAAATGAAATTGAATAATTTTATTAAACTGATCTAATTCAATTGGGTGTGGCCAAAATCACGAAGGGCAAAGAAAATGGAGATAAAGGACGTATATTTCTCAAGTATTTAAGTTAAAGACATTTGCTACCGCTTAACAGGAGTCGGTGCTATTGTCATTATTTCATTATCTACAAAATCGGATTTGAATATGATACACTCTGATGCGAACATTTTTCTTCAAAGAATACCGATTTCATGATTGGTATGATGACCTACCCAAATACTCTACTCCAACTCCTTTAGAAAATCAACATTATCTACAAAAACCTGCATATTAGAGGTGGGAAAACTAGTTAGTCACAAATGCTGATTACTGAGAATGAATAAACAAACAGGAAGACGCTAGATCTCCGAACATACAAATTAAAGTACGAACTGAGAAATAAACATCGATGAAAAATGCATGCTTACACTCTATACAGTTGAAGCCTTAATTTTGTCTTAAAAATATCAATATGTTGTTCTTATGTGTGTTCTTATTAAGATGGACTCCACGTGCCAAAGCAAACACAAGACAGACCTTCCACCCCTTGTTACGTATTAATGCAAAAGTACAACACAAGCAAATGATAATGATCACTTGAAAAAATTAGGTGGCAATGATCATTCTCGGTGAATTCTGATTAAGCTAGCACGTTATCACAATCACAACTCAATCCAATTAATGGTTTGTCACAAGACCAGTACGTGATATTTTCTATCATTTCTAAATATTACTACTTTTTTTTTTTATCCATGGTACAAATGAGAAGTATCATAACCAATGACTAATTTTGGACAAAAACTAGAAGTTCATCAGATAGTGAATATTTTTCTTCTTAACATGATTTTTTCCAATATCAAAATTTGAACTCCTCACATCTTGGTTAAGAGATACAAGTAACTAATACTGTGTCAAACAATGTTGGTTAAGTATAACTACTTGGATACTGTGAATACCATTGCATGGTATCATAATGTGATTTCCACATTTAAGTAAGAAAACAATGATCTTCTTTTGGGTATTAGATATAAAATCATTAATGAGCTTTAGAGATAATTTACCCATTTACATGGTATTTGACACGAACCAACTTAAAGCTGGTGGATAAAGGCACCTGAATAATGTTATATCTAATCCACCCCCTCACACAAGAGTCCTTTTTAGACTTGAAATGTGAACAATGCACGTGCCCACCCTAAATTGTATTAAAATTAATATAGAAGAACAGGGGCAAGGATTGAATTTTAAACCACATGGTCGTAAAAAATTGATATCATGTCATGAATTAACTATCCCAATTCACAACAGTTTAAATTGCTAGGTAAGGACATACGAATGATTTTATATTTAACAGTATCAAAGCCTTTATGACCAAATGGTTCAACTTTCATCTCTGTTGCCCTTATTCTTCTAAATAAAGTTAAATTTCAATATACTGTAAAAGTGGGCCTGTTGTGTGAAGGGCGAAGGGGCATGTTAGAAAATATAATTTAATCTTTTTAAGAGAGTTTGTCTTCATAGGGGATTAGAGCCTTTATCAACAAACAGTCAAGATTTGATCCTTGTCATCCTCATTCTTTTATACATAAGTTGAATATCAGCACGAGGAATAAATGAGTTGTGCATTATCCAAGCTTCAAGCCCAACAAGCTCTTGCGTGAAAGGATGTATTAGACATAAAAATTAAAACCATTCACGAGTTTTCACTCTCCAGCAAGCCTTGGGGAGACATTAAATAATAAAGATCAAAGAGACATACCGACTTCCAGCCATCAGGATCCAAGCAAGCGGTAATTTTTGTGTTAATACCAGGTAATGGTCCAGGTTCCCGAGTAATCTTTCCTCCAGCTAGTTTAATCGCTTCTGCAGTTTTGTACACGTCATCTGTGCCTACTGCAATCTGAAAAAGGGGTATTACTGTTATGGATTTGAAAGAAAAGTGTAGAGAGAGAAAACAAAGTACAGAGTGAGTTTTTAGAGAAATAGAATATTGTTATTTCTCAAAAGTTGAATACAAATGGTGCCTATTAATAGAGTCTGAATACTACAACACGAGTTGTTGTTCAACTAATTTCCGAGGCCCTAACTATTGGGCTAGTGATGAGAGATGGAATAGTTAGCATGACTTCATAGGTTTAAACCTCAATGTCATTATTGTACTGAAAAATTAGAGATATGAAACTGTTAACTGTGCATTCGAGAACAAGGGTAACAATCATTTCAATTGAAAAAAAAAATGCAACTGTTTCTGTTAATACAGAAAATAAAATCTGATATTATAATTGCAGCAATGAAAACCTCTTCAGCAGATTCCATAAAAAAAGAAGAATCAGGGAAGAGAGAAACTTCTGCTTACCTGAGCATAAGCATTTCCTTTATCGTATTCAGTGACTCCATAATTATAAGTCAACTCCAGAACAGTGCTTTTATCTTCTGGACCATAACCCAGCATTGCTATGGTATACTGCCCAAAAGAAGGCCATCAAAGAAACACAGATGAAATGAAGGTAAGCACATGCCCAAAGTTAATAAGGTGTTGGGATTCTGCGAAACAATTCTGAGGCCATTAAAGCAAGCAAGACGCAAACCTAAAATTTATAAAGGTATCCATCATACCAATATTTCAAAACAAGCATAAATCAGAAAAAATATGAGCAAAAGGCAGTTGCATTTGCAGAAGATTTCCAAAGAATTATCCATGAGTGAACAAATTGAAAGGACTTTGACAGGGATGCATTTTCATAATTATATTGCATAGCACGAAATTCTCTATGTAAGACAATTATTCTATTAGTTATCTGGTCAACTTGTGCCTGGCGCCTGGGGCTTCATAGATACTCCTGAACTGAAAGCAAAATTTTGCAGATCATCCATCCTATTTGTAGGCAATATTAGGAATAATAGAGTACATGGACATGCTGCAGATGTATTAGATTCAGCCATTCAGGTGCTACAAGATCTTGATGGTCATATACACTCATTTTTTCTAGTTACCAGCTGTTAACCTAAATGTTATATATTTACCTCACATTCATTGCCACACCTCAGAAGATTTCAGACAGTTAAATAAAAGGATGAAATTGGTATTTGGCAAAACAGAGACTTGGAATAGTCTTCCATTCTTCCATTCAAAACAAGTATAATGCTGAACTGAATATATTTTAGTACACTACCAATCAAATCGCAAGAAGCTAAAGGAGCATATTATGTGACAAATGACAATCAAGCCTGAAATAGTAGTTAATCAATAATAACAAAATATCCAAAATGCATAACAAGTACAGTGAACAGTGCTACATCTGCAGTACATCCCCACTGTTAGAAAATCCAAGAAATATCTGCTGATCATTTTGATATCTTAGAATATTTTAGAGTATCCTAGATGGATCTCTTAGGATTTATTCTTTTATATTTAATGATTTGTTTCCTTATTTAATTAGGATCTTTGTAATTGTAGGCATATCTTATCATATAAATAGGAATATTATCTTCTATATTTATTACATTAAGTCTATATAAAACAGACTCCATTGTGTAGTTCAGACACTTGGTTTCAACATCTTTTGCATTTGTTTTTCTCTCTTTCAACACCCACATAAAGGATCGTCATATCTTAAATGATTGATTAGAAAGGGAGTTTCTTATACTCAAGCTTAATTTTTCCAGAAGAGGTATTATGAAGTATCCATAGCAAAAATTTGACAACCTCATAAATCTAAATTTAAACATCTTACTGTTATGTACAAGGCATATCACTTGCATATATTTCATAGAAAAATTACATAAAGGAGAAGCCGTCATACCTTGTATTCTGGATTGTCTCGTGAACGAAGCAGCTCCATACCAAATGCCTAAATGGCAAGCAATCACATAATGTTAAGTAAAGAAATAAGAAAACATTAAAGTCTGAACCAATATAAAATAGCATTGACCCTAACCTTCTCATAAAACTCTATGGAACGATTAAGATCACCCACTCGAAGCATTACTTGACACAAGGGTTCAGGAGTGGGACCTCTTTCTATAAGTTCAAATTTGTAACCATCAGGGTCTTCAATAAATGCAATTACTGAACGCCCTCCCTTGACAGGACCAGGCTCTCTAGTTATTTTGCCACCCTTAGCTCTTATTAGCTCCACCGTTTTTGCAACCTAATAAAGAATCATACAGACAAAGAAATTCCAGTATATATGTTTGTCAAAAGGCCAGCAGAGAAGAAATCCTAAATGACAACCAAAACTGCACCTCCACTTCACGCTCCGTCCCCAAGAGAATAAAGGAGCAATTTGACTTATGACGTGAGATTGAGGCATAAAAGCCACTAACTCAAAAGGCATGAAGACAGTATGAGAGGGCAAAGATAGATATTAAAGTTTGGAAAACTTACATCATCAACAGCAATACCAAAATGGCCAAATCCAGTTCCAATATCATACTTCTCAACTCCATAATCTGAAATGTTTTAAACGAAAAAATGAAAATTAATCGAAACTGTTCTTAGCATAAGCAGGTATAACTTACTCCATAAAGAGTGAAAGTCCTATAACTACCAGGAAAGGTTATCGAGTAGAGATTTATTTTTGCACATTTGAAGAGAAATGTCAACATAGTCAAACCCTTACTGTATGTCAGCTCAACAACAAAGTGAGAGTCTTCAGGTCCATATCCAAGAAAGGCATTAGTATATTTTTCCTCCGGTATGTCCCGCTTTCTGAGGAGCTTCATTCCTAGGCACTCTGTATAAAACCTGAAAACACCAAGAGTAAACATGCATTCCCCAAAGTTGATTATATCACAGAAAACCAGTTTTCAATCAATTTCATAGAAGCTCTCTCATTTAGCTTCTCAAAAATTTAGATTTTAACTTCTGCATAAGATAATTTTAACATATGGCAGAAGCTTAATTCATTTTAACTTTTTTTTTTTCCAAACAGCACCTAATTGGGATATGATATACGTACTTTATGGTCCTGTCCAAGTCCCCAACACGATATACAACATGAAGCATTCTTCGCTTGTCCTGTTTGACCCAGTCGAGCACATTTTCTGGTGAAGCAGCCGCAACAGGTTGAGACACGTTCCCTGATGCTTTGACTCTCATGGAATTGGAATTACCATATTGTCTCAACACCCTCGATGCTTTCAGGCCAAAACTATGGGATTGAAACACTGCACAAACCCAAAATCAATTTTAGTTCATAAATTGAACAGAGGTGCATAGCCAATATCAAGGAAATAAAAATTGAAAAGGGTATTAAAAAAAGATTTGGAAATAGCGAGGGTGTGAAAATTGAGCTTGGTAAAGTGGTGTTTGATTGATAATTAGGTATGAAAATGATGTGAGTAAAAAGATGCGTTGAAGGTGAGTTTGAGAAGGTTACCGGAGAAGAAAGAGAGACGTGGAGACGGAGAGGAAGGCGGTGAGAACCTAAGGGACGAGAGAGTGGGTCGAATGGAAGAAGCCATGGGAATCACTCTCACCATTCCTTGTGTTGTGTTGTGTTGTGGATGAGATTGAGGTGAACCAACCCAAAGCTATTACTAAAGGGAGGGAGTCAGAGGTAACTTCTCAAATTGCTTTGCTCCCTTTACATCACACCAGTCATCACAATAAAATTTCTAACCATCTCTTTCTATATAGCTTACAATTTATTATTAAATTAGGAAACATTGTTATAAAACTCACCTTCAACGCAAAAATTTTATAATTTTTAATAAATTTTAACTAATAAAAAAATATTTAAAAAGGTATAAGTGGATATGTTATCATCCTTCTCTTTACATTATTCCATTTGTGTAGAATTATTGAGCATTGATTCCTCTTTAACGATGGTTGTTTTGTTCCCTTTCCCTGTCATTTTGGAATTCCATGGAACGTTCAAAAATCAGGAGTTACGTATGATGACTAACTTTTCGTTTTAATTTGGTCAAGAAATAAATCATCTAAAAAATAAATTCGTATTACATAAAATAAATGTTTATTTTTATATTAGTAAAATTTATAACAAATAAATATTTTTAAATATATAAATTATATTTTTGAATTTTAATGAATAATTTAAATCATTATATAAAATTATTTTTAATTATTAATAATTTAAAAATATTAAAATTTAAAATAAAAATATAAATTAAAAGGAAGATATGATTAAAAAATTAAATATATAGATAAAAGTAAAAAAATGATAGTTTGATATGATTGAAAAAAGATAACATTGCATGAGTAGTGTGTAAAATGCATTCTTAAATTAAAAAATATATTAAAAATATTTGAGAGAAAAGATAGGATAAGAGCCTCGCTTTCTAAATTAAGATAAATTAAAATGTATATAAAAATATTTTACATTCACATTATTACTTTTTATAATATTTATTTTAAAAGTTATAATATTTAATTAGTTAACAATATGAAAAAAAAAAATACACACTAATAATATAGTACAATTAAACTATTAAAACAATCACATAAAGGAGTGAATTTATTCTTTATACGTTGATGTAAAAAAAATTATAACATGGACTAATTAAAAATAATCTTAAATTAATTTTTAACATAGCTATTATAAAATTAAATAAGTTTATCATGTATAATACCATATGATTAGATAATAATATGATTTTTTTTACAATAATACTAATTAATTTCTAAAAATATGTTACATGCAATAATTAGCAATGACTAAAATGTTAAACAAATAAATATGTTTTTGCCACTTAATAGATTTTTAATCTTAGACTGTGCTTGGCTAAAAATAATTGAAAATACATGCTATTTTTTAAACTACAATAGTTTAATGTCTATTATTTGATTTTTTTAAAAGTTATGAAAAAATTTTAAAGATATAATTTTTTTTCCTAAATAGTCCCTTTTTTTTACTTTATTTTCTACCTGACTACTAAATTTTCATTCAAATATCTAAATTTATTATATCGTGTTTATTAGTTGAAAATATTTCAGATGCACTTTAATCATCAATCCTACTAAAAAAATATGTTCATTCAATGCTTTAAAAATCTTTACACATGGACTTAGCCTATACTTAGAATCTTGTTTGACCCACGTAACCAACCTCGTGACAAATAACAGAGTAACTTCATTGTTAGACAAGACACTCAATTTTCAATAATTATTAATTTTATTTCAAATATATACTGACTTAAATGTAGAGTTTACATAGGTGTCTATCAATGAACTCTTTTGATTGATGATCTACTAGAGTCTCACATGTGATAAAGAGAGTCTTTTCAATCCTAGACTTATAACACTATTAAGTTATGATGCAACATTTACAAAAGTTAAAATTTTTGGTACAAAGTTTTGTGTATTTTCTATTTAAAACAAAATTCTACTCCAACCAACATAGTTATGAATACAGCATAATTATTAAGGCATTTTTCTTAGGCCCAATTTATTTTCACTAATTACTATTATCATTATTATTGGTGTAAATATGTTTGACGATGAAAAGTTACCTAATGATTTTTCAATAACTATTTTCAGATGTAAATGTATTGGTATATATAAATATATATTTATAAATGATAGAGATCGATTCATTTCTTTTATTGAGATTCAATATAAACAATGTATACAATATGGACAATGCGTACCGTATGGAACCATTTTTGGTTTTTATTTTGATGCAAAAATAAAATAAAATAATTAAGACCAAATATTTCAGCCAGATAGAACCACCCTAAAAAAAATTTCGTTTTCAAGTATTTAAAACTTTAAATAAGAATGAATTGAAAAACAAAATTGTATTATTAATCTTGAATTTTTTTTTAAGAATTAATGAACATTTTAATATTAATGGTCTTGATTTATTTTAAAAAAATTCTTAGAAAAGTGTAAAAAGTAATATTTCAATAGAAATATTAATGAAATATTAAATCATATAAAATTATTATATTATTTTTTAATTGTATGTATTGCTTCTAGAATATTATTAATAATAATGGTGGTAGTTGTGATAGTTGAGAAACGGTTTTTAAAGTTAGCATTATTCAAATTTTGTTCAAGATTAACAATGTTATAAGATAATGCAATGGTTTTACTATTTTATATTAAGCGTGAAATATATAAAAAGTTACTTGATTATAAAAATTTATAAAAAAATTATAAATAAGTTTGTAGATCTAAACACTAGGAGATTAATATAATGATTAATAATTTATGTTACATTAAAATTTTCTAAATATTTTGTCTTAGACTTTGTACTAAAATTTCTAGATACAATTTTACGAGTCAGATAAATTTCCCGTGGATGACGATATTTTTCCTAAATATTTAATATAACTATATACTAAAATTTAAACTCCAAATTATTAATTAAGTTAAAACAAATTGATAACAATTATACAAAAGTTAAAATCCAGTTAAACCTCCACTTTAAATAAAAATATATTAATGGATAATTATATAAAAAAATTGTATTACAAAATAACACAATCATTGCATAAATTCGTACTAATATCTAAATTACACGATAAATACCTACATGAAATAAAAACTGTACATGCATGTGAGTGAATGTCAATTTTTTATTTATTCTAGTAGATGTCAATTCTATTCCCTACATTACTGATTACACATCGTTATTTTACGCTTGGTTTACAATCAGGAGATAGTTGGCATTTTTTTTTTTCATGAAGTCTTTGGGATTATTCACATTAAAATGATCTAGAATAATATTTTGACCAAGTCAAATATAATAATTAACATAATTAATTAACAGATTCTTTCTAAATCCGAATTGATATAAGAGTAAAAATGACAAAAATATTTAAAAATTAATACAAATCAAAATTAAAAAAAATGTCTAGTTTATTAAAACAATACAAGGAAGCTAAGCCTAAACGTCAACACGAGAAGCAGGTGCGCAAATTTTTTTTGTTTTTGTTTTTTTTTAAGAAAGAAATATGAACAGTTTTCAGATGAACACTATTTATTTGTTTATTTTCCATTTTTCCAAAATTCTGTCTCTGTCAGTGCTCTCATCCCAATCACTTAAAAGAGGGACCTGACGACCTAGGGTTTGATGATCGCTTCTCTTCCGATTACGGTATTGCTCTTACTGTTTTTTCTCACACATCTTCTTCTTCATTTTTCAATCATTTCTTTATCATTTATTATCAGTTTCGCACTCTTTCAATAATCTCCCCCTAATATGAACCTCACAGAGCAAGCATGGAAATTCTAATTGGAGCCCCACCCATTTTCTCCCAACTATCAAGCCATGGATCCGGACACCCAATTTTTCAAATTGATGAGAAGAGTTTTGACCATCCCATTTAGAAGAGCATTCTCAGTGCTTTGACCTTCCATTCACTCAAGCATCGCTTCAGTGAGGGAAGGAAAATACTGCACCTGAATTATGGTGAGTCTCACTTTTTTTTTCCTTCTAAATTTGGCCGATTCTTTGGATTTTCAAGCATCATTTTAGCTCAATTACCTTTTTTTTTTTTTTTTTTTTTTGCTTTAACTTATGATATGTAGTAAGGAAGTAGAGACCATTCAAAATAGTTGTTTTATTGGTTTCATGCCATATAATCCTAGCGTGCTCAATACAATTTTTTACCTTTATATTTCTAATTATTATTATTACACTTATATATATGGGATGTGTTGTGTTGTGTCTACCATAATGACCGATGCTAACTTTTCAAGCATCATATGGGTTTTTAATTTTGTCTTTAAGATATGTACTATGAATGAATACATATTAATGCTTTATTTCAAGCACATGTGCTCGTGTCAGGCTTTGTGTTTATATCTTTAAAATACAGTGTTTTCTTTTTTGGTAACTATAGTATTTACCGTTTTCCATGTCATTGTGTCGGTGTTGTGCCATATCTATGCTTCCTAAATTTGTGGTTGATTTCAAGTTGTTTGAAGTCGAAGGACTTTTGCATCTTGTTTTGGTAGATGTTGACTGTAACATAATTGTAAAAGTCCTTTTGATAGCATGGCTCTGCAATTTAAAACCATGAAAATTTTTGTGAATGAAAAATGTGCTGGGCTACAGACATGGGAATGAGTTTTCTTTTTATGCCATGTGTGAGCCTGATTATGCAATTGATATTTGATATGGCTTGCTTTATTTTCCTCCAAGCTAAATGCAGGTATTTGAGGACACATAATTGTTGTAAGACGGTGGCATCATGAGACATTTGATAATCAAGGTGGGAGGAAATTATGCCTGACTTGTTTTGATTAGCTTAAATATTACAGTATGGAGGATGAGAATGGACTTGAGCTCAGTTTGGGTCTATCTTTTGGTGGCTCGTCTGTCAAACCCAAGGGTAAAAATGTTAGCTCTTCAGATACTAGGGCAGAAGAGGTTGTTAGAAATGGAAAAATGGTTGATGACTTCAAGAGCATGTTTGATGCTGGTCCTCAGAAACCCTATTCTGTTCATGCCACTCAAAGAACTGATTCTTCAAAACCTGAGGAGAACTTCTTTAATGACCTTTCCAAGGCCAAAGAGAATACTTCTTTGAATTTAAATGGGAGAGGATTTTGGGTTGCAAACAGCAACAAACCTGTTCAAATTGAGGAAGATAAGCAGTTAGGAATGGGAGTTAAACGAAAAATGTCTTTTGATGAGATAAATAATCAAAAGAAGCATGAAAGTGATGTTCATCATACTGATTTACAGGACAAGGCTAGAACATCACACATTTCTATGACAGAAGATGGCTCAGCTGCTGAAAATGAATATGTAGCAGATTCTGAAGCTGAGAACTCCACCTCTAGACCTATTTCACGCCATGGTGATGGTACCAAACAATTTGTTAGAGTTGGTGTTTTTTCTGAGCCTCAAAAAGATGTTTGTGGAGTTGCTGACTCAAGTGTCACTGACTTCAATGGGGAGAAAAGGTTTACTGGTTCAACCGCAAAAGATTTCAAGCATGCAAATTTAACTTATGGTTCTTCCTTCTCTCTCCAACAAGTGAATATGATGAATGCACCTTACCCAACACCAGCAAAAGAGTCCAACTCTGTTCATGTACCAAACCCTCAAATATCGGGAGTGATGCATGTGATGCCTACTGCAGCTGGTGAGCTTTCTGGATCCCAATCTGTGAGTAATGGGAGCTTGCCAGTGATGTTTGGTTATTCTTCTGTTCAGCTTCCGATGTTGGATAAGGACAACACATGGGGTTTGGTTTCTCATCCTCAGCAGCTACACCCTGCCTTTGCTGGAAGGGGTCCACCAAACACAGGTAATCACGGTATGGATGGAATATATTGTTAGCGATCTTCATAACCAAAACTTCCAAGATTACATGAATTAAGGGTATGTGTATTTTTATGTTATAGAACACATAAATATGGACACGCATGTGCACATATCTTAACCTTGACTTGATAAACTAAACTAAAATATTCTAAAAACCAAATAGAAAACAGGGATGTTAAATCAGGCTTGGAGCCCATTTAGGTAAAAGAAATTAATCGCATCTCCATTTGTCTGTCTGCTCATGCAATGGTAAAATAGGTTGTAATTACTACAACTACAAGTAGCTCAATGCATATTTTAATGCCCAAACCCACTTTTGAGGTTCTTGTGCATCAATGTGTCTTGTACTGAGATTTTATTGAAAAATCTGATTGGAAATGATGACATACTGTTATGTGTGGATATAGCTGCCATACATGCAATCTCAAATAATATATCTGAGGGTACCCCATATGAAGGAAGACCATTAGAAAGATCCAAAGTAGATGGTAAACACTCAAAACTGCGTGTCACTGAGGAAAGCTCGTCCTCACAGCCTGAAGTTGTGAAAGGAAGCAATACGAACCTAAGAGCAAAAACTGCATCAGACCTGTCAACAGGAGAAGACTCCTCAATTGATTTTTCCTTTATTAAGCCAGGTCTTGCTGGAGATGTGAAATTTGGCGGAGGTGGTTCATGCCCAAACCTACCTTGGGTATCCACCACAGGTTCAGGTCCAAATGGTAGGACAATATCTGGTGTTACTTACAAATTCAACACGAATCAAATCAGGATTGTTTGTGCATGTCATGGTTCTCACATGACACCTGAGGAGTTTGTTCGGCATGCAAATGAAGACCAAGACCAAGCCAATCGGGAGGGAAGTGCAGTTTTGGGGACAGCAACGAATGGCAATCCTGCAGCATCTGCTCACAACTAAATCATTGTAGTGAGAAATACTAGTAACATATTAGCACACTCTATTATCGAGTGAGTTTCATTTTATCTCACTGAATAACCTTCGTCTACTCCTATGTGGAGTAGGATTTACATGAAATTCACGTAATAGTATTGTCCTAAAAAGTATGTGTTAACCTAGTGATGAAAATTGAGTAGTTTGTACACATACAAAAATGAATGTGTTAAAAGATTATGTTACTAGCATTTTTCTTATTTTAATATCCAAGTTCAATTTTATTTTATTGGGCTTTTTTTATGTACATCATTTAGTTTCCTTACATTTTTGTTTTATTTACATGTTGTCGAAGGGGAAAAGATAGATAGGAAGTTGTATGCGACAGAAACTCGGATGCATTTGGTATATTTGGGACTATACTGGTACTCTGCATGGCAACAATCACACCTTTTAGAAAAAGAAATGATAGATAAGATCTAGTCAGGTTTAAAAAAATAAAAAGTTTAATTATACTTTAGGTTGTATAGTATAGTGTTTGGGCAATTTTAATCTCAATTTTTTATTGTTTGATTGCAGGGGTGTTAAAATTGGGTTAAAATTTTCAACCAAACCCAATATGTGGTGGGTTGCAAATTAGGTTAGATTGATCCATCAAAATTATTTTATAGGAAAAATGTTATAAAAAGATGAATGATTTATATATTGATCTACCAATAAATAAATAAATCAATAAAAATAATTTAAATATAAATTACAATCACAATAATATTATTTTACTAAATTATTGTAGGATAATTTTTTTATCATGAGTTAAATAAATTTAGAGTAACAACTAAATAATATGAAAACTACAATATTTTATAAATTATTATGTCCAATAAAATAATATTTAACTATACTATTTATAAAAAAATTCACACAAAAAAATCAACTTGGTGGATTAATCCAACCCAACTCGCTCTTTAACCCATTGGGTTAGTAGGTTATATAGGTTGGGTTATGTAAGTTAGAATGTTGAATTTTTCAACACAACCAACCCGTTTTGATAAGTTAAGTGGGTTCACTCGTCGAGTTCAACCCACTATTGAAGCCCGACCAATGAATTTTCAATTGAGGCTTGATCAAAGATTTTACAAACAAGTCTTAACCGACAATTTTTCAACTAAGTCTTGATCGATGACTTTTTGGTTGAGTCACAATTGATGATTTTTCAGTCGAGTCCCAATTGACGATTTTTTAGTCAAATTCTGGTTAAAGATGTTCTAATTGAGGTTTTTCCCAAGTCTTAGTAGAAAATTTTTCAATTAAAGCCTAACCATTGAATTTTTTACCGAGTCCTAGTCGAATATTTTTCGATCAAGTCCTAGCAGATGATTTTTCATTTGAGTCTCAATCAACGATTATTTTTGTTCAACCATAGATATTTTGGCCAAGTCTCCATCAATGATTTTTCGATTGATTCCTAACCAAAAAATTTTTGGTTGATTTGTGAACAAAGATTTTTCGATTAAGTCTCTATTGATGAATTTTTTGCCAAGTCACAACTAAAGATTTATCAGTCGAATCCTAATCAAAGATGTTCTAGTTGAGTTTTCGGTTGAGGTTTTGGTTGAGTTTGAGTCAAAGATTTTTCAACAAAAGCCTAATTAATGAATTTTTAGCTAAGTCCTAGTTGAATATTTTTCAATCGAATTCCAACCAATGATTTTTCAATCGAGTTTAATTGAAGAAACTTGAAGATTTTTTAACCAAAGCTTGACCAATGAATTTTTATCCAAATCCTAATCAATGATTTTTTCTTTGACCAAAGATTTTTTTATCAAGTTTCAATCAAAGATTTTTTAGACAAGATTTTGATTAAAGATTTTTTGGTTGATTCTTGAAATTTTTTTTTATCAATTTCTAGCTGAAAATTTTTTAGTTGAGTATTGACATATAAATTTTTTACTAATTCCGAATCGAATAGTTTTTGACAGACTCTTGACAAAAGAAAAAAAAGTGAGTTTCCTTACCTTTTTATTTACATCATCAAAATAATAAATAGAAAGTTGACATGTGACAGAAACTTGATGCATTTGTAATATAATTGGGACAATTCTGCATGTCAATAATCACACCTTTTAGAAAGAGAAATGAAAGATAAGATTTGGTTGGATTTAAAAAATAAATAAAAATTTTAATTGTAATTTGGTTCTATAATATAATGTTTGGAAAATTTTCATCTAAATTTTTATTGTTTGATTTTAGTTTATATATTTCAAAAATGTGTAATTCTATTTCTTCCATTAATTTGATATCCAATTTATGACTTGATATTAGATTCAAATGTAGATTGTTGAAATGTGTATGTTGACATCAGTTTATATGTTGACGCGGATTCTAATTGTTTAATATGAATATGACAAAAATATTATATTGTTTAAATAAATTAAAAAATATAAAATTTTCTAATTGAACAATTAATTCGTATGTTAATTTAAATTTAATATACTAATTAAATAATTAGTTTAATTTTTTTATATACAAAATTGAGTAATTAAAATTCGATCAAAGAATTATAAAATAAATCTAATATTCAACCCCGGAGGTCAGGTTTTATTAGTTTAGTTTGAGTCGAACTCAAAAAAAATGAAGCAAATTAATTGGTTTGCTTTGATTAATCGAAGTTGAGCACGAGTCAAGCATAAGTGGGTACAAATAAATAATGAATAAATGGGTTGAATGTTGATGGTTGTAGTCATGTAGATTGAGATGCAAAAAATTCTACTACTATTACAAAGTGTTACATGAAATATGGGAGTTTCTATGTTTTAAATATGTCAATATTTTAAAATTCTCCTTTCTATGTGAGCATAGCGTAAAATACACAGTACACATTTGAAATCTGGGAGGAGACAGCCTATGTGGGATTCGTGGGCTGCCAAATATCTAAAATTTCATGTGCGGTGTCCAAATAGAGCTAACCACCGATGCATTGTTGGCAAGCTATATTTTTCAATGGTTATTTAGACATATCAACAATCTCTTCTTTAATGATTCCAGTACACAATTTGTTTCATATTAATCATATGACTCAAATCCATGCTAAAATAATAAGTAGTTGTTTCCTTTGTCCTATCACTTTCTGTCCTATATTTTTAGATTATTTTTTTGTTCCAAGTAGGTATGGATATCTTATTACAAGTGTCATTGTTGAATTAAATCTATATAAAGTCCCAAATCGATAAGAAGGCTTATAGAAAATTTTTAACCTATTATTTTTTTAATCTTTCATTTTTAATATTTTAAATTTAAATTATATTTTAATATTTTAAATATAAATTATCAATAATTAAATTTAATATAATACAAATTATTTATCATAAATTTTAAACATAATTTATATGTTTAGAAATATTTATTTATTATGAATGAAAGGTTGGCACAATAATTTCTCTTTTTTACTCCTTTGATTTAAAAAATATAAATTAAAAATATTCACATAAATAAAAATTTAAAAATATATTTTACCTTTTAGTACTTTTCTTCTTAATGCTTATATATCCCAAGCGTATCAATAATACGTTAAATTATTGCCTTTAAAACTAAAAATATTTAAGTGTATTTAATATTTTAGCAAAGTAAGTTTATTTAAAAATTAAACTAATTAATTACCTTCATATTTTTTCAAGGTTGGGATAATAATTCCTCTTTTTTATTCCTTTGATTTAAAATATATAAATTAAAAATATTCACATAAATAAAAAATCAAAACTATATTTTTCCTTTTAGTACTTTTCTTCTTAATGTTTATATGTCCCAAGCCTATCAATAATGCTTTAGTTTATTGCCTTAAAAATTAAAAATATTTAAGTGTATTTAATATTTTAGCAAAGTAAGTTTATTTAAAAGGTAAGCTAATTAATTAATTATCTTGATATTTTTCCTTATAAATAATTTTTTATCTTATATTCCTTATTTGTTTATATATCTTATGTCTTTATCAAAACATAAAAAGTATTCTTTAAAAATATTTTATTTAAAAAATAAATATTGTATTTAATCTATTAGTTAAGTTTAAATTTCACAACAGCCAAAAATTGACCAGAAACAAAATAATTAACTTCTGTTTATTCAAAACCCATAAATAAGGGCTATATGATAACATTAAAACTAAAAAATAAATAAATTAAACATTCAATGGCAGTGGAAAACTAGGGATACATGTTCTCTCAGTAGTTATTTTTAACGATAATATTCTTAGGAATTATTGTTTGGTGTTTTAAGAAGATTTTCTTAATCTCTTATATCTTTTAATCTATTTACTTTATCTTTATTTTTGAATTGAATCTCAATATTTTTTTAAAACATTATCTTAGTTAAAAATGATTTTATATCACAATATACATTTTTTATTATAAATTTAAAATATAATTTATATGTTAAAAATATTTATTTATTATAAAATTTAATTATAATATTTATCCAGTAAGAAGAAAGAACAGAAAATTTATGTGGAGTAGAAACTTAAGCACAACACGTATCTCAAAAGGTCAAGATTATACTAAATAGAAAATTCAAATTGAAACACTGGCTCGTGGAACGTTTAGGAGAAGATAAATAACATTTAAGGGTCCAAGATAAGGAAGCTGTTCAAGACAGAGACAATAAATATAATAAGACGATTTGATTTCGGAACAAAATGCGGAAGCGGTCGAAGAGAGTTATTACGCTTCATGGGATGTTTAATTGTTAATGGAAAATTTGGAATGAGAGGTAAGTGGCAAAATATTTACATTTTATTTTGTAAATAAAAATAAAATCTATTTTACATTAGATCCTTAAACTAATATTTTATCATCAATTTAACATTTTCAAACTAGAAGATAAATTTAACTTAACCAACTCTCAATTATTTTTAATAATTTTAAATTAGATGAACTAAATATTCCACAAAACTCGTTTGATTGATTTATTTTTCTGAGAATCTGTTAGGGTGTATTGTTTGTTGTAATACTCCATCGTCAGACAACAGTTGACTATATTAAAATAAAATAGAAAAATATATGTATTGTCAAAGGCCGCGCCACTGTATTAGACAAATGATGCATTTTCATTGACAATTTGGCATAAGCTATAATCATATATCTCTCCAAAAACAAAAATATAATCATATCTCTTGACATGATAATTATAGATATTGTAGTTAGACTACTCTCTACTAAAATAAATTTACATTTAAATCTCACCCTTTTCATTTTTGTCTTTATCTACACTTCTACACTATAGTTAAAAATCCTGTGATTTTAAATTAATTATTAACATATTTAATAAAAGAAATGATAATTAAACCGCACCACTAAATGCAAGTTGTGTTTCAAAGTTTGATGTGAGAATTGTCAGGGTGGGTGGACAGTAGTATATAAGTGGTGTTTTTGTTTTTTTTTTTTACCAGAAATATCTTAACGGATAGTAATGGATAAGTTCATTAAGTTGTTATGATATTACGGTTTCCAACTCATGTAGACGCTATCCATAAGAGACATAATAGGAAAACAAGATTGATTTGAAATTAAAAGACTCTACCTTATTTTTTCTTTTTGTGTAATTTAATTAAAATGGGATATGTTTGATGACATAGTAGCGTTGACTTTAATAGGTCTATATAAGTCCCTCAAAAGTAGATCTGACAGAGGCAGAGGCAGAGGCAGAGAAAGAGAGAGAGAAAGAAAGAAAATGGCAGGTGGAGGAGTAGAGAGTGGAGGACGAGGGAAGAGGGCTCATCTTTACGAGCACAGATTCACTCACTATTTCGCCTTCACATGCATTGTTGGGGCCCTTGGTGGTTCTCTTTTCGGTTATGATCTCGGTGTTTCAGGTCCCTCTAAATTTCTGTGTCACTCACATTCTCTCTTTTTCTTTTCATTACTGTTTTTTTATTAATATAATATAGTTTCTTTTTAAATTATAAATTATATATAAATAATAAGATTATTATATCTGACAAGATTTAAATTTCCTTTTTCTACTTGTTGAAGATCTATTCCTGTGGTTTTCGTTTTCATTTGTTTCATCATTTTGTCCTTGGATTTCACGAGGCATCTTACATTTGAAAGAAAATTTTAATTTCGTTCAGGACGAATTTGACAGACACGTACCTCGGTACATCAAATAATTATCGTTTTTGTCTTTTATATAAGGAGCAACATGTGAAATGAATATGTTCTCTGTACTCTCTCTTCACATCTATAAGAATCAACAGAGACGAATCAATATTCAATTTTTTTGGAAAATAGTTATATTTAGTATAACGAGAATAATTTGTTTCACTATTCTTTCTTCACATCTATAAGAATAAAAAAAAGTTTTTTTTTTTTTAATTACGGAAACGATGATAAAACAGCAGCAGCATATGCAATATTCCTTGTCAATATCATGATTGGAAAACTTTGCCGGGAATCAGCCTATAATTTCGTACTTGATTGAGTTAAAGATAGCTGATACCTTGCCGTTTTTTAGGGAATGAAACAAACATCGCTTCTGCTTTCATTCGTCTTCTTATTATTATTGTTGAATTTAATTTTGACAGGGTGTAAGTGTAATTTTTTTATATTATATTACCAATTATTTAGAAATAATCTTAATTATTATTTTTTAAAATGATTATTATTACAAAACTTAATAGTTTTTAATTATATGTCAATTCATGGTTTTGACGACAATATAAAATATTTATATTTATTATTTATTCTAATTGAATCCATTATCAGGAAGCAAGTGTTATTTTCCTTCTCTTCTCAGCAGATTAGTTGTGCATCATTGTTCTATGATTATTAATTTTAACGAGATAACTTTGAAATAAAAATAATGACTGATTGTAGGTATGACGGACATATGAAATGTTAATAGATTATTGCAAAAAAATAAAATTTTATAGTAGCTTTACGTCAATGAAAGTAGGTTGAAATTTGACTGGTGATATTGTGAGGTGTCAGGTGGAGTGACTTCAATGGATGATTTCCTGAAAGAGTTCTTCCCAGACGTGTTCAGAAGGAAGCAGGAACATCTGAATGAGACGGACTATTGTAAATATGACAACCAAGTGCTGACACTGTTTACATCATCTCTTTATATCTCAGCACTAGTCATGACATTCTTTGCTTCTTACTTAACAAGAAAGAAGGGAAGAAAGGCCAGTATCATAGTGGGAGCCCTTAGCTTCCTGGCTGGAGCAATTCTCAATGCACTTGCCAAGAACATTCCAATGTTAATCATTGGCAGGGTCTTTCTTGGTGGAGGCATTGGTTTTGGCAATCAAGTAAGTGAAATGCTCCAAAACCAATCAAGCCTCATTTTAGTTATAGAGAAATATTATTCTTACTGGTGCATTCAATTGTGTAGGCTGTTCCATTGTATCTTTCCGAAATGGCTCCAGCTAAAAACAGAGGAGCAGTGAACCAATTGTTTCAGTTCACGACCTGTGCTGGAATCTTAGTTGCAAACCTGGTGAATTACTTTACTAACAAAATTCATCCCCATGGATGGAGGATATCACTGGGTTTGGCAGGTGTTCCAGCAATTCTAATGCTTCTTGGAGGTATTTTGTGTGCTGAAACACCTAACAGCCTGGTGGAACAAGGAAAGTTGGATGAAGCAAGAAAAGTATTGGAGAGAGTTAGAGGTACCAAGAATGTTGACGCTGAATTTGAAGATCTTAAAGAAGCCAGTGAGGAAGCACGAACAGTGACGAGTCCATTTAGGACACTCCTCAAGAGGAAGTACAGGCCACAACTGATCATAGGTGCCTTGGGAATTCCAGCGTTCCAGCAGCTAACGGGCAATAACTCCATCCTCTTCTATGCTCCTGTCATTTTCCAGAGCTTGGGGTTTGGTGCCAATGCTGCACTGTTTTCATCTTTCATTACCAATGGGGCCCTCCTTGTTGCCACTGTCATCTCCATGTTTTTGGTTGACAAGTTTGGAAGAAGAAAATTCTTTCTGGAAGCGGGCTTTGAAATGATATGCTGCATGGTAACTACACTTGTTTATGTTAATATTGTCATATTGTCCTTGAGTTTCATCCAACAAATGCAATTGCTTATTGGACTTTTTTATTGCTTTGCAGATTATTACGGCTGTGGTTTTGGCTTTGGAGTTTGGACATGGCAAAGAACTTGGAAAAGGAATCAGTGCATTCCTTGTTGTTGTGATTTTCTTGTTCGTTTTGGCATATGGGAGATCGTGGGGTCCCCTTGGCTGGTTGGTCCCCAGTGAGCTCTTTCCATTAGAGATAAGGTCAGCTGCACAGAGTATTGTGGTGTGTGTCAACATGATCTTCACTGCTCTTGTTGCACAATTGTTCCTCATGTCACTTTGCCACCTCAAATATGGGATTTTTTTGCTTTTTGCTGGCTTAATTATCTTCATGAGTTGCTTCGTCTTCTTCCTTTTGCCGGAAACCAAGAAAGTCCCAATTGAGGAGGTTTATCTTCTTTTTGAAAACCATTGGTTCTGGAAGAACATTGTAACTGACCAATACCAAAAGGCAGGGAAGCCTGTAGCAACTGTTTAAATTCGAAACAAAATAGATTGAACAAGTTTAGTTTTTTTTTTTTTTTTAACTTTTTGAGTCTATTATTTCTTACATTAAGGTTCTATTTAGAGCAATGAAGAGATATAAAATGAAATTAGAAGATACTAGTTATTATTGGTTAAAATAGATGAAATGAAATGTAACTTGATAAATGGTAAAATGTAATTCATCTTATTTTATCTCTAAAATTTTATTTGTCTCCTATTCCAATTTGAGAGATTATGGGTTAACTATCTTATTATTCAGTAATTCCTTGTCATTCCACCTGCAATTCAAACAATGAAATGAAAACTCCACTCCGTTCCATCATGAAATACCAAAACAATGATACGATTGTTTTATCCCATTTCTTTCGATACCACGGTTACATTTCACTTTATTTCACACAGTATTAGACATCTATCCTTAGCCTAACAGATCTTTTAGAAGAAATTAAAAATTCTGGTGATCGACTGAAATTTGTAATCACATGCACTATAAAAAAAAATTAGAAACAAAAGCCAAAATTTGAAAAACTTTCGGGTACTAAAAACACTAAAAATAATGGCAATGAGGAAATCATATTCATATAATATTGGAATAGACTCAGCAAAGTAACAAGAAATGCAAAAGACAGAGCAGAACAAAATTTATCATTTTTTGTTAACAAATGCACTAAGAATGATTCAGATGAAAAAGAAAAAATGCACTGCAATGACATCATAACTTCTGATAACATCAACCAGTATCATGTTAAAAGTTTAGCAAGTTCATCTACTCCTAGTGTTCCTTGTGGTACAACATTCAGTAATTGATCATCAAAAATTGCTTTTCTAGGAATTTTAGTACTCTTCTCCTTTTTCCGTTTCATGTAGACAGCGGTAGTTTCTTTAGTCTCCAAAGTCGGACCTTGTTGCTTGTCACTTTTTTGAGCCACAATCTTTTTGTGTTTGCTAAAAACTGGTCCAGGTGGAGCTGATTTGGCAAAGGCAATTGTGTTTTGATAAATATTGTCCGCATCCAAAGAATCTTTATCTAAAACAAGTGCGGTGCCTTTCTCAACAGCTTGTTCCAACAGTAATAAAATTTCTTTCATACAAGGAGCAGCTGGCCTTGATGGCTGATTGACATCTGCTTCTCCCAAAGCATCTAGCAACTTATCAGAATGAGGATCTACCACACCATTGATATAATTGTCACTACCTCCTAGCGTTGCATCAGATCCTGTAATTGAAGCAGAAAGACCATCACTGAAGCTTTTGCTATCCATTACATCCTCTGTTGCATGGCTATCACTCGTACCTTCCGAGGAGCATTCAGCATGGCTATTATGACTTGGGCTCGTGCAAGGTTCTGACTCAGCATAGGAGTCTGCGGCATTATCTTTGGTTTCAACTTCATTGGATTTTGTAAGTGAGGCAATTTCAGTAACCCCAGACATAGATTGCTTGCTATTTTCATTGGGATATGGCGCCTCAACCTCATCCAATGTTACATCACTTGAACCAGAGGAAATGCTAGTATCATGTGATAAATTGCTTGCATGCTCTACTGGGTTCTTCTGTAGACCCGGTGCTGAGAATTCTTGGGCCTCTGACGGTAGTGGTTTGTAATTTTTATTGTCAACCTCAATTATATTGGCTTCCTTGCGGTCATCTCCTAGATCTGGTAGAGAGGACTTCCAATTTTGTCCTCTCCACATAAGTATGTGCTCATTTTCAAAAGAAAGCAATGTGCATGGAACAAGATCCTACAGTGAAAAGAATAGATGTGAAAGAAAGATTTTAATATAGCATCCTCATTAATTAACATAAAAAAGCCCAAAACAAAAGAAAAAGAATCTGAGTCCACATGATCTTCAACACTGGATTCAAAATTGGTTATACCCTTAGTTTTGCTCCAATCTTTCGGTAGTCACTTTTATTTAGTCCTTGACAGTTTATACGCAATAGTTCACACTCTTCAAATGCCTCTCTGACATTTTTTACAAGGTTAAAATAAACACCATTTTTTCCTGTAACAAGGAAAAATAGTCAATGCATTAAAAAAGAAGTATGCGTATCAGGAAAAAAAGAAAGACAAACAGCTAGATGCCAGTTTGCCAGAAGAGCATTAATTTTTCTTCATTGCTAAACTGTACTGAACATCGTTAGAAAGGTACCTAGCTTGCATATGGGAATCAATGTTCTTCCCTTTTGACGCAGTTTAGTTGCTTCTTCTAGCGTTAGACCTTCAGGCACTTGCTGAACCAACCGAGGATACACTGGAGGCACAGGTTTCCACAACATCAGAGGAAAATGAGGGCGTGTTCTATAATTGTAGTTTCTGCCTCGGAACAGGTACAACACACCGCCCTTTCTATAAATGATTTTCCCCCCTGTCCTTTCCTGGCAAATCAGATAACATGAGCCAAGAGGAACACAAAGGACTATAACTCACATCTCTCCTCCCCTCCCCTCATCAGCAAGCAACCCCAACAGTAGAGGTTGAGGGTTGCGAGATATGCAAGGAGATGAAAATATGCGAACAAATTACCCAACAATGAAACATGATTGACTTCTTTCCGATGAAAAATGTCAAGGGACACACAATCAATACACAAAACAAAAGTAGGTTAAGGTAAACCATTACAAAGAAAAACAAAAATACTATTTTAGATCATTAAGAGAAAATGAACATAAGAATGTTCTAAACATCAGACAAGAATGACAGTTTCTCCAACATGACATGCTAACCTACATTGCTCTTACCACTTGATTTTTCAGAAAGACAGAGAAGAGAAGGGAAACATTATAATGAAGCAACAACCACACTGGAACACCCGGTGAAATTATTACTTCCAAAACTTCTCATATCATTTTTTTTAGTTTCATTTCTATTCATTGTTAGTATAAAATGTTTTATACTATCAATTAATAAAAAATTATATTAGGTATAACTACTAGAATTTTGAGAAGAGATAAAGTGACCCAAAGTTGACTAGGCCAAAAATCAGTTCAAAGAATAAAAGAGAACTTTCTTAGAAGTATCTCATCATATTAATTGATATGAAAAAGATGCAAACATGAATGTATACATGCTCTATTTATAGAGTTCAATTGAGAGGTAATTAACATCTAACAAACATTCCTAACAACCTATGAACTAACAAATTCCAGCATTTTTTTTTCCTTTTTTGGTTTTACCTAAGATATTTAGAGACTAATTTCTTTTGAGGCATAAAGATCCTCAAAGTGAGTTTTGTCTCTCAATGGAGGAGAATTAAACTGCTGACAACATGTCGAAAGAACTCAGCTATTTACCAACTATACTTTGTTGGCTCAATTTCATTGGCTCAAATTTCAACTTACTAATACAACAAATATAGCTGATTATATTTTAAAACGGCATCGATATTTATAAAAATCAACCAACTTAAAGGTGGCACTGTAAGATTAAATAAAAGTGTAAAAACATGTACAATGTCATAGATTTAAATTAAGTAATTTTTTATAGAAAAGAAAAAAGAAAAGAATGGAACCTCTAACTGGTGGCACACATTATCCATATCCACAGTACACACTCCTTTGCATTTGATCTTGCAAACCCTACGGCGCTTCCAATGAGCGTGTATATTATCCAACATGTTATGCGTTAAACCATCTCTACCTAAAACACAAAAACCGAGACAATGAACATTTCACCAGAAAAGCGAGCAAAAAAGAAACAGTAGCAAGCAACGAACCCATATTGAGTTGGCGTTGGGCTCTGATGCAGGATTGAACCAAGTCGTGGATCTCCTCCGGCGTCAAGGGTTCACCCAAAATCTCCTCCCTCGATTTCACGTACCGAGGACTCGTCCCCGCCAAAAACGGCCCCGGCGACTGAACCGGCTTAACCCCCTTCTTGTGCGGCGGCGGAAGGACAAACGAGTCGAACTCCTTCAGCTTCTTCTTGCTCGGAGGCAGCGGCGCCCGCCCCGTCCAGGGCCGCGGCATGGTGGCGGGCCCGAACGGCACGAAAGGCTCTTCGCGCATTTTAATTGGCTTCGCTTTTGGGGTTTCAGTGTAACTGTACTTGAACTCGAACGGAGCACCGTCAATCACGTATGAGAGTCCGTCCTCGCTGATCTTCACGTTTTCGGGGGCTCCAGTTATCCGTCGCGGTTTCGATTTCGGTATGTTCGAGAACCTGAGTGCCGGGTGCGATTGCCGGTCGACTCTGGGCCTGGCTGGGCTTTTGTACCTTTTGTCCGGGCCGGTGGGCCGTGGTGTTTGGGGGGCATTGGGGGTTTCCGGGTTGGTCCAGCGAGAGAGTCGGAGCTCCGAGGACGGGCGCGGGTTTGTGTTTGGGTTGGGGTCGACGGGTGGAGCGAAGATGGGGAAAGTGTGTGAGAGCTTCAAAGCCATGGAGAAGAAGAAGAAGATGATGATGATAACGTGCTTCGCATATTTCACTTTAGTCTCGCCTCTCGAGTGTGTGTATGTGTGGTCACATGATGACGTATCAAATTTCGGATATTAGCAATGCCACGTTGGTTTGCAATTTTGATGCTTCCAACCTAGTTTTATAAATAAGGTTTTGGATTGACAATTTTTGGGCAAAAGAAAGGTCGTGTTTTTTTTGTAAAAATATCTTGTAAATTCTGAATATTATTAAATTATTTCAAGCGTAAAATATTTGGTTCGTATAGTTAAGAATGAAAATAAAAACTTATACCCGCAAATAAAACTTAAAATAGATAATTACTTATTAGCAAAAGGCGAATAATAAGATATTTACACTCGTAATTTAAAATAAATGTCATCATCTAGTAGACTAAGAAATTATTGGGCTGATATAATTGAGGACGATTTATCTAAAAGAAAAAATTTGTTTAATTTTTGGTAAGCATTAAGAAAAATTTGTGGAGACAATAAATAAATGTTTTTTATTATATATAAAATAAGTTATTTTAATTTATTTTTATTAATGTTATTTACTTTTTATAAATATATATTTTTAAAATTAATTATTTTAACAATTATCAATATTCATAAATAGTTACCTATATGCGTAAAATTTGTAAATATTGATTTAACAAATACTTGAGACTACCTTCTTTGCTTTTGTCACCCATTATCACCTTAATGTTGTTTAATGCACATTAGAAATCGTGTAACAATTAATCTGGAATGGAACTTGTTGCCGTGGCTATGCTTGATATCAAAATCGTGTTGCACTGAGTGAGTGGGTCGCAGGGATATGAATACATTAGGTTAGGTTTTCAAAAATAAGTTTTTTAAGTTCCACTTGTTTTATAAAATTAAGAAATGAGTTTGAACTATTATTTATTAGAATTTTTTTTTAAGATTTGATCTAAGTTTTTTTCTTAAACATGTCATATCCTTTTAGAAAATCTTGTAATAAATTTATTTTTTAAATAAATTGACAATAATATTTTATTTTATTTTTATAAAAATATTAAAATATTAAATATATAAATATAATATTATATTAAAATTTTAATTATATCAAAAGAGAAAAACAGATTAATAGATTAGATTTAATAGGTTTTTATAAGTTGAAACCTAACTTATTTAAATAAATAGATTTTTTTTAAAACATCAAACTTAACCTTTTTATTAAAAATATTATGTTAGGCTTAAAAAAATTAAACCATAAATCCCACTTCGCGGCAGCCACGTCTTTTCATACTTAATAGAAGCATATAAAGACAGTTTGGTGAGTACATTTGATTCAGAACATTTTGATTTTTTCTTATAGGAGATGTATTTCTTGTTTTATGGAGCTGGTACTTTTGCTAGTATGTTTACTATTTACTTTTAAGAAATATCACGTGCTTTTTTATAATTGTTGTTGGAAAAAATTGACAAAAAAAAATACACTTTGGAAAAATATGTTTTCTTTAAAATTATCCAAATAAAATTTCAGTTATCAATTATTTTGAGTGTAAAATGGAAATTTTTATAATGCATAATCAAAATATTAAATACATTTTTATTTGATATTCAAAATTTAAATTATTGTCATATTAATTTTTAAAGATTTTTATTATAAAATTAATCACTCTTCATGTGTCAAGAAAAACCAATCACTGTCTAACATTAAAAACATTATCATATTCAGTGGTGTATAAATTAAATATGTAATATCATATTATATATAAAAATAAAAAAATAAAAATAAGATTTAACTGTAAATTAAATATGTAATATTATATTATATATCTATTACTTTAAGTTGTAATGTAAACACAAAGCTAGTTATATAAATAGTATTAAAGTAAATGAATATAAATTATCATAAAATGTTGATATTCACTCTTTCGGCAACTGAGATCAATAAATGAATTCGAACTGAAATTTACAGTAATATCCTTTTCAATATAAATTATCATGCTATATGTTAGAATTGAACAGTTATTTTCTTGTTTCTTTACCTAGTTTTGATGATTTTTATTGTAGAAAAAGAAAAAGAAAATTATCTAGATAAAAAAAAATGCGCATGGTTGTAATCTCGTAAAAGTTGAAAATAAGAAAAAAGATATAAAATTTCTTAAGATAGGAATAAGCCACAATTTTCAACTAATAATAAGAGATCCTAAGACACTAACAACTAAAACAAATTTCTATGTTACAAACAATCTAATTTATTATTGAAATAACATTTATATCAGTATGATCGACAAGCCACAACAATAAACAATAATAAATATTTTCCCTAGCCACTAGAAACGAGCAATTACCCTATCAAACCGGGTTTAATTTAAAACAATTTCGTATTATTGTATGTAATATAAAAATTTATATGAGAACACTTTCAAATATAAAATAATATAAAGTTAAAGACTTCCAAGATGATATAAAAATTAATAAAAGTATATACCTTACAAGATTTACACGTGTATGACCCATGAGCCACAACAACAAATTTTCTCCTTAGTCGCTAGAAACGAGTGATTATCCCCATCAAACCGTGCTTAATTTAAAAGACTTCCTATTATTGTATATAAAAAAATTAATAAGAGAACACTTTTAAAATAAAATTATATAAAGTTAAACACTTTCGAGATGTAATACCTGTAATTTTATTATTATATAGTATTAAGTTGATTGAACGTAATCACAAGAAGAAATTTAAATTTAGTTATGGAAATTTTAATTTAAATAAATTAATGTGATTTTTGTTTTGTTTTGTTGTGTAAGTGAAAAAATTTAAGTTAAAATATCTTTATTTGTGTAATTAATTTAAAGAGGAAATTAAATACTTATATGGTCCAATAATTATATTAATAATAAAAATAAGGAGTTAGAAAATTAAAAATAATACTTAAAATCTTGAGTAGAGAAATTAAAATAATTATAAAAAAAATTAATTATAAAAATAACTTAACAACGAAGGTTTATAATTCTCTTGAACCACAACTAGTGATCTTTAGTGATAAGAACTTAAATAATATATACAAGATATTAAGTTTTAACTTTGTTATTGATATTGTATTTAGGTTTTAACTTTGTGTGATGGCCAAGTAGAGTTAACCACCAATGAGATGTTGGCAGGCTGTATTTTTTAATGGTTATTTAGACAAATTGACAATATCTTTTTTAATGACTCCAGCACGCAATTTTCTGTTTTATATGTTTTCCCTTTTTCCTATCCTAATCATATGACTCAAATCCATGCTAAAATAATAATAAGTAGTTGTTTCCTTATCTTATCACTTTCTATCCAATATTTTTAGATTGTTTTTGGTTACAAGTGGGTATGGATATCTTATTACAAGTGTCATTGTTGAATTAAATCTATATAAAGTCCCAAAATGGATTTCTAAGAACATAGTTCTTATTTTTTGCCTCACCTAGAAAAGATACAAGGAGAACACATCATCAAAAAATGGCAGGAGGAGCACTTGTGGATGCAGGGACTCTTAAGAGAGCTCATCTTTATGAATACAAGATTACTTGGTACTTCATTTTTTCTTGCATCGTTGGGGCTCTAGGTGGCTCTCTCTTTGGATATGATCTTGGTGTTTCAGGTCATCACCTTCTTCAAAATGATATCATTTGAATTGCCAATACTCACATTGTCACATGAATACATATATGATTATAATAAACAAAAGATCAAAGTATGTACCCTAGTTCTTAATCAAATTCAAGAAATGACAAGGAGAGCATTTTTCATGTGATGAAGAATATACACATTGCATGTGTGTTCAAAAAATTGTTTAGAAGTAAAAAATCACTTTTGAGACATGAAAGCTATAACTATTGGGCTACTATCTTCTTAGTAAATGAAAAATACCACATATAACCAAACATGATATACAACTTGTAAGAAATAAATGTTGGTTACATGCATGCAACACATGATTAGAAAACTGTTGATGAATTATTCTTTCAGGTGGAGTTACTTCCATGGATGATTTTCTGATAGAATTCTTCCCCAAAGTGTATGAGAGGAAGCACGCACATCTTCAAGAGACAGATTATTGTAAATATGATGATCAAATGTTGACACTCTTTACTTCCTCTCTATACTTTGCGGCCTTGGTGTCCACATTTGGTGCTTCTAGCATATCAAAAAATAAGGGCAGGAGGGCCAGTATCATTGCTGGTTCCGTAAGCTTCTTCATAGGGGCTGTCCTAAATGCTGCTGCCCAGAACATTGCAATGTTGATCATAGGGCGTGTCCTCCTTGGCATAGGCATAGGATTTGGGAACCAAGTGAGTTCAACTTCAACTAATGCTACAAAATGTTAAATGGTGTGTTTGTCATGAAATGTTACTCACTTTATTATGTTGTTATTTTTCTTATTGTTTAGGCTGTTCCATTGTACCTGTCAGAAATGTCTCCTGCAAAAGTCCGAGGAGCAGTGAACCAACTATTTCAACTGACAACTTGCTTGGGAATTTTGGTTGCTAACCTAGTGAATTATGGTACTGAGAAAATTCATCCATGGGGGTGGAGATTGTCTCTTGGTTTAGCCACAGTTCCTGCAACTATCATGTTTTTTGGTGGTTTGTTATGTCCTGAGACACCTAACAGTCTTGTGGAACAAGGAAAATTGGATGAGGGGAGACAGGTGTTGGAGAGAATTAGAGGTACCCTAAATGTGGATGCTGAGTTTGAAGATCTGGTTGAGGCTAGCAAAGAAGCAAAGACCATCAAGAACCCATTCCAAAACCTCTTCTTAAGAAGGAACAGACCCCAATTGATAATTGGTGCCTTGGCTATTCCTGCATTCCAACAGCTAACTGGCAATAACTCCATCCTCTTCTATGCTCCTGTCATTTTCCAGACTTTGGGCTTTGGTGCCGGGGCCGCTTTATACTCATCTGTAATTACTAGTGTGGCACTTGTTCTTGCCACCTTGATCTCAATGTTTTATGTTGACAAGTTTGGCAGGAGAGCTTTCTTTTTGGAAGCTGGTGCTGAAATGTTCTGTTGCATGGTAACTACCCTTTCACATCTCCTTAAATTGCTTTTTAAGTTAGTTATCAAAGCTAATTATTGAACCATTTTCATGTGCAGGTTGCTACAGCAATTGTTTTGGCTCTTGAGTTTGGCAAAGGCAAAGAACTATCATTTGGGGTTGGCATCTTTTTGGTTATTGTGATTTTCTTGTTTGTATTAGCATATGGAAGATCTTGGGGTCCTCTGGGGTGGTTGGTTCCCAGTGAGCTATTCCCATTAGAGATAAGGTCAGCCGCACAGAGTGTTGTGGTGTGCGTTAACATGATCTTCACAGCAATTGTGGCACAATTCTTCCTTGTATCACTTTGTCACCTTAAATATGGGATCTTCTTGTTGTTTGCGGGCTTGATTTTCCTCATGAGCTGCTTTGTCTTCTTCCTCTTGCCGGAAACCAAACAAGTTCCAATTGAGGAGATTTATCTTCTCTTTGAGAATCACTGGTTCTGGAAGAAAATAGTAACAAACTCAAATCAAGAGAACTCACATCGACATGTATAAGATGCCAATGAATTGTTGAATTTTATATTTGTTAGTCCCTTATACTCATAAACTCTATTAACCATGAGAAGAACTAGAAGTGTACCATATGCACTTCTTTTCCCTTCTTTAGGCATGATTTGAGTATTGGAAGCAAGATCTACCAAAAGAGTGAATGAGTTATGAATTTAATTTTTAAAATTATAATTGTCCATCAAATTAATCTCTAAACTAATAAAACAATAATTTTTATTCCTAACTTTTTTACATATTTTTTACTCTAATGTTTTTTAATTTTATAAAATTGGTCTCATATTTTTAAATTTTTATATATTATGCTTTGAAAGTGTCATTTAGTGATTAAAAATGGTTAAAATATTAAAATTAATATTTGAACTCTTAACACATTCTTTTTTTTTCACCATCACCAAAGACACTAAATCATTTAACTTATTTAGTTTATATATAAAAGATTTATTATATATATAAATATTTTTAATATCAGATTGGACATTAAACTAGTCAAGACATTTATAAGGTTCAATAGTTAGATGGTGGTAGAGTTGGTATAAATAAAATAATATCACAATTTTATAATACTATAAATAAAAAATAAAATATAATAATATTAAAAAAATATATAATATCACAATTTTATAATATTATAAATTAAAAATAAAATATAATTTTATAATTTTTTAACATTTAAAGTATATGCAAAAGTTTAAATCAAATATATCATGCAACTTAAAATCTAAATTTTAACAATACACATCAACATTTATTAACCATAGTAAGTTACATTTAGAATAAAAAAGAAAAAAATAAATATATTAGGTTATTTTTTATTTTTTTTAAGAAGAAAAAGAAAATTAATATTATATTAGGTATTTTTTAGTGAACCATGGTGAATCAGTATTTTGTTGATTACTAATTTTACCAATTTTTTTCCATATTGTTTGAACTATTCACCTGACTGGTTTTTCGATGACCCGTTAATTTGGTCTGATTTTCAAAACAGGGATATTTACATGAGTGCATTTGTTAATTGTCCTTTTAATCTCTTAATTATATGTTTATTTTTTTATAAAAATATTAAAGATTAATATAATAAAGTTATTTATTAAATATTTTTATTTTAATTATATAAATTTACTTATTGAATTCATATAAAATTATTTATACATCTTTTATCCTTTTATTTGTAATGTATAGTTTGCAATCCTGTGACAAGTGATTTTAACTTTATTTCATTAACATATTTTATCATGAAAGAAGACAAAATGTGACTATGCCTCTTCCCAAGCTCTGGTTTCCGGTGTTGCGGATGATGTCATTACATGGCAAAACTTGTCTTCGGGTTTTCAAAGCTCGAAGATTTGTTCTCCAAATCTTATTATCCTCGTCTATTAACCTCATCCCAAATACAGTTAATTAATTTTATTAACCTCTCATCTATAGATTTATGGTGTGCGGGTTGGAAGAAATTTCAAGGGTGATGTATTACAAGTGATATTCACTATAGGATGGTGTTTTTGAATATTTATAAGAGTATTTTTAAGAAAAAAAAAAGTAAAAAATATAAAAAGGAATAAATAAGTTAATAAATAAAAATTATGTAAATAAAGACTCAACTTATAAAATATTATATTTCAATTTAAAACTAAATTTTTTTATGATTAGAAGTATTTCGTTCTTAAGGTAAGGATTCCTTCTAAATGGAACCTTCTTCTTTTCATTAATACACATACTTATACAAAATGGTCACGTTATTCGATAATAAGACTGACGGGGATGTCAAGAAAGACAACGACGCTTACTTAGGTGATGCTTTATTACGTCGGACGCAGGACTCCTATCCAAAAAGCGCAGTAAAGATTCGCATGGTTATACCCAGATGGGATCTTGACCCAAGACGTTCCACGTGGTTGTATGTGTACGAGTTCCCAGTCAGTTTGCCGATCGGTACACAACCTCTCAAGCTTTGTTCGTAAGATGTAAGCTTAATTTTTCTTCCAAGCACGTGGTTACGAGAGATCGTTGTCCAAGAGTGGGTTTAGCTAGTCAGGAGTGAACTCTACTGATCGGGAGGGCTCTGAGGACCGACCAGTACAAGAAGTAATCATATTCAAATCAAATACGATTATAATGGTCAGAATACCCACTTCAAAAACAAATTAATATTAAGAAAAGTTTCAATATATATATATATATATATATATATATATATATGATTTGCGCTAAATTTTTTTAAAAGGATTTGTGTATACCAAAGATCTAATTCATCATGTAACCAATTCTAGTTTTGATAATAAAGTATCATTTTTGTTTTCATTATCATATTCTACTATTTGATTAAATAGTTGATTTGATAAAGTTCTTTATTAAAATTTGAGACTTGTTATCATAATTTCTATTAAGATAATGAGAAATAAATCTTTTATAATTTTGATATAAATTTTTCTTGATCATAAGATTGTTGTGAATAAGACATTAATAATTCAGATACATCAATATATATATATATATATATAATGGTCTTTATTGGATAAAGATTAATAGATCTCTTTTATTAATTTACATTTAAGATGTCCATAAAAAATTCTCAAGAAAAATGTATTAGCATAATTTGATTTGAGATTAGCATAGTAATTAACACATTATTTTTTTTATATTTTGATCCTAAATACCTAATGTCCTAGAGCACTAGTTGAATGGAAATTGGATTAATTAAATATTTATAGAATTAATTACTAATTAAGAAGAAATTCATTAACTCTTAATAATGAGTTTGAGTTCCGTGATAGAATTAAGATGTTGACTAAAGCAATTAAATGAATGAAGAAAATAATTTCTTAAGTCATTCATTAAATAAATATATAAGGTTAACTTATTAGAATTTGACATTTATATCATATTATATAGTTAATTAGAACAGTAAACGATGGAAGAAAATATTTAGTTATTCTTTATTGATTTTTGAATATAAAAATATTACTTTATATTATCCGGACATTAGAAAGTATGGTTAGATGCCTACCTTAATTAATAAATTAACTTGATTAATTTACTACCAACTTAGGATAAAACTTAGGTCATGTTATTTATTTACATTCAAATATGTTTGGGTAATGTATTTTTTCCAAGATTATATTACTGATAAGTCTTTACGGTTTTTATTATATTTTCATAATTATGCATTAGAAGACTAATTTAAATCAATCATATATTAGGAATATTATGATTTAAATAATATATAAATAAATAAATAAAATTCTAAAAAAATTATATTTTAGTAAAATATATTATTTCAACTTTTTTATTATAATGCAAATTATTTAATGATTATAATATTTAATTTATATTTTCAATAATTATAAAAAAATTTAAAAAAAATGCGTGTGAATTTGATTATAAGACGAGTTTAAAAATAAAAAGTACAAATAATATATTTTTTCTAACATATTCTATATTATTAGTTAAAATTTATTAAAAATATAAACTTATGAATAAGACTCATTGAGAATTGAAATCTACAAAATTTTATGATTTATATTTCAATCATTAATTATAAAAAAAAATAAAGGTAATGTGTGGTAGGAAATATGCTGCTACGATTGTTCAAAGATAAATAATTACATAAGAATTTGCTAACAACATACTTAGGAACACATGTTCAACAACATACTATTGATTAAAATTTATTTAAAATTATAAAAAAAACACTTTAATAATAAGTTGAACCTAAAAAAATATCTTTTTAATAATTTTTAATTAATAATAAAAATATGTTCAAAATAGTATGT
This sequence comes from Mucuna pruriens, assembly GCA_025330945.1. NCBI lineage: Eukaryota > Viridiplantae > Streptophyta > Magnoliopsida > Fabales > Fabaceae > Mucuna > Mucuna pruriens. Next base: position 755,856 of record JAENHJ010000424.1, read on the forward strand.
TAGATTATGCCTTATACATTTCTCTAGTTACATTTGCAAATCCACCCCTCATTTTGTTTAACAAAGAGAAAAGTTAGTAATACTTTCTACCATATAATTTATTTTATTGGTTGAAATTTGTTGATTTAACGAGTGGGGTATAGTTTTAATAAATTTCTTTTTTGAGAGAAAGTTAAAATACATTCAAAAAAAAAATGTAGGATAACATTTGCAAAGTTTTCAAAGAAACTCAAAGTTAATATTAAGATAATAAGTAAATTTTTAATTATCATACATCAATAATGTAAAATAATTTTGTAAAAATATTATTAAAAATATTATTTATTATTAGATTACAGTATAATACCATTTTATATTATCAATACATAATTTATTTTTTTTAATAAAATAATTTACAAAGTTCTAAGAGATTCGTACTTTTATTTTTTTAATTCTAAATTTCAAGATCCAAGAATATAAAATTCATAAAATTTTAATTAAAAAGTAAATTTTAAAATTAAAAGATATAAAATTATCAAATAATTTAATTTAAAATTATCTATTTTTAATCTTAAAAAAATCGTGCCAAAAGAATGTGTCACAAGAATTCAATTTCTTTAATTAAACAATGAACTAGTTTTTGTCCTTTGCTGACCTTATTTCAATTTAGGAAGATCTCTTCTTCTTGAAGCCTGAGTGCTTCTCTGTTTGGTCCTGAGGAAGTCAAATATAGCAAAAATGAAAGAGAGAGAAAGAGAGAGCTTGAAGTGTGTCCCTTCACTCTTCAGTTTCACTGTACTAAGGTTAGTACTGTACTTCCCCATGTTGTCTCTTTCCTTTTAGTGGAGAGAAGAAGCAAAGCAAATGACAATTTTGAACTCTTTGCTTTTGCTTTCTTCATGCTCCTCAAGTTTCATGCATGCTAACAAATAGTGAAAATTTAGACCCCGTTCGTTAATTACTTGATCCGAGTCACAGTAGTTTTCTGGCCTGCTTGCAATCTCTCTAACTATCTAATGTTCCATTTTTTTTAATAGGATCCTGTGATTTATTCTTCAAGCTTCTTCAGTGATTTGGAAACTCATGTGCTGGGGAGATTGAAGCTAATTTTGGAAGATGAAGTAATTTTGGTGTCATCTCCCTTCTTAAATGGTTTACCTGTTTCAATTTTTTCATGTGTTGTGTCATGAGAAACCGGAGATTTATTTTTCTGTTGGGGGTACTTGCTGTTAATTATTTACTGTTTCTGTCAATATTGGTTCCACATGGAAATGGAAATGTCCCATGGTCTTCGGTGCCCCAAAGTATGATAAAGTTAGATTTTCATCATTACATTCAACAGGCACTGTTTCAGGGTTTTCTAATTCTTCTGCTTTCATTGCTACGGTGGAAAAAGTGCATATTCCTATTGTTCAAGATGAAGCTGGGCACGGTAGGAAAAAGGGAATGCACAATGATGAAAAGGGTGGTTTAGTGTCAGAAAGAAAAAACGGCTCTGATGATGATGCTTTTGAACTTGGGATAGATAGAAATGATGTTGGAAAAGGTGACAGATTGGAGTTGAAGAGTGTTGGTTCCAAAAATTTCAAAGCAGTTTTGGCCAAGGGCAATGAGGTTGACTTTTCAGTGAAGCAATTTTTGGAGACAAAAAGGGAAACCTCTAGGTTGGTAAAAGATAACAATATGGATTCAAGGAAACATGATGGAGTTGGTGTTCATACTTCACACAGTTCAATTTCCTCTACTAATCTGACTTCTCTTGAAAATTCTCCCCAGAAAAATACCTTTTCTGCCTCAGATAACAGTACTGCAATGAGTATTCGTAGGAGAAAGATGAGGTGTAACATGCCACCTAAGTCAAGAACATTAATTCAGGAGATGAACCGCATTCTAGTGCGCCGCCGTGCTTCTTCTCGTGCAATGGTATTAATATTAATATCTCTGTCAATTATGAGCAAACAACCTGGACAAGTTATTGTTATGGTTATTTCAATCTGGAGTTCTGTTTTTGGTTTCAGAGACCAAGGTGGTCATCCAAACTTGACCTGGAAATTCTTGCTGTGAGGTTGGAGATTGAGCATGCTCCTATAGTATCACATGACAAAGAACTTTATGCTCCTCTATTTCGCAATCTTTCTATGTTCAAAAGGTATGCTTGATGGAGTTGTTAAAGGAAATATGAACACAACTAAAGTAAGTCCTTCGTTGACATGCATGTATCCTGACTCAAGCTTGTCTTTCATACACCTGATCTTTTAATTGATCATTTAAACAATTGACTATGGCCACTTCCCTTAAGGGTGTGATAATTTTGGAATGTACCTTAATCACAATATCATCTTAGTTTTCTTCACTTGTTTGCTCCTGCATGCCTTTTCTTTGTCCTTCCATGTCTGACTTAGGTTTGAGTTGAGCTACTATGACCAAAGTTCAAGATCATTTGACTTTTTTCTTGTTGGATTTGCAGGAGCTATGAACTCATGGAACGCACACTCAAGGTTTATATATATAAGGATGGAGATAGACCCATCTTTCATCAACCTATACTTAAGGGACTATATGCTTCAGAGGGTTGGTTTATGAAATTGATGGAGGAAAATAAACATTTTGTTGTGAAGGATCCTGTAAAGGCCCATCTATTTTATATGCCATTCAGTTCACGTATGTTAGAGCACTCCCTTTATGTACATAACTCTCATAATCGAACAAATCTCCGTCGGTTTTTGAAGGACTATACAGACAAAATTTCTGCAAAATATCGTTATTTCAACAGAACTGGTGGTGCTGACCATTTTCTTGTTGCTTGCCATGATTGGGTATGCTGTATGTTCTTTATTTTTTCCCCTTAATTCTACTTGCACACGAACCATACACTGCTCCAACCTTGCAACATATTCACTTTGAATTGAATGCCTCTTTAATGTCTTAAGGTGACATATTCACTGTGTGAAGTCGTATTTGTGTAGCTACATCATGTTCATTTTTTTGAATACAAGGGTAAACAATGTTTATGGTTTGGTTTGGTTTTTTGGATTTTTTGCACAGCCCTAGTAAACATAGCTACCTTTGATGGACATCATGTTTTAAAACAGATCACTGTTATATGAATTGTTCTGCTCAGTTACATAGTTAATCTTCTCTAGTTTTCATGTCAGTAAATAAATCAGCCGTGTGCGTGTGTAGCATAACACTATGCTTTTTTGTGAAAAAACTTACGACTGGATTGTTGCAGGCTCCATATGAAACAAGACACCATATGGAATACTGCATAAAAGCTCTCTGCAATGCTGATGTAACACAAGGCTTTAAAATAGGGAGGGATGTTTCTCTTCCGGAAGCTTATGTCCGGTCAGTTAGAAATCCTCAGAGGGATCTGGGAGGAAAGCCTCCTCACCAACGACCTAATCTTGCTTTCTATGCTGGAAATATGCATGGTTATTTGCGTCCAATATTGCTAAAGCACTGGAAGGACAAAGACCCTGATATGAAGATATATGGACCAATTCCTCCTGGTGTTGCAAGCAAAATGAATTACATCCAGCACATGAAGAACAGCAAATACTGCATATGCCCTAAAGGATATGAGGTCAACAGCCCACGGGTCGTTGAAGCCATATTTTATGAGTGTGTACCTGTGATTATATCTGACAATTTTGTGCCTCCTTTTTTTGAGGTTTTAAATTGGGACGCGTTCTCAATAATTCTTGCAGAGAAAGATATTCCCAACTTGAAACAGATACTTCTTTCAGTGTCACAAGAGAAGTATCTCAAGTTGCAACTTGGGGTCAGAAAGGCTCAGAAACATTTTTTTTGGCATGTAAAACCCCTGAAGTATGACCTCTTCCACATGACCCTTCATTCAATTTGGTATAATAGAGTGTTTCAAATAAAGGTGAGATGATGGTGTACATGTGAGCCCTCAGAGGGAATTTCTGAGTATGAAAACTCGTGAGAGAATATAGTAGGAACTTGGAATTTGTCTTCAGTGTTTTAGATTGTTCTGTATGTATAAATTCTGTACCGTATTTCTCTGAATGCATAAAAAATAAATCATAATTAACCAATAACACCCCCTCTCTCGCCAAAAGAGAAGCTCAAATTGTTATATTTTTGTTCTTGGCCATAGGTGGAAAGTTTACAAATTTCTATTGCTACACATACAGGTTCACAGGTTGTGATATGCCAATCTTGCAGCCTGAAGTTGCTTTAGATCTCAATAATACAAATATTCTAGCAGAGCAAGGGGTAAGTTGTGTCCAATAGATAGGGTTTTAGATCCTCACATCCTTGATCTGTTGTCCTCCTCAGTGACCTATATCTTGATCCCTTAGTTCTGTATTTTTCCCTTTTATGTAATTGCCAAAAAGAACAAAGAAAAAAATGGCTTCATGCTTCAGATGCCTTCAGTTTGGGGATTGATTCTAGGTGGAAAATCTAGAATGCTATCACTGATGATCTTATTCTTCCATTTTGCTTCCATAGCATAAAGCATGTCTGAACTCTGAACTATAATGCATGTGTAGAGTCCTACAGTTATCAATGATCAAATTTAAAGAGAGATAATTGTAGACAGACTATTTCCCGTGAGTTTCCACTTTTACCTACATTGAGAGAAATAACAAATTTTTCAGAAGTTAGAATATCTATCTACTTTAAAAGACGTACCCCACAAACGAGATCATATACAGTCGTAAAAACCATTTCTAACATGTGCATGTTATCATCATTGTTACCACAATATTGGAGATTAATTAAAGTAGTTTACTTAATCAACATGACTAGAGTTAGAATAGTATGATATACAATACAGAGTGTTGAAGTAACGTGTAAATTGTCTCTCTCATCCCTAGCATGATTATTGCCAAATGCAATAGAAAGCAGCGCTAACATGATTGTGCAACTCCCCTCACGAAATTACGGAAAGTCCACGAAATCCGAGGATTTTGTTCCCAATACTACACGTGTCCCATCCTACTTCATAGAGAAGGCATTGGCAGCAATCATCTCTGTCCTATCCATTCCATTAGAGGGTCCCACATTCTAAGCTCGGTATCGTTTTTACTATTACTATTATTCCGTATTTGAATTGGAACAGTTGCTGCTTTTAACTTTCATATTTCATGTCTGGTTTCATGCTATACCTGTGATAGACAGTTTAAAAACTAAAAACCTTGACTCAAAAGTTTCTCTGAATTTCAAAAAAAAAAAAAAACTGCTGAAAGAAGTGTAAAAACAAAAAACTATGGATTGCTCCATCCCATAATGAACCAAAAATGGAGAAAAAATATGTAGTAAAAATAAAATTACGAGTGGACCAGCCTCTTAGGCACATTATTTTATGTGTTTCAATGTAAAATTTGTAAGTGACATTAGTTTGAAGATGGATCTAATTACGTTCGAAGGAGATATTGATATACTAAAGCAAGGTAACGATCAGCCATTGCTCACATCACATGGCTATCCATCCCACCATTCTTTGCTTTCATATTAGACCATTGATTACCCTTTTCTCCCTTTATATTATTATATATAAAAATTCACATTGATCTTCATTTTGGAGAATAGTTGTCTGTCTGTATTTGCAACTTGCAAGGTGCTACCACTTCTATTGCCAAGCTTCAACTTCCAACCATATGTTTGTTGAAAATTGGTAACTGCAAACCACTCTATCTGTATTCCATTATTTTGGTCTTCTCATTTGAGATATTGCTATGCATAATTGGATCAATCTGTGTTTCTTTTAGAGAAAATGTAATCTTTTATTTCTCTCTTTGTCTGGCTTGTAGTCGTTTGCCCTGCTGTTTCTCTCATTGGTTTGAACTTGGTTTCAATTTGCTATAGGCTTTCTCAGTTTTCTTCAAATTGACACCTTACCCATTTAACCATGGTCATTTATGAGTGTCAAAACTCTACAGAGATGCAAGATTAGGATGGCTTAATTCTTCTCTGAATGTGAGATTCCAGGACCATTTACTAAACTATATACACATTTATGATTCTCTTTGACAAAGATATGAATGTAATTCAGAACTAGCTAATATTGGATGACGGGCTAGTTTACTGTTCATCTTGGAGTTTGGGAATGACCTCCTCGAGATATTTTTTTGTCATGCATTAGATGTGCCCAACTTCATGTTCATAGGTAAAGAGCTTATGGAAACAAACCAGTAGGAACGATATATTTTAAAAAAAGTAGATTGCTTCTTTTCCAAATTCTCTTTATTCTTCTTAAAAGTCTATTCATTGTGATTTGAATCATTTAGCCAAAAAAGTAACTTCGTAGATAATATTTTGGTTACTGTCGTACTGAATACTGCAAATGATAGTTGGTTAATTTTGGCGTTCACAGAATTAAATCTCGTCTGGTGAAAACCTTGCATGGTTCCTCTGATGATATTGGGTGGTTGCAGCATGCTTCTGGAATGGCTCTAGTACAGGATGGAACTTCAAGATTCTTGGAATTGCTTTCAGACATAAGGTCCCCCATTTTAAGACTGGACTCTGGAGTCACTGAACTACAAATTTCTTTCTGTAATTCTCGTTAACCTTTTTAAGACCATGATTTTCTGACCAATTCTTTCATTTGCCGTTTCTGGTACTGCTGAACTTTAGATGGAAGTTATTTCCCATTTTACGTTTGTACTTTCATTACTTTTAGGTTTCACATTATCCAAGTTTTTGGCATTACTTGTTTGTTTTTTCATATCATCATGTCATAGTTTTTGAATGACAAATAGAATAGGGGTTATCAATATTACTTTGAAAATGATGCTTCCCCATTTGCACAACCAATCAAAATGTAGTTGGTTTCTTGTCCATCTGTTTTTTGGGGAGAGAGTTTGTTCACATACACTATGTTTGGGTTTTATTCTACAGGAATGGGGAGCACTCACTGCCCAGTTCATTTGTTTATCTGTTGATTCCAGGTATGTCAAAATCAAAGTTTTAAATTATGGTTGTGATTTTGTCACGATTTTTAATATTGCAAACAAATGCGGCCACAATTGCAGTGTGAATATTTTCAAAACCTTAACATTGTGGCCGAAATCGCAGTCACAAACCTCTTTAAAATAAAACCTTGGCCAAAATCCATATCTCTGGTTCTAGGAGAAATGTGGTATTAACTAGATATTCCTCTCATATCCTTCATTGGTTGTTAGTTTGAGCTACTAGGCTCTAAAATGGTTTACTTTTATTAAGTCAATGTTTCATTATTTCAGCTACGTGGTACAATCTACTAGGCTCTACAACAGCATGTCTTCAAGTTAAAAGTGATGGTTCTAGCTCTGATACAACAATGCTTCACCGTTTGTAATCACTTCTTCTTCAGTTTTCATGCAAGTCAAAATAATTAAAAAGAAATGGTTCAGCGTATACTAAACTTTTGAAAATTACAAAAAGTCCTTTTAATAAAATTTTGATAATTGCAAAAAGGCCGTATAGTCCTTCCATACTACAGTAGATTCGAGCATCAATCTTTAATAATGTCAGGAAATCATTTTTCTTTTTTTTCCCGAAATAATGTTGAAAAATAATTTTCGTGAATAATAACAAGAATACATTTTTTTGGGTAGAACTATGCCAAGAAATGATTTTTTGGGGGGCAAGAAATGTACCCAGAAATGCTTTTTCAACAAGAACGATGCCAACAAATAATTTTTAGCAAGAATGATGCCAATAAATAAATTTTCCACAACTTCATCACGCACTTTTTTATTTCTCCAAAATAATACCAAGAAATATTTTTTATGCACAATAACAAGATTCTTTTTTTCTTTTTTGAGTAAGAACTAGGCCAAGAAATCTTTTTTTTTTTTCAAAAACACTGTAACAAGAATAATTTTCAAGAACTAGAGAAAGAATGGGAAGAAAACAAAAAATTAGACCATTCTGTAGAAAGGAATCTTCTAGCTGAATATAGGGAAGAAATCTTGAGTTGCTAGAAAAATCGAAAGTAGCATTCAATCCAAAGTTGCTAGCAAAATCATCTTTCTCTGCTCGTCACTTAAGCCAGACCAGAATTTCCCCCAGTTAAAAAGCAACTGCATGATCCCGTAGTTATCATCCAAGGGTTTAATTTTTTTAGTTATATTTTTTTACTATTTGATATATATATATATATATATTATTTTTTCAATGCATAGAATTTCATGGAGTTACTTCTGTGACTACAAAAGATCCACAGTGCTAGAGTTGGAGGAACGAGAAAAAAAAAAAACTACAAGATAATGGGTGATTGAATGCAAAATTAAAATATGATAAGTTAAAAATAAATTTTTATTTTGTGTCTTTGAATGTGTTTTTAAGATGTTTATAAACTTGATTTTAAATTATATTAATTTTGTAAAATTAAATTTAAATAAAGTAATTTATATTTGAAAATTATTTCAAAAATAAATTTACAGTAAAATTTAATATCGCAGTCCAACGTAAAAGTTACATTTTTTTTAACTTTTACTTAAACTTGACTTTAGAGCATTTATTCAAAATTGATTTGCCGTTATCGTATAACATTCACCTTATTAACGCATTGTTTATTTAAGCTGGTTCTAAAGAAAGAAAAAAAAAGCAGAAAAAACAAAAGTGAGAGAGAATCAGCTTCTTTCTTTTTTATTATTTGGGAAGAAAGAAAACTGGGAGAAGTGTGAAAAGTTTAGAAGAATTCATAATGAAAATATTTCTCTCTTTGGGTGGGAGAAGCGAAAAAGTTTTGGTGAAACTCATTAAAATGGTTATTTGCATTTGAAAAAAAAAACAAGGATGGTTAATTATATAAGTTAACCAATCAAATGCATTCGTTTAATTTCTTACAATCAAGTATTTCCCTTATGAATAATGCCACACTTTATTACTCACGGTTGATCTATTATACAATATAGTGACATTCCAATTTATTTGAATTCTGCTTGAAAAGTAATAAATAATGTAGTTGTATGTCTTCCTTATTTCATGACACTGTATGTTTTTATATCAATTCAAATAAATATTTATTTTCATTATTAGTTATCTGATAAAAGGAAATATTTTAGTATTTTAATTATTTTAATTAATATTCAAATTTATATATATAATAAAAATATTTATAAATTATGATTAAAAATAATTTTTAATTTAAATTAATTTAAAATACAATACACGTGATTGTTAATGAAATAAGTAATATTTAATGCAAGGGCACCATGATGGTGGCGAAGTACAGGGCTACTAGAGAAGCATAGTGGATTGGACCATTAACATTCGGTTGGTAGCAAAAAACCAAAAAAGTCCAACTCAAACCAAAATAAACGATGTACATCACCGACTCACTGGATGGCCCAAACTGCATCACTGCTTTAGACCCAGGATTAGCTCATTAGCTTAGCTGTGTACAAATACACTACAAAAATAATAATACATTATATGATGCATATTGTTTCATGTGAAATTGCATAATCAATTATGTGTATATTAAAAAAAAAAATGTATAAAATGTACGATGAGTGTACCAAATGATAACTATATCAAATGGGATTTTTCCCAAAATAACAACATATTTGGTTTCTTTTTTAGTTTAAGCATGATTTACAAGAAATAAACTTTTGTTGAAGCTAAAATTTAGAAGTTTATAATTAAGAAAGCAAAGAACCTACGAGTGCGTCGACGAAAAACACGATGGTTGAGACTATGGCTTTATGATCAATGAGAGCAGAAAGTTGGATAGAAAATGGAATTTGCAGTTATTTATTGTGGGCGCGTATGTACAACAGTACTTGAGATTAGACGGACAATAAATAGCATTGTCACCAACGGGTAATACCAGTATACTGTTCCTTTTTAACTACTGAATTTTCTATATTTTATCCGAGGAAAGCATATAGGATTCTAGTTTTATTACTTACTGCACTACTATTTAATCAGGTAAACCAAAGTTTTATCATGATAAAAGCTATATAACAAATTGAACTCTTCTAATAATATGTTCAGGCATGGTTATATAATATAAAACAATTATGCTCGTCTTATACCAAATAAACTATCATATGAAACCACGTTTGATGCAGTTTTTGTGTGTTTTTGTTTAAAAAAAAACACACCTTTTTAATTAGAAATATATAGTTAAAAGACTTCAACATAAGAATAAATAGTTATGTACTGACTTTTTATATTAATTTTAACCAAAAAAACTCATATATATAATAAAATGATTCAGTCTTGCAATAATTATTTTAAAATTTATATATATTATAATTTTTTATTGATTCATTATGTAAAACTTTTTATACTAACGGTGTATAAAAACCATAAAAACTAAACTCTTAATATAATTAGATACATATTTTTAGAAAAGATAAAAATCTAAAAAAGTAATTTTAATGTTTTTTATAAATTAAAAGTATTTTCTTAAAAAGGTTATAAGAAAATATTTTGAAGGTATTTTTTAATTTTATGATCAATTCTAACATATTATATATATATATATATATATAATACATAAGAATAAATAATTAGGGTTATCACAAAAGGTGATACACAATAATATATATATATATATAATATTAATAATCGGGAAAATAAAAAGAAAAGAAAAAATAAAGAATTATATCCTATAAATTAGAACTCTTAAAGACTCAACAGTAATTGGTTGCTCAATTCAAGCATCGTTGAAGTGCTCCTTTTAGAGTAGGCTCTCGTATTTGAAAGGACATCAGCACATTAGATTTCCTCTCACAATTTGTGTATCAATTGGACTGTGCGAACAATGAGAATCTTTAGTGTAAAAATATTTATTAACTACTTTAAATAAAAAATTACATTATCATATTTAATGATTTTAGATAAAATTGAAAAAAGAATCAAAATAAAAATGACATTAGCAGTAATATCTCATCTCAAGAGGCTCCTAGTCCCAAAGTGTGGAGTATGGGTGGCACCTGAATTGCATGTGAGATAGTCAGTGTTATGGATCAAAAACAAATTAAAAGATAAATGAATAACATGTGGCTCCACTCATTTAATACATATGTTTTGGGTCCTGCACTGTAGCAACCAGCAATTGCTGAATACTATTACTCATATTAAATCTTCTAAAGTCATCCTCATTTCGCAGTAAAGACCCAGAAAAAATATATATATAAATTCCGTATGCTGTGTATGATATTTTTCTTTGTTTTAATTAGCCTGATCGTATTCAAATGCTTTTTTTTTTCTTTCTTTGGAATCTCAATATTTTATTTTCTCTAATAATATAATGTTAATATACTATATACGGAGAATGGGGAGGTAACATTTTCCCCATCATTGAAAACACCTTTTTTTTACACCCTTAATCATTGAATTAGAGTTACACGTGAATAAGATTACATGAGGTACTAATATTTCAAACTATGCTTTTAAGAGCAAAAAATGGATGGCTCCACTCATTTAATGTCAAATGTTTGGGCCCTGCTACTTAGTAACTGGCAACAGCACATTCCAACTTCTTTAACTTTATCCAATTTAACATCCCTTCACCCTTAAATTACTAGGCTATTTTGGGATATGGGCTGTTTTGATATCCTACATTTTTGTGTCAAATAGTATATTTTATTGAAAGCCCGGTGAACCTCTCTTTAATGCCCTTACATCATTTTAGTTCCACTCCATTCAAGTGTTTCTTATCACTAGAGACGTATAGCTGTTTTTTTAGCTTTTGGTTTTAAAATCTTCTTCCAATTATAAGATACTTTGAAATTTTTATGACAATTATGTAAGTTCTTTTAAAGAAAAATAAAAAATAAAAATATTTTTTATTTTTCTTAAAAATTAAATATAATATCTTTTGAAAAACTCTTTCCCTCTTCTCTTTACTGAAAATTCCTTTCCCTCCAATAATTTGAATCGAACAGTACATTAGAAAACTATCATTGGACCACTCTTTAAAAAAAAAAAGAAAAAAAAACAAGAATTGTGCATACGAGCCCAACTGTTTTCCACGTCATAACATAATAATTGATTTTACCAACTAACATCTATAGAAAATTTTCAATCACTTACATAACAATATACCTCAAAATTAAAAAGAAAACAAAAGATATGTTACGTCATAGATGGGTTTACATTTGCTAGATAGACCCCCCTAGACTTACTTCTTGATGATAATCATTCGAAATTTTTTCTCCTTGTGAATATAATAAAACAGTACTTATTTTATTTAGAGGAATAAAATTTACTTTAATAGTTTTTATATTTTAAAAAATAAATTACTATTTTAATCTCTAAAAATACATGACACTACACATTGGTCCCTAAAACTAAGCAAAATTTAAATAAGTTCTTAAAATTATAACTGATCAATTATATTAGTCCAAAATTTTTAAATATAAATATTATTTAAATAAATATTAACATATATTTAGAGATTAAAATAATAACAAATAATTAAATTTAAATACTTAGATAACATAATTAAAAATTCTAAAAAAATTATTTAAAATATTCCTAATTTTAAAAACTAATGTGACAATATTATATATTATTAAAAAAATAATTTACTCAAAAAAATAACTATAAATATATACTCTTTTTTTTATCATATTGTTTTATCCTTTTTTTTAAAAAAAACTTTTTCTTTCTATCTCTTTTTCCTCTCTCCCTACCTTCTTAGAAAAAGAAAAAAGCTATAATGGTTGAAACTTAAATGTTTCAAACTCCCATGTCATTATCATAAGTGATCCAAAAGGTGGTGTGTATTTGATATGAATGGTAATTGTAGTAGTGTTACATTATTTGCTCGAAAATAAAGTGAGGGAGGGCAGTTAAATAAAAAGTTATGCAAAAATATTGGTAACATGTGAGTCAAACCGAAAAATGCGGCTTTTCTAGGCAATAAGATGATTTGGGAGAGACATTTTACTTACGAAAGCTAAAAAAAAGTGGTGAAGAAACTCCATTTCCAAATGGATACAAACATGCCATGAGTCGTTCTCTTTGTTGAGTGGCCTGTGAGTTCTTAAGTACATACATTAATAGCTTCCCGACATAAAAGTAGTTTCACAGGTATTTCAACCTTTAAAGTCTTCTCTGTTCATGCCGGATCCGCTGCTTCTTAATCTTAACTTTTCACCTTCTTTCATATATAATCTCTCTTGCACATTGCGTTGCTAAGAATTTAAAACATATTAGTTTTTATTTGACAATAATAGATTAAATATTTTTAGTTTTATTCTTTTGTTTCGTTTCTCTACTTTTACTCTCTCCGTTCCATCTGGTTTTATTAATTTTATTTTATTTTATTATTATTATTTAAATATTTTTTATATTACACTAATTATATTATTTATTTTATTATTTTAACACTATGTTCCAAGATATTAGTAATAGACTAGTGGACAATATTAACATATAATGTTATTTAAAAGCATATAATGGTATTACCAAACTAATTATCTATTACCAAATTAATAAATATAATAAAATATGAAGTCTAGTTAAGTGTTTATTTTGATTTTATTTTAAATTTGATTAAAAATATTTTAAGATATAAAATATGAGATTAATAATAAAACTTACGTACACTATAAAAAAATAATTGAAAAAAGTAATTAAAACAATTAATTTTTAAATATAAAATTAATTAAAAAACTAAATTATAATTACTTAAAAATATTTTTTAATCCTTAAAATAAAATTGAAATTTATATACAAATATCGTATAAATATATTTGTCTATGTCATTTTAGTACATTTATTAACTATTTCATCACCAAATATTTTTACCAATTAATATTTATAATAAAATAAATTAACTATCAAGTAATTTTTTTAACTTTAACTTATCGTGTACTTTTGCCAAGGTGTGGTTCGAACTTCACCCCCAAATAAAATAATCTGACGCAATTCATATTTAGGCTTGGGTTATTATCATTTATTTAAGTGACGAGTCTCAAACATGTAAACTTTGTCAAAATATTTGTTTATTATGTTGTACAAAAATTAAATAAAAATAATAATAATTCAATTTATATATGATATTATAGATTCCAATATTTTAATACTAATTTTTATAATTATTTTTTAATAATATAATAGTGTAATTAAATGAATATAAAAATAATTAACATTAAAATAAATCAAAATTTAGTCTTATATAGAAGTGAGGAGATATACGTACTTTAAGAGCAATGCTAAAATAATTATTTTTAATCTCGATCTTTATTCTATAAGTTAAAAAAATTTTAATTAATTGATAATATTATTTTTTTTTGGTATAATCATTAAACTTTCTCTCTCAATATATTATTTATTATTATCATTATTATCAGCCAGACAGCCATTATGTTATCTATCTTGTCTTTTTATGCTATCATCAATTTGGTATGGTCCTAGTAGAATCAAGTTCTATTATTTAAACATAAAAGAAATTATATTATATGTAACATTATATATAATTATATATTTAATTTATATTTCTTTTTACTGTTTTCATATATGTACATCTCAAAAGTATATCTTAAAATTAAAAAAAAAATAACTTTTTTATTGTTAACAAAGCATTATTCAATAGAATTTTAGTAAGGTAACGGGATTCTTTGTCCTTTATTCCTATATAGTAGTAATTATAAAACAAGGGATTCATTTGGTATTAATGTTGCTAGTCTAGATAGAAAATGAAGCCTGGTGACTTCATGAATCTGAAAAGAAAAAAAATTATCCAGAATTTGATTAGTCTATAATAGCAAATAAATAAATTAGCGCCTCTATTTCTCGGATTCTTCATTAATCTCAGAACAAAAAAAAAAACAAATTAATTTGTCGATTACCTATTTATCAGCACGGAATCAACATTATTTTTGGATACAGGGAAACTCACGAGGAGCAACAACGTGGAATTTTCCGTTTGCTCTATGGTGATCAAAGATTCATCCTATCATTTACACCAAATTTAGAGTCTCTAATTAAAAGTTCCATAAGCAAATAGAAAAAAGGGTCTTAATTATGCTCATTAATGATATCACCCACTCCTCAATCAGAAACTTGTCCCCCTTTTCCTTAATTTAATGCTAGAAAGTGATCTGTTTAGCTGAACTTGTGTCCGTTTATGATAGGTTATAGAAACATTTTTTCGTTATTCATTTATTAAAGAATCGATACTCAAAAAGTAGATGCCAAATGTCCAAAATTGGATTTTATCTCTAAGCAAGAAACATGTAGTTGAATTGTTGGATTTTTCTAATGCTGGGACCAAATCCTTTATAGCTTAGATTCTGTATATATTATCCCCGTATTCAGAAATTAGTAAAACAATGGAAACAAACCGTAGATTTTGTTCTTGTTTTGTCATGCTTTCTTTTTCCCAAGAAAAATAGATAAACAACACACAAGCCTCAGCACTCATGAACAACTCAATACAACAAATGGAAACGCCAACGTTTTGTTCGAAGCTCACTGAAAAGTGAAAACTAGTCCCTTATCTCTTGCTGTCAGGTGGGTGACAATGTGAATATAGTGACAGTGCCCGTAGCTTTTTAAAAAATACTTCTCCCACCTTTCATTCGCTAGATGACAAATCAAGCTAACCTAAGCCTAACCCTAACCCATACATTTATATCTAATCGCGGAAATACAAACTACAAAGATCGAACCAAAACCCAGAGGGCAGATTAGTCATATTCACACACTCACAAAATTTTAAAATAGAAAAAATATTAACCAACAACGCCTTAAAACTTACCGGACAAATAGTAAAAATAAATAATTTTTATAAATTAGTTTACCTTTAACAATATTATTAATATAACAAAATAAGGTCAAAATAAAAAGAGCAAGGGGCTTAGAGAAAAAACAAAGCATGGGACAAAAATAGTATTCTCACTGTCCCAACGAGGCATAGGAACAAAGTAAATAGAGGTAAAAGAAGAGATGGAAAGATTAATTAACACAGGCTGGGAGTCTGACCGAAATGTCATCACTCAAAAGGGTTTGAGTCCTCAGTTCTAAAATCAATTTTTGTACTTTTTAATAAAAGATGCACATTCCATCTCGTGTGTATATATATATATATATATAAAATTGAAATTTATTTAATCACACATCTCAATCATCAAAATTAATTTTATTATTACACTCTAAAATCTAAATTAATTAATAATGATTAACTTATTTAAATTTTATAAACAAAATCTCAAATTTATGAATAAAAATAACTAAATAACAATAAAAATTAAGTTTAATAATTATATACTAACAGTAAAAAATAAATTTATATGATTATTTAATAATAAATTAGAATTAATATAACCTTGAAGATATCTAGCATAATTGTAATTGAATTAGAAAGTAGAGCGGTATATGTAAAATGATTTACAAAAATGAATATTTTATAGTTTGAAGTTGGGGCATGTGAGAAGGAAGTATTGTGATCCGTCCAACCAACCAGGGCTCCTCTCCTCTGCCAGGCTGTGTTAGTTACGGCAATGGTCAAGCTATTAAGGGCGACTGGCCCCTTGAAGTTACCTTCGCCACCTTTCGATTCACGGTTGCGTTGCTCATCACTCTCAATGGAAATTAATTTAAATAAATAAAATATCATTTTGTTTTAGATCTTTGTAGATGTTCATGTACCATAATGCATGCATGCATGTTCATTATGGCATGATGGGGTGTTTGAGAGCAGAGCCATTCGTGTGGGGGTCACTTACAAATAAGACCCACGTTTCTCTTTCATATCTTTAGTCCTCTTCGATCTCTTTCTCTCTCTCTCTCTCTCTCTCTCTCTCTCTCTCCCCTTACAAGTTCCCACTCCCTCCATCACTACTCACTCACACACGCTCTACCTCTCATTTTCATTTCCACTCCAACTATATATACTCAATACATTACATTGTAGCAAGCAGTGACCAAAGTCGTCCTATCCCAACCAAAACCAAAACCGAACATAACACACTTTTGTTCTTAAACATTAAAAAGAGCGAACGTAATGGCTGAGCTACCGAGCTCAGAAGCATCGTCATCACAACCGTGTGTGTCAATCACCGGCACCAGTCGCAAGCACTCCGAGGCCCATTTACCCGGCCCGGATCAGAAGAAGCCCAAGCAGGCCCGAGATACCAGCAGCAAGCACCCGGTCTACAGAGGGGTCCGAATGCGGGCCTGGGGGAAGTGGGTATCCGAAATCCGCGAGCCCAGGAAGAAGAACCGGATCTGGCTTGGCACCTTCGCCACCGCTGAGATGGCAGCGCGTGCCCACGACGTGGCGGCGCTCGCTATCAAAGGCAACTCCGCCATTCTCAACTTCCCCGAACTCGCGGGCTCGCTGCCCCGACCCGATTCCAACTCGCCGCGAGACGTTCAGGCCGCCGCCGCCAAAGCCGCCGCCATGGAGGTGATGGATCCCCCGACGACGCCATCGTCGTCGCTGTCTCAGTCATCTTCTTCGTCGTCATTGGCTGTGTGTTCTTCATCCGGCGATGAGGACCCATCGACGCCGGAGGAGCTGGGGGAGATAGTGGAGCTGCCGAGTCTGGGAACGAGTTTCGAAATACCAGAGCCGAGCGAGAAGTTGGTGTTTTTCGACCCGGTGGATGGGTGGCCCTATTCTCACCCGTGGTGTCACGGCATTTATGACGAGAGGGACTGTGGAGGGTATTTTATTGGGGATCAGATTTCAATGCAGGACTCAGAAAGCATGATTCTTTGTGGCTTTGAGGGTTCATTGTGGCAGCATTAATGTGTGTGCATTACTTTCCTCTTTTTTTTGTCTCATTGTTTTATTTGACTTTGAATGTGTGAGCCCTTTTCCAATTTTTCACTCGAAGAAGGGCTAAATACATTTCTTGTCTCTCAAGCACCTACTACTGCTTTAGCTTTCTCATCCCTCTTCCGCTTGCACCACATAACTATGCCTCCTCTGCTTTTGCACTCGCATCCTCGTCAAAATTCAACGTGTGTTTTATGTAATGCAAATCAAATCAGATATACGTGTAGAAATCGTGCCAGATCTTGTATGATACTACTATTATTAATTTATTATTATTCTACTTTTCATTCACAGGACTAAATAAAAGTTAAACCAGATTCTCTATTTACAGTTTTTTTTTCACAGCTATCTTCTTCTCCTTCATCTTCTTTTGTAATCAATCCCATACGTAGCTTAGAAAAATGGGACTTCAAGTCTTCACATGGGCTTGACCAAAAAATTAAAATTTTAGGAAGGTAATAAAAACTCCGCTTATTTATTATACAAATAAATGAAATGATAAATGCACCCTCAGATATTGACCTAAAGCAGAAGCTCAGAGCATATTTAGTGCTAATTATTTAAAGAGAAATGTTAATAAGTACGGATTGAAATTAGTAAAATATGTATCAGAGATGTCTTCCATCAAACTATACTTCACATATTTTTTAATTAATATTTATTATAGTAAATAATATTTATCCACGTATATATCTGTGAATTTCATACTTCGATGCTTCCCACTAAATAACATCACTCTTATTTAAATATAAGTAACTTTTACAATTGAGTTATCAGACTGTAGTTGTTACTGTAAAAAAAAGAGAATTATATTAAAATGAAAAAAAAGTATTTATATAAATAATTGTTTTGTATAAAAAATAAGATCTTTATATATATATATATATATATATATATATATATATATATATATATGTATATATTTTTATTAATATATATATGTGTATATAAAGTAAAAAAAAAAAGAATTATACAATTTTTTATTAGTTAGAGAGATAAAGGTACTCTTAAAAATATAATTTATCATAGTAAGTACAGCCTAGCAATAACTTGTTGACACGTAACGCGGATGTTCTTAGTTTCTCTTTTGTTAGCTATGTTGGCATTTTGGATTTTTGGGAAACTGGAAACCAGTACCTCCTCTGCTGGTTTTGCAAAAAGCGGCAAAGTCCAAAATAATAATTACATTTTTTTCGATAAAAATAATAATTAAATTTTAACTAGAAGCAAAACCACCCAATGTTACATTAACAAGGAATTTGAAATTGCAAATATTACAGTCATAAAAAATTGCAATAATTACTGATATGAATTTAAAAACGGAAGAATGAAGATGAGATGGCAACTTGTTTATTTTCACGTCGGTATGGCAAAAAATCGCGAATCTGAAGTTAAAAACGAGCTTCTGCTTTAAAGTGAAAAATGAAATAATTTTAGAAACAACTGGACACAACTCCAAACACGTACTTAAATATTGCATTGTTACAAAGCGTTTGGCCTAATATGTATTAGCAGTGCTAAAAGATAACATATTAACATTACTTTAACGGTGTGTTTGCATACGGTCATGGAAAGATGGAAGTACGTTGAATTTGAAGCAATTAATACTAGTTTTTGTGTTTTTAAGGAATTTAACGTAAGCTTGATGTGAATCGTGAAGATCAAAGTTCAACTACGTGAGGGTTAGACACAGTACAAATATAAACTAACAAAATTTAAAGTTCAACTAGGTTGACGTGCTTATTTTTTACTAGTAATTATGCCAATATATTGAAATTCAATTTTAACTTCTTCTCAGTAGTAGTGTGTGAATTTAATAAATGAAATTTGACTTTTTGAAAATCCTAAATCTCACTCCTACTTTAAAATAATTTTGTATTAGTGGAACAATTAAATTTAATAGTATTTAATTTATTTTTATTTGGTTGACCGTAGTTACGTCCTTTGTTTGTGGGGTTCACTTCAGATAGCTCTTTCTGGTGACAGTTTGCATTCAACAATTGGTGCGCTGTTACGACGTGTACTGTACGTGTGTGTGCACTGTACCTTAGCTTTAGAATGTGGTCAAAGACCCAAAATCTTAAACCTTTGGAATAATAAAATGGTCAGAAAATCTATGATAATTTGAATTGACGTTGAAATTTTAAGTTGATTATCACATTGTAATATTATTTAACTATAGACCTCATATAGGTCTCTTTGGGTCCTTTAAATTTCCACGGTCAATGTACGAGGTATGTTTAGTGTCCTATTGTTTAAATTTTTAGTAAAATTAATTTAAAAGCGTTAAATGTAATTGGATTATATCTAAATTATTTTTAATTACAAATTATTATGTGTGTATATAAAAACTAATTATGAAATATAACTAAACGAATCCTTAATATTTGCAATGAATTCGGGATCCCAAAATAAAATACACAATTTAGATCAGGCAGGCTCGAAAACAATAGTTACAACCACCTACACTAGTTACAACCCGAAGTGCTTTTGCTGAAATGGGACAAAACAAGTAGTTTGAATAATAAAATTAACAAGCATGAAAAGGAGAAACTCTAATCATATCATAACGTATATATAGCAGATCACAGCTTGGACGATCCAAACCAAATCAATAGAAGAAGCTCCTCTCTGTTTTCTGGAAGCTGAAACTTACGACTATTTAGGGAGAGTTTATAATTGTTTGGAAATTTTTTTTATAAGTCTTTATGAAAAAATAAAAATAAAATAATTTTTTTTTTATAAATTTTAAACAGATCCTTAATCCATAATGCAGAGGGAAGGGTACAGTGTCTTTAGTCCTTTGAAGAAAAATTAGCCGCAAAAAAACGAAGCGCGAAAATTCTTATGTTCACACTCGCCAAATTCATATTAAATAGCCCCACCCCCACAGTACTGTTCGATCTATTTTCATCTACCTTTCATCACATTAATAGTGTTGTGGTCCATTCCGTACGTAATATTTGTGACAAAACAATGAAGATTCTGAATACTAATGGTGCGATGATCATCATTTATATAACTAAATGACACTTGTGATTCTTCTTAAAAAAAATATTCGTAAGGTTATTTTATTTATTAATAGTTAGAAAGGCAGTTACTCTTTGGACCCCATTAATTAATTTCCTAGTATTTCTACAACTTATTTACCAGTCTTAGTGTCTGCAAATGCAACTCCACAAAATGTGTGTTCTGAGGCGAATATAATTTCTTTACATTTTAATATTATTTGAACAACAATATTTTTAATTATTTTTGCTTCGATATTGAAATAATAACGATAGACATGTGCGTTGAATATGTATTTTTCTTATTCTTATTCAATTATTTTTAAAAGAAGGTATATGCATATATATGATGTAAAAAAAAGTTATTAATTAAAATTTAGTCTCCACACTTCATTATTTGTCTTAAATCTTACATGAAAAAATTATACATTACACGAAAATGATTTACAAATTAGTTTATAATGTTTACAAAACAGTTTTTTGCAAATGTTAGTTAATTTGGCAAGTTTTAATCCCGTTAATTACAACTTGGATGAATGATAAAAACTCATTCGTAAACATTTTTAAATGAAAAAAATCATTTAAAGATCAAAATTTTAATTTAAAATATAATATATAAATGCAACATTATTGTTTCTCTTCGTCCTATTGCCAAGTCGCCTCTAACCCAACATTATTGGGAAGAAACCCAATGGTAGGTGGGCACCAGTCACACCATTACAAAGAGTGACTTTTTTTCCAATAATTGAGCAAAAGCTTTCACTTGTTTTTTAACCTTTCAATTCACGTACGAATTCATTTTAATTTTAAATTATCTACGATATTACAAGTTATATATGTGGTACAAATATATTAAGTAAAAAATATTATTTTAATAACAAGAATATACCTAAAATTAAATCCACAGCATTCATACAATTTACAGCACTGTGAATTCATCCTTTCAGTGTCCATAGGTTATAATAGAAGTCAAAACTTCGTGACCCCATTACATAGCTGTAAGATGTGAAGCGAAGGACCCATATTGGTTTGCTTACCTTTTTTTGTATTTTAGTACAGATTTGGTGTATTATTGTTTTGTGGTTGGAATTGGCAAGATCTTAAAAACTATAAACGAGATTCATTTTTATTATATAATATAATAAATCTTTTTTTCTTCATCATGTATAATTTTGTGGCCTTTTCCTTTAATATTCTTTGCTTCTTTCTGCGTGTGTTTAAGATCACAATTAATTAGCCATCCCGCCAAATTTCAATAACATGAATAGGATATACATGTGAACCCAAATCTCTCTCTCCGTGTGTGTATATATATATATAATTTTAAAGTATTTTTGAAGAAAAAAAATGCTGGATCCTTTGATAACAGTCAGTGATTTTTTAGGATGGGGGCACCTTTTGTGCTACGAGCAATTATTTAAGATGTTATGGTAAGTGCTATAGATCAAACAATAACTGCATTGTTCATGTAATTTGACCCAAGAGGATTTTTATAAATATTTATCTTATCGAGTTTAGTGTAATTCCTTGTGGAGTCACACGTGCTCTTTGATTCGAAAGTTGACTTCTGATTAATATAGGAAACATTTGGGAACTACAAGATATGAAGATACTGAGGACTGGTGTGCTCACTGAAATGTTAAACATAAGCTGTATAAACATTTATCAATTCACTGACTCTTCACTCTTCAGCGCATATAGACGTGAAGGGTGTTGTTATATATAACTGTCCAAATTCACAAATCATGGACAATCACGAACCCACCAAGTAATTTGATCACCAACAAAAATAACCCAAGACATCTACCAATACAACTTAATCCGCACAATAATTATTTTTTTAATATAAACCTAGGAATTCAAAGAAAAAAGAAAAATATGATGTGCGAGAAAGATTCATAGAAAACCTATTGAAATATAGATATTTATATATATAAAAAAAGTTATGAGATCTAAAACTACCTCAACTCACTAAGTTACGAGGTAATTAAGATAACCTGAATATATAATGAAATCAAATTTAAATATATGACGAGGACAAATCTAAAAGATAAATTCAGCAAAATCTAGTCAAAATAAATTTTGAAGTTAATTAAGAAAATGTACAAGATTTGTTTGCAAGCAGTGAATTCTTTTAATGTGATCACGATGAAATATAGAATCAGTTATGGACATTTATATTTAGTGATTGTGCATTAAATCATTCTTCAACAGTAACAATTCTAAGTCATGTGAGGGTTAAGAGTGAGACCAATGTTTTCTTTCTTCCAAAGAAGAGACCGATTAATAAATGTGATTAAGGTGGAGTGTTACTAGGATTCCATGAGGCTCACATGCTTCTGCATACCGTTGCAGGCGCTTCAAAGTACAAAGTGACTATGTCAGCGATTTGCTTAAATTAGCAACAAAACAACTATAAATCATTAATAGATGCAACAAAGAACAGACTGGATGCAGATACTAATTACTAAGATCTTAGATTAGATGGCCTTACAAATAGTTAAATCTAAACAAAGAAAGAATCTGCAGAGTGATCCAAACAGATCGAACATAAAATAATTAACCAGCAAAAATAGTTTCCCTCTAGATTACGATTTCTCTTTTGGGATTTGATTCTGTAGTATTAGAGTTAACTGTCTGAGATATAATTAATATGTATCTGCTCTCGAGAAACATAGGCACTAGCTAGCAAGAAAGAAGCTTCTCAAACACAATAATAGGACATGAAAATAAGATATTTGTATGGGGAATTAATATATATTTTATGGCAATGATTCATGTATATACGGTGTGTAGCTGCAGTGCACCCTGTGAGGGTAGTTGAGGTGATTTGATGGCAATGAGAGTCCCCAGGGGCCTGAGAACCATGTCTCTAAAAAGTTTTTGTCTGTTAAGGAGGGCTATGCAGTCTCATTCCATAAGGACAAGTTTTGTACTGCAATGGATGAATCAAAATTTGGGCCCGAGGTGGGGATAAGACAATGGGGCTACAGTGATTACTCTTGGTCATAATGGAATCGAGTTTTCATTTTTCTTCTAGCGTGTGTGTGTGAGTGTGAAGCACTGAATTGAAGCCAGACATGAGTGATGATAATGATCTGAATCTCAAGATTCTCTTGTCCTGCTTTCTACTTGAGTTAAAGTGACCAAATGTATAAACAAACTAGTCATTGTCCTCTTCTTATTCAAGTTTATATAATTTCGTACTAACACTTGGGAATTTGATTTATTTGTCTAAAGTAATGAAACATTTTATTAGACTATTAGGTGAATAGACAGTGCTCATATCTAATTAATTAATGAAACACGATTGTTAGATTCGCTTTCCTCAACACCTTACTTTATTTTTTCAGCAGATATTTTGGTTCTACCTATTCAAAGAACCTTCTGTATGTTTGTTTCGTTCTGGTTCATAATTGAGATGGTATGGAAGACTTTGGAAGAAAAAATACTTTCGATTTTTTTAAATGTGAGTAATAAATTAAAAAAGTTATCACAATATTTAATTGTTTTTATTTTTAAAAATTATAAATTTACAAATTGGAACTTGAAAAGGCTAGCCCTCCCTCACTCATGCATAAAGACTCATGTGCATTGTTTCATTTGTTTGATTCAAAGAAAGAGAAGAAGAGATATTTTGATTTTTAAGAAAGGAGAGATGAGATAAGGAGTTTTAATGGGGTGAGAAAAAAATACATTGTATGGGTTGAAAGAAAAGAAAGGGGAAATAAAATAATTTATTACTATACTTTGTTCAAATTAAGGATAATTTAATTATTAATATAATTATAATTTTTTTAAGATAATATTCAATGTATGAATAGAACAAAATGGAACAGAATGAAATAAAATAATTTAAATACTATTATTAAATTTAAATATTTGAAACGAAAGTTTTCTCATTTATAATAATTTTATCTAATTTAAATAAGATTTTTTTGATGAAATATACCAGTAATCTGTATAAAAAAAAATTACTAGTGTCAAAAGGCTCCTAAGTATACCAACAAGGTTAGATATAACGATAAAAACTAGTTCTTACGGTGTTAAATTATGATTAAGAGTCTCTCCATTAATATTACTTTTGAAAACCTCCGGATATAAATAATGAGTGGAGGACTTTTTTGAGCACAGGAAAGACACTACAGCTTCCACCCCTACACAGAGCATAGAGTGCTGAATGTTTTGAATACTGAAGACCTCCAAAACCTTAATATTACAGCAATACGGATACATGTGACTGAAACAAAAGTAATAACAGTAATACAGAAATTATATATAGTCACAATTGTGGTCGCAAACACAATGACACCTCATTCACTCGTTTCTTTTTATATTCTAGCTATTATTGGTATGAAGGATTTGCCTAATAATTTATGGAGGTCTGAACCATCATTTTTGGTTTTGTTAATATAAAGATACTGTAGGTCCAACTAACATATAAAGATCATTATTTGAGGCAAGTTTTTTAAAAGAATTCCAAATTATGCAGAATATGGATTACTTTGGTTTAGGACAATCCTGTTTTAATCACAAAACTGTGACCTTTGAGAAACAGAAAGCTTTAAACGCAAACCATGATATAATTGTGATTGTTATTTGTGATCGACTCTAATACACGTTCCGCACTCAACTAATAGTGATTGAGATGCCCAATTCGGTGTACCATACACTATACAAAACAGAATCTACGTCTTAGGTTATGATTGTATTTTGTTCATATCTATTTGTAGTAGCACATTAGGTACCCACAGAAAGAGCCCTATTTATCTTCTTTCGTAAAGCATAAAAATCCATGGGACTGGTGGACGATGAAAGTGAAACAAGTACGTTTAAGTCAAATCATGAACCAACCACGTGTCGGAATTCCAAGAGGATAATGTCATACTCCTTAATCTTATAATGCATTATCTAGTAGGGAAACTTTATGAAAGTAAAATGATGTTTTAGCAGACAGAAAATGACAAGCATTTGCATAAGAGCTAGTATACAACGTTTTTGCCTTAGTGAATCAATCGCAAGTGATTTATAAGGCATAAAAGGAGTGAAAATACCGTTTTGGCCTTGTCCATCACGTCACTCAAAATCACTATATTTTCGTCTTTAAAACATAAAAATATTCGTCCATTTCAGTTTTTAAAGAATATTAGGGTAAAGAGGATTAAATTAATATATTTTTTTCTTTTTTAAAGTAAAACTGATAGTTTTTATCTGATGACTCATTCGGTTAAAAGGAGTTGCATCATCACTCTTTTAGCTTAGCCCTTTCTCGTAAGCTTGCACATAGCAACAGGCCAGCATAGTATTTTATCATTTTTTTTATATAGATTATAGATTTTTTTTTACCGGATACCATTATATTTGAATTGATAAAATTATTACAAATATTTAACGTAGTCCAATATGTAGAATTTCTAGCCTTAACATTCTTTTTTTTATATATATAATTTAAGATTCTTTATTTTTATTTATGTGATGACATGATTAATAAAAATTAAAAGACAGTTTTGATGTTGTCTAAAATAACAGAAAATTAAAAGAGATTTATATCAAAACTTTACAATTTTAAAGGAATTAAAGTAATGGTGTCAAGAATTAAAATGAAACAAATAAATTTAACAAGAATCAAAACAATTTTTTTAAGAGAAGAAAAACAAAAGGATCGTATAAAAAGCTATTTAAGTTAATAAATAATTTTGCTTTATGTTTCAATAATTTGACCGAGGTTCGATTAACAATAGCTTCTTTTGCAGAGATAGATAGAAAACAATGGTCTTTGTAGTTTTTATTATTTGTTAAAATTTATTGTAAAATATAAACTCATGAGTAAAGCTCAACAGTAAACTTGTCAAATCGGTCTATTTGACAATGGGTCAGCTGAGGCGAATTCTCTCCATATACATGGTAAATTTTATGACCTAACCTAATTTCATTAATACGTCAAATAAGTTTTAATTAAAAATAAAAAATAAAATATAGAATTATACAAGTTTATTATGCAAAATTCTAAAACATATATACAAATTTGAAAGAAAAAAAAATTAAACATGACTGATCAATCTAAGTAAAAGAAGTCTATTTTTTTTCATGTTGTTATTTGAAGGGTCTAGTTTTGTAATAACAGATTGTTTAAATGAATTTATTAGTCTAAGATCATTTTGTCGAATTTACTTATCATTCTATAAAAAGTTAGATACAAAATTATGTCATTTTTAATAATGTTAATTTATATTAAATATATTTAAAAATATATATATTAGAGAGTATATTTTTAATATTTTTTATCTATAGGAATCGAAGATAATACTGAAAAGTTTATAACAATCGCATATTTTATTCAATTAATTGAATTAGACTCTATCGGTATACATTATAAGATTTGACTCTTTTATTAATCATATGTAAAATAAGTAATCACAATCATTAATTAAAAAATTAATAATTAATATTTTAACACATGTTTTTGGTATGAATGTTGATATAATATTTATTGTAATATTTTTATTATCAACTAAATTTTATTATTTTATTCACTTAAAAGAAGATAAATCCCATATTAAAAGATATTTTATCATGAATTAAGGAGACAATTAAAGCTAAAATTGTATATCCAATAAGAAAATTATCTGTCTTTATTCAATCCTCGTTATAAAAAAGACGTAAACATATGATAAAGATACATATTATAATATGTTTTATACATCATGAATTGAGAAGAGTCTATTTTTACTCAATCTTCTTTAGAAAACAATAAAACAACAACCAATGAGAGAATGATTTCTGAAGGCTAGAGTTTCATGAATTTGATAAAACTGTGTAACGAGAAATAATTTTTATAGTCACATTATATGAAATTAGAGACATGTGACCTATTAACAAGCATTAATATCCGGGTGACTTAACTCATTACGGATCATCCAAAACAAAAATCCAATTGTAATTCCAGTAACTAGTCAAATATTATGATTAAATTACGAAGAAATTTGTTTTTCTTTTTTTTTAATACGTATAGACAGGGACGAAGGCAGGAAGATATGAGTGGGAGGCCAATTTTAAAAAATAATTTTTTTAACAAATATATAAAATATAAGCATTAAATTTTATATAAATATTTTATAATTATGTATTTCTAAAATAATTTAAAATGTTATAAAAAAATATATTCTTATAAAAAAATATATTCATATAAAAAATTAAATACAAATATAAATATTAATTTCTATCATCAATATTAATCATCATGAGTTTATAATAAAAATGAGATACACGTTAATGGTAATTTTTTTTAAAAGTTCCTATTAATTATTATAACAAATTATTAAACTAAAATAAATTATGTTACTCATCTTATTATCTTTTATAAAAATAGTTACTAAAATCAAGAATTTGCTTTTAGATAATTAGAAAGTAAGAGATAAATAATGTTGTGTTTTGTCATTGGTAATTGCTAGAAAGCAAATTCTAGGAGATCAACTAGATATTGAGTTTTTTTTTTTTCTCAAAAACTACCTAATAATGTGTTTGTATACGTGCACTTCAAGTTATAAAACCTAAAAAATATGACAAAAGCAAGACGAGAGAGAAAAAAATGCAAAAAAAAAAATATATTGAGACGAATTAGTGATATAACGAGAGAATATTTATGGGTGTATCTCAAATTTAAAGTTATAAACCTCTTAAATAATATTTATAAAATTGTCCCATTTACAAAAATTAACAATAAATAATCTTTAGTTCCTAAATAATTATAATAAAATCAATATAAATTATAAACTAATAAAGTCATTTGATAACTTTTAAAATAGCAACAACGCATTATAAAAGGAAAAGATTCTGAAAAACGATGCTTAAATATTTTATTTAAATAGAAGGAAAATAAAATTATCTTTTCTATAAATATTTTAAAAAAATATAATTTATTTGCAATAAATATTATAAAAGAGAATAAAGTATTTTATCAAAAAACCCAAATAAATAAATTTAAATATCATTATTTAAACTGTTAAAATTTCAAATATAAACAATTATCTTAAATATTAAAATATTAAAATATAATATACATTAAAAAAGTAAATTATAAAAAGATCAGGGGCCAAGACCCACCCTACAAAATAAATCCGTCCCTGCTTGTAGAATAAAGAGGAATATAATATTATATGTTATTCGTACATCAAATGCTAAACAGTGAATGATCAGTATAAGTTTGATAGATTTAATATATATATATATATATATATATATATATATATATATATATATAAGAGTTTATTTTTAAGATAAACGAAGTTTAAATTTGCCTAACCCGTGGAATTTGCATGCAAAATGAACTAAAAGACAAGACTAGAAGATTTAGCAAAAAAAAATAAAATGATAATACCCACTGGATTTTGCAATTTAAACGAGCATAGTTTCAGATTTAAAGCACATAAATGAGGTAGTCAATAGTTATGACGATGAGATATATTTGTCCATTTACTGAAAAGAAAAATATATTTCCTTCAATTTGGCAGATGAGAAGCTTCATTGTGGCTTGTTGCTAATATTATGTTGTTTAACAAAAATTTTCAAATAATTTTTTTTAAAAAAATAAAGAGTATTCTGATATAAGTTATATACGTTTATTAATTTTATAATAAATATTTTAAACAACATATTTATTGTAATTTGTAATTAGTTGTTAATATAAATTTTTTTACATTAGCAATACACAAAAATTAGTAAATTCTAAAATGTGTTGTAAAAAAAGTACCCGCGCATTTTTAATAAATTTACGCAAATAAAAATATTAAGAAGTATATTGCACGTAGTTTATTAACATTGGTTTTTGTCTGCTATTAAACTGGGCCATAGAGTAAAGCAGTTTATTCCCCATTAATGTGGCTAAAAGTTAATAAAAGTTGTAAAAAAAAATTGTGGTTCCAAATGGATATTTTATATTTACTTTTTCTTTCACTTTATGCATCTTTTGGGCCATCAGATCTTGACGTTTGTTTTTTTAGAATTGTGTCGTGGAATGCAACGACTGGACCTACTTTATGCCTTTTAGCTTTTGATTCGCACTCGTTTTCTACACCTGTCTTCTTGTGAAATGTTAAAATTGCCAGTGAGAGAAATATACAAGTATTATTTTTTATTGAGTATAAATTACAAGTTCAAGGACTCACAAAAAAATTATCTTATGATTCTGTAACTACTTAACATGCAGTGTCGTATATACATAATTGAGAAAAATAATTAATTCTAACATTTTTAATTGTCTAAAAAATTGTGTAAATTGTTTCTCTCTTGAAGTGTAAAATTGATTATTTATTATTATAATATCAAATCATTGGTTGTCCTGTGTTATTATATGTACAATCAAATGAGTGATAATGGTAACAATTTGAAAAACGACGCAACTAAACAATTACTTATAAAATGTTTATAAATTTTTAGGATATTTAATTAATTTAATTTTAAAAATGAAATTTTTTAATGACGTATTATCAACCATCATCGATGTTGATACTATTCAACGAATTTAATAAATATATGCATCGTAAAATAAAAACATAAAATATGTATTATCATGAAAAAACATAACTTATGTCTTATGACTCTTATAGAAGATAAATTGAAGGTAAAGGTTGAACATATGTTTAAAGTAAAAGTTATAAAATATAATAAAGGAGAAGGAAATATACAAAACGCCATATACAAATCGAGCTGGCCTCTATAAAACAAAAATAACAAATATGTTATTAAAGAAACAACGACATAGATGTAGAAGCTTTAACATCTCTCTTAATTATTTGAAAACAAAGCAGGTAGAAGCATCAACATTTCGACACTGGTTCCAGTTAGCTTCGATCTCATCATCTCCGTGGGATTGACTCACATAGTAGGGATTGACAAAAACATCTCTAGTGTAGAATGTGATAGAGAACACCCAGACTCCTACTCTAATGTGTTTCATGCTTACTTTTCCTAGATATAACACCCACTAAAGGTCATACTTGATCCTTTATGCTCCTTCTGGCCCTACTATGGTGTCCCAGAACCAAATTTAGAAGGGTTCCCAAGAGAACCTTAATCAACATAATGCTTGGAAACCTTTATTTCTAGAGTAGCCTCGTCATCTGCTCCCACAAACATCAAGTCACAGCCATCGTAGTTGCAACACACATATAACATATAAACATAAGGATAAGCTATCCCAAAAAAAACTTAAGTCTAAAAAAAAAATAAGAACAACAGATATAGTCACAACAATTATAAATTTCACATATTATCAAAGGGCTCCAACTCATACAACCATCACTAACAATCGATATCTAACAATCATACACATGACTATACAATTACTCAATGAAGATTTATAGGACGAAAGATCACTCTTATCACTTTCTTAACATACCTTCGTTCTTGGTATTGGGGAAAGAAAACATGATCCTACAAATTAAGAAGCGTTTGAGTTGAGATAGATTGTACAAAGGTAGTGGCTTTCCACAATTGGTAGTCCTTGCAAAGACTACACCCATTTAGGGGATTACCCGTCCACCTATCCCCAAGGCTACATAACCTCGCCTTTCCCAATCCAACATTGGTCGTGAACCCCACTAACTCATGGTGGTTTTTGACTTACGTGCATACTTGTCAATAGCATCTACTAATGACTCAACAACAACCACAATTGGTATTCTCTGATCACTCCTAATTTTCTTAAGTGTTGAGGTACCAACAACACACACCCACCATCTTCACATGGCTCCCTAAGACAAAATGGAATCGCAATAATAGAAATGGTTCATCAACCATCCCCCTAAGAGTAAATTTATTAGTTTAGCTCATCAACAAGTGTTATATCCCTTAAAGATAACAACATTTCACATTTTGTTAAACTCAATTTGATTATCATTCAACTTTATTCTTTTACGCTTATCCTATCCATAATTAATCTTTTATAACATAAGTATAAGGCTTTTGTTTCATAAATCATTTATTCATTTAGTTATGTAACATAAATTGTTTTGTCATTACCAGGGGATTTCGCTCAGCTAGGGGGAGAGGGGTCTGCTCACCCAACGAATCCTACCCTTAATTAAAAGGTATCACTCAAACATCCTTATTCGCTTAGTGGATACTTGGCTTCGCTTAGTAAATAGAGCAAGAGAGAGTTCCCAAAAATTTTCGTCACCCAACGAATGCATCATTTGCTCAAGCAAGATTAGCCCAATGGCTAAATTTTTAGAATCCTCACACTCTTGCTCAAGTAAAGGAGCCACAAAGAGCATCCTTTAAGAATCCTCATTAATTCACTCAACGGGTGAGACTACTCATTTAACAAATGAAGCTACAAAGGCTTTAAACTCACCATTGTACTTGTCTGGCTCAACGAAGGTGGTCTCTTTGCGCAGCGAATAGCCTCCCAAAGACTTAGCAAATTTTAAGTCTCATTCCCTTACTTAGTGAAGGTACTTCTTCGTTTAGCGAGTAAGAGCCATAGAGAGATCTTAATCACTCGTCCAGCTAGACCTAAGATTCGCTCAACGAATCTATCACAGCTTTCCCAAGTGTTTTATCACTATATTCATACTTTCGCTTAACGAGTGATGTACTCACTCAACGAACATTCATCATGTTCATGATGTACTTTAGTTCGCTCAACAAAAACTCATGTTTTCCAAAAAATTTACCCAGAAAACAAGGTCACTCAGTGAGGGTCACCTCTCACTCAATAAACCTTCAAATAAAAACTCAGAAAAAGGGTTTACCTAGTGAAACCCTAAAACAACATGTAAATTTGCAAAAATCATCACAAATTCAACCAAATCACCATGCAATCATAGATCTTCACAAATAGCATATAAATATAAAAATAACAACAAAATGGACATGCAAGCAGATTCAACTAAAATTCATAAATTTCACAAAAGCTTCAAGAATAACAAAAATAACTACTCAACCCTGCACAGATTCATGTTATACATTTCTGCACAACTTAACAACATGTTCATATCATATAAACAACATTTAACCTACGAAATTACTAAGGTATAACTTCCTTTACTTGTTGTAGACAAAGGTAAGAAATCTTTAAGGAAGAAGGTGAGTTCTTGATCAACAATGGTGGCTTGGTTCTAGCTTGTTAGAGGGGGAAACAAAATCAAAGAAGGGGAGGGTGGTATTTTGGCTTCTAAAGGCTCGAAGGGCTGCCAAGGTGAGGTATTAGAGGTTGGTGGGTGTAAGCTTGTTTCCCTTGGGTCATAGGGTTCTTTTACCCAATGGACCATGGAGTTTGACTACCCATTGATCTATAGAGATTTTATAAGGGCTTATCAGTTTTGGGATCTACAACGACGACTATGATTTTCAAGGTTTCCCAAAAACTTCGACTATTTGGTGTTCTATATCAAAAAGCATTTCGCTATGCAAAAAAACATGCCAAAGATACTAGTTTGACTATACTTAACTAGAAGGTGTCTAAGAATTATATGTATCAACTCAGGATGACAACTCGATTCAGATAACCACTTTCAGGGAAGACTTGTCTTGGTATGCATGATTTTGGCCATTTTGACTATTTCTCGAGATTTTTTTGAGAAACTCACAACATAACATTTTCTTAATTATTTCTTAGCATAAATTAAATTTAATTACCCTTTTAAATTTCGAAATCACTTATTTAAGAAAAGCATAAAAACAATTGGTGTTGCAATAATTTTCTTAAAAGAAAAGAATATATGGTCATAGTATATTATGCTAGAATGAAAGTCTAGTTGAAAGTTATTTGATCCACAGAACAATGCATATTTTGTGTCAAGTGATGTTGACTTATTTGAGAATGATTTTTTCTTTACTTTATTTAATTTGATAGATGATAATAGTGTTATGATGAAATTGTTGCCTATTGAGATTGATGCAAAAATGAGGAATGTTGAAATAAAGGTTATTGCTCAAGATGATGTAGTGCAACACGCCGACACAAAGTACACAAATCATTGGATCAGGATAAACATTCTAGAATACCAAATATAAAAATTTGATATTACATGTCATAAACTATCCAAACTATTAGCTCATTCACTTGTTTAATTCACTATCCATACAATAAAAATTAGGTGGACTTTATCCCATAACACAAGATACAAGTTGTAATAACTTTTCTATGTACATTGCATGTTCCTTATGACTATGATTGTTGAGAAATAACCTGTGACATTCTCATAGGCAATGCAAATGCTAGGTTGAGTGAAACTATAAACATGAAATACAAGCAATTAAAGACCATCATACATTGGCTATTTTTTTCTTCTAACAAGGAAAAAATCATTAGGATGCAAATGAGTCTACAAGATTAAATACCGACTTTGGTGAGAGCATATAATAGTTCAAAGCCCAACTAGTCATTACCAAAAACCATCAAGTTGAATGAGTAGATGACACAAGCACATTATCTCATGTGGAAAAGATGGTCACAATGTGAAATGTCTTGGTTGTATCTATTGTGAAATGATGGCAAAGTTCATCAAATATACATGCATAACACATTCCTTCATGGTGATTTTCCAAGTGTTTATGAAATTGCCTTACAATTTTATGAATTAAAACAATTTTATGTAAATTGAACAAGTCATTATACGAATTAAAACAAATTGCCCATTGCTAGTTTGTCCAATTTTCTTTTGCAATCACATATGATTTTCATTAGGGATGATAATGAGTAATGAATTCAATGGGTACCCATAAAAATTATCCATGATGGATAGGAGAATTACTCATTTAATGAGTATGCAGTTGGGTATAAGCAATTACCTACAAAATTTAATGAGTATGAATGCAGATTCGAGTACATTAGTACCTAACCCTACCCATACTCATACATGTAATATTATTATTGTTGTTATTAATAATTATTATTAGTATTATAAAACCTAAGAGTTTGATCACGTTTTTCTTATTTCTTTATTTTTTATTTTATCAATTTTTCTTATTTATTTAGTCATCACTATCCAGACATGAATCCCTAACTTTATAGTTCATTCATTTTGGAAAAGAATCTTTCGACTACTTTTGAGTTTTATGGATACTCTATTTGATACTCTATTATTAGTGCAAAATAACTCTTAAGTATGTAAAAAGCATCATTTCATTTTTTTATTTAAAATTTTATTTTTCATAAAAAAAATTGTATGTATATATATATAAACTATATTACGAAGTTATTATCGTCATTTTATATATATACAAACTATATTATTGTTATCATCACTTTTATATATGTGTATTTCATGTTTATTGGTGGATATAAAATTTGGGGTATGATGTTCAAGTTTTGAAGGAAGTTATAATGAGTATTGTCTAATAAAACTTGGTATTGTATTATATTAATTTTGTCCATTTTTTTAATGTATTTTATCACAAATGATGATTCATTCCAAAATAAATAATAAATGTTGCACTATTGTATTTATTCAATTAGATTTATTTTTAATATAATTATTAATTTTCATGTTATAGTTTTTGTTAGGTATTACTGTACCTAAACAATACTTACATGAAAAGATAAATATTTATTATCTTTTTAAGATTCTGATTTTGAAGATGAGAAAAAATAGACAATTACAATGTTTTTAATTTTGATTTATTTATTTTGACTTTATAATTATAATTAATTAACATAATGTATTATTTTTAATAGATTTTAGAAAATAACAACTTAAGACTTGGAAGTTTATTATAATATTTGGGATGTTTATGAGTGATGGTTATATTTTGTTAAAAAAAATTGAATAAAATTTTAATTTATGTGATATTTTATGATTATGACTGATATATTTTTAAAGGATATTTGAGTAGAATTTTAATTTAATTATTGTTGTATTTTTAATTTATTTTTATTTATCAATTTTATAATTAATTAAAATGTGGGTAATAAATACAAATAAGAATATTTAGGTACTTAATAAAGAAAAATATAGGTATTAAAGTGACGACCTAGCAAGTATGAATCCATGATTTTTTTAAAGTACAGAAACAGAACTATAATATATCACACCATATCTATTGTCATATCTCATTTTCATCATTTCTGTTCAAATTATTTCTTATTCACAATGTATGATATAAGAGTCTAAATTATCGTCATAGTCTATGTTGGTGTTTTGATCATTTGTGAAAATAATTATGCCTTGTATTCAATGCTTCAAGGATTATTTAGATAAATATAGTTAATCCACTTTAAAACAAAAGCAAAATCTCAGTATACTTAAAGGATAATCTCGACGTATATGAAAGGTTGGATAATCACTTTATGATTATTTTATGCAACCAAAATTTTCATACAACATTCATGTTATCTCTCAATTGATGCAATAACCACAAGTAAAGCAATGGACTACTACCTTGCAATTGGTAGAATATCTTAAAGAAACCCAGCGCAATGAATTCTTCTAAATATATTTACGTAAAAAGAATGTTACAATACATGCAATACATGGCTATCAAAATGTGTACTAATGGTAGTCTTCAACAACCATAATCACCATTTTGGTTACCTAAATGATAGCTGTTTGGAACTAGTGGTTTAATATTAAATTAATTTTGTTTAATCATTTTCATAAAGGTAATAATTAATAAATTCATAAAATTTTGGATTAAAATTATATTAATAATATTAAATGTTATAATTTTTAATATAATTTTTTTACTTTTTATTTTTTATTGTTATCTTATTATAAGTACGAAATATTTGCTCACTCGATTAATGATTAATTTTTATTTAAGAATTTAACTTAAATAAATAAAGTTTATTTTTAATTATAAATTTTTTATTTACAAAACTTTAACATGATACTTTATTTAAGAAATTCAAGTATAGTAAAAAAAAAACATAATATTAAATAAATTAATGTTAGATAATCACTTAATATAATAATTTAATTACAAGATTAATCTTGGACACTAACTAACCACCTCAATTATAGCTTAGAGGAAGTGTTACTCTTCCACATACACTTAGCGGCTACTTTCTAAGTAACTTTGCAGCCTCTATTGCTTAATCCATCAGAATGTTATTGCAAAGTTTGACCTCTATTGGGTTCTTCCTCGCAATTGCTGGCCTCCCCAGAGAGTACAATCATAGAGCAAAAATTAAAATTGAAGACTGGTCTCTTTCTCTAAAGTTTGTCGCCTAAAAGCATTATCGTACATAATTCTTTTTATTTCAATTGCCATGTCCTAGATTCTTATCAATAACTTTTGATTGTCCCTGCAATTCCATGCAACCACCTCGCCCCCTTGTAACCATGGCTGGTGATGACTCTGACCGGAGTTAGATCCTTGTTATCTTAACACAATGCAATATTCAAGTAGAGGCTCTACCAAAAACCTTAGTGCAAAGGGCATAAAAGTTAATTCTGATTTTTTTTTAATAAACATTTTAAAACTAGGGATAAGGTGTTTGAATCTTGGTCAGACAACAAAAAGTTACGTTTCATTGGTCGTGTCGACAAAAACACTTTTTTTTTTGTTTGTTTGTTAATGGTGCGCTAGAAGTGTAGTTTCCATTTTTTTTTACTGAAGAATAATAATATCTTTGACAAACCAATATTTGATTCTAACTTAAAAAAACGTAATTATTGAATAAATTGGTAAAGATATTGGTTTAAAATTTAATGATTTAATTGTACTTAAACTAGTCATAATTAAATACTGTTATTTTAATTTTATATAATATAGTTAATAGAATTAAACAAAAAATAACAAAATATTTATAATATCATAATATTAATAATTAAACTTCACTTATCAGTGAAATAAGTCATAATTATAACATAATATTCAAGAAAAACATTTGGTAGTGATATAATATTTAAAATTAAATATGAAACAAAATCAAATATATCCGTCATAACATTTAAGTTTAATAACATAATAATATTCATTAACAACTGTAGTTAGAAACTAAATAATTAATATAAATATATATAAATCATCATGATATTGAACTAAAATTAAGCAGCAAATAAAAAAAAATTGGACTAAAAGTATATCCATAATTATAATATGAAAAGTTTTAATAAACAAGCAAATTAGTACCCAAATCAATTATATCCGGTTATAAACCAAATTTGCACTAAGCATTAGGAGAGAAATATACTACTGTAGAGTGTTCTAACAAAAATTTATCATTACTTTTAAAAATAATACAATTCTCATTTATTCTATGAATAAAAAAAACTAAGCATTCAGTGCATGGAGTATTCCTATCCATGTAACATAATAACTCCGATCCCCATATAAGAGGAACAAAATATTAATAGACCGGTAACAATAGTAGTTGACTTTACATATTACTCATCATCTCCATAAATAAGCCTATATTTTTGGGAGCACACTATTATAATGCTATGAACAATTTTTTTTTAAAGTAAATTAATGATGAAAGCGTATCTATCTTTTATTTAATTTAAAATATATTATAAAACCTACTAAATTCTCCTTTTCTTCTCTTTATACATCACATAATGGAATGTTTGTTTATCATTAGTCTTCCTTTTAAAATATTTTTATTATTTAAATTTATTAAATAAAAGCATGAGTAGGAATTATTAAAAACAAATGAAACTTGCATGATTTAACAAAATTTAATAAACTTCATAAAATATTATAAAGAGTGTTGCTAAAGGATGCGTCATTAAAATTCGTCTTCGTGAGTAACAACAGTTACCACTTCTAACACTAGTCTAATTGAATTACTAAAATTAATCACAATATTATAAATTATTTAAAAAACCAAAATGTAAAATAATTTAATTTATAATTATTAATAATATAGCCAATAAAAAAACTCAAAAGTAAATAGATACTATGATTTAGAGTTTGAATCATTAACGTGTTTGGAAATGGATGAGGACATAAAGTTATTAGTTCTAAGTTGTATATTTTTCGCATAAAAAACATGATTTGTTGGATGCAAATAGTGTTGGCAAAGGCTTTGTCCAAGCTTTCAGAATCAAATGTTGGTTGATCATGAAAATTAGTCTAAATTCTACTCTGTTCCTTTAAGATTAATTTCCTTTTTTGGAATGAAACAATGATTTGATCATGAACTTTATATTATAAACTTTGAAGAGGTGGATCATATTGTGTGTTGAAAAGAGAATAATAATTAAGAAGAAAAAACAAAGAAAAAGAATAGTACATACATAGGATTGAGCATGAAGCATATATGGATGGATGGATGATGGAATGAAAGAAGAGAAAGAGTGCACGGCGTCGGCGGTGGATTTTGCTGTTAAACAAAAAAAAAAAAGGGTCAAACTCAGGTGAAGAAGGGTGGGGCTCATGGCGGTGGTCGGTCAAAACTGTGAGTCACAGTCAGTGACCAAATGAACAGTGTCTGTCGGCACTGTTTCCGTCACAGCACGTGTTTTTTACCTTTATCTAAAAAGTTGCCATCGCAAAACTACTCAAACTTCTTCTTCTTTGCTTATCACTGTATCGCACTCTGGCGCAGACACGCACTATACTCTGCCTGCTACTATATACACTATGGGCCCACCTTTCTTTTTTATTTATTGGGTTTTTGGATTTTCGGCCATCTTTGAATTCCGTTCTCTCGTACCAAAAACAAACGTCACTTTTAGAAGGCCCAAGAAAATATCACTTTCACTTTAATGGTCCCCCCATTACTCGTTCAATTTCTGCGGCTCTCTATGCTGTCGACTAGCCAAACTGGACCTAATGGGTCCCAATCAAATACCACCACCTTGTGGACTCTATTCACCTTAATGGGCTTCATTATTCTTCAAATTTAAAGTCCAGTGTTCTTGTTTATTATTGTTTTTTGTCGATCATACGCACAACTGTCGGGGGAAATTTTCTAATAATAAAAAATAGAACGCACACAAACATCATCGTATCATACTATCTTATCCATATTTCTTCCGATTTCATGTATAAGAAAAAATAATAATTTATGTTAATTAAAAAAATTAGTTAATTATCATTTATTTCCATCTCAATTCATTTTTTTAAATTAATTTTTATTAAATTTTCATATTAAGAATAAAATAGTTATTGTAAACATAACTTCTATAATAAATAAAAAATATTTTAGAGATAATTTTCTTAAATGAGATAAAATTAATTGAAATTTTCTTTGAGATGAATACTCAACATATTTTTTATATACGAGATTGGATGAAGTATTTATTAATTTAAATAAAATTATAAGTTTTTAGATAAATTTAAAATTTTTTTCTTTATTAGACGATTTTCACTTTTACTTAAGTGGTGTCTTCTCCTTTTACAAGAATTTTTTATATATCTTCCATCCTAATCTTAAAATCAAACTGATAATATCTTAAATATAAAAAATAAGAATACTCTTATCTTTATCTAAACATCAGAAACATTTAAAATTTAAATTATTGTTTTAATAATATATTCGCTTACCAGCAATGCAACAAAAATCTTATCTAATTAGACGAGGTGAATTGAATAAATTACACGAAGCCATTCAACTGGATTAAAGATTATATTACATCATAAAACCTCTATTAAAAAACCTGACTTCACACTATTATACTTGTTACGTTTAAAAGTTTCTTTAAATCAAATCTCATGTCACCGATTTTTTAATACTTTGAACAAAAATTATCAAAGTGATAATAGTTTTTTTTTTTTTTAAAAAAAAAAAGAAAACTGAATTTAAGGTCACGTAAGGAGAAGGGTGTTGGCGGTGGAGGACCCATGCATAATAGTCAAAACTCGGTTTTGGGCAAAATGATTTGATGAAATCCCGTGTGTGCCCTAAAGTCCAGATCACATATGGTATGCAAATTGATTGAAACGACGAGGTAGGGAGGGACGAGACGAGAGTGGGGTAGCATAATAATGATACCATTTTTATATGGTTCATGAATATATCTATATATATATATATATTTTGCATGCCACTTAAGCAATGGTGGTGCCTAAAAATAATTGCATGATAACAAAACATGAGAATGTCAACTTGAACGTATCTATCCTCCAAGATATCAATATCCTTTGCCTGCCGACGCAGAAAAAATGGCAATGCCGTGCATGGAAATTGAAAATTTTGGTAATGGCCATATCACTATGACTCATATATTATTCAAATGCAATATCTTTCTATATTATATATTATATAGTTGGAAATGGTAAATAAATAAATAAAGTATCACGAATGTGTTTTCACAAATTTGGTTTCAAATACGAACATGGAATAGTTTGCAGTGGGAATGTGGGATCCAGATGTTTTTTTAATGTTTGCTATTGGAGAAGAAGTAATTTACTGTGCCATTCTTAAAACTTATTTGTTTCAAAATTGATAAAATTGTTTTTGAAAACGTGGATTTCTGAACGTGGTATTTTTTTTTTATGTTGGTTAGAAGTTTAAAATAAAAGAAAAAACTTTTTTAATTAGGTATTGCTAATTTTGAGAGGCATTTTCAATATTTTATTTAAATTTTCATCCTGGTAATAGAAGTGGATATGTTGTTTTTATATAAAAATACAAGAAATTATCTTGTAATTTAACCAAAAACTTTCATTTTAAAATATTAAATTTTAAGTCATTTTTTTTTTACTTTAGGAATCCTTTCTTAAGGTTAATGTGCAAATATCATTTAATAATTAATGATTATATTTGTTCATTTTATTTACTTGAAAATATAAATATATAAAAAGTGTATTTATATTTTAATTAAGCAAGAGATGCGATTATATCAACTAATTAATATTAGTTAAATAACATCTTACAAACATAAGTTACAAAAGACTCTCTTGACCATATATATTAGATTCTTCTTTGAAGAAACAATAATATATTTTATTTTACAAGAAGAGTAATTTTTAAAATTAATTAGTTTTTGAGATTATATAAATTAGATATTTTAATATATAAGCATGAGGTCTATTTGGGATGATTGCCAATTTTAATATCTGAATTTTTAAAAA
Source organism: Mucuna pruriens (assembly GCA_025330945.1). Taxonomy (NCBI): domain Eukaryota; kingdom Viridiplantae; phylum Streptophyta; class Magnoliopsida; order Fabales; family Fabaceae; genus Mucuna; species Mucuna pruriens. The sequence goes on from JAENHJ010000424.1 coordinate 797,526, forward strand.
ACTAATATCAATTTCTAGTTTTATGACTTTAGTTTTAATTTCTTTATGTGGCTTTTAATTTTTATAATTTAAAATTAAATTTAAATATAAGTTTTATAAATTACTTATTGTGTTTCGGTGATGATAACTAGTGATAATAATAAAAGAATAATAATATGAAAAATAAATATAACAATGACAATCATAATAATAATTAGAGGTGACAGTGATGATATTAATAATAATAATAATAATTATTATTATTATTATAATAATTATTATTATAATTATTATTATTATTATTATTATTATTATTAAAATAATAATAATTTTGATAACAATATAATAATAATAATTATTATTATTATTATTATAATTATTAAAACAGTGATGATTTTGATAGCGAATGAAAATACATGATAAGTGTCATTAACAATGCTAATAAAAACATTGATGATTTTGATAGCGAATATATGATAAATGTGACATCATGACCATAGGAAACAAGTATCACCGTTAGAGAGAGAATGATGGATGCTATGTATCTTCTTATATTGTTGCTTTTATCTTTTGGTCACACCTCATGACATGCTATAGCTATTCCTATTTGTAACATGGACGAAGTCATAATAGCTGCATTTTTTAAAACCATATTCCAGTGTGTCTATTGGTGGTGTCTCAAATTCATCCTTAAGTGAGAAGTTGGACACAATTTGTATAAGCTTATAATTAAATGGATTTATACTTAATAAACTAGTGTGTATACACAATTGTGTTTTTTTTTTTTTTTAGAAAAAGTCAGCCTAAATGATTTTCATTTTTACTTTAAAATGAGTTAGTTCTAGGTTTTTAGACAATATCTTTTAACTCGTGGCTTTTATGAATTGACTTACGTAAACTTACAATTAAATTAACTAAACTTTTCCTAGTTTAAATTCACGCGAATTGCAAATCATGCAACTATTACCTGTGCATCATAATGCTTGTACCCCCTTGATTGATAACTAACTACCTTGTTGCACAGCAAAATAATTAACCAATTTTTTTTTGCTAATTCATCCGCAATTATTATATGAATAAAAGTGGTATTTGCTATTTCTTCATAGTTCCTATTATTGTTGAAGATGGATACCAGGGTGAATTGAAGTTTGAATCGACTTGATGAATGCCAACTAAATTAAATAAAAAAAATTGGGGTTAATCTAGATTTTAAAAATTTACAAATTCAATGAAATTAATTCGAATCTTATTTTTAAGCATGCAGAATTTCAACCAACTCCAACTTATATTATTTTAGATTTTTGACCTTTTATATGGTGTAATTTTATAATTTTATGTTATGTAACTATAATTTTGATTTTTTATATTTATTAGTTTTTATTTTATTATGATTTCTTATTTTTAACTTTTTTTTATTATTTTATTAAGTGTTCTGATGACCCGACCCAACTTAAATGTGATTGGATTAATTCGGTTTGAGTTAATTTTTTTTAATTCAATCTAATCCGGATGAATTAAATATTGGTGAATTTAAAAGGGAAACGTCGTATGGGTTTTTAATTCAATCTAATCCGGAGAATATGGGTTTGTATCAAAGGGAAACGTCGTATGGTCATGTACCAAAACAACCTATACATTATACATCACGGTCACCTCTCCCACTAACTTTTTAATAAGTATAGGTAAATTAATAATTTTAAATATATGATTTAATTATTTTGGCTTCCTCAAATTATTGCTTTAAACGCTGATTCTCCCTCTCCTTATTATCCTTTTCCGTATTGTCTAGTTAACCTAATTGTGGAGCCACAGGTGCTTCTTTGGTTCCACAATCACATCTTTATTTTCTTTTTAGAGATTCTACCTTTGGGATCTTTTATGATTTTGATTTGATTACAAAAGTTTGTCCAATTTAAAGTTGATAACGATCAGAGATACATACTCCAATATTACATCAAACAAAAGCATTTTCAGTGGTAGCCCAACATTTTTCACTAGGACCACATCACCGCTTTCAAATACGCATGTGATAAATTTTCTTTTTTCTACGAGAAATAATGTGCCATGCCATGAAAAGAAAGAGGTAATAACTAAAAAAAAAGCATGAATAGTATGTAATAGGATAAGGAAAATGAATGGCTAGTGTTACAAGAAAGAGACAAAAGGATGGCAATTAAGGTGCACCAATTAAATTGTGCCGACTGTGTAGCAAAAGTCATGGTATTATATAATGTTATGAAGATTGAATTGAAAGGGTGAGTGAGTAAGAGCGTGTATGACAGTGCGCCGCCCATAAGTAGGACTAGTACGGGGAGTGGTAGGGTGCTTTGGGAAAGACAAGGACCACGTCAAGATTACAGGCATCTCCATTATTGGGTTTTGTTGTTGTATTTTGTACAAGAAAACACGCACACAAATCTCAGATTAAACAGTTCATGCTGACTCATCACCTATTGGTTTCATCCTTATATAAATGACAAAAACGGTGAATAATCCATTTAAACAGGTTTTTTAAGAGTATATTTGGATGACAAAACTTTAGTTTATAATAGATCAATAATTTTTGTATTTACTCTGCTGTTTAGATATCTGTTGAAAATATGATTATAAAGTATATACTCAAGATTCATTGAAAAAATTAGAGAGTTTCTGCATCATATTATATGTGAATCATATAATTTGTTTCAATAGTATTTCAGCTTAAGGCAAATTCAATACACTTGACACTCTCATTTTGCTAATTATGCACTCAAAATCAATTTTCTAATATTTATTATTCAAACACAAATTATATGTGAATCATATAATTTATTTCAATAGTATTTCAGCTTAAGGCAAATTCACTACACTTGACACTCTCATTTTGCTAATTATGCACTCAAAATCAATTTAATTGTAAATTTTGAAACTATATTGTGCACAAAATCAACTTTCTAATATTTATTATTCAAACACAAATCACATCACATTTATTTAAGATCAATTTTATAAAATCATGTTGATTCAGAATTAATTCTATAAGCGTATATCCAAACACACTTAATATATGTAGGAGAACAATTTGATTTTTTTTCTTCAAAATTTTAAACATTAATTTTATCTTTTAATATTTAAAATAAATATCAGTTTAGTCTTTTATGTATATTTGAACATCAATTTAATCCATACATTAGTGATTATTCTATACTCTGGTTCAAACATTTAATGAAAAAATGTTTTTTTTTTAAATGATGATTGTATTTTAGTATTTTAGTAAAATATATAGTATCTAGAAATAAGTTTTTTTCGGCAATATAAAGTTTAAAATTTGGATAAATCATCTTATTCGAAAGTGAGAATTTCTCATGTCTCGACCAAAACTTACAACAATAACAATATGAAAATGGATACGTCTCTTCATAAATATTGATAAAACCTCACCTATATAAATACAGTTTTCACATAATAAAGTCTTCGAAAAGATCTATTTCTTTAATAATGACCTAAAATGAAAATTCCTAGCAAAAAAAGGGATCTTTGGGTAGCTATAATTCGATCTTACCAATTAATTGAACATAAATGAGATTAATATAACTATTCGATTGTCCGAAATATTTTAACAAATTTTAATCTTATTAGCTTGCATATAGAAAAACATTAATTATGATTAAAAAAAAAAGGTAAATGGTGCAGAGAGAGATAGCACAAGTTAAAGTACTTCAAATAAATTTTGGACTCAATACTATGCACAAAAAGAAAACAAATAAACATAAGTCATACAGAAAGGGCCCAATAACTTGTTTCATATTAATTTAAAGCCCAATTTTCTAATCAATAACAAACTACTCTATTAACATTTCAAGTATCTAACATATCCTTATGAAGATTTGCTTCAATCCACACACACACACACAATCAGAATACAGTTATCATCACCGTTCCTCTCCCTCCCTAAGGAACCCGATGGAGTTGCGCTTCTTCGGGAACTAATATATACCAGAGAAAACTATTTTAGGTACATATCTAACATTAATAAGTCAAAATGTAACTAAGATTCTCGTAAGATTAGCTTTGCACATAAAAATATAGGCATTTACTCCTTGAGGTGTATGTAAATAGTGTTCCTACGCCAGTAGCCTGAAAGATTTCTATGCAGCTAAACCGAAGGCCAAAGCACTCCACTGGTTTAAAAGCCAATCCTATTCCTAGATGTGAACTTTACAGCAATTCTTAACAAAAATGAATACTGTAAAAATTAGACAGTTATATCACGGACTATATTGAGATAGCTCGGACAGCAGAATAAACTAACAGATTAATTACAGTCCATAGCAAGGGAAGCAATATAGGATACAATTATTACAAACAAATAGTTAAATAATGTTGGCATTTGGTCACAAATCTAATTTGTTCAATGGAACTCAATTCTTCACCATATGCACTTTCACTGCCTCTTTACAAAAATCCTCCAAGATAGCATCCATCAATTTGACTAAAGAAAATCTCCAAAATCTTTGATTCAACGTGATTGTGATTTTATGACATATAACTATAAGTGGCAGGATATATTTTCTGAATTAGATTGGCTAAACCCCATACTTACGGAGGATCCATTTTGAATAAGAAAATGTTCTCTATAAATTTTTAAATACCAGACTTCCTCATATATAACAAACTGCAAGCATTATTGTAAACACCAGTTTTTTAAATACCAGACTTCATCATAGAAGGGTGGTTGGAGTGTATCAATGAACATTGTAACCATTTCTTTTTCAGATAGAAGAGGCTGTATATGGGTGGCTAACTCCCATGCTACTACTTTGATCGATTTTGGATGTAGATCTGGGAGCTTGATGGAAACATTTCCTAAACCACCTCTTTAAGACCAATAGTCATTGCGGATGCACTTCTAATTCAGTTACTGGATCTTAGCTCAACCTTAATTTTGTCAACTTCTCTTCCAAAGCTCTTTGGACGTAGAGCTCTAGATGGCTGTTCCACTTTACTACGCCTATTTCCACTTCTGTTTCCCTCGGGATGCATGAGCTAACGAGTAGCTCTTGCTTTCCCTCATTGTCAGTTGTTTCCATTTCCTTTGGGTGTCAATGGACAATCTATCCTATTTTCACTCTACTTTTTTCTTTGGGCGCCAATAGACAATTTATCCTTTTTTTTTATCACCTTCCAAGCCTTCGCCAAAACTACATAAACTTTGAATTCTCCATTACACTAGGAGATACGTAGGAACAAGAGGCAACTCTTGTCAAGTTCAGAAAAACCAAAAAAATATATTTTCCCTCTCTCAATAACAAAGTCCAATCCTGTCTGTGTTTGAAAAGTGAAAATAACAATTTAGAAGTCATAATAAATTTCACATATCTAATTAAGGTAGCTGTCTTAAGACGGAAGTCATAGGATGCTAACACCTTCCCTACGCGTAATCGACTCACGAACCTAAAATCTGTTTTCAAAGACTTGTCTTATCTCTTCTGAGATTTTTTGATGTTTTCCTTAAAAATATCGGTGGCGACTCCATTGCAAGTTCATTTTCCTTTTCTCGAAAGGAATGTGAATCTTTTTGCTATTTTTTCACAATCTCCATCACGATTACAGTTGCAACAATTATGTTAATAACAAATGAATTGGTTGCACATATGGGATGTACTAGTGTACCATATCACTTCAACCTACATAATCAACCGTTGTAGCAAGGCCAACCCATTCACATTAGGAATAGGATCCATAGAATCACGTTTAAGACTAGATAAACTTGCAACATCTAGTAACTCATAAAAAGTGATTTACATAAATCCAATTGTTAAATTATAGCCATAGTTAATCACCATATTATTCAATCTATCCTTTTTTTTTTTTTAAATTCATAATAAAAAAAGCTATCTGTTGGTGTAAGATTGAATTTGATTTACTATGGCATCAATGGATCCTAAACCCCATAATATAATATTGACAGACCAAAGCATGTATTTTAACTTTCAGAAGGATAATCATTAACCAATAATTATTTAAGAATTAGGCTCAAAATTAAAACTATTTTATACACTACTTACCCTAAAAGAGCTTTCAGGATCACCTCTTAGTTGATAGGACCTATTGCACGAGTCAATGAACACAGGCATTGGTACTGGAGCTGATGATTGAAGATTTAAGGTCCAATCATGTTCAGGTGGTGCTATGTTCATCCCTGACAAAGTTATCATCAAATTATCCTTTCATTTTTACCATTGTAAAGAGGCTATGGAAATAAATAACACTACAAAATGCACTCAAATTGTCCATGTTAGTAATTTACTTCCAGTTTCCCTCTTATGCACACAAAATTCAGTTTAGAATTCTTTCCCTTATTGTGGATCTTACACAAACTTCACTCTCAATGATGTAATGTTATAGAGAACCAATATCCATGCTTATACAATAATGACAGAATTCTTATAAACATTTGTGTCTACCATACCATGTAGTAGTAATATGTTGATCAGTTGATCACCGATCAGTTATAAAATATAAAAAATGAAAACAAACAAATATGTATTCTCATCAATGATGTGCAGCAGAAACTATAACTGAGTTACTAAGAAACAAAAGAACAATTAGAAAAATTGAAGGTGATGAAATGGAACTGGGAGAACTTCCTCTTAAATACAAGATGTTGTTATACAACATTACAACTTGACCTTTTTCTTTATCAGTAAAATTATATAAAGCTTTTGGAATATGTAAAATCATAATTCAAATTTACCTTAAGCTAGAAATTGCCTCTGCCAAAATATTGAGTTACATAGAGCATATGTCACAAACAATATTTAGCCCCAATTTCCCAGAAAGTTATGAGCACATTTCTGGACACTTTCATTCAAGGCTCAATCCTGTTCATTCAATGTCAAGTAGTGATCAATGGATTCAGAGTATACTTGTCTCATAGTCCAAAACGTCTAAAGCTGCATTGCTTTGTCACAAGAATTTTTCATCAAAGTACTGTTCTCTCACCTAGTATTCTCATGCTACACGCCTGCTTTAAAACTTTGAGAGTCTTGAACGGTTGAACCATATCATGGATTTTTCCCTTGTTTCAAAAACTTTTAGAAAGGAAACAGAGTGCATATAACATTGCTAGCACCCTTCCTTTTGGAAACAATTAAGAGTTCAGCAGATTACCATCTGATTGAGACTTTACCAATTGTCCTTGCAAGAGCACTTCCCACCAAAGAAATGATGAAACCTGTTTGAATCTCTCATAATGATTGGTCGTGCTATAGTAATTGATGCAAACTTCATAAATACATGGCAGTCATCACAGACGCGTATATTCTTTATGATCCGTATTGGTGCAACTCCATTGGGCTTTCTAATTAAAGCAAATGCAAGAGCAAGTTTCTCACTGTGGCAAGAAATGGATCTAAATTTTTCTTCCTCCCCCACATTATGTAGGACAATGTTTGTATCTGGATTATACCCAATTTGTTGCAATATTGAGATCAATCTGTTCAATTCACCATAGATTTTTCCCACTTCCGGATGAGAGTGATCTTCTGAAACAAATCTATGGACTTCATTCTCAATCTCAACCCAACTGTAAGCAGCAAACTTCTTTGCATTCTTTTCCTTCATGAGAGATCTTACAACAGCTACATCTTTCCATCTCCCACAAGCAGCATACAAGTTGGAAAGCATGATATAAGGTCCAGCATTATGTGGATCCAATTCAAAGAGATGACTAGCTGCCAATTCTGCATTCTTTAGGTCACCTTTGGCACAAACAGATAGTAAGGTGGACCAAATGCGGTAATTTGGTTCATGAGGCATACCTTTAATTAGATCCATTGCTTTATCAATACTACCTGACCGACCAAGGAGAGTGACCATACATGCATAGTGATCCAATGTGGGTGTCATTCCTTGTTCACTGATTGAATCAAAATACTTCTGTCCTTCTTTTACCATATCAGCATTGATACAAGCAGATAAGACACCCACAAAAGTAATATTATCAGGTTTGTAATTCTCTTTTTGCATTCTTTCATAAAGAGCCAAGGCCTCTAGAACCTGTCCATTTTGTGCATAACCCAGAATCATGGCATTCCAAGTGATTACATTCCGAAGAGGCATAGTTTCAAAAATGACCCAAGCATCCAAAGTGACTCCACACTTGCAGTACATATCAACAAGAGCACTTGACACAAGCATGTTATTATCAACACCCATTACAATTACTTTTCCATGGACAACTTGACCGTGATACAAAGAAGCTAGCTTGGCACAGGAGCTAACAATGCTAGAAATGATGTAACTGTCAGGTTTAACATTTCTACGTAGCATGTCACCAAACAACATCAAAGCATCCTCCTCTTGTCCATTTTGTGCATAACCAACAATCATTGTTGTCCAACAAATTTCATCCTTTTTTGGTAATTTGCTAAATACATTCCTTGCATCATCTACATGTCCACATTGAAAGTAAGCATTGAGAACATTTGAAACTGTAACTAGGTCGGGTTTCAAACCTGACAACTGCATTTTATTAAACAAATGAATGCACTCATCAGGGTTCCCCATTTTTACATACCCAGAGATCATGAGATTCCATGAAACAACATTTTTATTAATCATTCCATCAAACAACCATCGTGCCCTATCTATATCACCACATTTGGCATACATATCAGTCGCAGCATTCCATACAAAAGTATTTTCTGCCAAATCAGCAACAATAATCCTCCCATGAATCTGTTTCCCATGCCTCATATCCAAAACCTGAGAACATGCTTGCAATGCATTCACATAGGAGTACTGGGTAGGCTGAAACCCATCTTCCTGCATTCTCACAAGAACTTTCAATGCTTTGCCTGAATGCCCATTACTTGCAAAACATGCAATCAATGTGTTGTATGAAACAGAATCACGATAAGGCATTTGATCAAAGACAACATGCAAATTCTCAACCATGCCCATCTTTGCATAAGCAGAAAGCAAGGCATTCCAAGAATAAACATCTCTCTTAGTCATGTTATCAAACATGTTTTGAGCATCTGAGACCCTGCCAAATTTGGCATACAAATGGAGGAGTTGGTTGTGAATGAAGGAATCTTTGGGTTGAAAAAGGTGATATTCCATGTGAGATTGCAGTCTCTTTGCTTGAATGAAGTCATTGGCTCGAGCACAATGAAGCACAAGACGAGTGTAATCATCAAAAGAAGCAGGGCCATGAGAGTACAGCAGATCTATGGCTTGGTGAAGCTTTTGCTTTTACCTTCATTTTGGTTTGGCTAACTCAGCCTCTTCCACCACCAACAGGTTAAGGTTCAATCAACTTCATTCCATGTCTCACTCAGTTCTATGTTCTTGTCCTCATGCCCAGTACTTCAACTTTAACCAAATAACATAATTCAGTATTGAGTTTTATGTCTATATGGGTAAAAAGCATATGCACTCCTTCTACGTCCATCAACAAATAAAAGTAGCAATTAAATACTTAAACAATGTATATTATAGTTGTTGGAAATAACAGTAAATGTCCTGAGGAAATAGTATATTCATTTATCTCATGTTAAAATGCATTTACCCCCCCATGTCTAAATTTAACAATAGCAATCAAGTTTTCTATCTAAATGCGATATGGACACGAACATTTCTTTTTAAATTTTTTTAAATGAGCACAAAAAAATTGTTTTTTAATCTAATTATTTTAAAAAGAAATAAAATTCAATGCACAAACTTAAACCCAGAAACATTCAGAAATTCAGGGTTCCAATTTCATTATCACAGCAGGGGAAAGGATTGATCATCATAACATAAAAGTTTAACTAACATGAGAAGCCTTCTAAGAACTGTACTGACATCAAGTGGAGGCTAAGGCTATGGTTGTGGCAAGATGAAGCTCAGAATCAGCTTAATACAGAATGTAGAACAACCAAGAAAATCATTTAAAAATACAAAAGAAATATACAGTAAAAAATCATATATCATAAATAAATGGAAATGGAATAAATAAATAAAACATACAAGTATGTTAATTGATTAATGATAGAAATTTGAGTAAGGCAGTTTCCCAAATTAGAAAACAGCAAATATTCAGGAATAAAAAAGTTGAATCTCCTTGAAGAAATCCTCAAGAACTCACATTCATACATACTTTTCACATTACCCCCCAAACCGTCAACAAGCACCCAAGCTCCACTGTAAAAGAGATTATGTTGGTGATGGGTTTTGACTGTTGTAAAGAGTGAAATGAACTAATTTGGCTAAGTAAATACTGAATTGATCCGAAAAATGTTAGTTATATTCTTCACACCAAGAGCTGTTACCATGGGCCAGGGCCAAAAAGCCCAGAAAATCAAAATACCGTATGGCCATGTGAGCTAGGTCCAATCTACAAAATTTTATTGAAAAAATGAAGTTGGTAGCAGCAGCACACCTATTTAATGAGCTGTTCCAAACCCACCCCACCCTATGAGCCAGTTCACTGCAGCCACTTTTAAAGAAAAAAAAATCTTAATTTTTCAAAATTTCAAATCTAGAACATATTGATATGTAATTCAAAACTTCAATGTCAAAGGTTTTAGCTAGCTGTTACTTGCATTATTTGCTATGCCAGTGTAATTATTTCTCTGAAGGTTCGGTGAACATTTTTAACTCTACGGGGTGGAGGCCATGTATGGTTCTTTGTTTTGGGTGTGTATGTGACACATTTCTGATGACCAAAATATCATTATCAATGCCAAGAAAACTTTTACTTCCAACTAAACTTCTATCCCTTATAATTTATAAAACCTCAATAGATCATATACATCAACATGATAAGAGAAATTTCTACTATGTTTCACTTTTACATTGTATTCTTTACTCATTTTCAACAACCTCATTAAATTACTGTAAAGGACTACATCAAATCGAGCATCATGTGGAAATCATTTGATATTATCATGTAAAATCATCAAATTGAAAAGGTACTCCATCAAGTTGAGGGACCCATACTGAAATCCATACAAATTACATACTATATGAAACATAAATCGATGAGATTCAAGACACTAATATTGCAGTAATTTGTATTGTAAAATCAGAATTGCAAAGAGAGGACAGAAAATCTTATAGAAGGTATATCTATCAGCCCTAGCCAAATGGCTCCCTCACCAGAGAAGATTCTCTATGATCCACTCTCTCTTCTAACCGCCTACCTCCTGCCTCCTCTCTTATTCCTTATATAACTAACTAACCCATTACATGTCATTTCCCTCTCTCTCTTGCCAGCTCATTCCCTCTATTTTTCTTGAAACGCTTTCTATAGTAGACATGCCAGATCTTGGGCCTATTCTCCCTATATGGTACCAACTGGCCCAATTCCTCCGCATGGTTCCTATCATAAATTCTTATATGTCATCAATGAAAACAACTTCAAATTTGCTAACCTGAATTGGAGCCTTGATTTCTATGAAGATATATAAATCTAGGACTGCCAACCAAAGTCACATATCAGAAACACCATAAAAAAAGAATGCTTCTTAAAATGTAAAAAATGACTAAGAGGCGGAGGCCCTTCCAAAAATAAGATAGAAAAATTTACAACAATTGTCTCTCACCATAATATAATGATACTATTTCAACTCTTGGAATAATTTGAAGTGCAAAAAGTACACTCTCAAAGACTTCCAAAATTGATAGATGTGTGTGTGTGTGTGTGTGTGTAGAGAGAGAGAGAGAGAGGGGGGGGAGAGATAACCAAACTAAGGAGAATGCAGAAAAAAAAAAAAAAAAGAGTTTTGCATTTTCAAAAAAAATTAGCTTCCACTGGGTTAAGTTTCCAAGCATATAATTGTTCCTCACAGACCCCTAAATCTCATCCTCTCATCTATCTAAGGTATCAGTTTTTCCTCCCTCTACCATGTGCAACAGGTTCCAATCTCTAAAAGGGACAACAATTATGGAGCAGGAAAGAAAACTTAATTTTTTTGTCCAAGACTGAATTTCTGGATTTAGTTATATCAGCTCTGAAATTTCCAATCAGCATCAAAGCATGCTTGCAAGAGTATGTAGGCAAAAGTAGGCATACAAAATTCGAAATTCAATTTTCCAAAGCCGAAAATACAAACAAATAACTGCAGCACATTGAAATTTCAATTTGAGATAATTCCTTACAGGCTTCATTAAAGTTAATTACTCTAGCTGGTCCAACCGGCATCTCCCCTGTATTTATAGATTTATAATTATGAAAGATTCTTACATGATCAATTTGTTGACGAAGTAATTAAACATGATAAACTTCAAGGCTAAAAATTAGGTTTGCTTTTTACCTGTTGTAACGCATCTCCTTTGTCTACCAGAGACACCTCTTAACATTGGATTTCATACAACAGTATCCGCACAGACATCTAGTCCAAAAAAATCTGCAGATGTGTAGCTGTTAAAATGTGAGTCAAAAGGTTTTTGTTCAAATTTCTAAGGTGTAAATTGAAAAACGAATTCAGAAAGAATCTACCAAAACAGGGATTACCTTAATAATCACTGACGGAGGAAGCTCGTGATAGGCTAACAAAACAAGAACTGAAAGGAAGAAAATGCTACGTGCCTGATGCTAACCATGCCGGCGAGAGAAAAATTAGGGATTAAGATAGCAATGAGTTTGAAGTATTTTGTTGCACGAGAAAGTTGAAGAAAAAGAGGAGAAAGTTTTATTCAGAAAGAGGAAGAAATTTTCCCAAACAAAGAAGAGACACCATCAATTGAGCCTTGCTAAGTTGGTAACAGTTCTTATCTTAAAGCAGTTAATTTTTTTTTAAAATATAAATAATTATTTTTAAATAAAGAAGAATTTTTTAAGCATTTAAAATGATGTTAATAAAATGGATATTTTAAATAATATGTCATTATACTTTAAAATAAATTATGAGATGAAATAAATTTAGTTACTTCACTTTATTTTAATTTGTACGAAATAAAATTAACTTTTGAAATATATAAATTTTGTATATTTAATTTATTTTCTGAAACAATTGAGTTAATGAAATTTAATATTATAAAAAATATAGGATCGTCAAAGTTGACACCTATTTGTAGCGTGTGAAAGTTCATTATATTATTATCTTATTTTATGGCAGAGACTATTTTTTAAAAATTGCTTATGTAAGTTTTTGCCTTTTATATTGAAAGAGTTTTTCGTTTATATTATTTCTATTCTTTACCCGTTTTATTTTCCATTCTTGTTTAATTGAAGAGGGAAATTTTATCAAGTCTTTCAACAAAAAGCTAATCAAATAGATAAATGAAAAAGAATTATAATGAATGTAGAATAAAAAGTGAAAATTTTTCAATAGCATCTCCTTAACTATTTTTCATGGGTCTTATTATATTATACTTTTTATTTTAATGGTACAACTCTTTCAAAACTTAGAATGGATAGCATAAATTATCTCATACTTTTATATTTCTTTAAATTAAGTCTCATTAGTTAACTCTCTATCTATTTCTTTTTTATGATTAAGAAATGGTTCGTAAATAAAAATGGTTCTCATGGCATCCTCCCCCAATAATAAACTCAATTAAAATTAAGAACCCATCTAAAAACTATCCTATAGGTACTCTAAGATGATGTGTGATTAAATTTTTAAACCAATTATTATTACGGGCTTAGTGGGATGTCCATAAACTAATCGATCCAAATCAATATAAATTGAAGAAAAAAACTGTTTCAACAAACAAAAATAAATAAATCAATCAAAATATCAAGTTCTGTATTGAACTAGATCCAGATTTGATTTGAAAACCAGATCTGATGTAATATACAATAAACTTATACATTTTTATTTATAAACTTATCAACTGATTAAATTACTTTGTATGTGTTAAGAATTTAAAAAGAAGAAAGTTAACAAAATAATAAACTTATTTAATTTTACAAATAGAGAAATTAATTTAAAAAAAAACTAATCTCACATAATTTTTTTATTAGTAAGTTACAAATGTGAAATATTTATCAATTTTATTAATAACTTATTTTTTTCTCGAAAAACTTAAATTACTGCTTTTAATTAGATCATATTTTATAACTTTTTTTTTATCTCCACTTTTTGAATATTATACCTTATTTAAGATGATTGAATCTAATTCTACTAAGATGAACACAATATTAATGAAATCTCAAGTAATTTAAAATAAATGAATTAAATATATAATTAAGTTGAATAGTAAAATACTCATCTAAAAATAAAAAGATAAAAATATTGAAAATATTTATTTAAAAAAACGAATAAAGTGATACAATATAGTTAAATAAGGTATTATAATAGAATAACTCCAAGGTGTTGACGTTTCTTAAATATAATCTCCAAAAATACTCTCAACATTCAGTTTAACACAAAGATCATCACTTCATTTTCCTCTCTCAAATTGACATAGTTCAAGTTTCAATCATGATCATGTGATTAGCATTGCATGAATTAACTTTCAACATTGTCTTTCTTCCCTTTAAATTCTAAATGAAAATAGCGGAAACATTTTATGTTTTATAAGTTTTAACTATAGAGAAAGTTGATGGTTATTTTAAGATGATAAATTACATCACCTATACAAATTTAGAAAATATTGGCCTGCTCGGAGGTAGTTTTTAGTTTTTAAATATAATTTTAAAATAAAATGTGTTTGGTCAAAAATAAAGTTGAAATAATTTTTTATTTAATTTCAAAATACTTTTATATATATCTTTAAATTAAAAAATTATTTATAAATTTAATTTTTAATTTTAAAAAGTATACTTTCATCAAATTTAATATTGATCATCTTCACTGTTATCACTGCTTATCATTACTATCACATATTACTACCACTATTGTCATTGATATTTATGATCTTCCATTACCATCTTTACTTCCACAACACTACCGATGTTGATGGTTTACTACCTCCACACTTATAGTGTCAATCACCACTATTTTATTAATATTATTATCATTATTATTATTATTATTATTATTACTATTATTGATACGATTAATACTACATAAATATATTTTTAAGCTAATTTTAACAAAATAATTTTTTTTTAAAAATGAGTTTATTTTAAAATGAAAAATTAAATTTTAAAATGAAAAACTAAAATTAATTTTTAAAAACTGAAAATTAATTTTTAAAAACTAAAAATTAATTTTAAAATTTAAAATTTATAAAATTTACAGTTAAAAAACACCCATAGCCCTATCATGTCCGTTGACAGGCCCGAAATCCAACTTTAGTTTTTAATATGCCATCCCTACATGCATGGGAAGCAAAATAATAGTTATGTTGATGGAAGTTTTCATGGAAGTTTTAATCTCTCATGACTTTACTTTCTATATTCCACCAAAAAATAAGAAACTGATCATGGAGCAGCTTCTGCATAAACAGTTGAAAATGAAAAATACAAGGATTTTTGTCAATTGTTTCATCAAAACGAGAACAGTTTAAAAAACAATAAAAATCTTTGCCCTATGTTGATAGATTAGTGGAGTGCAAGTGAATTGAAATTTATAATAAATTTGCAAAGAACCTTGAAATAAATATGATCCCAAATAACTATTTTCTTGGTTTTGCTTTTCATTTACTTGCTTGGAAACGTTGAACACGCAAAATTATGACACAATATACAGCAATTTTAGAGACACAAACTTTCGTCCTATCCTATGATTTAAACACACCTTGGTTCCCGAACTAGAAAGTGCCTCACCATGTAAGTCAAGCAACAACAACAAACCCAATCTTCACACAAACTCACTCTCTCCCACACTCAACATTGCAATTATACTTTCATTATCTGCGCTAAGCAATGGTAATCGAGAGAAGAGTTGCGAAGCAGCATCATGCACGAGCACGTTGTGGAGTTCGAAGACCTTCCCTCTCCATTCGCGGACGCGGCTCCGAATTTATCCGAATCGGAGCTCCGGGAAACGGCCTACGAGATCCTGGTCGGGGCTTGTCGGAGTGCAGTGCCGAAGCCGTTAACGTTCGTGTCACACACAGAGTCTAACAGAGGAGGTAAGCGGAATCCGTCGGCGTCGTTGTACAGGTCGCTGACGTTGACGGCGTCGAGTAAGGTGAAGAAGAAGATGGGTCTGAAAAGGACGTCGTTAGTGAATAAAAGGGCGGCGACGACGGGGGAGTTGATGAGAGTGCAGATGAGGGTTTCGGAACTCACTGACACCAGGGTCAGGCGTGCCCTTCTCAGAGTAGCTGCAGGACAGGTATCCTTCTCCTCCAAACTTTTATTAAACTATACATGTTCTTTTATTTTTTGGTATCAACTAACATTATAATTTTTTGTTTTTAAGTCTCCTTAAAATAAATAATTTTATTTGTAAATTTTGTTGATTAATTTTTATTTTTCTAAAATTTAAAATTATTTATTTTGGTTTTTATAAAAAATATTTTTATTTAATTTTTATCTCTTTAAAATTTAAAATAAATATTTTTATTCTTTTATTTTTATTTTAATATAACTACTAATTTAGAAATTTTTTGAAAATATCGTACTACATACACTATGATCATCACTTGACTTATTTTTTATTAAACATCATGTGCAAGAAACAAAAACAATTATTCAGATTTTAAATGATGAAAATTCATCAAATTAATTTATAAAAATTAAAATAAAAACTCAGTTATTTTCCTGAAATTAAAAACACATATTTAAGTCTTAGAATTTAATTAGAAGGCATACCTAAATATTGACCTTCTTTATTATTGTTTATTTCATAAACAAAATAATTATTTTAAAAAATTCGTGAATTTGTTTTAATTTTAACTTTTAATCACTCGGTGAAAAAGAATATAAAATTTGATTAAAATAAAAATTATTTTGAATATTTTCTCATAAATATCAATTGTTGTTTTTTTTTAAATTACTTTTATGATTGCAAATAAATATAAATTAGCTTATGTTTTTTTTTTAAATCTTTAAAAAATAATCACTAAATTATTTTTTTAATTTATAACAGACGGACCCATTAATTTCCTGGATCCTATTATTATATAAGATAAAATTGTAAATTTTTATAATGATTATTTTAAAAATCATTTATAAGATAATATTTCATTAGTTTAATTTTTTTAAGAGTGATGTTTAATTGCATGTAGGTATACTTTAAATATAGTTTATAAAGTTTGTACAATCATCACCTAATTTCAAATTTTATTAATAATTTTAAAAAATTTACATTTACTGTACATAAAAAATAAATTCTGAACTTCATTACAATTAAGAATTTAGTAATAACTTTTATATTATTATTTAATTATATATATAAATATATAAATAATAAAATTGATATGGTTGATAATGTCAAGTAATATTATCAATAATATCAATTAGACAATTACTTACCTCTCTCTTCTTCCTATCTCCCTATGGGTGGCTACATCCGAAAAATGATAATTTTTGTTTTTGTTTTACTATCGGACATGAAAGGGACACATAAATGAGAAAGGTGATTTCCATCAAGTCTTGCCTTGTTTTGTTTTGTTTTGTTCATTGATCAATGGTTATATGTTGGGCTAGAAAAAGGTTACATTTGTTTTATTTCTTTATGAATAAGTGGCATTGAAATCGCGTGGATCAAATTCTGAAATTTCAACTGGTATATTCATTTGATGATAGCTAGCTGACTAGGTTTTGTTCTTGAAATAGCTGGGAAGACGAATAGAATCGATGGTTCTGCCGCTAGAGCTAATACAACAGCTCAAGTGTTCAGATTTTCCTAGTGAACAAGAGTATGAGGCTTGGCTAAGAAGGAATTTGAAGGTTCTTGAAGCAGGACTCCTCTTGCATCCTCGCCTGCCGTTAGATAAGGCAGATAATTTTGCACTGCGCCTGCACCACATAATCCATGGA
Source organism: Mucuna pruriens (assembly GCA_025330945.1). NCBI lineage: Eukaryota > Viridiplantae > Streptophyta > Magnoliopsida > Fabales > Fabaceae > Mucuna > Mucuna pruriens. Next base: position 815,356 of record JAENHJ010000424.1, read on the forward strand.
GGCCTTGAGAAGCCCATGGATATTGGAAAAGACAGTGAATCAATGCATGCACTTCGGAGTGTTGTTATGTCTCTTGCTTGGAGGTCACTTGAGGGGTCTGTTTCTGAGACATGCCATTGGGCAGATGGGTTTCCACTTAACCTTAGGATCTACCAAACTCTGTTAGAAGCATGTTTTGATAATCATGAAAATACCTGTGTGATAGAAGAGGTTGACGAGGTCTTAGAGCTCATTAAGACGACCTGGGTTGTGCTTGGAATGAATGAGATGCTGCATAATGTTTGTTTTTCCTGGCTCTTGTTTCAACGATATGTTTTCACTGGTCAAGTGGAAAACGATCTGCTCTTTGCATCGAGTAATCTACTGGAAGAGGTTGAGAAAGATGTCAAGGCAATGAAGGATCCATTTTATTCAAAATCCTTGAGCTCCATATTGAATTTGATGTTAAGTTGGGCAGAAGAAAGGCTCCTTGCCTACCATGTCACTTTCCATAATGGTAATATTGAATCAATGCAAAGTGTTGTTTCTCTTGCAGTATCGTCCGCAAAGATATTAGCAGAAGATAGCTCTCTTGAGTGTAATAAGATGAGGAAAGAAGCTGATATATCCTGCACCAAAGTTGAAAATTACATTACCTCATCATTGCATGCTGTTTTCATTCAGGCAAGTTCCACCATTCAAACTCCCCTCCCTCAGCACAAACACTCTTTTTTTGAGTTTAATTTCCATGCTTAGATAATGGAAAGATTTTTATATCGTCAAATAATCAAAAATTATTTTAAGTGGTTTAAAAAATAATGATTATAAAAGTCAATAAATTTATCATGCATTCTAAAAAAATCTTTACAAGTCAACCATGTGTGATTGGATGCCCCTAGAGACCTTTACACTGTTTCTAATTAAATTATTTTTTAGAGTTTAATTTTCATGTTTAACTGCGCTTCAATTGATTTACTTGTACACCACCTTGGGCTTCATAATGTAATTTTTACAAAGCTTACCTAAATTTGGTGGCAAGAGACTGACTTAACTCCTTTTGATCTGTCTTTTAAGCAGAAATTGGAGAAACTGGATCCCCGCAACAGCAAGCATGTACCCAAGCAACAGCATAAAGTGTTTCCAAGTCTCTCCGTTCTTGCACGAGACATTAGCGAACTGGCTTTTAATGAGAAGGCAATGTTTAGTCCCATTATGAAGAGGTGGCATCCACTTGCTGCTGGTGTTGCTGTTGCTACTCTTCATGTGTGTTATGGTCATGAGTTGAAGCAATATGTCAAGAGTGTTACGGAGTTGACTCCTGATGCTGTAGAAATGCTTATGGCTGCTGATAAATTGGAGAAAGATCTGGTACATATAGCAGTGGAAGATTCAGTTGACAGTGAAGATGGTGGGAAATCTGTTATAAGGGAGATGTACCCTTACGAGGCTGAAGCTGTAATTATCAATCTGGTCAAGTCATGGATCAAGACCAGAGTGGATAGACTGGAGGAATGTGTTGACAGAAATCTACAAGAAGAGGTATTGTAGATTTTATAGCTGATAATCTAATCAAAGTCAAAACTATTTTAAAAAAAATGTTTGTTTCTCTTCCTTTTTGTCAAAGAATTTCTTTACAATATAAGAAACTATGCAGCAAACTAAGATGGAGCAAAGCCTAAAATTAAAAAAAAAAAAAGTTTTTTTCAATGCATGATTACCAAGTATAGCACTTTTTATGGGCATTTTCTTCTGCTTTTGCTAGTAAAAAAACCAAAAATTTTGAGATCTTCAGAAACAAGTAGAAGCTAAACTATTTGTTAATATGAGGTTATTGTGAATCGAACACTAGAAATTTGGGATCTTTTTTATCGTGTGTAAAATGGAATGCATCTTTTCTTTTCTTGTATTGTTTTCGGGGTGCTGGGGTATCAAGTGTCTTCTCTTCTACAAACTTGATTTTGAAGCTCAATAATGTTTTACACTAGATGCCTACTTGTTGCTCTAATAAAACACAACTTTTTTCCTTAATAATACATGACCTCACTTCATCCTTCTTCCTGCAGGTATGGAATCCACGTGCAAATAAAGAGTGCTTTGCTCCTTCCGCTCTTGAAATTCTAGGAATCATAGATGGTTCCCTGGAAGATTTCTTTCTGTTGCCGATACCCATGCATGCAGTTTTGCTTCCTGAATTGGTGTCTGCTCTTGACAAATCTCTCCAACAATACATTTTGAAGGCCAAATCTGGCTGTGGTATATATTTACTGTACACATAGCATTTGATATACCAAAGGAGTTACTCAGTAATCCCCATGATGACCAAGCTTTCATTTGATATGATGATATGCAGGGAACCGCAATACTTTCATCCCAATCATGCCAGCTTTGACACGGTGTTCGACAGGATCAAAATTTCACGGCGTATTCAGGAGAAAAGAAAAGTCACAAGTGGCCCAGAGAAGGATATTCCATGATGGAACTACAAACATAGACAACTCATTTGGATTACCCCAGTTTTGTGTTCGCATAAATACCATGCACCGCATTGGCATGGGACTAAAGGTTTTGGAAAAGAGAGCAATTACCCGTCTTGGGAGTTCTAAATCCACTAAAGATCAGGATGGCACAGAAACGGGGTTGAAGTTCAAGCTTTCTAAAGCTGCTTCTGTGGAAGGTATTCGTCAACTTTCTGAAGCTATGGCATACAAAGTGATTTTCCGGGATCTAAGTCATGTTCTTTGGGATGGCCTATATGTTGGTGAAGTTTCATCCAGTAGAATTGAGCCTTTTCTCGAGGAGCTTAATCAATGCTTGAAGATTATATTGTCAACAGTGCACGAGAGAGTCATAACACATGTAACTACTGAGGTAATGAAGGCTTCTTTTGATGGGTTCTTGTTGGTTTTGCTAGCTGGGGGTCCAGCACGTGCTTTCGCTCTTGAAGACCATGTTATAATAGATGAAGACTTGAAGCTTCTCACTGATTTGTTCTGGTCCAGTGGAGATGGTTTATCTGATGTTTTGATAGAAAAGAATTGTAGAACAGTTAAAGACGTGCTTCCCCTGTTCCGCACGAATTCTGAGGAGTTGATTAAGCTATTCAGTGAGGTTATTTTGGAAATGTATGGTTCTTCAGCCAAATCCCACTTGCCATTTCCCACAACTACTGGTCAATGGAGTCCAAGAGAACCAAACACTCTTCTGCGAGTTTTGTGTTATCGGAATGATGACACAGCTGCTAAGTTCCTTAAAAAGAACTACAACTTGCCTAAGAAGTCTCACCAATAATAAATAAATACTCTTATGAGGGAAGAAACCAATTTGTTCACTTGCTTGTTTTTATCATCATATATCTATAAATTGTAATTAGTAATTGTTGGTTTTGATCATTTTCTCTTGTAAACCACTTTCATCTTTTCTTTCTCCGCCAAATGACTTGAGATTGATCACTTAAATGACAATTCTTCTTTTTATGTCAATCATAAAGCCATACAATTTGACTAAATAAAGGTTTTTCATTAAAAAAAATCATTAATTTAAGTGTAGTGTACTATTCTTAGCACGATACTCCCTATATCCCCGATGCTGTTTAGGGTGCAGTATTTTGCTCCACTTTTATGTTAATATTGCTCAATGTTTAAATATGTTTTTAATTGCTTAAATTTAGGTTTTTTATTTGATTTTTTAAATTAAATTTTTTTAATTCTCATTTTAAAATAATTGATTTTAGTTCTTGACATAAATATTGTTAAAAAAATTTCTAATATAATCAACAATGTCTAACTAAACAAATATCACATGTGTTGAGTCTAAGTAATAAATCTTTAATAGTAGACTAAAAATAGAAATTTCTAAAATTAGAGACTAAAAAATAAAAATTTTAATTTTAAGGACTAAATTAAAAAAAATAACCTAAATTTAAAGAATTAAAAATATAGTTAAGTGTATTGCAATATTATTATGTCAAAAAAAAGTTTATATCTCTATATTTCTTTTCATTCTCCTATGGTATATCTTTTCCTCTCTAAAATGGAGATAGTGTGGATAGTTTTTCTCTTTCAAATTACTCCAATATTATAAATCTAAATGAATATTTATCTTTGAATTATAGTATTTTTTAAGAATTATTTTTTACCAAGGGTGATTTTAAGACTTGTTTTTTAATAAAAATATTTTTAAGAATTATTTTCATTTTTATTGAGTTGTGTGTCTTATCATAATCTTATGCATTGAGCACATAATTATTTATTTGTTTTAAATATATTTTTTAATTTTAATTTTTAATTTAACAAATAGCTAAAAAATTCTTTCTCAACTATCTATGATCACTTTCTTTTTACTTTCCCTGTATATTAATTTTATTAACTATTTGTCTCTTTCGACTTATCATTTTTATTTTTATTTTTAAATTAAATTTTAATATTTTTTTTAAAATTATCAATTAAAAATAACTTTATATTTTAATATATATTATTTATCATAAATCTAAATATAATTTATATATTTAAAAATATTTATTTATTATAAATTTTAATTATATTACAATTTATATATTCAAAAATATTTATTATAAATTTTAGTTATATAAAATAAACATTTATTATGTGTATTACATAAACTAAAACACTAATATATTTTAAATTATAAACAAATTTTAGGAAGTGAGGTTCCCAATCTCTTTAATTTGTCAAAAAGTATTTTTAGTATTTTCTCTCTTCTTTTTCTTGACATGTGTTTCACGCACTATCTCATAAGCAGTTAAAAAAGTTTCTCTCAATCATGTCAAAGTTATTTTTTTTATCTTTGCATGTCTATTGATTTTTTTTTAACATTTATCTCTTTTAGTCTACTATCTTTTATTTTTATGTATAAAATAAACTTCATTGTTTTTTTAAATGGTTAATAATTGAAAATAATCTTATATTAAATTTAAATTTCTCATGGTAAATTTAAAATAAAATTTATATATTTTAAGATATTTATTTATTATGAAATTTATTCATAATATAATTATTATTAAAAATATTTATTTATTATAAAACTTAATTATATAAAGATAAACATTTATTATAAATAATGCACACTATAAAATATTATTATATTAGTTGGTTAATAATTTCAGGTGAATGATAGAGCAAAATAAAACTGTTACAAAGTAATAGGAAATTTATTTGGATTGTATATATTTACTTTTCTTCAAAGGAAGTTTTGGATTTGATCCTTATACATGAATAGGATAAAAAAATATCACTATAAAAATTAGTTTCACCATGTTTTAAAAATTCCTAACTTTAAAAAAGGATTACTTTCCATAAAAAGAAAAGGTTATAGTCCTAGACAAAATAGAATGATTAAATCACATTAATATATATTTTTTAAAACAAAAAAAGTATATATTACATGAACAACTAATGTACATTGTTGTAACAAAATAAAAACTCTAATTAATGTTGCATTACTTGATGAATGACATTCGAATGATAAAGTAATTTAAATATTCCATACATTTCTAATGTAAATATTATGATTTTTATGGTAACAAATCTTTTCATTTTCTTATTATTTAATATGATTAGTCTCATGTTGATAAATCTCATCTGTTTAATATAAATAAAAGTTGTCAAATTGAGAATGGGATCTTGGTTACGTTTACTTAATTATTTTTAAAAATAAATTTTATTATTATTATTATCAATTTTATTTTAATTATTAATTATTGCAGGAAATTATTTTATTGAATAATTACATTTTAAAATTGAAATGTTATTATTATTATTATTATTGTTAATGATGGCAGAAAATTAATTTAGTACTTAAATATTTACATTTAATTTTATTTTAACAGAGGAGTTAACGGTTTTATAAACTGATGAGGCATTAATCTGAATTATTTTTATTTATTAATTTAATTAATTAAATTAATGGGGACTGACGGACGGGTTAGGATTGACCTGATCCAGTCAGAATATTAGACAGGGGTAATCAGTTTACCCCAATTTGTAATTTGGGCGTCAAACGGTCAGACATAGAGGAAAGAGAACGCAAATATGCAAGGAGAAGGGGCTAGGGTGTTCTGATCGCATCCAAGGTACGGGGAGATGAGTTCAGCCATACGTGAATGCGCGAGTGTACGGGTAGCGAGGGCAATCCCTAAGTCCCTCTAAGATCTAAATTCTCAAATTTGTTTGGTTATTATATTCTAAAAACACTTTAATCGATAGAAAAGATTCGTCAATGTATTCTGTGGTTTTGGTTGATTTAATTGATAATTTAGTCGGTTGCATTTTGTGAAAGGTGTTAATCTATAATCATATATGGAGTAGATACAATTATTAAAGTATGAAAATATGTGATTGTTCGGTATGTATCATTGTCTATCATGCGCTTATGAATTGTAAATGTATGTGATTGTCATGATTGATTGAAGAATATTAGCTACGTGTTCTTATAAATGATTTATGATAATGATGGCTAAATTGATATGATTTTGGTATGATTATGGACTGTGTGAATAATGTATGAATCATGAGAATGAAAATGTGGATGAGAATGCATTGAGCATAGACATGAGATGCATAAGAAGTCAGACGTGGCTATAATATCCTGACCATATGTGGCGTTTAACAGGGTACCTAGCCAAAAGTGGTGTTTAACAGGGTGGACTAATGATGGGGGACATTCATATGCATGGGTCATAGGTGGTGTTTAACCATGCTACACGCCGACCATAGGTGGTGTTTAACGGTTGTGTAGAATGTCTTCGCACGGGCCATAAGTGGTGTTTAACTGTGCGACACACCGGCCATAAGTGGTATTTAACGGTGTGGTTATCATTAGCGATAACTAAGGGAATTGAGGAGGTTCGCCCATGGTGTGGAGTTTCGAATCGAGATTCTTGAGAGCGGTGATTGACATATGGAGTGTGTGAGCATGTGCACGTTGTAAATATGAATAGAATGTGATTGATTATGAATGTGATGAAACTTGTGATTGATATATGAGTATTTGGGAACCGTTAGTAATTGAGTACGGTAATTGGTGAAGTTTGGGATACTATCTGCATTTATATATATGATCGAATGTTATTTATCACCAGACTTTCTTGTGGTTGGGCACTCATGGTGCCAAGTTTTGAAGGGAAGGGGTCTTACTCTGATTAGTGTGACATCGGGGCTTTGGAACCTAGAATAGTTGTTCTACGTCTTTTGTTGTTTGAAGAGTTTATTTTGAAGATGATAATGACTTTATTTTTCAATTATAATATTTAGAATTAAAATCTTCTTTATGACCATGTGAACCTTATATCCGTAATACGAATGATGTTTCTTTGGTTTTAACTATTATCTTATCTTCCTTTTTATTTATTTTATTATTTTAATTTAAGTATTCGGGTAGAAGGATGTCACAAATTGTGTTTTTTTGTTTTTATAATTAGAATAATTTTATAAAAATGATTCTTAAAACAAGTTTAAAAAATAAAAATAAAATTAAAAAACTATTTTGAATAGTTTTATTTGAATGTCTGGCACATGTGTAGTAGGTCAACAGCAAGAAAGATTTAGAGATATCTATAAGTTGTTATTACTATTGTCTTTTTTTTTCTTTTCGTTTAAAAAAACATAAAAATCTTATTTTAATTTTTAAAATTTTAAAAACACTGTTCTCTTGAATTTCTCACTGTAGTCGATGAAAAGAACATGTTTCAAAACTATTTTTTTTTATAAAGAGTAAAAATATTTTTTAAAATTTATTCTTATATTATAAATTAAAATACACAACTTAAAGAATAAGACTCATTCTTCTCGTTCTCTCAATTAGTCAATGTGCATTTCATGTTATTCTTCTAATTTATTTTCTCAATTATTTCAAAATACTATCCTTTAATCCTTATTTGTAATATCTCTCTTTCAATCTATTATCTTTTATCTTTATTTTTAAATTAAATTTTAATATATTTTTTTAAAAACAACTTGTATGACAAATTTCTTCCTTTCGATAATAATTATCTTAAAAGTCACACGCAAATTGGTTTTTAATTTATTGTCAATAAAAACCGTTTACTTATCTATCTATTAAACTCTTAATATATTTGTTTATTATAAATTTTAATTATTACATTTATACATTAAAAAATATTTATTAGTATTAATTATATAAAATTATATAATGTACATATTAAAATGAGTTGTTATCATAGTTAGGGGTCACAAATCTTGCCCTAATATAGTAAATAGAACTTTTGTGAGGTATCATTTTGAAAAGATATATATTATAAGAGAATTTTTTTATCTACTGACTTAGGGGATTTTTAAGAATTTAAGAATAAAAAAAAATAACTACATCAAATTTATGTATTTGACCTAAATATCAATAGATTCATAAATTCTTTTTTTATTCAAAATCGATTAGAAAAGAAGGAACAATCTACATAAAATTATATATAAAATATAAATAAAAAATTATATATAAATGATAAAAGTCTCGAGGATTTCATCCCTAAAAATGATACGAGGTATTAGAAAATGGTTGAAGTAGTTAAATAAGAAAATCCCTTACCTGAGATGTTAAAAATTGATTATAGTAGTTGAATAGGATAATCATGATAAATTTAACAAAGTTCTTTTTTGAAATGCTAAAAAAAAAAAGAAAACAACATTATGGATAAAATCATTTACAAATGAACTCAATTTATGAAAGTTGTAATATACAATCTATAGCCGCAAAACTGAATGGGAAATCAATTTGATCAAACAGCCGCCAATTCGACAACAAAATCATTAATTAATACGAAACAAAAAAAATTGCAAACACAAGCCAAATTTTGTTTGGGTCACCAGGAATTATCCCTGTCAAACCAATCTAAGTAGTACACTTTTTACAAACTTAATGCAATCAAAACATTAAGCTGAAGGCTAGTTAGCATATGAGGGGAAAAAATGAAAAGTAATTTCTGAACAGAAAAAAAAAAAAAAAAGCTGTCCAATTGATAAGTAGTGGACATGTAATCTCAAACAAAGCCCATTAAATGTAGATCATATGAATTTCAAAATTCAATTTACTTTGTAAATCACATTGAAAAGATTGCGCATTATTTCATCACCCATAGTTGTAATCTAAAATTTCTGTGTGAGTTCTATAAATTATCTAAAAAACACAAATATGTAATTATCTCACAAAAAATTAAGAAAAATAGAACGGTTTATTATTTTTAGAATTTTACAACATAAGTATAATCATGTGCTTAATTTGATCAGGGATCATAAAACTTCTAACTAGATTAAAAAGTTCAAGACAGATGTCAAACAAAAGTATTATCACAAATATAAAATTTATAATTAAATTGAAAATTCATTATAATATTACGAAATACATTACCTGGCATGAGTAAAATATTATAATATTTTCCTTCATATTAGAATACTCAATATTTCGTCAATAAGTCTTGTACTTAGACCTAAACTTTAATGAACCACTTTTCTTCTTCTGGCTATTGGCGCCAGAACCCTAATCAAGAATTAGTGACTCTGGTTACCTTTATAAGTTGATTGTGGTGAATGTTATTTAACATGAGCGAGACCAAACATATTTTCATAGTTGGTAACTATGGATGATGCAGAAGAAACCTGACATGCAGCCTACTGATTGCTGAATGATGATGCAGTCTATGCTGTTATAGCTGCAATTGGGTCAATAAATGAGGTCATAACGATCCACTATAACGGTGTAATTGTTGTTGCAAGCCTGCAACATATTACTAAGGAGGTTTGGATGATCTCCAGAGTATAATTGGTAAGTTGATATCAGTTTTGTTATCAATTGATAACTTGATAAAAATTCCAGTCATTGCTTTGTTAAGTAGGCAAGTCGTTGAGACAAAATTAACATTGGCTTTGAATTCAATTTTATTTCTTCTTCTCTTGCATTATTTGACATATATAACTTTTACTTTTTGGGACCAAGAAGTGTTTGAAAATGCTGATATTTGCTTTACAGGTCAAGGTAAAAATAAAAATTTCAAGACATTGGCTTGTAAACATGGCAAGTGGTTAAGACATAAATTAACATAACAAAAAAAAAATCATCATTTTTCAGATGTAGCCACCCATAGTGAGATAGGAAGAAGAGAGATAAGTAATTGTCTAATTGATATTTTTGATAATATTACTTGACATCATCAACCATATCAATTTTAATATATAAAAGTTATTATATATAAAATTAAATAATAATATAAAAGTTATTATTAATTTTTAATTGTATTTATTTTTATGTACAGTAACTGTAAATTTTTTACATTATTAATAAAATTTGGAATTAGGTGATGATTGTACAAATTTTATAAACTATAGCTCTTGTTGACATGCAATTAAACATCACTCTTAAAAAAAATAAACTAATAAAATATTATCCTATAAATAATTTTTAAAATAATTATTATAAAACTTTACAAATTTATCTTATATAATAATAGGTTCCAGGATAAATAACGGGTCCATCTGTTATAAATTAAAAAATTAATTATAAAATAATTTAGTGGTTATTTTTTAAATATTTTTTAAAAAAGCTAATTTATATTTATTTTCAATCATAAAAGTAATTTTAAAAAAATCAACAATTGGTATTTATGAGAAAATATTCAAAATAATTTTTTATTTTAATCAAATTGTATATTCTTTTCACCGTGTGATTAAAAGTTAACATTAAAATTATGAATAAAAATAGTTATTTTAAAGGAACTAAAATCAAATAAAAATATTTTTTATAAAGACCAAACTAAGTAATTTCAATTTTTTTATTCACAAGTGCATCCTAGATAAGATGTGATAAAAGTTCTTGAATAGACAGTAGTACAACCTTCAGATGATTATCTCTGAAGTGGGATTTAGTGTGATGTTCAAATCTTTTTAGTTGTTTTTGGGGCTTCTCTCTCCCCTTCTTATAAGGAAAAAACAAATATTAAAGTAATTTATACGGTGCTGATCACAGGCAATTCAAGAAAATCTAATAGGATAACATAGAAGGTTTGAAAACCTTTGTTATGTAGATGGTTTATTTATTTCTTTGTCATGTATATTCCTTGTAGAGCCGTCGAACAATGTTCGTAGAAGCAGTTAGTTTGACCTGCATTAGGTTAGCCATTCCATTCTGGATGGCCTGCATTTTATAACGGTCAATTCTATAATATCAATTATTCGATAAAATAAAAATAATAGCCATCCAGCAGAAGAGCAATACTGGAGAAGAGAGTCTTGAAGAATTTCAGAGCAAAATAACAACTGTTACAGACATAAATATTAACTTGTTATGGATAAGAAATCAATAAAACAAATTTCAATGAATCTCTAGACGATCATTAATCTACACCCTCTGTATACCACAAACCGTAACTGGAAATAAAATAACACAGCAGAAATAAAGCGTTACAGTACGTCTCAAAAATTGGTTGTCAAAAAACATAAATCAAACGAAATGTGGTCTGCAAAAACATAGAACAAGCATATTCATTCGACAGGAAACCAATGGTCAGGCCACTATTGTCCAATGGTTGATAAGTATATTCTCTTCATTAGGTGGATGGAGCTTTATCATCAACCATCCAAACCAGAATCTGCATGCATAATATACTTCAGAGGTTAATCAAAATGCAACTATAAAGACAGCTATTAAGAATGCAAAACAAAGAACCATATAAAACTTACAAATGGATTTGTCAAGATAAAGCTTCAAAGCAACTATTTTCAAAATGGATGAAGCCAAGAAACTTCTACGAAAATACCTGAGAATCAACTTGTTGGATGTTGGGAAAGATTTTCTTTACGATTGCAGTATAGTTGGGTGTCTTAGCCTGCAAGAAACAAGCAAGATTAATTCTTAAAGAAATGCATCATATAACTGAAAGGTCCTAAAGAAGGAATATCAAGGTATAACATTGAATCTACCATTGAAGGATAAATATATAATTGTGAAAGTAAGCTTCCTCGTAGAAACTCAATACTCCGGAAAAGAAAAAGAAAAAGAAAACCAACAGGGTTGAATGGCTTAGTACTGAGAATATACAACAGTCCAACAAACAAATGACCCTTCTACAAAGCCTTCATATCTATTTCCCCGGCCAAAGCCACAAATGAAACAGTAAATAAATGCTACTACATTGCATTGGGGAATGTAATAATCAATGACAACCAACCACATTTACACGAATAATCAGCACAACAAAAATTTGTCGCTTGCTCATTTACCTTGCTGATAGTGGTAATGGGGGCTAATATGTACTAAATGAAACTCAGTAAAGGTTATCCACACTTTATGCCCGTACAATACAACTCCCCAACAAGATTAAATGACAGTTGAAACTTGAAACTAATGAAAGATTCACCAAAAAGAAAATGAAACTCATAGTATACTGCAAACAACATATAGCCCAATCTCCGATATAAAGGTTTCAAGAAAAGACAAAAAAAAAACAAATTTGTAAGGCTAAAAAATAACCGTACAGATGGGTTATTTTCTAGGTAGATGGTTGTCAGCTTCTCTCTTGAACCAGCAACAGCCTCAGCAAGTTCTTCAAGCGTTGGTATTTGATTGTCATTAAGCCACAAATCTTCCAATCTGCAACAAATTAAACGAGGCAATGAATTTAACAATGTAAGACAAAAAAATATCCCTGAGAAAGAAAACAGACTAGACATACTGCGTCAGGTTCATAATGTCATCCACCGAAGTTAACTTATTATTTGATACATCTAAAAGCCGAAGATTGACCAACGACGATAACCCTTCCATTTTTGCGATACCATTATGGCTCAAGTATAGTTCTTCTAGAGCTATGCAACCCTGTACCCCAGAAACAGAAAATTAAAAAAAAATGAAAAAAGTTAGCAACTATAAATGAAAATAATAAGAAAAGTTGAACTATTCACTTAATCTCTACAGTTATTTCTATTTTAAATTTTAGTCCTTAATCTTATATGAAAAAACTACAAGTTTTAGTCCTCGTTAAGAACACCATTTAACTCTTTTGTCCGTACAAAACCACTGCAAAATCACCACAAAAATATAGACCAAAACTTCCAATTATCCCGTAGAGAAACTAAAACTTAAAATCGGGTATAAAACCACTAAAAAAAACGGCGGTGATAAATGATAAATGTATAGAGACAAACTTATAATTAAAACTTAAAATATGGACCAAATGAACCGAACCCCACATTGAGCAGCAAGTTGAGATTTGTGGATTGAAATTGAGGCAATCGCAATGGCAAAGGGCATACCTCAAATCCCGTCATTGAAGTGAGACGATTGCTTTGCAAACTAATCTTCTTGATGCACTTGAGACCACACAAATTGACAGCTTTAATTCGATTACGTCCGAGCCACAGCTCCTGCAAATTCGTGAGATTCTGCAAATTCTCCATCACCTGAATCACAAACGGAAACATCAAAACAGCGTAGGAAACGAAGCAGAAACGGTGAATTAATGCAGAAACGTGAACACACTCGTAATTTATTGGAGCCGAGTTCAAGCAACTGCAGCTGATGGAAGTGATCGATCTCCTCGATCTTCGGGACTTCATTTTTGGATACGTAGAGCTCCTTGAGGGTGGTGGAGACCCTGGACACGCCATGCAGCGAACTAATCGCGTTGTAAGAAACATCGAAAACCAGAAGCTTCTGGAATATGCTCACGTCGGGAATGTTCCTCAATTGATTATCCCGTAGCACGAGCTCCTGCACAAAAAACAAATAAACCCGTTTTAGCAATTTGGATTAATCCAAACAGAGCCTTAAAAGAAATACCTCGAGAGAGGAGAGCGCGTTCCAGGAAGAGAGAGGGTGAACGCCCGCGTCGGTGATGAGGTTTTGCCGAAGCGAAAGCTTCTTCAGATGAGAGAGGTTCCCTATGCGCGGGTCCAGTGTGGACAAGCGATTCGCGGTTAGGTCCAACTCGGTGAGGCTCGCTGGCAACTCGACCGAGTCAAGCTCGTGCAGCTGGTAACTCGAGAGATCCAGAACCGTCGATGAAGGATCGTCTTCGTCCTGATCCGCTACGGCTTTTGATTGCACTGCCTCCTCCATCTTTCAACTAAAGAATCTTAGGATTTCACTCTCTGCTTCAATCAAAAGCTCACATTGCCCTGCAATGCAACTCAAACTCTATGTTTTTTTTTTCGTTTATTACAGGCCAGCCATTTTGTTTAATTAAGAAGGCAGGCCCACATACAGGCCCATTCTTCTTGCCTATGGAGCTAGAGCTGTCACGGATCGCTTTGAATTTATTTTAATATTGTGATTTGTTTCGTTTTAATTATTTTTAAAAAATCTAATATTCCGTGGTTTGAATTAGTTGATATTTTTATTTGTTATTATTAACTGCTTTTAAGTTTAATATTTAAATATTATTTTTTTTAAAAATATATTATCTTCAAGTAGATGATAAGTTTTCAGTTTATCAAGAATTAAAAATTGAAAAGGTTAGTTTTTATATTTGATATACTATTATAAAAATCTTTTAAAATTTTTTAAAAAGTGAAATTTTAAATTTTTGGAGTTAAATTTTTTTAATAACATAAAAATATCAAGATATTATTGTTAACTCATTTTATATTAGAAATAATATATGATTAATTGTGATAAATAACTATATTTAAAAATAATAAATACTAATAAATGTTTTTAAAAATAAATTTATTTTATAAAATATATTATTTTAATATTTTTCATATATAAATACTATACTTTTAAATATTTCAATTTTTAATTCTTTAAAAATGTTAAGATATTAATAAACAAATTATTTTAAAATATTATTATTGTAATATTCAAGAAAATATTTTAGTAAGAACCATAAGACAACATAAAAAGAAAATAAAAAAAAAACTATTATATTAAAGTTAAATAAAAAATATTAAAAATTATATTAACATATTTATAATTTTAAAATTTATAAAAAATATTTTTATAAAATTTTACATAAGTCTATTTACGAAGGTATTTCTCTAAAAAGATATTTTTAGAAGAGCAAATTTATATACATAGTAAAATTTTATTAAAATTAAATATGAAAATTTTAATTTTTAAAATATATATATACATTTCTAAATTATTAATGACCAATCAAACATATTTTTGTCTTTTCTTAGTGTAAGTATATTATAATCATTTAAAAATAAAAAGAAACATGTTAATTAATCAATTAATTATTTTATAATATTTAAAAAATTAGAAATATATATATTTAAAAAAAACGAATCATATACATAAATAAACAAAGTATAATAAAAATATTACATCCAAAGAGATAATAAAAATATATAAAAATTACATTTGAAATACATAAATGTATTAAAAAAAAATATTTCAGTTTAGATCTGCTTGATTTTATAAATTCTATTCAAAATAATTATATAAAAACAAACAAATCCAGAAAATTTTATTTTATTTTTTCAATTTTTGGTTTTTAATTATTTTGAATTGATTTCGAGTTTTATTTTTGGATTAGATGGAAAATTAAGTCAGTAATTGGAGCATGTAGCAGCAGCACGATATGCAGAGGTTCTTTCAACTTAGATTCCTCACTGGTCGTCGTTGTTTCTCTACTCAAAACTCTGCGTTTCGATCTCTTGTGCATTCTGGAAACGACCCAGTAGCGTTGGTAGCTACTCATTTATGTAATTGTGCCACTGTGCGGGAACTTAACCGAGTGTATGCTCACGTTTTAAGGACGCACTTTTTGATCTCCAATCCGGCGTCGTTTAATTGGAACAATATTATAAGGTCATACACTAGGCTAGAGGCTCCACGCGATGCAATTCGCATACACGTTTCCATGTTGCGGAATGGGGTTTTGCCCGATTGTTACACCCTTCCCATTGTTCTCAAGGCCGTGTGCCAAAGTTTTGATGTTAGGCTTGGCAAACAGATTCATTCCGTAGGTATCAAGATCGGACTGCAATGTAATGAGTACTGTGAGACGGGTTTTATAAGCTTCTACTTTAAAGCTGGTGAATTTGTGAGTGCGCGTATGGTGTTTGACGAAAATCCTGAACTGAAGCTGGGTTCTTGGAATGCTGTTATAGGTGGGCTTTCCCAAGCTGGTCTGGCCAGAGATGCGATAAGTGTGTTCCTCAATATGAGGAGGTGTGGATTTGTACCGGATGGCGTGACCATGGTTAGTCTCACATCAGCTTGTGGAAACATTGGTGACCTCAACCTGGCTCTCCAGTTGCATAAATGTGTTTTCCAGGTTGAAGCTGCTGAGAGGACTGACATTTTGATGCTGAATTCGCTGATTGATATGTATGGGAAGTGTGGGCGGATGGACCTGGCTTACAAGGTTTTTGCAACCATGGAGGAACGGAATGTGTCGTCGTGGACGTCCATGATTGTGGGGTATGGGATGCATGGACATGTGAAGGAAGCACTTGAGTGCTTCTGGTGGATGAGGAAGGCTGGGGTGAGGCCGAATTATGTGACTTTTATTGGAGTGCTTAGCGCTTGTGTGCATGGAGGGGCAGTTGGAGAAGGGAGATTTTACTTTAATATGATGAAGAATGTTTATGGCATAACACCCCAATTGCAACACTATGGGTGCATGGTGGACCTTCTGGGTCGAGCAGGATTGCTTGAGGATGCGAGAAGAATGGTGGAGGAGATGCCTATGAAGCCAAATTCGGTAGTGTGGGGATGCTTGATGGGTGCGTGTGAAAAATATGGGAATGTGGACATGGCGGAGTGGGTAGCTAAGCATTTGCAAGAATTGGAACCTTGGAGTGATGGTGTTTACGTGGTGTTGTCTAATATCTATGCCAATAGAGGCTTGTGGAAGGAGGTGGAGAGAATAAGATCGCTAATGAAAGAAGGAAGACTTGCTAAGGTTCCTGCATATAGCCTGACAACAAATTCAGATTGAAGATTCAACAATAATTTATTTTAGCATTGGGGATTTTGCAATCAATTATGGTTCTGCTTGTGTCGATCGCAACTTGAAAATTGAAATGTTGTTTTTCAGTAATATATACTGCATAAACAGAAGATGTTTCCCATAACCATTATTTTTGTGTTAGTGGGCAGGTTGGTGGGAGGAAGGCCAAAGTTTAGGTATGGATAGCTAACTAGAAAGTAGGGAAATTTTTATCTGTAAACTCCTGTTGTTAATTACAGAATAAATTGATTTTTAATTTAAGATTTTATAGTGTAATTTTAAATATTGATACACACAAAATTGCTGATGTATATGCCTGGTCCAGGTGCTTTTGCTTGAGATGCTCATGACTGTGGTACGTGGACTCTACATCTTCATCCGGTGTTCATTAGCCTAATATGAAATTTATAAGGCCCTAGATCAGTCCTGGTTTTTTTTTACTGGTAAATTTTTACCCTTTTTTTGTCTTTTACAGGTTTTATCCTGTCTACTAGGCCAAAAATTAAACCCGTTTTGTAAATTTACAATTATCGTTTGGCTTGAGAGAATTTTTATACACTTTGGAAATAAACACGTTTATTTTATAATTTTATTTATTTTTCTCTTATTTTTTTTATTACATTTCTCATTATATCTATCACATTTTTTCTTTTTTTTTTACCTCTTCCTATTTCTCTCTCTTAGTGCATACACGGATACACCCTTTTTCCTTCGTATTTCTCTCTTCCACGGTTCCACCTACATTTTTGCACCTGGGTGTTGAACAAACATTTTTGCATGTAATAATAGCCTAGTAGGTTCTCGATCTCCTTTTGGAGAATCCCAATCAATGCAGTGCTCTAACTAACTAACGACGGGGTACTGTTGGGTAGGTGTGGGCGTGTAGCTCTGCCAAATTTTGAGTCGAATGCAATTAAAGTGCTCTCTTTTATGTTATCTTTTTCCCAGCTTTTTGAGTTATTAAGGAATAAGGACTACAACCAAGCCAACTACGTGTTGCAACTTGCAGAATGTGATTCTCATTATGAAGTACGGTCGTTCTGACCCAAAAAAAAAGTAAGATTTAGGAACAAGGCATCAATTGTTACCTCAAAGCCAAGTACAGCGTATCACCAGCATCTTTGACTATTACGTCAATCTGGTTTTGATTATTGCCTCGTATCTGTGCACCAACAGCTACCAAAAATGGTGTGTGTTGACCTTATATCTGCGAACCATTTGTAGGATTTGCCATTAACAATCATCTAATAATAACGTTGATATGCCAATGCCCAATACTGAATTGTTTTGCTTTGTTTTTTGTCTGAGGTAATCTTCATATCTAAAAACTACTTTCAAGTACCGACTAAACTACATGGAATCGAGTACACCCACTTAGAGGAACATCGCAAAACTTGGTTTCTCCATATTGTCACCTACTTTCAAGAACTGGAAATTGATCTTAGCCTATAGAGGTTTTCAAGTCGAAGAAAAAGAATGCTGCATAATTACATCATATTGTGCAGCGAGTGATCCCCTCGAGGAAAATCTCTGCAACGTTTCATTCCCCTATGTATAATTACATCATACATAGTCATGAATTAAAGAAAAAAGACATCCTCTATAGCCTAGGAGCTTATTCCTTACAGCTCTATCAATTTTATTTTACTTTGTAATGAAAACTGGCATCTATGAACTATTGTTTACAATGAATAGAAACATAATATTATAAAACCACACTAGCTATCTCCTTCACCAATTTCTGAATTGTGTTTGATACCTGAAGTGTCCACGTGAGTAATACTTCCTGTATTAATTTCTTCGTCTGCATCGTTCTTTGTTGCTTCCAAATTCACTTCAACAGTGTTATCTTCTACATATGTGACTTCATAAATGTGTTTTCTAACCAAACTTCCTTCACTAACATTTGAAATGTTTTCTTCATGCACGATGTGTGCCTGGCTAAACACTATTTCAGTTTCATTAACATCGGGTGGGACACCATTTTCATCATGAAAGCTTTGGACCTCATCTATTTCCTCTGTCACTTCCGAATTTGTGGCATCCTCCACCACATTTTTCTGCATCCCCCTGGCCTCTTCACCCCCATCATTCCCCTTTTCTGAGAAATCTGATTTACCATTCTCTCTAATTCTGAGTTGTACTTCTTTTTCTTTGTCGTTACTTTTAGAATCATTTATTATTAGTCTCTTGCCATTCTCTTTGTGACTTGACTCACTTCTCCTTGAATCTGAATCTTTGTATTCCTTTTTGGATGATACCTCGGGTTGACTTTCTGGTTCATGTTCCACTTTTTTTCCTTCTCTTGTGCTGAATTTCTCATTGATATGTCCGAACTCTTCTTCAGACATATCTTCATTGGCTCCTGAAGAATCCACATTTCCTGAGTCAGGAAAAGCTATTTCATATAACCGTGATGGGGTCCCTTTACGCCCCAGCGATGTAGTGCCATAGTTCTCTGTATTATTTATTGAGTTCTTGATCTGATATAAAAGCCAGGCACCAAACGCCAAAACTAGCATCACCTTCAATGCCTGCTTTATGTTAGCCCCTTTTGGTCTCTGGCCCCTTCCACAAGATTGATACTCCATTCTTCTGCATATGATTCAGAATCTTTGTCAATCCTCAAATAAATATTCTGAAGATGTATAATTGGACATTTTAACATGTTGATTCTTGCTTTAATTCCAGAAATGTAAAATTACTAGCAAATCTTGAAAACCAGCAAGAGAAGATAAACAAATCCAACCAACAATGACAGAAACAAGTCAAATTCCTAACAATTACATTAGAGAAATAATTAGATAAAAACAAGTCAATTACAGAAAGAAAAGAGAAGGATGTGCAAGCGCCACAAAACTACTCTACTAATCATAACTTGAGATAGAATCCAAGAACTAAAAAGTCAAACAAAAAAATATGCAAACCAGGCCAATCATAAAGTCAACATGTTTATTTGTGGGCAATTTCTAGTCCCAAATATGGTGTCCAACAACACTTAACTTGATGACAATCCATTCCAAGAAACAAGTTTAGCCATGATGAAGATGAAAAAAAAGAAAAGATTAACAAAGATTCTTGAGGCATAGAAAACTCAACAGAAAAATGAGGAGCAAGAAGTGGAGTCTTAACCAGGAAGTACCTTCTGTCTTGTTTTGTTAATGGAGCAAGTAATCTTGTTCTTTGTGCTCTCGGGTTACTGTTGCTCAGTCTTTTTTGTGTTATTAAATTCTAGTTCCAACAACAAGATCAAAATAAATACTGTGCAAGTACAGAAGAGTCGTTGAGAGTGCCCAAAAGTAGCAGTTACATTTTGTCACCATCTCTAAAATAATCATGGGACTCTCCAACACGTAACAAGTGAAAGTCAAAACAAATCACTCTGGGGGCAAATTCGAGAATTCAATGACAAGCTTTCGAGTGCCGGCTTTTTATGGGCTTTTTTTTTCTCATTTTTTCTTGGAGTTGGGCAATGCCCGTTTTATTGACTCCGCGAGCCACTGCTATGGGCTTACTTAATGAAGTTTAGATGTTAAACTCCTACGTTGGTCTTTAAATTTGTGATTATTGGTCAATGTAATTTTTATCTAATTCTACAAAACAATCCTTTAGTTTGGTCTTTTTTTTATTTTATTTTTCATTGATTTTAAATATTAAAGTGGGTTAATTTTCTTACAAAGTCGACGAACAAAAAAAGTATTCAAAAAGTCCGAAACTAAAACAATTAATACTTACAAACTTTGAATTTTGACATGCCATCGAGTATATTAACAGATTAAAGATTTTCATGAGTTAGAAAGTACAGTTTTTTCAACTATTCCTATATAATTGAATATGACTTAAAATTTTTAATTATTTGAAAAAATTTAAAAAGTATAAATAAAAAAGTAAATATTGAGACCTCTCATGCATTTATTTTTTCAATTGAAATTTTATTATAAATTTCTACTTGAGATTTCCTTCTGTCAACCGGTAACAGTCAACACAATTGATATTCAAAGAAAAACATTTTTTTTTCTAATAAAGCATTTCCATCATAATTGAGAGTGTATAAATGTTTCATGGTGTGGTTTTTGTTGCACGTCTTTTTAATAATTCATAATTTGAGGTTATTGAGGATACATGGTATAAGCATAAACGGTAAACTAATTAAAAATTATATTTAGTTTCACCTTTAAAAATAATAACAAAGCTTTTATATATATGATAGTTTCTAATTAAATATGAGTATAAAAATATTTATGTTTAATTGTATTTTTTCTTATTTTCATGATTTTGCAAAGTTTTTTATCCTATTTTCTCTGCACAATGTTTTCCATATTTAAAATTTTCATAAATTTTATCTATATGATTTATGACTCTCCATTACATTTCGTTGACTTCAATGTACCAATGTTGATTTTTAACATGATACTTTGGTACTATGGTAGCAACACACTTATCATTGTCATGGATTCTTGATACTACCTCTGACATGGCATTGATATGTTAAAATTTAATAATTTTTGTCTAATTAAAATAAAATAAAAATGTTTAATAAAATCTCAAAATGCATGGGGTTAAAATTTTTTAAGTTGGACCAATAAAAAAATTCTTTCAAATCAAGTTA
Source organism: Mucuna pruriens (assembly GCA_025330945.1). Taxonomy (NCBI): domain Eukaryota; kingdom Viridiplantae; phylum Streptophyta; class Magnoliopsida; order Fabales; family Fabaceae; genus Mucuna; species Mucuna pruriens. The sequence continues at coordinate 836,865 of JAENHJ010000424.1, forward strand.
TAACGAGTCATGAATATATCTGGGGAGGAAGAAAATGAAATTAGTTCTCTTTTACCTTTTGCATGAGACTGAAACAAGAAGGGAAGTAACAAAGTTTTTGTGAGACTCACGAAAATTTGGTCACTTATAGCTAGATATTAAAATGTATTTTTCATAATTCTCATTTTTTAGACTCTCATTTCTATCATTTTCCACGTTCATAATTAAATATAAAAATCATTTTACTTATTTTTATTTATATGATAATTATTCAAAATCAAAATATTTAATAGATATTTAATTAATAAATAATTGTATATAATCTAATAAATAAATTTATATAATTAAAATAAAATATTTAATAAATAAATTTAACATCTTAACTTTTAATTTTCCTACAACTTGTTTGTTTGTATTGAAAAACAAAAGTAATTTATTTTTAAGAGGATCCATCGTTGAAATTTCAAATTTTTTCCCTTTTGGAGTCCTTATGTTTTCTACTCCAACTTCTCTCTCTTTTACCGCATCTATTTATTTAGAGAAACATGTACAAGTAACTTGTCAAACATATTTTTTATTCTAATTCTTGAAATAAAAAACATACAATTTTTTATAAGACACTTTAGTATAAATAATATAAATATTAATAATATTATTTATTTAATATACCGCCACATCATATATATTTTAAATAGACTATCACACTTGTAACATCCTAAAATTTATTTAATTATTTTTAGAAATTAATTACATTATTATTATTATTATTATTATCAATTTTATTTTAATAGAGGGGTTAATGATTTCATAAACTAATGAGACTTTATCTAAATTATTTTCATTTATTAATTTAATTAATTGAATTAACGGGAGAGGTTGACGGGTGGGTCGGGGTTGACCCGACCTAGCTAGAATATTAGATAGGAGTAATCAATTTACCCTAATTGGTGTTTTACACGCAGACAGCAAGACCTAGAGGAGAGAGAACGCCAACCTGCAAGGAAGAGGAGCTAGGTGTTCAGACCGTCCTGAGCCGCATGAGATCATCATTATTCTTCGCATATAAGGTACGGGGGAGATTGGTTCGGTCATATATGAATGTGGGGGTACGAGTAGTGAAGGAAATCTCTAAGTCCCTATAGGATCTAAATTCTCAATTTTGTTTGGTTATTATGTTCTAAAAATATTTTAATCGGTAAAAAACAATTTGTCAATATGTTCTGTGGTCTGATTAATGTCTTGTTGTTGGGAAATCGTATGGTTAATTGCTCTAATTACTTGATAAATGATTTATAAATTCAATGGTGTTTTACGTGCGTTTCTGTGCTTTTTGATAAATGATTTATAATGATGATGGTTAAATTAATATGGTTGGGTATGGCTATGGATTGTGCGAATGATGTATAAATCATGAGAATAAGAGTGTGGATGATAATGCATTGAGCATGGACATCGGCGCATGAGATGAATGAAAAGCCGAGGGCGATGGCTATAATACCCCAGCCATATGTGATGTTTAACGAGGGACCCGGCCAAAAGTGGTGTTTAACGGGGTGGGACTAATGATGGGGGACATTCATATGCATGGGCCATAGGTGGTGTTTAACCATGCTACCTTGCGGCCATAAGTGGTGTTTAACGGTTGTGTGGAATGTCTTCGCCTTGAGCCATAGGTGGGACACCTACCATCTGAGGAGGTGTTTATCGGTGTGGCCATCATTAGTGATAATTAAGGGATTGAGAAAGGTTCGCCCATGGTGTGAAGATTCGGGCTTCGAGACTCTTAGGTGTGGTGATGAGCATATGCATTGTGCGATAAACATGAATGAACTATGATTGATTTTGAATGAATGAAATGTGATTGATATATGAGCGTCATTATAGCTTGTTAGTAATTGAGTATGGTAATGGGTGAGATTTTGGGCATTATCTGTCTTTTTATATATGATTGAATGCAATTTTCACCGTCTTTTCTCTTGTTATTTTTCTTTTAGGTAACGTTGAGGAAATTTCGTAGTCTTAGGGATTTTGAAAAGGCGGGATTAGTGTGACATGGAGGTTCTAGAAGTTAGAATAGATGCTCTATGCCTTGATGTTTGTTTGAAGGACTTATTTTAAAGATGATGATGACTTTAGTTTTCTCAATTTTAATATTTAGATCTAAAACTTCCTTGAAAACTTTGTGTCCACCTTTTAATTACCATGTGAACCTTTTATCCTTAATACAAATTGTGTTTTTTTTTTTTTTAACTATTTATCCTGTCTTCATTTTATTTATTTTATTATTTTAATTTAAATATTCGGGGTAGAAGGGTGTCACAACACCATATTATTTTTATTTTTTAAAAATAAAATAACAAAAAAATACTATTAATTAAATTAATGCAATAGTTATATTTTAGAAGACAAAAAATATAAATAACAATGACTTAGTAGATTTGGTAATAATGGAAGGGGAAGGGGTTAAGGATTTAAATGTTTTATTATTTTTCTAAAAGCTTAATTGTATTTTGTTTTTCATACTTTCAACATTTCTTTGATTTTACCTTTATTTACATGAGTGTTACAATAGTAACAAATGTCAGTAGTTAATAGTGTCGCATAAATAACAACAAAATTTTTAAAAATAGAAGATAAAAAAAATAGAATGACAAAATTATTATAAAAGTAAAAAGGTAATAAAGGAAAAAAAAGTGATAGAAGAAAAAACGCTTATAGATTTGTTTTTTCTTCCATTTGGTAAGTAAAAAAAAAAAAAAAAAAGAATGAGTAATGTGGGTCCCGCGTCTATATTCTTTCCAATTTGAAAAAAAATAATAAAAAAAAGAGTAAAAGTAGTATTATGATTACACCAAATAAAAATCAAATTATTATTTTATTTTAGATAATAAAATAAATAATTTTAAAATATGTTACTTTCTCTTTTATTCTATAGTATAGACATTCAGAATAAATAAAAAACTAACTTATTTTATTTTTATTTAATAAATAAAACAAGTATTTTAAATTTATCTTAAATTTTGATATAATACATTTTATATTTTTATCATATTTTTTTTATTTAAGAATATTTATATTATTAAATATATATAATTTTATTTTTTCTTTTACCATCAAACAATTAAAAAATTATCTTACTTTTTACCTTTTTTTTTCTTCTTCTCACTTTCTTTCTTCTACTTTTCTTTCGGAATAAGATAAAAATGTATAATTAAATCAAACATTTATTTTCAATAGATATATTACTTGCTCTTATAATTTAAAAAAAAAATTCTTTACTCTGGTTTTAACCTTTCTTTCTAAAACTATTATATTATTATAATATATAAATTTTGAAATTAATTTTCAAGATATTCATATTGACCATTTTAATCTCTTTAATTTTAAAATTCTTCGTTAGTTTCACTATTCAAAACATTATTCACTTTAGTTCTCTTTAGTATATAATAACATTGTAAAAAATTAGACGACGGAGTTTTTAAAATCTTAAAATCAAAATATTTTACCTATATAAGTCAAATTTACTTCACAATAATATAATATAATAATATATTACCATACAATCATAAATAATATAATATTATTTGTAATACATAGGAAATTGTACAACATATCTAATAAGATATTGGTCTTAACCTTTATTTTTATATACAATTTTTATTGGTTTAGTTGTGACTTACATATTATCATTTAGTAGGTCATAAATTTTTGGAACTTGCACTAAAGTTAGTCTTAGATATTTCAATTTGTATATTATTTATTTTTTGTTATCTAAATTTGTGCTTCTTAAGTCTTAAATGCCCAAATTTGTTCCTTTGTCTTTTTTTAATAAATATAAACTATTATGTCATTTGAGTTTTGATATCATGTAGGAATTTGTAAAACGGGATCAAAAGAGAATATAAGTTGAGCTCGAAGAATAATGACAAAAATATTCAAATCAATTGGTCTCAATCTCTTTATTCTTATGTATATTTGTATTTATCTTTATTTATCCAATATAAGATTTGTTCTCGAATGTCATATAAGTAATAAACAAATATTTTTATTGTTATCATTTACACAACATATTTATTATATATGTAGTAACCTTGTTGAAGACACTTCGACCCAACTCGCTTCATCTTGGTCAGAGCTGATCATAATTCGACCCCTCTTAGCTTGATACGTATTAGGATACGTGTCGAAACTCTCAAGCAGCACATCCGAGGAATCAAGTCGTATGGGTCGCTGCTGCAGATAGTCAATTTCTATAAATAGGGTAGTACACTATTTGTGTCAGGTACGCTTAATTTGTCTCATGCTTGCACATATCCCGACTCATATGACTTGAGCATCAGAGTGTCTTTGTAGGTACCCCTTGTCGTCAACGACACCTCAGCCTATGTTGAGGACGAAAAGGAGAGGTTGGAGCTCGGACACAGGGGCACAACCAAAAAGAAGAGAAGATTGTCCTTAACTTGGGAAGTTCCCGCCGAGAGTTCCAAGTGAGAATTCTTGGTAGAAACATTTGGTACCCTTTGTCGAGATGAGATGACCAACCCTATACTAGACATATAAGCAACTTCGACCCTCCTAGCATGCTTAGGGAGTCATCAGCACTTTAGAACATCGTGCGGGAGATATCCAAGATATGGAAGTGAGTTGTAGCCAAAAGTGAAATGCGAAAATGTCCAGAGAATGACGACTCCAACCTCAATTCCGATGCACAGGTGCCAACAACGTGACTACCCAATAGCCTGAACAGACTGGGGAGACCGATGCCCAAGATGCCTGCTCAGTGGAGGTAACAAACAGGCACTCAGAGCCCATATGCCCTGCTCTCGAGGCATCCCTGATTCGACAATACCCCTTCATAGATGAAATAATGAAGACCCCCCTACTGAAAGGGTGGAGGGGTATGCACCTTGACAAATACGACAGTACCATTGACCTTGACGAGCATCTCACTAACTACCTCATCCAAGTGAACTTGTTCAACAATGAAGACATCATTCTATACCAAAATATTCCTGACTTCTTTGAAGAGGTCAACCCTTCATTAGTACACACAGTTACTTACTAATTTGATTGACTCATTTAAGATGCTAAATAAAAAGTTAAGCACTCAGTATTCGACCAATCAACCCTGCCACCTCACCTTTATGGCACTGGTCAACATGTGACAGGGGGAGAGTGAACTCTTCTGCTCCTTCGTGATGTGGTTCTTGGACATTTTCATGAAAATTCGCAACCTCAACCTCAAAGTGACTTTCCACTCCATTATCATGGCATTGAAACCGAGATCGTTCTCCGATGGTCTATGCAAATTGTTGCCCAAAGGTTTGAGAATAGAGAGAGTTATGCAAATTGTTGCCCAAAGGTTTGAGAATAGAGAGAGTTCGACACGAGAGCAGAAAAGAAACTCAAAGGTTTGAGAAAGTGAGGATCCACCACCACCTTCGCTATTTATAAGCACGATTTAGGCCTCTTAGGCATGATTTAAGGCCCAATCCATGAAATGCGAAGGGTTGCGACCCGCGATAAGCCGAAATCCAAAGGTCTCCTAGGTCGTGTCCCAAACAACACATTAAATGGGTGCACTGCTAGAGGCTCTATCTTAATAGTGCATGCGTGTGGTTGCAAGTTCCAACATGCCCTGCAACGCCAGCATTTCGACTCAGCATTGAGGGAACAAGTGTACTCATCATATCAAAAACATTTTAGCTCAAATTGCTTCACCTCCGCCAAAACTGACCATAATTCGACCCCTCTTAACGCAATAAGTGCTAGGATACGCATTGAAACCCTTAAGTTGCACATTCGGAAATCAAGTCGTATGGACCGTCGCTACAAAAGAGTCTAATCTCTATAAATAAGAGAATACACTACTTATATCAAGTGCGCTTAAGTTGTCTTATGCTTGTACATATCTTCACCTTCACCCACACTAACTTAAATCATTTTCTCCTATTTACATCATTCTTTTCTTAATTTAGTAGGAAGAACATCACTAAATAAAATGTTAACAATATAATTTTTTATTATATTCTTTAATATTAATTAAATTTGAGAGTCATAAAATTATATAGATCTCGTTTTTTATTAAATAATTTAAATATATTATCTCATGATTTTCAATAATTTATGTTTATAATATATTTAAAATAATATTAGTAACTCTCTCCTTGATAAAAAGATTTAAAAATTATTCTAAAGCGAATCCAACATACAAATGTTTAAATTAGAATAATGACTTAAATTCTGTAAAGTACTGAAAAAGTGAATTATGAGTTATCCATTCGGAATTGTCTTGCTTTTCTCTATTTATTATTATTTTATAGTGATTTCTACCAAATCCGAGTCTAAGAAAGAAATTCAAAGTCAAAGGTTTTCGCTCGGAAGAGGACGAGGCTAAGGAAACTCGTTAATTTATTCGTATTCTAATGAAATATTACTTTATTGCACAACAAATAAAAACATTACTTTACTTTCCCACTCTGAGTAACAGTGCAAGCAAAGTTGAATGCCACACGCAAACACAAAAGGCAAAAATCCTTTTTTCATCAAAAGACTCGTAGCTATTTGGAGCAGATTAAATTTGTTCATTTCATAAATAATTTTTATGTTTGGAACATCAGCTTAAATTTGATAAAATTGAATTTAATAAAAAAAACTGTTTTTTCATGCATCTATGATATAGAAGTTTATATTTTTTCCAACAATATTCTTTTTCTAAAAACCGTCTTTTTTAAATTACTTCCAAGTTTTTTAACAAATTTTTTCCCTCTTTCAGATTCATCCATGTATTTTATATAATTTATTGTGTAAAAATTAATTTTTTTATTACATCCAAATAAAATTAGTTATATTAAAACTAATTATCCAAACAAAAAATATTTTAAATTATAATCAATTTAATAATTGATATAATCTATTGTTGAAATAATCTAATTTGCAAAAATTATCCCAAATACACATTAATGAAGACATAACTATTCAGGGGAAAAGGAATTTTATTTTACAGAAAATAATTTGTTTGGAAAAAATTTCTCTTTATTTTCCTTTCTCGTTCTTAAATCACCATTGCCCAACAATATTTTTCATTTTTGTATCAATTTTATTATACTTGGTTTGCTAAAAAATTCATATACTAATGATTGGATATTAAATTATTCTTCATTAGTATATATAGTTTTATTTAATAAAAAATTAAATGGCGGTACATTGTTACGTGGTGATCTGGAGTTGAAATTATTTTGTGTTCATGGATAACAAAAGAAATATGTATAGATACTTAGTTATTAATGGAGTAAGGCAGATAGTAAAGTACATGTATTTGTATATATTTATCATTTGAAATAACTTAAATATCTTTATATATATAGGGTAAGTTTCTCTACTTTATAATTAGTATAAATATATACATTTCAAAATTATTTATTTTTATTATAAACATATGTTTAAAATTATTAATATTTAGTAAAAACATATGTTTCAAAATAGTTTATTTTTAATTTAATTTAAAATATTTTACTTTTTATAAAATTTATATTTTAAAAAATATTCACATATATTTGTAAATATTGATAAATTTTGTGAATATACACTATTGATAAATTTACTATTGATGTCTACCTTAATCCATTGTCAGCAATAGTTGTTTAAATGGTAGTAATTCTATCCGGTTTTAATAAAATTATTTTATGTGAAAGATATATTTTTTTTTTGTAGGAAAAATATTATTATGTAATGGGTCGAGCCTCCCTTACGCCTAAACCACGAATATTTATTTTTGTCTGATAATTATAAAATTTTCTTTTCGTTAGATAATTTTGAATCACGCAACATTAAATGAAAAATCTTAATCGACAAACAAAGAAGAGCATCTCTCACGTATACGTTCGTGATCCCTTTTAATTTTAATATACCTGACACATCTATCTGTGGACATCATTATTTGGGTTCTAATTTTATGGTTATCATTGAACAAATTAAAACTAATTTTAATTTAAAAACAGAAAAAGACCTATAATACAGCTCCTAATTTTTGTCCAATCATATATATTCACGAGTTACGTAGGGTTCATGTTTTATTTGGGCTTCCTGAGGAAGAGAAGAAAATGCCATGCCACGTTTCCAAAGTAGTTGATGCTATGATTGCAATTTTGTAGTGAGATATTGTTTGACTCCACTTGGAATTTGTTCGCAAACGTGTGATGATACTGATACCCTTATATACCTGATACATCATCCTCTGGAGAAGGATATTTTCTTATGGAATCGAGTGGTGCACAATGGAACGAGCAAGAATTATTTAGTTCTAACTACTATAAATAATTTGCTCGGTCTTGTACAATAGAAACTTAATTAATGGCTGGAGCAATCATGCCTCTCTTATGATTCTATATTGAAAGGGATTGCAAGGCCATTATGGATCTCTTGTTTTGGCACCGGTTAAATTGGTTTAAATCGGGGCATTATATTAGAAGATATCCATGATTGTTTTTTTTTTGGGGGTTAATTATTATCACTAAATATATAGATTAATTATGTTGAATATTTAAAAGAAGAATTTTCTCCTCAACATTATTATTCACGTAAAAGAATATTTGTGGTCTAGGAAGAAAAAAAAGACGTGTAATCACTAGCTTAGTCTGCACGGCAAATGCTAATGAGTAATGAGCAATGAGCGCAAGAGCAGAGCACGAGTAAAATGGTGTCTTCAATTATTGAAGGATGGGGGCTTGGGTGCAAATGCAATTCAGTAAAATAATTAAATATTATATAGGTTCCATCATGGGGACCTTCCAGTAAACTCCAACGTAACTTCCGTAATGCACCAACAGCAAACGCACAATTTTAAATAATCATTCTTGTTATTCTCATACTAAGAAGCACTTTCGCGTGCCCCTCCAATCTCCGCAATCATTTTTTTAAACTTGTTTTTTATTTAACCGTGTTTATTGCATTAATACCGGAACTGAATTATTATTTTAACCTTGTTTTTTGCATTAATATTTTTTTTTACAGAAATTTCCTGAATTAAAGGTGGTAAATTAATTTCTTAGACTCTCTCTCATGAGAATAGGAAAGATGACTGGGCAGAGTTGTTTCTCTTATTCAAATTAATTAATTAAATAGGTAAAAACATATATTGAGGATACTTTCTCCAATCTCACGTATAAAAAAATTAATTTACACTTTCTTAATTAAATATTATTTAATTATATCTATCTCATTTAATAATAAATATTTTTTCTAGACTAACATAATTGAAACTTAATATCAAGAATAAAATAAAATTATTAAAAATATAATCTTTAATTAATGAAAAATATTTTAAAAACAATTTTATTAAATGACGTGAAATTAATTAAAATTTATTTATATTTGATACTAACTCAAAAGTTTTTTGTTTGCTTATATGTATGATTCAAGTTTGAAAAAAAAAATTATACAAACCACTAATTAATTTAACTAAAAATTTTAAATTTATTTTGAATACTCCTTTTAATTAGAATCTTTTATATAATTCATCTTAATTTCTTTTATAAGAATCGTTTTCCTCCAAAATTTATAATGCATTAATTATATTTTTACAAAATTAAGTGGACATGGATTAGTTAATGAATAAGTAGAATTTTATATTATCATCCAATTAGAAATTATGATAAATTTATTGATTTTTATCGTATTTATTTTAAAAGTCATATAATTATTATTTATAATTTAATAATTATATAAAACTAAGTGCATCATCATTCAACTTTTAACTAAATTTTTAATTTTTGTAAAATGATTAAAAGAGTTTTATCCGTAAGAAGTGAGGCAATATCTCTTTTTACTGTTTGAGATCGAAATTTAGATTGAACCTGACTAAATTTAGTTAAGTTAATGAATCTATCGCAAAAACGTAAAGTCGTCTCTATGTTTCTTTTTCTCATATAATAGTAGTACCAAGACCTTTTTTATTGACCAATGATTTATTTGTTAAATTTTAAGTATTTATTATAATATTAATAATTTTTAATAGTATTTCTTGCATGTGAATCTTTATAGTTATTATAGGAAATGTCTTTCTTTTTATTTATTAATTCGAGAGCGTGTATTTCTCTCCTTAGACAGAATTTGGTTAACAACCGCGGTAAAAACTACGTCATATACAAATAATTAAAGTTGCAAATTGACACTATATATCTGCGTTAGTCCCTTTCACAGCATTTTTTTTTAATATATATGATAGGGAAGCCTTTCAAACCCAAATGAGAAATTGAGGAAATAAAAATTAAAAATCTGTTTTTTTTTTCAATTTGGTTTATATGAAAGCAATGAAAAACACTAATTTTTGTATATGATTTTTTAAAAATCAAAAAATAAAGTAAAATTCAAATCATATTTATAATTATTGATAAAAAATATCTAACTACCTAAATGATGTGTGCTATTTATGTTGAATTTTTAGAAATAATTATGTTTTCTTTTATTCATAAAAAATTTGAATAGATTATATTTTATAATATTCATTCATCCTTCTCAATCAATTAAACTAGATCGATAAAAGTAATCATGTTTAAAATATTATTCACTTTCCTAATAGATGTAATTTATTATTTGCTTTATATTCAAACTACAATTGTGTATAAACATCTTTAATTGTATATAACATTTTAAAATTAATTATTATAAAAATCAAATTATAAGGTTGCATGTCTAATAATAATAATAATAATAATAATAATATTTTTAACAATGTTATTAACATATTTTGTAACATTTTTTTGAGAAACATATAGTTTCTAATATTTTTTATTATTGTTCCAAATATAATTTTTTAATGAAGTTTATTAATAAAAAGTGAGATTGACATATATTTATATAATAATAAGAAGAAGCGCGTTGCACTTGCATAGCAGTTCTTTAAATAGCTCCTAACCCCAAGTCCCATATTGCATACCAAAACACATTCTCTCTGATCGAGGAAATGGAAATGGAAATGGAGTCAAGCAGTCCGGTAGTGGCAAAGAAGCTATGGAGCATCGTGCGCGTGTTGTTCTTCATGTTGAGAAAGGGCATAGCGAAGAGCAAAATAATGTCAGAGTTCCATGTGATGGTGAAACGCGGGAAAAAGGCCTTAGTGAACAACTTAATGATCAACTACACCACCACGTCCCGCTCCCACCATAACAACACCTTCATCTCCCCCTACGACTACGAGTTCAGCTGCAGCAACAGCCCTGCCAATATTATCCCTTTCCACGCCCTCAAACGTAATAACAAGATGAACCACCACCACCACCACCACCACCACGCTTCCACCTTCACCGCACTTCACAAGGTTCTCGAGATGCTCAACGAAAACAATAATTCCCCCTTGCCCGCCTTCGGAAAGACCCCTATTGGGAGACAACTAAGAGTCACCGACTCTCCCTTCCCTCTCAAGGACCAAGGGGATAGCCAAGTCGACGTGGCAGCCGAGGAATTCATTAAAAAGTTCTATATGGACCTCAACTTGCAAAGAAATTTGGCACTTGACTCTCCATCTCCATATCATAATTCCTGGAACAGATGATAAACTACTACCTTTTTTATCTATAATGCATCTCACATGAACCCCACCTTATGCATATTTTTTGGCTGCTACATCATCAAAGTTACATGATCAGATTGATCATAATTTGCACGGTGACTTATGGTTAACCAACTAGTCACGTGACTTTATTGCTTTCCTTTGTTGTAGCAGCTTCTTCTTCGTTTTTCGGATCTTGGGAGATGTTTGTCTTGATGCTTATTTTGTGTTTTTGCTTATACTCTCTTGTTTCTGTTCACTGCACTGTATAGTAGTGTTTTCCAACTCTGCTTCTTTTTTTTATCCCTGTACTTTTGGGTTTTTGAATGTTGGTGATTAATGAAATGAAAGGAAAACAAAAAAGATATTTGATGTGGTTGTTAAATTATTTGTGCTTGTCTTCCTCTAGTGGTTTGGAATTTCTCCGTTCCCAATAAAGCATTGCACCTACCGCAACTTTGCACAATAAATTAAAGTGGGGGATTAAAGCAAGAGCGTTACGTTTCGTGCCATTTGGTCAAGTGCGGAAATTTATTTTACAGCTTTCCGAGGTTGGTGAGTTGGAAATTGGCTTTATTACAGCCTTTATGTCTTTCTTGTCCGTCAATTGCTCTTTCTGTATTATGGTGGTTCTACATTTATGCCCTAATTCTAAATTTCTCCTTTTTATAAGGTACAGTACTATTTTAAAGTTTTTACTGCTCTTTTTAATAAGGTATTTTAATTTAAATTCTCATGAAGGAGTATCGCCCTCCCCCTCTATATCCTTAATAAATGGAGTTGTGCGCTAACCATAAATTAAAATTATTAATGAAAGAATAATGTGGAGACGCAAAATTCAACTACTTTATTTACGTAATCCTCACTTTATAAAATGATTGTGTAGAGTTGAGTTAATCACTTCTTTAAAATATAACATTTTACAAAATTAAAATGTTGATTTTGACATTAAGTTTAACTATGTTTAATAGGGAACAAATTGGCCTGTTATAATGTTTTTTACAAAATAAAAAACAATTAACGCATGAAATCCTATTAAAAGAATCACATTATTAGAATAATATTTGAATAACTACAATGATTCGGTGTAATTAAAATAAGAAGTTTAATTGATCAAAACTGAAGTGAACCTGTGAACTAATGAAATTTAATTATTCCGTGAATGTACGCTTAGACATGAATTATTCTACTCCACAAAAAAAAAATAAGACGTGCATTATCTATTGGAGGTGCATTTAATTCAAATACAGAAAAATGGGATTTAATTACATTGTCGGTTTTGGATCTTAATGACAGGGGTATATGAAAAAAAAACAGTAAATTATCAATTCTTGTGAAGAAAATCTTAAACTTCACCTATTTTATAATAGAAAGTATTAAATAAAGGTATTTTAGTTTAAATATGATATTAATGTTTTATATTTATTAAATGTTCCTTAATATGATTATGTTATAAGAATGTTTAGAAAATAAGTTTTGCAAAATAATTTTACATTTATATAAAAAAGTTATTATATATAATAAATTTATTTACTTTTATAATAATTATCTTAAAGTTATATCAATCATAATTTTTTATTGAATAATATTATGAAATTGGTTTATATTATAAATACATGATGACTAAATTTCGTTATGTTTTATAGATTTTCTTTTAGTGTCCACCAAAAATAAATGATGTTGATTATTAATAAGAAAGCGAATTAAGAAGATAAATAGGGTAAATTTTAATATATAATTTATTTAAGTTTATTATTTCTTTAAGAGTTGAGGTAAATTAAATTTATTATTACCATCAAGTATAAAAATATATTGATATAAGATTGTTTTAGTTTAATTGATGATTTTAAGTTAAACTTTTAGATATGATTACTGAATTGCATCAAATAATTAAATTTTTTTTTATCACTCACAATAATTTTATCCTTAAAAGATAGTGTCATCTTTTAACAATTTTTTTTATTATTTTGTTTTTTTTATTGTTATTTTAATGTACCTTGGAGCCAGCTTTGGACCTATCACTTATGATCAAAATAATGTCATTTATTGAAAAGCGTGATACGTATAACGTACACTACTAGACTGCGTGATACGTATAACACTACTAGACTTATATAATTCATTCTTCCGGTTTTGGCTCTTGCTTTAGTGTGCCAATTGAATCTAAAAATTAGGGATCCGTATCTTCGTTTATGTTTTTTTAATCTTATCAATATGAAAATATCATGTTTTACAACAAAAAATATGTAAAGTAATTATTACGTAGGACTTTATATATTTTGTATAAAATAGTGAGTCTTATTATTAAGAAATTATTTTGTTGTGTATTTAACTTTCAGAACTATATTGTTATTGGTAAACAAAATGGAGATATAAAAAAAAGGGATCGCAACCCATAAATACTGGCAATTGGTTAGTAACAATAAATATAAATGAATTTATCATATATAATGAAAAATGATGGGACATTTATGCAACAAAAAACAAATGGGATTCAAAAGGGTGATCCTCTAATGGGCATGCATGTGGGACAGTCGTATTATTTGAGGAAACTTTAATTGGTGTGTGGATTAGTTTGTCTACTTCTTCCCAAAGCAGTGGCGATGCCAATAGTAGAGCCATTTTGTCAAAGACATAATAAAGGTCATGAGATGCTTTAGGGATCACTAAGGAGGCAAAAGACGATTGTGGCTTAGTTAGGTTGTAATGAGATAAAAGCCACTTTGATGTTCTCATGTATATCCAAATTTGATTCAGCATGAATGATTGTTGTCATTACACGCACGCCTTGTCTATATAGACACTTGGAAAGTCCTCTCCTTTATTTGAAAGGAAAAATAACTTGAAACAATAGAACTATTAGTATGTGATATTTACTGTCGGTTTAAGTTTGAAGGGGCTAAGGTTATCCCTTCCAATCCTAGAGTGAAAAGTGTGATAGATGAAGATACAGAAGGATTAAAAGAGAGGTGAAGGTTCTAATTAGGCAGAACATACCAAGGTGATCCTTATCAAATCCAAACTTCAACCAATAGTCTTTGTCTCTTAATGGTTTTTCTTTTTCGTTTCTATTATCGTAAAAGATTCTTAAACCATCTTAGCAATCTCTTTTTTGGCAACAGTAGTAAATAGGTTTATTTACACTTAAAGATACTATCTAAATGACAAAGGATCTTTTATATTGAAACTCTCCTTTACTATGCTAAGCTAGAAAAGATTTTTGCAATTGGTTGTAAAGATAGAGTAAATTCAATTTACTATAGTATAGGTTGTTGTTATTATTCATTTTTAAAATAAATTGATATGAATTTAATTTTTAAAAAATAATATGAAAAGAATAGTTTTAAAAAATATAATAAAAAAGTATATATATATATATATAAATATATAAAATAAGATTTTGTTATTGTAATAAATATAATTATAAATATTGTATGACTCAAATCTATAACTTTCATTTCTTATAATAAGAATAATTCTTCTTTTATATGCCGCTTTTATATATATAAAAATGTAAGTGAGAGAATTTTCTCTGTAAGGACAAAAAATCCTCTTAATTTTCTTTTATCTTTCATTATTAAGCTTTTGAAAAATAATTAAGATGGAGATGATACACATTTTACATTTTGTGAAGAATAGTAACATTTATTTTTTTTCAAAAGCTTAATAATGGAGGAAATAAAAAAAATAGAATCTTTTCTTTTCCCTTTTGTAAGGCACAAAAAATTCTTATAGACAACCAAAAATTAAGTTATGTTTTTTATTGTCTTTTAAAAATTTAATATTAATATAACAATTATGTATTAAATAATTTGGTATCAAGCAACAACTCTTTTGAAAGGACTGTGCGATTCTTTTAAAACTAGGCATAATGAAAAATTTAAGGATTTTGGTTATTATTTTGACCAATACTTCAATAAATTTCAATCTAATAAAGTTCTTCCCATGATAACATAGTGACAAAACATAAAGTTATTTCCCTTTGTCTGTTTCTCCATTCTTCCGTCTCTCTTTTGGTGGATTTAAACTTTAAATTCATTCAACTATTTAGTTGAAAATAGCAATACCGAGGATATCATAGCATTTCTGACAAGTCTCCCTTTCTTTTTTTTTTTTAAATGAATTATTATTTAATTTGATTTATTTTATACCAGAAACACTAATAATCATTACTCATGTTGCTTACATTTTTGGACATTGTACAAGTGTGATGGTAAATATGAAATTAGTTTCACTGTAAATAAATTATGTTAGTATTTTATTTGTCATAAATTTATATTTTTATGTAAATATTAAATGTTTAGAGGTGAGTGATTTACTCAATGTTATTATTTAAATATTATTGAAATTATTATTATTTTATACATATTAGAATTATTTAAACATTATTTTTTTTAAATGAGTTATATATAATTGATGTGATTTGGAACGCACTAAAGAATAAATGTATCTTATTACAGTAATATTAAGGATGTGAATCTAGATATCATACATAAGATATTAATGTATGTGACTGCTAATTTTTATAAATTTTTATAAAGTTTAAACAAATAATTATGATTTTGAAAAGAGATTGTGCAAAAATAATGACAAAAGTATATAAAGATAAATAAAGTAGATGGAGAAATTTGAATTTATGTTTGAATTAAGAATCATGATTTCATATATTTTTTTTTTAATCCAATTTTCATGCAACTTTTTGAATCTAATTCCCCTTGTTATTGGTTTTAACTCTTAATTCTATTAGGAGACTTTGATCTATTACTTCTCTAATATTCTTTGTTTTAGGATGGTCCTTAGTTGGTTATATAGAAACGCATACCCAAGTAAGCATTAAGAAAATAAAAGTTGATTAATAACTAACCAAATCAAACTTTGTTGAGTTATTTTTATGCTCCCAACTATATGGACAAAAATTCAATACTCTCAAGCCCGTTAGGTCTCTCTTTACAAGAGAAAAAGAGGTTAGATTGAAGAGAGACACACCGTGAGAGACACGTAGAAACAGAGATTGAAAGAGAGTGAATTTTGACAAGGAAAAAAAGATAAGAGAGAAAAAGGAAAGCGAAAAGAGTAGAGGTGTGAGAAATCGTGCTCGCACAGTAGCTCAATTCTGTGGGTTCTTTTATTTCATCTTGTTCTTCGTCTGCAAGTTTTGCTTACTTGCTTGTACTGGTTGGTTGTATGAACAAATATTGTTCTTGATCAGAACACTCTTGTATCCTTATTTCATTATAGTGGATTGATTTCTTTGGTCTAGACGATCCATGATTTTTACTTCTCATATTGAGAGGGTTTTCACGTTAAAAATATTGGTCTCTCTTGTGTGATTATTCTCACTGTTACTATCATTCTTATTTATGATTACTCCTTAGAGATTTTTGTAAGTTAGGAAAATTTTTATCTACTGCACTGTCACCACATTTGTGGTGCCTTATTGGTTTTTCCAGTATCTTATTACCTTCCCATCTTCAGAGTGATTTTTTCCCATCAGACTTTTAGAGAAAAAGTTTGATCATGCAATTTCTTTAAATCCAATTATTGTATAAGTTCATTAACTAATTATGTTATGGTTGTTTGTAATTAATTTATTTAGACATGTAAAGGGTGATCCTTTATTTATAAGAATATTAAAATAATAAAATAATTTAACCAACGAGTAAAAAGAAGAATAAAAATTGCATTCAAAAGGAAGATTGAGGGTTTCAAGTACAAATTACACCATAATCCTTAAAAGAGGGTTTAGTTACTCGTGCACGTGGTAGAAATGAAGAAGACTAAAGCAAACATAAAGAAACAAGGAAAAGAAAATTTTGTAATGAGCACGAGTTTCGTTCCTTCTCTTTGTACTATGCCTTAAGACTTGCTAAATGGCCCGCAAAGATATTTGGAATTGAGAAGAAACACCAAAAGAGAGATGAAGTATGAGAGACTCCGATGTGGAGTGATGAGATTATGAGATGTCTCATTTTTGTTCTCTGATTGCTCCCTTTTATATTATGTGAAGTGAGTCTTTATGGTCTTTTTGGGTAAAAAAATATCAATTTTTGGTATGTTTTTCCTGTATCTGTATTGCATTAAACTCTGAGAAAAAAGTGAATTATGCATAATAAATGTTAAAAATAATAAAATACATCACGAGTAACATATACATAAAGAACAAAAATAGAATTAGACATTTTCTAAAGTTGACCATGTCTATTGAAAAGAAGATTTTACTAGAATAGTTGAATGTTGCCACAAAAAGAATGTAAAAAATTGTTGTTGTTAGCATGAAAATAAATTGCATCTCAAAAATTGAGGTAGACGATGTGGAACTTTTTAACACTCTTCTTCCACAAATGTCTACTAGAATATGTGATTAACTAAGACAAGCTATAAACTTTAATATAGCATGTCAGATTTTAACTTAAAACCAATTGACAATAAATGAAGTTGTTTAACAAATACATAAGTTGCACCCCAAGAATTAAGGCAGACGATGTGAGACTTGTCAACATGTACTATGCTAGCGAAAATTATGTTGGCAAAAGAAAAAAAAGAAAAATAATAATAATAAAAATGCCTAAGAGATTAGAATCTTAACACTAGAAAATTGTTAATGATCATAAGATTTACATGACAATAATCAATCATAAGCATAAGAATACAAGAGGTAAAACAATCCAATCACAATAAATTATCGTCAAATGATACATGGTCAATTGACACATTATACAGTGGAATGTATAAAATGCATGTTATATGAAATATTTACATGGAGAACATTTCAATAAATTGTAATAATTTGTCATGAACACCAATGTGCAAGTTTTCTTGACTTCAATTATCACAAGTTAATTTATACTACAACAATTACATAAACAATTCATTCATTGCAAAAAAGAATACAGTTCTACTTTATGTGGTTGAACTAATTTTATCTAACATAAGGATTTAGGTGAACAATTCACCCAATTTCAATTTTTACATGATTTTTTAGGTTGTTCTAAACATTCAAAACATATAAGTCCTATTTATCTTACTTTCGAGAGAAAGATTCTTCCTCCTTACTTGAATTTTAGTATTACTTTCGAGAGAAAGATTCTTCCTCCTTACTTGAATTTTAGTATTGTTAGAGACTTTAAGTATTGTTTTGTTTTGAATCCCTTTTATGATGATATCTCTATCATGTGTTATTTATTCTAAAAAAAAAGAGATTGTTTATAAATATTATTTATACAAAAGAATCGTAAGACAGAATCTATTTCTATTTAATAACTTGATTCTATTAGTTAGACTTAGTTGAAACTTAAATCTATTATATCTAAATAACTTTCTTTTTATTTTTTTTTATAATTTTACCTTATTTTGGTTAATTCAATTAAATAAGTTATAAATAAATTTCTTTATAAAAAATTTCATCCCATATGATCACTATAATTTGTGTACAATTTTTAGATTATATTGATCCCTTATTACATGCTTTAGAAGAAAACATCCCATTAATATGTATACAAATTTTTTTATTAGGTTTCAGTGTGCAATTATTTTCTATTTATTACTTTTATAAAATAATATGGTTGAATCTTATTGTTATCACTCTTACCATCATTCATTTTATTATTATATAATTATTAACTATTATTATTGGGCTGGACGGTGAATAGTGTCCAATTTGTGCAATGTGAGCGCGGGCTCCAATTGGGCTACTAGAACAACGTGGTCCGGGGTTTGCTTTAGAGCCCAATACTAGTTAGCAAGATCATCTTATGATGTTTATCACGGGAGATTTGATTTTCGCACACCCCTATTTGTTTTCACACACTTCAATTTTTTAATCTTTTAAACAAAAATACTCCTGAGAGAAATAAATTTTTTGTGTTGCTAATTTTTTTTATAAAAATTTTAATAGAAAAGAAACAAATTTTCGCTGTGTTATTTTTTTCATACAAAATATAAAGTTGTTTCTATCAAATTGGTGAAAAGAGAAAAAACAAAAAATAAATGAAAGAATAGAGAAGAAGAAGCACACGAGAGGTGTGAGAAGAAAAGAAGAGGCAGAAGAAAGTGGGGTGGAAGGGAAGAAGAAGAGAATGGGGTGGGACTTGAGGAGGGAGTGAAGAGGGGTAGAATAAAAAATGCAGTAAAAAAAATTTGACGGGTGGGAAGATGAAAATGGATCGAACAAAAATTATATGATGGACCATAGCTATTTTAAAAATCAGGCCCAAATTGTGATCTTAAGTAAATTGGGCCATTATTTTTAAGGTATATTTACATAAATAATATAAATACGTAAATAAAAATAATTATAGTAACAACAATAACAAGGTTTTGCTTTTACATGCAATGGCTGAGAGAAAAATTGAAAGAATTATCATCCTCTGTACAGAAGACATCGAGTCAGAAAGGAGGCACAAATCAACTGTCACATAGTCTTAGGTTTCTATTTCTTTACTAATATATATATATATAATTTCTTTTTTCTTGTTGAGCCGAATTTCTACCCCTGTACCTGAGTAAAATAGGATAACAGGACAGATATAAATATATAGGTATTCCAGCGAATACGAAATAAAGATTAAAATTATTATTCACGTGAGTATATATGATTTTAAAAAAAATATAAATATAAAAATAAATATTATACCTTATCAATATGGTTGGACAGGTGAGAGTTATCGATGTAGTTTCACTAGGGCCAAAATCAGTTAGAAAATGCTAGCTACCTTACATATCGGGTCTAGAGGCATAATACAAGGGCTAAAGTATTTGTCAGTTTACACTTTACATCAAATAAAAGAAAAGGAAGAAAATTTGTCAGTTTACACTTTACATCAAATAAAAGAAAAGGAAGAAAATATGAAGGAAAAAAAAAAACAATGTACGACAATTCTATACAGGATAAGATGAAACAAAAATAGTTTAAATTGGTTTACAAAATAGCCCAATAAAAGAGAATAAGGTTAAGAAAGAAGACACAAAACTAAATTAATTAATTAATAAAATCTAGTTTAATTTACTTAATTATTCAAAACTCCTATTGATATTTTAATTCTAACTAAGTATATTATTTAGTAATAATATTGCAATAAATTCATTTCGTGTCCAAAAAAATAAATTTATCTAACTTGACGAAATTTCTCTCCTAAATTAGATGAATCAAATCTTCATTCGAATACGTTTTATTGTTATTATTAAAAATATAAGTCGCTTGAACAAAATTGGTATAAATAATAACAAAAATACTAATAATTCTTAAAAATATTTATTTTATATTTTTCGTAATAGGAAAACTAGAAAAGAGAGGATGTTGAGATTTTATGATAAAAGATGAGGAGAGTTAATTTTAATAGAGTTTACCTTTTTTTTATTTTCTTTCTTATTATGAGATTGCATGTATATTTCATGAGAGGAAGTTTTGAACAAATTCGATAAGAATCATATAAATAGTATATTTTTTTAAAAAATATTTAATATAGTTACATATTTTTACATCGAATTCAAGATTATTAATTAAATTTGAATAATTTTATACTAGTTGATTTATATACTTAGTGATTTTTTTATTCTTTTTATACTTTTAATTTTTTAATATTTTAAAAATATATTTTCTAAATTTATTTAATCTCAATTTAATTTGAATTAAATTTTAAATATTAACAAGTCATATAAAATTTAAAAAGTTTTTAAGAAAAAAAGATAAAATTAAATAAATTAATTTTTTTGTTTACACCAAGAATATTCCTCAACTAATAGTTGTAGACTAATTATTCTTTTGAGGCACATAGATCACTGAACTACATATTATCTCTTTTTATAAAAAAAATTTCACATGCATGATTAAAAATCAAACTCCTAATAACATGTTTAAAAAACTTAGCTATTTACCAATTGTGTAATATTTTGTTAGTTAAATGATTTAATTTTAGTTCTTATAAAATACATGTTTTTACTTTAATGATTACTATTTTTTACTATAAGATAGTCTTGGTAATATGATGCGCATGCATTATTTTTTTCAGAATCATCAATATCTACTCCCACAAACATATAGTTCGATATCATTGTAGTCATACACATACAACACACACATAAAGGGTAAACTAATACAAGATTATCCTTATATTTAAGCAACCAAGCAATAATTAAACAATAATCATAATCAAGTATACAATGAAAGCATTATACAATCTATATATATCAACATCACGATGAGCCTCAACTCTCAACCGGATCAATTAATCAATTTAATAATATATTCTTATCCATACACACATAACTACGCTCCTGTAAGAATAATATATTCTTATCCATACACACACCAAAGGAGTCACATAGAACATCCTCTAAGAATCATCACTTATTTGCTTAACAAGCGGGACTACTTGCCTAGTAAATGAAACCACAAAGATTTCATACTCACCAATGTACCTATCTCGCTCAATGAAGGTGTCTCTTCACTCAACGGGAGGAGCCACAAAGAGCTCCCTAGAATCTCACCTCTTAATTGCTCAGTAAGTGGGAGGTCTTGCCTAACCAATGAAATCATAGTGACTTCACACTCTTAACCATGTCTAATTTACTTAGCTAAACTCAAAATTTACCTAGCCAGATGCTAGATTCGTCCAACCAAACACCATACTCGCCAAACTAGATGTTGGACTCACCTAACCAAGTTTCATTGTGTTCATGTGTTATTGAGTTTTTGCCTAGTGAGAGAGGTTCTCACCTAGTGAGAGAGGTTCTCACCTAGTGAAAACTCATGTTTTCTATAATCCACTTAAAAAATGTAAGGTCACTTAGTGAGAATTTCCTCTTGTGCAACAAATCTTCAACAGAAATCACCAAAAAATGGACATACACCCAACTAAACAAGGGGCTTGCCCAATCAGAACCCTTAGACAATAACATGCAAACTATCCAAAATTCATCAAAACTCAAATAATCATATAACTCAACCAATAGCTTCAGATTAACATATAACCAATATTTAAACATCAAAATAACACCATAACCAACATGTAATCGTAGATTCATGGTCATCTCAACATTTTTTCAAAGCTTCAAAACTCAACAATGACTACCAAACTCACAACATATCACTATCATACTCTAGATAATTAAACAACACAACAACATCATAATAATATCATACATTTCACGAAAATCACACAAGGTTAGCTTCTTTTACTTGTTGTAAACAAAAAGAAAATAAGATTATAGTGAAGAAGGAAAGATCTTGATCAAAACTTGATGCTCTCTTGACTTGAAGGAGAAAGCAATGAAAATCCATTCTATAGGAATATGATATGAAGCAAAATGACCTTAAAGTCAACCATGGATAACTATATATAAGATTAAGATGTTTGGGTGATGACTTTGGTCCTTTGATTAAAATGAATGTCTAAGACCTTTAATCCATGAAATTTGAAAATCTAAAAGGTAATAAAGATTTGATTATCCCTTATATAAAAAGAGCCATCCTTAAAATGACGATTAAGATTTTAGAATTTCTTTTTGAAACTTCTATCTCAAAAATGTATTGTTACATTAAAAAAAAATATATTGACACTACTGATTTGACTTGACTCACTGTTAGAAATGAATATAAATGTCAAAATTGTTTCAATATTACTTATCAGGAAATAATTTTGTGATACAAATTAAATATAGAGAAGAATATAAACGTTTCTATATTACAGATCCGGATATAATTTCTAAATCACGCATATCTGACTTTGCGTGTGATAACCAATATCCTAACTCCCTACTTCTCTTTCAAATGTCCCATCCTTGTTTCTTTTAGTTCAAACAGTTCACCTTCAGGAAACACGTGCTGACAACACTGGTTGTTTTCTTCTAATTTGGACACCTCTTGGTTTAAGTATTTTTTTTTTTTATATATAATATACTACTTATTTTATGATTTTAATACTTATAGTTTTTTATTTTAAATTTTATTCCTTGAAATTTTTTTTTTATAATTTTAGTTTTTGATTATATTTTTTATCTTTATAATAAAATTTTGATATAAGTTTATTTTATATTTAAAGGTATTCATTTTAGTTTCAATATTATTTAAGAAACTTCGAATTTATTTTTTAATATATATAATTGTTACGTTATAAATGAACAATAACAAAAATTAAATAATAATTTTTTTATAAGTACGACAATTTCTTTTTATTGAAATTAAAACTATAAAATAAATATATTATAGTCAATTGAATCATATTTAAATCATTATTAAATTTATATAGTTTCATATAACTTTCTTATAGAATGAAATTATTTAATATTTTTTAAGATTATTGTATGTAAATATTATGTTGGATATTGAATCAATCTAAATCGAGTTGAACAAAATTAATACAAATGTAAAAAAATAATGTTATAACATTTTTGTTAATTAACATTATCTAGCCCCGGTTTATCGACCAAGAAAGAAAACGTACACGTGTCGGCAGATGAAAAGTGTTTCCACCAGAGAGTGCCACCTATATTTCACATTGTCATCCATGGCCGGACAGAGACAATCAAAGCCTTCGCTTTCTCACTTTCTCTTTCTTCTTAGTGTTTTTCTCCTCTCATCATAATGATTTCCTTGAACATAGCAAGTTTAGCGGTAATTAACTCTCACCCAGATGGTGCTTCGTTTTTTGTGTCTTTTTTTTAAAGTATTTACTGACATGTAGTAAAATAATGTAAAAACACAGAAGGACTAGCAGTCGGCTTGGTTTTTCAAATAGAAAATGACACTGACACGTATACACACACCCCACTTGCGCAATCTTCTTGACTTGTTCTTTATATTGTTGTGTTTTGACATGTTGCTTAATTTCGTGAAGTAGGGACACGGGTGCTCAATCAACTTTGGAATTTCTGGTTGCTGTGGCAGTTCAAAGAGAAAAATATCAGAGAAAGCGGTGTTGCGTCTAAGTTCAAAGGATCATTATCATAATAATATTCACAGCACTGGTGAAGAAGAGGAGGAAGAGAAGAAAGTAATTGGCAGGAAGATGGAGAGCACGCTGAAGTCCTTGAGAGATGGAGAATCAGTGTTGGACCTCAGTCCAAGATCCACCGTCAGCGGCGGTGTTGAGGACATCTACGGTGAGGATCGTGCCACCGAAGACCAACTTGTCACTCCCTGGACTTCTTCAGTTGCCAGGTCCTACTCTCATCACATGCACTTTCTCACTTATTTTATCCTTCATTGCTTCAATTATGTGTTGTATACTTGATCATTAACATTATAATATTTCTAACAGTTGAGTTTAGTGGAACTTCTTTTTATATTTTCATGGTATGAAATTATGTGTGTTTTACTTGCTTGACAGCTGTGTATTTTATTTTATTACCAGGTTGATTTTATCAAGAGTTTAATTTTTATTTATCATTCTTATACCCGAAATTAATAAGGAATTATCCTCAATCATGAAACAATAGTACTTCACTTTAATTGGCTTATATTAGTAATATCAGATTTCAGCTTAATTGGCATATATTAGTAATATCATATTTCGGCTTAAAACCAATTGTTTGTTTTGAGTGAGGATGTCTTATAGCACTCATAATTGATTGATTGAGGCAGACCATATGAGAATTTCTATTAAGTAAAGTATCCAAGTCTAAAAAAAAATTACAAAAATTCAATACACCCATATGAGAGCTATATGAGCCATATAAACATGCATAATATAAAAACACAAAAATATTGTTCGATGAACCACAAATGCAAATTGTCTTCTTTATGGATATTAAACATAAAAGCATTGTTCATTGGTAAACTAGAAATGCAAATTGTCCTCTTTATGGATATTTCAAGAAAGGAAAGAGAAGTACTATCCCTATTAGTAAATAATATGAAATAATTTATGCTAACAATAATTTATAATTTTTTTGTTTTTAGTAATGTCTAAGAAGTATGTTATTAATTAGATTTGCTTGTAATTATATATATATGTTTTATGAAATTTTATACAAATCAAAACATGTATCTTTAGTATCTTGTATATTTTAAAATAATCATAGTGACGTAATAGATATGCATCATAGCCGATACATTGTATCGGTGAATTATAGATTATTGGCATAACTTTTAAGTAACAAATTATATCAAAGTGTAAAAATCTTATACTTTGTCTATGCACTGTTTCCTTTGTCTCTGGTATGAATTTATGGTCTCTGAATTTCTGTAAGATTTTGAGCTGCATGCAGTGGGTACTGTTTGCTAAGGGATCCACAGTACAACAAAGGGCTAGCTTTCACTGAGCAAGAGAGGGATGCACACTATTTGCGTGGGCTTCTGCCTCCCACAGTCAGTACTCAGCAACTTCAGGTTTGTATTTTATGATAATCCAAGATTTTTTTTCTATAATCTGTGAGGGTGTTATTTTTCTCCCCTTCCCTTTTCTTTGGTTCTCATTATTTCTTTCTGCCGTCTACAGGAGAACAAACTGATAAACAGCATCAGGAAGTATCAGGTTCCCTTGCAAAAGTACATGGCCATGATGGACCTTCAGGCAGGGATTTCAACTCATTATAATTACATTGAACAGCATGAGATTTGTTCTTGTTTAGTTTCTCTTGTTCATGGTGTTATTATTCATATTAAGTTGTCTGCAAAGCATGATGGTGCTTTGAACTATATCATTGTAAATACATGATGCCCTTGAATTTTGTAAGAACATAGAAAATATGTCAATGTGGTGAGATTTGACATATGCCTCTTATATAAACTGAGGATGTGAAAGTTGAAAAGTAACTAACACAGCATGCTGTACTGGTTCTGGTATACAGGAGAGGAATGAAAGGCTGTTTTACAAACTTCTCATTGATAATGTTGAGGAGTTGCTCCCAGTTGTATATACTCCTACTGTTGGTGAGGCTTGCCAGAAATACGGGAGCATATTCAGGCGTCCTCAGGGTCTTTACATTAGTTTGAAAGAGAAGTATAATTCTTTATTTTCCTGTATTAGTAAGCAACTTTGAGCCACATCTGGTGCAGGGTGATAAAGCTGTTGGTCATTTGCAGGGGCAAAATCCTTGAGGTTTTGAAAAACTGGCCTGAGAGGAGTATTCAAGTTATTGTTGTAACTGATGGGGAGCGGATTTTGGGACTTGGGGATCTTGGATGTCAGGTATTTCTGCAGGGGAATGGAACTCCTTAATTTACAATGAAAATATAGACATGGTGAAAGTAGATGAGGTAGCCTTAGCATAATTAATTATGTTGGTTGTGCTGCAGGGGATGGGAATTCCTGTTGGTAAATTGGCTTTGTACACAGCACTAGGTGGAGTTCGTCCTTCAGCAGTAAACATTTTCCATCTATTGTTTCTTCAAATTTTATTGTTGCCTATGATGCATAGATAGGATACATGTGTCAGATGCCATAAGTATCTGGTAATTATTTTAAAAATATATAAGATATGATACGTGTAATCCACATATGTAGATATATAAATTCATGAAATATAATAAATATATAATTGTAGTTCTATAAATCCAAACTCCAAATTAAGAATGTACTTCTTAGACATTATTAAATCTCTTCTTATTGTTTACAAATAGGAATAATATTAATCTCGTTCTTTTCTTGAGATCATTCATAAAGAGGACAATTTTTCTTTTTGGTTCATCAAGGGACAATTCTTCTATATGTGAAAAGTAGTTGTATTAGATTTTCATAACATTTTTAAAAGGCTTAGACACTTCACAGATACACATAATTGAAGTATCCACGACAATCGGAAACAGATACAGATACATGTAAATGAAACTTTCAGTGCTTGATATGCATGTCACATGTGATGTTTTGAATTTTGTTCTTCTTCCTTTCTTTCTTCTTACATTTCATTTCATTTTTGTGGTTAGTGTTTGCCTATTACTATCGATGTGGGGACAAATAATGAGAAATTACTGAATGATGAATTTTACATTGGGCTTAGACAAAAGAGGGCAACTGGGCAGGTTTGTATAACATATATGTCTTGCTCAATTATTTTATTATTTTATCATATTATTGTACCATTAATAACTTGTATAGATCTGAGGCAACTTTAATGGTTTCTTCTTAGGAATATTATGAACTTTTGCATGAGTTCATGACTGCTGTGAAGCAAAACTACGGGGAAAAAGTTCTTGTACAGGTCGTTACAAATTCCATGCATGATTAATGTGGATTCTAAACCTATGTTCTTCAATTATGTCTGAATCTTTCAATTTCAAATGATTTTTGCAGTTTGAAGACTTTGCAAATCACAATGCCTTTGAGTTGCTTGCAAAATATGGTACAACTCATCTTGTTTTCAATGACGATATACAGGTACTTTGTCTCACAAAAGCTAGCATCTATTTCTTGAATATTGTATTTGTTACTATGTTCTAATAGTTAATGCGTTATTTTAGGGGACTGCATCTGTTGTTCTAGCTGGAGTTGTAGCAGCCCTGAAGCTCATTGGTGGTACCTTGGCTGACCACACATTCCTCTTCCTTGGTGCTGGCGAAGTAAGACCATTATCTGTTTTGCCCCTTTTTCTGATTGTTATCTATGCTTCTTTCCATGCTGTGGAAGTGGAAAGAAGCAACTTAACTAATTACTAAACAAGTAATAGCATTGGGTATTTTAAATCATTCAATTTTTTTATTACCTATATTTCATATGCAAACACATTGCCTGTTGTTCTGTTAACAATCAGTTTGGTCTAACTCAATTTTTGTCATGCTTTCAGGCAGGAACTGGTATAGCAGAGCTAATAGCTCTTGAGATGTCGAAGCAGGTAAATCAACCAGTTATTTTATATATCAGTATCACCGGTTTCTTGTGTTCTTTTTAAATTACAATTGGTGTGATGTTCTATTTATATATTTCTATTGTTTCTGTGGCAGACTAAGGCACCTATTGAAGAGAGTCGCAAGAAGATATGGCTTGTAGACTCAAAGGTAGTATTAAAGCATGATAAGTTTCCATGGGAAACTCTTCTCTTCATATTCATTTTTTTTCATATTAATTTGGTTCAGTTTTCTAAAGCACTTCTTTACTTTGCAGGGTTTAATTGTTAGTTCAAGGAAGAATTCACTTCAACACTTCAAGAAGCCTTGGGCTCATGAACATGAGCCTGTTAACAGTCTCCTAGAAGCCGTTAAGGTGTTTAAATAATAAGTCTGTACATGTTTATGGCCTGCAATAGGTTGCCTTAGATATGTCCTTATCCTTAATTACCGCACACTTTCAGGTGATCAAGCCCACAGTTTTGATTGGATCGTCAGGAGTGGGAAAAACATTTACAAAGGAAGTAATTGAGGCTATGACTTCAAACAATGATGTAAAACCTTATCTCACTCTTGTCGTGGATGAGTATTTCAATATATGATTTTAAACAAGAACTACACTGTCATGCCTGACTTGCAGAAACCTCTCATTTTGGCTCTCTCCAATCCTACCTCACAGTCTGAGTGTACAGCAGAAGAGGCTTACCAGTGGAGTGAGGTAAAAGAACTGATGATGATCACATCTTTTTCTAGACCTGATTGAGCGTTCTTTGATGCAAATTATGCTTGACACTTCTACATTTTTTGCAATACCATTAATTTGTTTGCTTGTTCACAAAAAAGGGTCGTGCAATTTTTGCTAGTGGGAGTCCATTTGATCCTGTTGAATACAAGGGCAAAGTTTATGCTTCTGGCCAGGTTTTAAAATCTTCTTCAGTCTCATTAGCATTTCTCTCTTCTCATTGGTTAAACAACACATCATCAAATCTGATTCTTTCCTTGTTTCAGGCCAACAATGCTTACATTTTCCCAGGCTTTGGTTTGGGTTTGGTAATCTCAGGAGCAATTCGAGTACATGACGATATGCTTCTAGCAGCCTGTAAGTGAATATGACAAATTTAGCACGATACATCCATTGAACATGTTGTTGAGTACTTTAGTTCTTTTGAAGTAGATGGGAGAGAAGGGAATACTTATACTTTAACAGAAACTTACTTTATTTCAATATTATTGACTCTTTTTGAATTCTCATGGCTTACATTTACCTCTATGTAGATGATAAGACTATTTATATATTAAATATATTTTTGACTAAATATACGTGTGAATAAATACTTGAAGCCTATTAATATATGAACATGTCAATACCTGAATAATAATCAAGTGAATGTATTAAGTTTTGATTTCCAACATTTTCTACTTTATTTCAGTTAATTGTTGTGATAGGCAATGCTTAGACATGTAAAATTGAGAAAAGGAATGATAGACATTCTTCTTGTGAATTGTACAGCGGAAGCTTTGGCTAAACAAGTGTCAGAGGAGAACTACAACAAGGGCTTGATTTACCCACCATTCTCTAATATCAGAAAAATCTCGGCTAATATAGCTGCAAGTGTTGCTGCCAAGGCATACGAACTAGGTGTGTGCTCATTCTCAGAACTCTGTCTATACTAGTTATACTTCAAAATTACAATCTCAGGCATTAATTCATTTCCTTCCAAACTAAACAACTGTTTCAACTGTCTTGGTAGGCTTGGCCACCCGTCTTCCTCGTCCTCAGAATCTTGTGAAGTATGCTGAAAGTTGCATGTATACCCCTGTATACCGCAACTATAGGTGAATGAGGGCAACTCACTATTGATTCTCTCCGCTTTTGGTGTCCTATTCTACTTTTATGCACATTCAAGAATAAGCATTTTTATGCTTCAACCAGTGCCTTTTCATGACTTGTATTAAGTTAATATATCTATATATTTCATGACTATTATATAATTAGAAGTTTATATGGATACATGTATTGCTGTATCTGTTTGGAGGTGTGTTGCCAGTGAGGATTATTGTTTGCATAATTGGAGTTAGAAAAATTGATTAGTATAAAAAGTCTTGTTATATATAGGTCGGAAAGAGTTGTTATATAATTTTGCTTCAAGGATAAGATCATTACTAGCAATAATTGGTGTAACGCATTACCTTTGTTTGTATTAGTTATAAATGGCGGATTTGTCCAATTAAAAAAGTTATCCTTCCATCCAAGTATATGTATTGAAAATGTGCACCTGCAAATTTTAGCCATTAAACTTTATAGGAAAGCATGTCACGTTTTTGTCAACTTTAATACAAACTGAATTGATTTTGAGAGAATATTGGTGTTATGTGTTAATAGCCTCTCCTAATCAACATTTCATTATGTCATGATTTCTTTTATATTAATCTTCTTTCACTTTTTAATAATTTTATTATATTAAAATATTATTACTTAAGTTGGATTGATCTTAATTTAAATTTGTATTTTTACGTTCATAATAAATATATTTTTTTATTACTTTATTATTCTTCTTTATGATATGTCGTGTGATAATTATTTAACAAATTATTTTATCTTTTATTCTTACTTAAATTTAAAAATACTCGTATAGGTGGTGTGTTATTTGTTACTCTTGTATAAAATAGGTGGTGTATTATTTGTTAATTTTTTTTTTCGTTTTTGGATTAATTTATTGTTTAAAAAAACATTTTTTTAACTTTTGGGAATTTTAATTTTTTTTAATGAGCTTTCAAGTGGTTTATTGAACCTAAATATTAAGGTTTTCATTATAAAAAAGTAATTATAAATTTGTATTGATTGAGATTTTTTTCTTGTAAGTGCTACGATTATTGAACAAAATTATATATAATGAAGTATACAAATATTTAATAAAATTATAAATAAACAAAATTATATATAATGAAGTATACAAATATTTAATAAAATTATAAATAAGTGTTATTTTTTTTATGAGCTTAAGGTTACATTTTTTCTATTAAATAAAACACTACGAAATTCATTATTTCTCGATCTTTGTATTTAAATCGTTAAATTAAATTTTAACTAGGTTTTAATTTTCCTTTTATAGGTGTAATACTATTTTTCCTGTCTTCATTCTACAAAAATGAAAAAAAAAAACAATGGTGTCAAATTAAATAAAAAAATCACAAACTTATTTTGAAGAGCCTACTGAATCAATAAAGAACAATAAAGCATTTTGTATTAACTCTTATAAAATAGGACTTTTAATTTAGGGGATATTACACTGTAAAATTTTTTATATTAACAATGCATCAAAATTATAAATCTTAAAAATTATTGACATTTTGCAATAGTTATTTTTAAATCATATTTAGAGTGTTTTTTTTTTAATTAGTTGGCAATATAGAAAATTTGATATCAACAATATGTTGAAGCTAAACTCTATTTATTTTTATTTTTATTTTTATTTTGTAACACTGGATGTCATTTTTTCAGAAATTTATCACAAGAAAGTATAAGAGAGTAAACTAGTTAAATGAAACTAAATAATTAAAAGGTTAGTTTTAAAAGTGAAGTCCAACTAGTTTAAATATGTAATTAATTTTTATATTTTAATTTATTTATATTTAGTGACTAATTAGGTGATCCTTCACCCTCTCTCAGCGCTAAGGTTTTTCAGCGAATTCGTTTCCCCTTACGATTGGTAACACAAACAAGAAGACTATGGATTCACTTTCTTTATTCGTAGGGAACCAGAGAGTGCGGAGGCGGAGGAGCTCTTCCACATTGGTAAGGATCAAGATTATATATGAGTTTAATTTCTTTTTATTATTACTTTTTCCTTTTCTTTTTCTTTAGTTTATGTTAAGTGCAAAAGATGCGGTAATCTTGAAAAGCCTTCTACCCGTCAAGACCAACGTGGTATGAACAATTTACTTTATTAGTTGACGAACTTCAACATAAAGAATTGTTTATCTCTGGCCACCTAAAATTTATTTAATTATTTTTAGAAAAATAAATTATATTATTATTATTATTATCAATTTTATTTTAATTATTAATTATTGTAGGAAATTATTTTATTGAATAATTGTATTTCGAACTAAAATGTTATTATTATTGTTATTATTCTTAATGATGGCAAGAAATTAATTTAGTATTTAAATATTTACATTTAATTTTATTTTAGTGAGGGAGTTAATGATTTTATAAATTGATGAGGCATTAATCTGAATTATTTTCATTTATTAATTTAATTGATTGAATTAACCAGGAGGCTGACGGGCGGGTCAGGGTTGGCCTGACCCAGTTAGAATATTAGACGGGATAATCAGTTTACCCTTATTTGTGTTTTGCACGTCAAACAGACAGTGAGACCTAGAAGAGAGAGAACGCAAACCTGCAAAAAGGAGAAGCTAGAGTGTTCAGATCGTCCCGGAAACGCATCAGTTCTTCTTCGTTCATCGTCTCTAAGGTACGGGGGAGATTGGTTTGGTCATATATGAATGTGGGAGGGTACGAGTAGTGAGTACAATCTCTAAGTCCCTCTAGGATCTAAACTCTCAATTTTGTTTGATTATTATGTTTTAAAAATATTTTAATCGGTACAAAAGATTTGTCAATATGCTCTGCGGTCTGATTAACGTCTTGTCCTAATGTGATTTTTGTTGGGAAACTGTATGATTAATTGCTCTAATTATTTGTTGATTCTTGTGTTGTTTATGGTTGTTCATGATTAGAGGCTCTTGTATGCAATGATGAAACTGGATGAAATTCAATAGTGTTTTATGTGCGTTTCTGTGCTTTCTGATTAATGATTTATAATAATAATGGTTAAATTAATATGGTTGGGTATGATTGTGGACTATGCGAATGATGTATAAATAAATCATGAGAATAAGAGTGTGGATGAGAATGCATTGAGCATGGACATGAGATGCATGAGAAACTAGATGTGGTTATAATACCCTAGCCATATGTGGTGTTTAACAGGGGGGTGTGGGTGTTTAACCATGCTGCATGCCGGCCATAGGTGGTGTTTAACGGTTGTGTGAAATGTCTTCGCACGGGCCATAGGTGGTGTTTAATTGTGCAACACACCGGCCCATACGGGGTGTTTAACGGTGTGACCATCATTAGTGATAACTAAGGGGATTGAGGAGGTTCGCCCATGGTGTGGAGTTCCGACTCGAGACTCTTGGGTGTGGTGATGAGCATATGCATTGTGCGAGCATGTGTATTTTGTAAACATGAATGAACTGTGATTGATTTTGAATGAATGAAATGTGATTAATATATGAGCATCTGTTAACTGTCAGTGATTGAGTACGGTAATGAATGAGATTTGGGACATTATCTGCCTTTATATATGATTGAATGCGATTTCTCACCGTACTTTCTCTTATTGTTTTCTTTTAGGTAACGTTGAGGGCACTCATGGTGCCAAGTTTTGAAAAGGCAGGATCTTGCTCTGATTAGTGTGACATCGGGGTTCTAGAAGTTGGAATAGTTGCTCTATGCCTTGATTGATGTTTGAATGACTTATTTTAAAGATGATGATGACTTTAATTTTCTCAATTATAATATTTAGATCTAAAACATCCTTGAAAACTTTGTGCCTACCTTTTAATTATCATGTGAACTTTTTATCCTTAATACGAATTGTGCTTTTTGGTTTTAACTATTATCCTGTCTTCATTTTATTTACTTGATTATTTTAATTTAAGTATTCGGAGTAGAATGGTGTCATAACAGACGCAATAGAGTTGGACTGACTCTGTCTCGGACGGAAAAGCAAGAAATAGGGGGGTTTGAATGCAAGTAATGAAAGACTAAAGATAAACTAAGAATGTAAATGTAATTAAACTAAGTTATTCTATTGCTACTACTGTGTATATGTTCAGTCTCAACAATCAAGCCAGTTATAGTTCAATCACTCCAGTCCACAATCCATCTCAACCTTAGGTTCTCTTATGACGATCATCAAATGTTCGTCCATTGCCATACCGAGGATTTAAACGATCGCTACCTTATCAATTGACAGGGATTAAGTCCAAAGTTGATTTTAGGTTCTCAATTAGGTTCTCTAGTTGATTACCTATTGAATTAGTTAAACAAGTTCCAATCGGCTTAGTTCAACATGATTCACGTCACTTTGTGCAATCGCAACGTAGGTAGTGAATTAAAGTGTGAGAATGCAACCAGAGCACAGAATTAGAAAAACTCATATTGTTAAGATTGAAATACAACCACAGGATCTGAATTCAGTGACTCCGCCTTCTACAGCAATCGCCATGGAAGAACGACGATTGTTCACCTCCATTAACCAGAATGCTGAGGATCGGATCTACCAGAGTACATTAGTAATCCAAGCAGTCACCTCTGACAATCTTCGACTTCTCAATTTCTGACCTGCACTTTCTCAATCGAGAGAAGCACCATTAAGAGCATCGTGCACCACCCGTGAGCATAGAAAACGAGAGCGAGAAAATGAAAACAATGGAAGTGGACAATATGAATTCCAGACCACGAAAAAGTGCACAGCTCCTCTTATATATACACGAGCTGTGACCTGCTACTCCTAATGACTCCTAACAAAATTACAAGTTGAATTGCCTATTCTACCCTTGCGAAGATTCCTCGAGTGACATGGCAAATTCTCCAAGAGTGACATGGCAGCTGAGCTGGAGGAAAGATGGCCTCTACGCTGGATCACTGACATGGATGATGCAATTGAGCCGCTCCTTATTGGGCTGCTCGGCTGTTTCCTCATAGGCTGTTGAACCGCTGAGTTGGTTGGCCGAGAAGGAGTCGATCATACAATTCCAGCACGGCTAAACGTCATATATACATACAACATGCATGCATACTAGCACTTGGTTCTTCCCCGGTCATCCCCTTAAGATTGGTGTTGATCTCAACTTCCGGCTCCGTGCCGAGAACAACCAATCCGACTTTGTCATTTCCAACATCACCTTCTGGCTCCATGCCGAGTCCAGCCAATCCAACTCTGTGTCATTTCCAGATCAACTGGCTCTGTGTCAAGTCCAACCAATCCAACTCTATGTCGTCTCGAATATCAACATATGGCTCCGTGCCAAGTTCAATCCACTCGACTCTGTTCTATGCTGAGTTTCGTCCCCATCTGAGTTTCGTATAATTTTTATATATCATTTCAATATTTTTCATGAAAATATTATAAAATCGTTTTCTGAAATTTGATATTTTTTTTATACTATTTTTAATTTATTTTGTCAATTATTCAACTATTTAAGAAATACGATTTTTTTACAATATCTTATTTTATAAGTTATATATTTTAAAACATTTTCGAATATTTTGTTATCCACGTTTCAATATTTTAAATACATTTGAAACAAAATGTTATAAAATTATGTTTTTAAAAATTTACACAATATGACTATTTTCAAAATTACTGAATTATTCAATATTTTTGAACAATTTACAATATTGTTATTTAGAACCTTATTTTTAAAATTATTTTTGAATATTTTATAGAGTATTTTCAAAATATTTTTAAATATTTTTAAAACAATTTACAATATAGAGTATTTTTAAAATATTTAATATTTTAAATATTTTAGAATAAAAAAGTTATAATGTTAGTTCAATAATTTAAACTATTTATATTTTGACAATTGTGAATATTATTTCATTTACTAGCTTATTCAACTATTTAAGAATTACGATTTTTTTACAATAACTTATTTTATAAGTTATATATTTTAAAATATTTTCGAATACTTTGGTATCAATGTTTCAATATTTTAAATACATTTGCATCAAAATGTTACAAAATTATGTTTTAAATATTTACACAATATTTATTTATCACTATTTTCTAAATTACTGAATTATTCAACATTTTAAAACAATTTACAATATTTTAATTTAGAAATTTATTTTTGAAATTATTTTTGAATATTTTTATAGAGTATTTTCAATGAAAATGTTATAAAATTATTTTTTTAAAATTATACTATTTTCATTTATCAATACTTTATTTTCAAAATTATTCAACTATTTAACAATAATCAATGTTTTTATATTGTTTTATTTTATTACATTTCATTTCCAAAAATATTTTGAATATTTTGTGTACAATATTTTGATATTTTAATATTTTTCAATCTGATAATTTTTCAATCCAAAAATAGTCATTAATGACTATTTACAACTTTCGATTTTTTTATAACATTATTTCAAAATTTTTCAATCAAAATGTTATAATTTTTATTAAAATTTTAAAAATTTTCATTTATGACTATTTTCAAAATTTTCAACTATTTGACAATTATAAAAATTTATATTATTTTATTTTAATTCTTATATTTTTTAAAATGTTTTCGAGTATTCTTCATACATTATTTCAATATTTTAAATATTTTACAATCAAAATATAATAATGTTATTTTTTATAATTTAAGTTATATTTATTTATGACTATTATGAAAATAATTTAATTTTATTTAAATATATTTTAAGTCTGCAAATATACAACTCTGTTTAGTCCTTGCAAATTTTTTTTTGTCATTTTTAGATGTTTGACTTTTTTACTGCTTTTTAGTTCTGATGACTAATTTTAATTAGTTTAGTGTTGACATTGTCAATAAAATATATAATTTTAATCAAGATAATTAAGGTAATAAATAATATTTTAAAGTAAAATAATTATATTATTTCTTGATGCAAAATTTAATTAATTAATATATTATTATTTATATAATTAAGTTATTTATTTCTTTTAATATTATTCTCATTTTTCATTTCACTAATTTACTTTTAATCTTGTATGTTGTTTAAAATTATAATTTATTTAGATATTTATATTTAATTTTAATATATTACTTTTTTATTTTACATATCAATTTATCAATTTTTATTGATTGTAGTATAATTTATTTTTAATATATTATATGTCAATTTTTTCTAGAGATAAAATCATTGCTTAAGATATATTAAAAAATAAATTATATTTTAATAAGACAAAATTAGTTAATTGAAATGTAAAAGTAATATAAAATAATATATTAAATTTAAATTATACTATTATATTCTTTTATAAAATATAATGTTAAAAATAAATTAGTGAATTGAAAAATAAAAATAATATTAAAAATAATAAAACCAAGTGCTAACAAGTAAATTATATATATATACTTATTTTATTTATATAAATAATAAATATATTAATTAATTAGATTGAGCACTTAGAAATAACTTAATTATTTGAATTTAAAATATTTTTTTTTGTTATCTTGATGATCATAATTAATATTATTCATTTCATTAGGCTTTTGAACACTAAACTAACAAGAGTTATTGATAAAGACTAAAGAATGATATTAAGAAAATGTAAAGGATTGAAAATGATAAAAAAAATAAATTAAAGGACAAAAATTAGATAGAGTTATATTTGCAAACACATAAAACATATTTAAGCTTTTAGTTGTTTAATATTTTAGAAGAATTTTCATATCATTTTAATTCACCACTTATATTTTTTAAAATAGTTTTGAATACTTTTATACATTATTTCAATATTGTACTATCAAAATATTATAAAAGTATTTTTTTTCAAAATTCTATACTATTTTCATTTATATATATTTTCAATATTTTTCAAAATTATTCAATTATTGAACAATTTCAAACAATTTTTACATTAATTTATTTTACTACTTATATTTTATAAAATATTTTTTATATTGGCTAAAAAAGAATATTTTATTATAAAATATATATATTTAATGTTATATTTTTATAGAGTTTAATTGGCGTAAAATATAAATACAAAGAATTTAGCCTTATTAACTATCGGTAATAACCTTAAATTGACTTTGAAATAATTACTAAAAGTGTCAACAATCTTTCCATAATAATAATTTATGATTGAGGAATAATATACAAAACTTTTATATATAAATAAATTTGAATTAAATATTTTATAAATAGATAATGATACATTTTTAGTTAAATAATAATTATCAGTCGTTAATTTTCTTTATATAAAAAATTATAATATATTTTTTTGGTAAGCCAAATTAATAATATTTGTATCTTTAGAAAACTAAAATAGGTATTTATTCAATGAAAAATCACTGCAAAAACTAGTCCTGTTCAAATTGTTGTTATATAATTCAAATTAACTTAAATTAGAATGATATTCTTTTAAAAAATACGTATTAAATTAATTATGCTGTTCTATATCAATTTTTTTTTCTTAAAATTGATGAAATGTCAAATAAATTCTTTTAAATTAAAAATATAATTTTTGAGTGATAAAATTAAATTAGATCCATCAATTTTAACAAAAAATACTTTAAGAACTAAAATTAACAAAATAACGTTAGGTTCACTTAGTTATATGAATTTGAACTCATCTAATAAACGCTATGGATAATCTAAGATTCAAGGGTAGCTCTTAGTGGATGTGTCATTTTCACAAAATAAAAAGCAATTTATTAGGTACAAACTACATATTTTAGCAGCTATTTATGTTCTATTTCTAGTCCTAAAGATAACAACTCAGACAAATATTTGAGACGGCATTAATAAATAAAAGTAATTGGTGCTAGCCGTGGCCAAACAATAAAACATTCTTTGTAAGCTTGCAATAATAACTAGCAAATATAGAATTTGTATTTTTTAAAACAAATCAAAGATTCCTACGTATTTAGTATTATCATCATTAAAATAAAAAAAAGAAGAAAGAAAATGCAAGCCAAAATTGTTCACGGAACCAATTTTATAAAATTGAAAAATACTAAAACAGCTCCTACGTATAATGGAAAAGAATCAGAAATTATAAATTTAATATTAGAAACATCGAACCTTTTTCTGTGTAGGATATAAGGCCCAATGGAAGCCACCGTAACAGGCCCAAACGAATTAAGCAAAAGCCGGTCCATTGTAAAAGTGGATATGATTACATCAAGGAATATTCTAGAAAAGTAGAAGCAAGTTTTTACCATAGCACCTTATGGAGTGGTTTGTTACCCCAGAAGTTGCTATATAAACCAACAGTAGGATACAAGTTGCAGACACAAAATTATTCTCAAACCAAATTCTCTTTCTCTTTCTCTCTCTCTCGCGGCTTTCCCAATTCAATCCCCTTTTGCTATTGGGTAATAGAGCACCAATAACCTTTAGTATAATAACAAATTATGGGTCGTCGTAAAATTGAAATTAGGGAAGTGAACGACCCTAACACAAAGCAAGTTACATTTTCAAAGAGGCGAACCGGGCTATTTAAAAAGGCTAATGAATTGTCGATCTTGTGTGGAGCACAAGTTGGCATTGTTGTGTTCTCACCAGGGAACAAGCCCTACTCATTTGGGCATCCCAGTGTTGAAGCGGTTGCAGAGAAATTTCTTGAAGAAAATGTTGGTGAATCAAGTGGTGTACAGGCATCAAATGAAGTCGGTGGTGACCTGAATGGGCTGAATGAACAACTATCTGAAGTTCAAGCCCAAATACGCCACGAAGAAAAGAAGGGCAAGGATCTTGATCAACGACTCAAACAACATCAACTCACACATCCCTCTAACTATAAAGAGTTGCAACTCTCATATCTAGAGATTCAGCGCAAGGTCAAGGACTATCTTGATGCCATCGAGGTCTCTGAGTCTATGATGCTCCTTGCCCAACAACCCGTTGTTGGAGTCACAAAACAAGGGTCTACTAAGAGAAGAAGAAGAAACTGATCTTCTCTCTCATCAATTTTATATTTTTAGATTTAAGTTTCCTTCACCATAAAACCTTGTCTCTTAGGGACCCTGTGATGCTTCAGAAAATAGTATGTTTTGTTGTCTTTTGAATTTCAAAAAATTACAAGGAAACGAGACTGTCTCTTTAATTATTCTGTCAATTGTTGTTATCCTTATAAATTGTTTTTTTCTTCTTCAATTTTTGGGTTTAAATCTTATGGGATCTAAAAATGATTGTTTGGTACTGAGAGTTCTTATTATCAATTGATAACATGTACCGAATGACTAATGAAAGAATATACTATTGGTTTTGATCTTGAGAATACCATGAAAATCAATAATCAATACTTGTTAAAGTATTATTCAGCATTATAACAACTATGTAAAATTTTGGTGTGAATTTTTTCTTTCTTCGAACCAGGAGAGGTGTTCTCTTAGAAATCCTGAGATAGTTAGACAAAGAATAAGATTTTTTTACTATATTATTGCTATCTTTTGAGTATTTTTTTTGTCAATCAAAGTAAATTTCTATTCTATTGACCAGTCATACTTATTAATGTGTCTGCATTATTATTTCATTATATGACACTCTTAAATTATTTTAATATTTCTAAGTTATCTATAAAAAAAATATTAGAGATAAAAAATAGTGATTTTAAATTTTAGAAAAATATAAATTAAAGAAAAATATATTTTACAAGAATCAAAATAACCATTCATTCATTTTACAAGAAAAAACAATGATTTAAAATTTTAAAAAATAAAAATAAAGACTAAAATTAAAAATCGTTCATTTTACTATAACTAAAAATATATTTTAACATCGTTATATTTAATAAAATTACTAAATTAAAAAATATATTTATATATTATATATTATATATTAAGGAAAGCACATTCTTGTTTATATATTTATATAAATACTAAATTAATATGTAAGTCTATTTTATTTTTTTACAAATTGATTACTTTAAAATATATTTTATGAACAATAATTATTAAAAATAAGAATTTTCAAATGTATAGTTGAATTGAAAATAATTTATTTAAAATAAAAAATTAACAAATAAATGAATTAATATATATATATATCAATTTATATATTATATACTTAATATACATTTAATTTTTTTCTATTTTTAAATATGTCTTATAAACTAATTTCTTAAAAATTAATAGTAATAATTAATGTATATATATAAAGATATTAAATTTTGTAATAATGACTTTATATTTAATAATAGATGTTTAATATATATACATTCATTATATTAAATGTCTTACATTTAATAATTTTTTTTGACATATTTTATAAAAATACTATTTAATAATATCATTAAAGTTATTTTATATTATATTTAATATATACAATATTTAAAACTATATAATAAAAATCATTTTTTATATATTTGTAAAAATAGTACATTAATTATATAAAAGTCTATGTTAACATTTTTGGCTTTTGATAGGTATTAAATTTGGACAGTTCTCTCAACTGGGATGTAATCATTGGATCACCGTGTTGCGAGGAACTAACTTTTTTACAAGACTTAACCCCTATTGGTTTGTAATGAGTTATTTGATTGGCTAAAAGAATATTTTTTATTGTAAAAATATATTCAGTATTTTATATATAGAGAGATTAATTGACATATACTATCCATGTAAATAATTTGACCTTAGTAACAAATTAGAAGTCACCTTAAATATGATTTTTAAAATAATTACTAAAAGTGTCAACAATTTACCATAATAATAAATTATGATTAATTGAAAATATACAAAAATAAATTATTTATATATTTTAGTTGAATTCTTTTATAAAAAGATAATGATAAAATTTTCATTAAATAATAATATACTAGTCATTAATTCTTTATATAAAAAAATTTAATAATATTTATATATTTAGAAAAATAAAATATATATTTATTCAATGAAAATCACTATAAAAACTAAACCCGTTCAAATTGAGTTGACTCAAAGTAAATTATTTTATTGACTTAATTAAATTATAATGATATTCTTCTGAAAAATACTTACTAAAATTCTAGTGTACTTCTACACTTGTCAAAAAAAATTATTAAATATATGACATTTAATTTGATGAATGTATATATATTAAACATCTATTACTAAATAAAAATTATAAAATTTGTTGGAGATTTTCGATACCTCCAAATGTGGTAAAAATACTAGGTCATTGAACAATTTCTGATGGCTGCAAAACAAACACAAACACACTATGCCACTCAATTCAATAAATGTCTAATGTCTAAGTGAATAAAGAGGCAACAGAAAAAATAGTTGTAGACATGAAATACCTTGTATATTAGTAAAGTGATGAGAAAAGTTATCAAGTGGCTATTACATGTCTTGGACCATGTGGTAGGCCCAAAATAACTCAAAAACAAAAGTAATTATTACAAAATATAATATGTTTATATATATACATTAAAATTTTGTATTACTTTTTAAAATTAGAAATTAGTTTACAAAATATTTTAAAATAAAAAATCAAATGTATATTAACATTTAATGTATAATTTTTTATAAATACATACATACATACACATATATATATATATTCATTTTTCTCTTAATTTTATATTTAATTATTATTTTAAATAAATTATTATGATTTTTTAATAAATTTAACTATATATTTTAAAACTTCTTTTTAATTATTATTGTTCATAAAATGCATTTTAAAGTAATCAATTTATATTATATTATATTATATTATATTATACATATATATATATATATATATATATATATATATATATAATGTTTTTCCTTAATATTTATATAAATATATAAATAAACGTGTTTTTTCTTAATATTATATATATATATATATTTAAATTTAATAATTTTATTAAATATAATATTGAAATGCTTTTTTTTGTCTTTATAAAATATTTTGTTTATTTTTAATCTTTCTAAAATTTAATTAAATATTTTTTATTCCTAATATTCATAAAGTAGATAAATATTACATTTTAACAAGACATTAAAAGTGTTTCATGTAATACCCTAAACATTAATAAGTGTCTGAAACACCTCAGTTTTCATTTAAAGACATGACAAAAAAAAAAACAATGACTTCTTATTTGCCTGCAACTTGATTCAGCTTATCCATGTCACCAACTTCATTAAATGGGTTGTTTCCTTGAACATCATTTGATTTAGGCTCTTGTTCAAGAAATTTGTCTGCAACAACGTCAAAACTTGTGCTCAAAAGAGTAAGGCTTGTTCCTGGGGAAGAACACAACAATACCAACTTCTGCTCCACACAAGATGCATAATTCATTTGCTTTTTTGAATAAACCCGTTCGATGCTTGGAAAGTGTAACTTGCCTCGTGTTGGGGTCCTTCACCTCCGCAATCTCAACCATACGACGACCCATAATTTCTTCACCTGCTTACACTAATAATAATTACTGAAAGAAAAAGGTAATACGAGAACAAGATATTACGAAGAGGGGATTATTGTAAAGGTCAAGGTATATGACATGATATTCCCACACTTCTTTGTTTATACACCCTCTCTAAAAAGGTTCAATGTTTCTAAGAAGAATATTTTATTGTTTGGCCACAGCTAGCACCAACTATTCAATTTTTCTAGAGAGTGTGTATAAACAAAGAAGTGTGGGGATATCATGTCATATACCCCAACCACCTTTATGATAACTCTCTCTTTCTAATCTCTTATTCTTGTATTACCTTTTTGTTTTTTTTAGTAATTATACTGTGAAGCAGGTGAAGAAACTATGGGTCGTCGTAAGATTGAGATTGTGATGGTGAAGGATCCCAATACGAGGTAGGTTACATTTTCCAAGCGCCGAACGGGTTTATTTAAAAAGGCAAATGAATTGTCCATCTTGTGCGGAACAGAAGTTGCTATTGTTGTGTTCTCCCCAGGGAACAAGCCTTACTCTTTTGGACACCCAAGTGCTGTATGTTGTTGCAGACAAATTTCTTCAACAAAGGCCCAAATCAAATAATGTTTGGGGAAACACCCATCTGATGAAGTTGGTGACATGGATAGGCTGAATCAACATCTATTTGATGAACGACTCAAACAACATGAAGTCCCACAACTCTCTAAATATAAAGAGTTGCAAGGTTCATATTTTGAGATGCAGCGTAAGGTGAAGAACTATCTTCATGCCGAGGTGTCAGAATAACTGTGTATATTATAAAAAAATTAAAATAATTCACAAATCTAATACTTCAATTTAGACGCAACACCAATAAAAAATTTGTTGTGATCAAATGCATCTTAAAAAGCACCACGGATCATCTCTTTGTGATAGTTTATATGGGAAAATAACTTAAATTAGCCATATGGTGTCAAAGGGGTTTCTACCATTAGGAGTTTTATATGGAATCAATTTAGAAATAAAACTATCACAAAGGGAAAATAGCTTAAAATGACAAAAATGGACACACTGAATCTTAGGTTATAATGGGTTAATTGATTGGGTAAAAAATATTTTTTTATTATGAATAAATTCAATAATA
The DNA here is from genome assembly GCA_025330945.1 of Mucuna pruriens. NCBI lineage: Eukaryota > Viridiplantae > Streptophyta > Magnoliopsida > Fabales > Fabaceae > Mucuna > Mucuna pruriens. The sequence goes on from JAENHJ010000424.1 coordinate 881,417, forward strand.
TATTCTCTTATAAAGTTTAATTTTTATATGGTGTTAATGTAAAGAAATTTATACTATTAACCAATTAGAAATAATTCTAAATATAATTTTTAAAATAATTATAAAAGTGTCAACAATCTTCCTACATGATAATTTATTATACGATAAAAATAAAAAAAAAACCTGAGTAAACTTTCATTTTATTCTTTGAATTTGTGAGATGTTAACATAGTAGTCTCTAGAATTAAAAAAAACGTCAAATAATTAATTTTGAAATTAAATTTATTATCAATTTGGTTTAATATGCACCATTTACTATTATTATAGTTCATAACAGAGTTAACGATAGAGACTAATGTGAGTAACATGTAGTGGATTATAATGATAGTAAATTATAAAATTTAAGAACTATAATAATAATATAGTAAGTTGTACATATTAGGACTACCATGACAGTAATTTTAATTTTAGAATTAATTATTTGATATTATTTAATATATCACAAATTTAGGGACTAAAATGAAAGTTTACTCAATTTTTTTATATTTTTATTTAAAAATAAATTGTTGTATATTAAGATTGTTGAAATTTTTTATAATTATTTTAAAAATTATATTTAGGACAATTTCTAATTCACTAATAGTATAAAATATTTTACATTGATACCATATGAAAATTAAACTTTATAAAAAAAATATATTATTGAATATATTTTCATAATAAAAAATATTATTTTACACCGAATTAAATAACCTATTATAACACAAGATTCAGTATGTCAAAAAGTACATGTTTCCTCTTATATGTGTTTTCCCATTTTAAGTTATTTTTCCCTTTGTAATAGTTTATTTCTAGAATTAAATACACTATGTATATTTTCTGTTTGTTTTTAACTCCTATATCAGTTTTCACTAGTAAGAAATAAATAGAATTCTTACCAAAACCTTTTACGTGCAATTTGCATAAGATATAATAAGGATTTTGACAAGGAAAAATAGAAAAATAGCAGTTGCACATAGTTATCCCTGAGAGTAAGATCAACAACAACGAAAATAAGTTGCATTTACAATGAAAACTCTATATGCCTAACTATTTTCAAAGCATTAAAAAAGAATTAAACTACTTTCTAAGTCTTATTTCTTCATCATTATTGAAAAGCATTGTACATACCTTGGTTGACTTTAGGAAATAAATATTGAAGTTCCAAGTCAAAGAAGTGCCGTATCATCATATATATATCAAACCTAGTATAATATCACACTGGTATAAATATGCATATCTCTCACTTCTTAACATGTAATTGAAGTTTGAAAATTGAAAAAGAAAATCAATAAATAAATTAAAGAAAAAATCGAAACAATGGAAGCTCGTATCTAATTTTCTTAAAATCCTAAAGCTCACATTGAAAAATGATTGAAGAAATTAGATCTAAAACTTTCAAGACAATTAGAAACTTCTTTAGGTAGTAATGGGCACATTTTAGAACTAATTCCTTACAAAAATAACAAAATTAAATGATGGATCTAGAAGATGACAAAAAAAATATCAAGACATTTTTATAGACAAACCCTAGGATGAACTCTAAGATGAACCCTCAGATAGAAAAACCTCAATAGATGAATCACGACAAGAAGAGAAGCTCATTTTAATCCAAAGTTTCACATGGCAGGGAAAGGAACTCCTTTAACCCTTGGAATGACAAATTCACTTATGGCAGTGAATGAATGACATGTTTTTCAAATGGCAACTTGTTTCTAGTATTTAGGATTTTTTGATATTTAAGTTTGCTGCTAGCAGACTGTAAGTGAATATGACGTGTAGCACAATACATCCAATGAACATATGACGTTGAGTAGTTGAGTTCTTTTGAAGGAAATGGTAGAGAAAGGGAATGTTTGTACTTTAATAAAAACTCACTTAATTTGAATATTCTTGACTCTCTTGAATTCTCTTGCATCCTCATTTATACTAGTTATTGTTCAAAAATCACAATCTCAAGCATTCATTGCCTTCTAAACTAAAAAACTATTTATATCATCTTTGTAAACTTGGCCAACTATCGTCCTCATCCTCAAAATCTTGTAAAGTAAGTTGATAATTGCATGTATACAATGTATATCACAACTATAGGTGAATGAAAGCACCTCACTATTGATTCTCTCGACTTTTGCCTCTAACAAGAATGTATTTCATGTATGGTGTCTTATTGTGCTTCTATGCACATTCAAGAATAAACAATTTTATGCTTTAACTAGTGCCTTTTCTATTATGAAATCCTTATTTTACCTAATATCATGCCAATGACATATTAAAATCCAAAATAGCTCCAAACATTTTAAAATAGTGATATGGACATATGTATCGCCATATCTGTTTGGAGGTGTGTTAAGTTGTCAATGAGAATGGTTTACATAATTAGAGAATTATAAAATTTGTTAGTATAAAAAGTCTTGTTACAACTATGAAAGAGTAGTTATATAATTGAATTTATTTAATTATTAATTAATTATTATTAATAATAATAATAATAATAATAATAATAATAATAATAATAATAATAATAATAATAATAATAATAATAATAATAATAATAATAATAATAATAATAATAATAATAATAATAATAATAATAATAATAATAATAATAATAATAATAATAATAATAATAATAATAATAATAATAATAATAATAATAATAATAATAATAATAATAATAATAATAATAATAATAATAATAATAATAATAATAATAATAATAATAATAATAATAATAATAATAATAATAATAATAATAATAATAATAATAATAATAATAATAATAATAATAATAATAATAATAATAATAATAATAATAATAATAATAATAATAATAATAATAATAATAATAATAATAATAATAATAATAATAATAATAATAATAATAATAATAATAATAATAATAATAATAATAATAATAATAATAATAATAATAATAATAATAATAATAATAATAATAATAATAATAATAATAATAATAATAATAATAATAATAATAATAATAATAATAATAATAATAATAATAATAATAATAATAATAATAATAATAATAATAATAATAATAATAATAATAATAATAATAATAATAATAATAATAATAATAATAATAATAATAATAATAATAATAATAATAATAATAATAATAATAATAATAATAATAATAATAATAATAATAATAATAATAATAATAATAATAATAATAATAATAATAATAATAATAATAATAATAATAATAATAATAATAATAATAATAATAATAATAATAATAATAATAATAATAATAATAATAATAATAATAATAATAATAATAATAATAATAATAATAATAATAATAATAATAATAATAATAATAATAATAATAATAATAATAATAATAATAATAATAATAATAATAATAATAATAATAATAATAATAATAATAATAATAATAATAATAATAATAATAATAATAATAATAATAATAATAATAATAATAATAATAATAATAATAATAATAATAATAATAATAATAATAATAATAATAATAATAATAATAATAATAATAATAATAATAATAATAATAATAATAATAATAATAATAATAATAATAATAATAATAATAATAATAATAATAATAATAATAATAATAATAATAATAATAATAATAATAATAATAATAATAATAATAATAATAATAATAATAATAATAATAATAATAATAATAATAATAATAATAATAATAATAATAATAATAATAATAATAATAATAATAATAATAATAATAATAATAATAATAATAATAATAATAATAATAATAATAATAATAATAATAATAATAATAATAATAATAATAATAATAATAATAATAATAATAATAATAATAATAATAATAATAATAATAATAATAATAATAATAATAATAATAATAATAATAATAATAATAATAATAATAATAATAATAATAATAATAATAATAATAATAATAATAATAATAATAATAATAATAATAATAATAATAATAATAATAATAATAATAATAATAATAATAATAATAATAATAATAATAATAATAATAATAATAATAATAATAATAATAATAATAATAATAATAATAATAATAATAATAATAATAATAATAATAATAATAATAATAATAATAAAAATAATAATAAAATACCAACAAACAAGACCTTAACAAATTGTGATATTTGAACCATAAGATAAATCCTAAGACAAGTTCTAGCATAAGAAGATGATGAAATCTTTTTAATCTAAAGTTTTATGTGGCAACGACATTAAATTTAGTTATCTTATTAATTCCAATTATATTTTATAATAAAATAACCTTATATGTCCAATTATTCTCAAAGATTCTCAAGCATTACACTACCCATTAAGTCTTATTTACTCATTATTCTTGAAAAGCTCCTTACCTTGGTTGGCATTAGGAAATAAATATTGAAGCTCCATGTAGAAGGAATGTAATATCATACATGATCAAATCCTATACAAGATGACATTAGTTCGAATATAGACAGATCTCTAGCTTTTTAATATGTAAGGGAAGTTTGACAATTAAATAAGAAGAAACCCAACATATAACAATAATAAAAAAATTAAAAGAAAAAAAAGAGGAAATCAATGAGAAATTTGAACAAATGGAAACTCACCTATGATTTCTGCCAAATTCTAAAGCTTTTGTTCAAATATGCTTGAATAAATTAGATCTAAAACCTTGAAGTAAATTAGAAAATTGAGGAAGCATGAAAAAAGCCCAATAAGAGAATGAAATCCTTTCAACTTAAAGTTTCATATGCAAGGACATTAAAATTAGTTATCTTATTGATTCCAATAACATTTATAATAAAATAACCTTATATGTCCAACTATTCTCAAATATTTAAATCAAACATCAAGCTACTCTTCAAATCTTACTTTTTCATCATTCTTGAAAAACTCCTTACCTTTGTTGGCATAAGGGAATGAATAATGAAGTGAAGGTAGAAGAAATGTAGTATCACATTTCATCAAACTCAGAACAGTAGCATCCCGGTTTAAATAGGTAGAGCTTTCACTTTTTAATGTGTAAGGCAAGTTTGACAACTAAATAATAAGAAACACAACATATTTACAATAATAAAATTGCAACTAAAAACCGATGAGGAAGTCAAATAAAAATTTAAATAATAGAAGCTCACCTATATGATTTTTCCCAAATTCTAAAGCTTATGTTGAAATATGCTTAAAAGAAATTAGATCTAAAACCTTCAAGTCAATTAGAAAATTGAAGAAGTGAAGAGCAAAAATTTATTATAAGTCTGAAGTTAATACATTACAAAAATAAAATTAAAGTATAGAGATATTGAATGATAAACAAAATCTTAGCAAATTATGATAGATGAACCAAATGATAAATCTTAAAATGAAGCATAAGATTGAATAACCCACGAATCATTATAGGAGGATGAAATACTTTTAACCTAAAGTTCCATATGCTAAGCAAATAAAAATTAGTCATCTTATTGATTTCAATTACATTTTACACTATAATATCTCTATATCTCAAACTGCTTTCAAAGCTATAAAGAAAGAATCAAAATACTCTTCAAGTTTTATTTTCTCACAATCATTGAAATCTCCTTACCTTGGTGTAAGAAAATAAATAGCCAAGTTTCATGTAGACAAAATGCACTATCATATATAATCAAACCTAGTGCATTATCAAAATGATTATAAATAGTCAAATCTCTTGCTTATTAACATGTAAGGCAAGTTTGACAATTAAATGAGAAGAAACATGACATATATTAGAAAATAGAAAGAAAAAATTGATGTGAAAATCAAACAACTTAAATAATATAAGTTCTCCTCTGAATTTTTTCCAAATTCTAAAGCTCATATTGAAATTTGCTCGAAGAAAATGCTTTAAAAACCTTCAAGAGAATTAAAAATTGAGGAAATAATAAGAACAATTATCCCATCAAATAAATGACGATAAGTGAATAAAATCCTTTTAACCTAAAGTTTTATAAAGAAGGGAGATGTAGTTATCTTATTGGTTCCAATTATATTTTATAATAAAATCACTTTATATGTCCAATTATATTTTTCATTAAACTACTCAAATTTTATTTTCTCATCATTCTTGAAAATCTTCTTTCCTTGGTTGGCATAAGGAAATAAATATTGAAGTTATAGGTAGAAGAAATGCAGTATCTTATGTGATCAAAGCTAGTATAATATAACACTAGTTTTAAATAGCTAAATCTCTCAATTCGTATCATGTGAGGCAAATTTGACAAATAAATAATAAGAAACACAACATATATCAATCATAAGAAAATTGAAAGAAAAAATTAACAAGAAAATCAAAGAGAAAATTTAAATAATAAAAGCTAACCTCTAATTTTCCTCAAATTTTGAAGCTCATGCAAAAATATGTTTGAAAAAAATAGATTTAAATCCTTCAAGACGATTAGAAAATTGAGAAAGTAATAGGCACAAATCTAGTCTAGAGCTACTTCATTAAAAAAACAAAAAGATTTAGAAGACTACGACAAAAATCTTAGCAAATTGTGACAAAGAATCCTAAGATAAATCATAAGATGAACCTTAAGATAAAAAAAACTTCATCAGAAAAATCATCATAAGAGGATAAAATCTTTTTAACCTAAAGTTTCATATGGCAAGAAAATCAAAATTAGTTATTTTTTATTTCAGCTAAATTTTACAATAAAATAACTCTATCATTGTGTTTGGATAGATAATTTTAAGAGAGTAATTTATTTTTTTTTTGTAAATTTGAAATACTTTGTGCTGAAATATATTATTTGGCTAAAAAATATTAGAAAAAATTGAAATTTTAGTAATTTGTGAGAATATTTTGATTACCTAAAATTGTAAAATTTTAAATTCTAACAAAATAGTAGGAATTTGAAATTCTTCCTTCTCACTTTCTCCCCTTCTCATATTTCTATGTCTCCTCTCTCTCTCTCCTTTGTTTTCTCTTTTTTTTCTCTCTTCTCCTTCTTTTTATATACTATTTTCTCTCTCATATCTTCCTCCCTCTCTTTATCTACCATTTTTTTCACACTCATTTCTCTCTCTCTCTCTCTCTCTCCCTCCCTCCCTCCCTCTATTTCCTTCTCTCTCTCTCATCCCTCTCTCCTCACCTCTCTTATCTATCTTTTCTCTCTTTCTCCTCATTCTCCTTCTCTCTTCCAAGTCCCATTTATCTTTTTCTCTCTTTGCCATCCTTTTCACCACTCTTTTGCAATTTTAAAAATATATATTTAAAAATAATTTTTGCATATCATGAAAATTATATTTTCCTATATATTTAAACTAAAAATTTTGAATTGATTTATCCAAACAAAACATTTAAAAATGAAAGAAATTTAAATCAAAGATATTCAAATCTCAAACATTTTAAATTTTCTGAAATTTTAAAATTCCTCGTCCAAGACACAACTTATATGTCCAAATATTTTCGAAGTTATAAATTAGTTATTAGATTACTACTTCAAGTCTTATTTTTTCATCTTGAAAAACCCTTGTCTTGGTTGACATAAGGAATAAATATTGAAGTTCTAGATTGAATGAATGCAATATCATATGTAATTAAATCTAATACAATATCAAATTATTTTAAATTTGGCAGATCTCTCACTTCTTAACTTGTAAGGCAAGTTTGAGAATCAAATAAGAAGAAACATAACAAATATCAATGATAAGAAAATTGAAAGAAAAAATTTAAATAATAGAAGCTTACCTTTGATTTCTCCCAAATTTTAAAGCACCTGTTAAATAATGGTTGAAGAAATTAGATCTAAATACTTCAAGACAATTACAAAATTCGGGAAGCAATAAGCACAAATCTATTGCAAGTTTGGAGTGAATTCACTACATAATCCTTAAGAATTTAGTTGTAAGAATTAAAATTTGTGAAATTTGCATTCCTCCTCATAATAATTGATAAGTAAACAAGAAGAAATCAAACAATTTGGCATTTAGGGTTAACCCCTCTACCCACTATTATTGTTATACCCATAGGTAAGATAATCTCACTCTTGCTTACCTAAAACAATAGACTACACAACAAAAAGGAAGAAGAAGGTTACACGAAAGGAGAATTCGGCGACGACCATCATTAGGGTTCGTGCAACAACTTTAGAGAAGACATGAAGAAAAGAGGCGAAGTAATCCTTCAGAAGCAAGAGAATATATAGGTAGGATTTTGCCTTGGTGTGTGGGCTAAGCCCAACAGAAACAAGACTATTTTACCATTCTAATAAGACAATTGTTATATACACCCTCATTAAGTGCTAAATGCATCTTCTTCCATTTTTGTTTTTTTTTGCCAAATATACCCTTTTTGAAAGTTTGTTTCCAAAATGTGTTTAACACTTTTGGAAACTGATATCCATAACAAAAATGAGAGTTGCTTTCATCCCTTCTCCTTGAGGAGACTCTGCTCTCTTCCCCTCTCCATGGGGAGACTATTTTCTCTCACATTCGTCTACACAACACAAGCACTAATGACAAAAATAATAAAACAATGACGTGATGCTTGTATTGAAACACACAAATTATGACTAGCAACAAGTCTATTTGGTTTCTATGATGTTTGCAAAGGACTAGAACTCGCTAGGAATTCAGTTTCCTAACTTAGGGGATGTATGTCTTTTTCTTTTCTCTCACATTTGTCTATACAACACAAGCAATAATGACAAAAATAATAAAATAATGATGTGATGCCTGTATTGAAACACATAAATTATGTCTGACAACAAGTTTATATGATTTTTATGATGTTTGCAAAGGATTGAAACTCACTAGGAATTCAATATCCTATCTTAAGATATGCATGTCTTTTATGATTATGATAATCATAAAGAGGGAGATGAAAATCCAATGGAAAAAAACCCAAATACAATGACGTACTTTTAGATAAAGTAATTGTCGCAATTCATAGTATCTCTCAAAGCACAAGATTACATATAGGTTTGAGATAATAAACACATCATATTGTTGAAAAATACACCAAATTAAATAATAATAAAGATGAAATATAAAATTAGGATGTGAAAAATAATAAAAATGAAGTATAAAATCAAGATTCAGTGAATAATAAAGATAAAGGTGCAAAAATAATATGTATAGAATAACGAATATAGATGAAAAAAAGTTTATTATTATTTTATACAAAAGAATATTTCTGGTAATAACAAATATAAAAAAAGAGGTGTACTTAATAAATTGAGAAGTATAATTACCAAAAGGCCTTCTTCTAGTTCTTAGCTCTTTGGTGTCATATGTTAAATTGGGAAGTATAATTACCAAAAAGTTCTTTTCTAGTGCCTAGTTCTTTGGTATCATCCGTTAGTTTTGTAGTAAAAAAATATACAATGAAGTTTACATAGGCTCACCCATTTAATTGTCCTCCCACCAGGTTGCTATGAGAGTAAAGTAGTACCTCCAATTACAACTTTATGCCTAAGTTAAGGATTGAACCTTGACCTTAGTTAAGAAACACAAGTATTAAGTTACTTATGCTAGCAACATTCAGTAATATTTTTATGTCCAGTGTTTAGTTCTAAACTTGAATGGTCACAAACTTTTCTTATTGGCCAGATTTTGTTTTTATAAGCTACTTTTAAAATTAAAAATTAAAAAATAAATAAATAAAGTAAAATTATTTGTCAATTTTTATTTTTTGTTTAGCTTAAAATTTTCTTTAAAATTAAAAGTTGTTTATATTTAAAACTAATTAACTCTTCCAATAAAAATACATTTAAAAAATAAAAATGTTTTATAAAATTCATTTAATTTATGTAAAATTAATTTGTTAAATGAAGTTATACATGAAGGGGAATGCATTTAAAAAAAATATGATGTATTGTGAGGAAATATTTATATTATATATATAAACTCTTATATCAATATTACATTTTATATATTAAATTAAAAACTTAAAATGTTATATATTATGAAAATGCATTTTTTTAAATACAAAGTATATCTATTGACACAAATATTAAAATTAATCAAATTACTCTTTCAATAACTTTTTATAAAATACAAATTTAACTAATTTAACGGTTGAATTTAATGTTCTTATTAATTAAATTAGGTATACAAAATTTCATACAACTCTAAAATTATTTTGTAGTATATTACATCACTTTATTTTAATATATAATATGATATTCAAAAAATATATAAATATTCATTGTTAGATAACATATATAAAAAAAGTCTATATTATGAAAATTTTGATATAAATGATCATAAAAAATAATATCACATATCTCAATGGTTGGATTGACTAAATTTATATTCTATAAAAAAGCTATTAAAAATATAATTTGACTAACTTTGATCCCTTATGTCAATAAATCCTTATTTATATATATATATATATATATATCATCCGATCCAATAACACTAAGTATATCTCTAAAAACTTACACTAAATCTAAATTGTTAATATATATTAATCTTACGGCTTATAAATCTAAATATAAAATAAAATTTAATCCTCATTTTATTATTAGTTAAAATTTATTGAAAATCAATATTTTTGTGGGATTCACTATTATTTTCTAAGTCTCTCCTAATTTATTGGTAGGTCTCACCAAATTTTGTGATTTCTAATAAATATTAGTCAATAACACCAAAATTTATTATTATATTTTTAATAAATTTTAACTAATAATATAAAAAAGTTTCAAGAAGAAGAGGATATGAAAGAATCTCACGGGAATTTCTCAAACAAGGTATTACAATGAGAAGAAGAAAAAGTTGATGCTCAATACTTAGCATGAAAATTATATTCAGATTTGTGTTTCCTTGACCATAAAACCTAGTTGCCCCGAGCTCTCTTAGGTAAACTCTGATGGTTAAGAAAATAGTATTTTTTGTTGGTTGAATTTCAAATAACTACACGGAAACAAAAATAAAATCTTTAATTATTGTGTCAAATGTTGTTATCATATTTGTGAGGGAATTGATTTTTTATGGTTTTGGATTTAAATCCTATAAAAGATTAAGTATTTCGAGTATTTCATCATTTTGAATAAATTCACTTGATTTAGATGAATGGGGATCTAATATGATTTCTTGGTAATGAGAGATCTTGTTATCATTTGATAACATTTATTGAATGAGTAATGGAAGAATATAGTATTCGTTTTGATCCGGAGAATATCATGAAAATCATTTTTTTTTAAATAACCAAGATTTGTTAAAGCATTACTAATCATTGTAACTATGTAAATTTTGGTGTGGATTTTTTTCTTTCTTCTAACAAGGAAAGAAGTTCTCCTACAAATCCTGAGATAGCAGACAAGAATAAGATTTTTTTCTTACTATATTGTTGTTATTTGTATCTAAATAAATGTTTATAATGGACAATCTTAAAGTTGCCAACTCATATTACATTTAATATAATGGTTAATTTTAGAAAATAGAAGTTAATTAATAAATAAATAATAAAAAAAATCAACATTACATTTGTTCGAGTAGTATTAACATTATTGTTAATAAAATTTTTTACATGAGTTAAAAATAATATTGTACATCCTTTATAAATATTAGAGATATAGAATATGAGAATCTTTTACATCAAATATTAATCAAATATTAAACCAATGTAAAAAATATCCTCTATATTGATCATAAATATTAAAAAATAAATAACATCTTATTTATATATATATATATATTTATATATATATATATATATATATATATATATATATATATATATATATATATTAAATATAATAATGAGTGAGTTTTTTATTTTAATTCTTAATTTTTTTTTTATTGTTCAAAAATATAAAATTATTTTTTTATCTTTATTGTAACGTGACCCTTCTTTATTATTTAAGTTTAAATGAAAAGTCAAATGATCATAGATGTATCACCTATTATTATCTATGGTGTCATGTCAACATATATGATATCATTTCAGTATATGATATTCATAATATTTTTTAAGAATTTTAAAATAAATATTACTTATCTATTTTAAAATAAATATAAGAATAAAAAATAATGATTTTAAATTTTTGAGGGATAAAAATTAAAAAAAATATTTTACACGGATCAAAATTAAAATTTATTCATTTTATAATGATAAAAATAATTATTTAAAATTTATAAAGATAAAAAAATAAATAAAATATTTTACAAAAATTAAAACAAAAAATCATTCATTTTATAGGGTCGAAAATTATACTCAAATCTATTAATTTAATAAAATTATTAAATTTAATTATATATTGTATATTAATGAAAGAGGTGTTTATTTATATATTTACAGATATATTACATTAATACGTATACTCAAGTCTACTTTAATTTTTTACAAAGTGATTATTTTAAAATATATTTTTTGAACAATAATAATTAAAAATAAGGATTTTAAAAAAATATAGTTGAATTTAAAATAATTTATAATAACTTATTTAAAATAATAATTAAATATAAAAATAAGAGATACTATATTTGAGTATTTCATAAAAAAAATTAAACATTGTTTCATCATATTGTGGCGGACTATTAGTTTCTTTTGCTAGACCCCAATCTCCACGAATATTTTTTTTTTTATTGTAAATTATATACAATATTAAATTTTTTATAGAGTTTAACTGATATATATTAATATAAGAATTTTAAAACTACTAGAACCAACTTAGTAGTTTTAAATACAAGGTTATACATTCTAACTTTATTACTGTCATTATATTTTCTTATTTTATAAAAACAATATAAAAAATCTTATACTGTAAATAAATTAAAAAAATCACCTTACTAATTTTAACATAATTACTAAAATTGTTAACCATCTTACCATAATAATAAATTATGATTGAATGATCATATAAAAAATTATATTATCAATACATTTTAATTAATTTCTTTTATATAGATAATGATAAGTTTTCATTAAATAATAATTACCATTCATTAATTTATTCTTTACATAAAAATTATTAATATTTGTATCTTTAGAAAACTAAACTAGGTATTTATTCAATGTAAAATTACTAAAATACCAGTCCCGTTCGAATTGAGTGGCTCAAAATAAATTATTATGTTATATAATTCAAATTTACATAATTAAATTAGATTGGTATTATTTTAAAAAAAATACCTACAAAAATTATGCGGTTCTATATCAATTTTTTTCTTAAAAATTAGAAAATTTCAATTAAATTATGTTTTAGATTAAAAAATATAACTTTTGAGTGATGAAATTAAATTAGGTCGATCAACCAATTTGAAAAAAAAAAAACTAGAAATACTAAAATTAACAAAATAACATTAGGTCAACTTAGTTGTATGAAATTAATCTCGTCTAATAAAGGCTATGGATCATCCTAAGATTCAAGGATAGCTCTTAATGGATATGTTGTTTTCACAAAATAAAAGACAATTCATTATGTACAGAGTAGATATTTTAGCAGCTATGTATGTTCTTGTTCTAATCCTAAATATAATGATTCAAACAAATATTTGAGACGACATTAATAAATAAAAGATCAATAGCTGGTGCTAGCTTTAGAAACGATATAAAAATTCTTTTTAAGCTTGCAATAACAACTAGCAAATATAGAAAGAAAATGCAAGCGAAAATTGTTCATAAGACCAATTTTATAAAATTGGAAACGTATATACTAAAACAGTTCCTATACATAATCGAAAAGAACCAGAAATTGTAAATTCAACATTAGAAACATTGAACCGTTTCAGAGTGTGTATAAATAAAGAAGTGTGGAGATATCATGTCATATACTGACATTCTACAAGGCCCGATGGTAGACACAACTAACGGGCACAACCGAATTAAGCAAATAATCCATTTTAAAAGAGTACATATGATATGATTGCATCAGGGAATATTCTAGAAAAGTATAAGCAAGTTTTTATTACAGCACTTTGTCATGTGGTTTATTAAGCCACGTGTCCTTGCATCCTGCAAGTTAAGAACAGATGAAAATGTAAGGGAGTTAGTTATATTTTTCATATATGGCTATTATTAATATTTTTCAAAATAGTTCAATTATTATAAATTTTAAATTATTTTATTCTAATATCTATATTTTTTAAGATATTTTTAAATATTTTTAATTAATTATTTTAATATTTTAAATATTTTGTTTCCATTTTTTTATTTTTTCTCTTCTTCCTCAATAATATTTTGGTGTGTTACATATGATTTTTTATAAACCATAGGTATTTTTCATAGTAGAATATTATAGATGATAAAGTTCTCGTAGATGGTCTATTGTAATGCCTTTTAAAAAAATATTTTAAATATTTTTGAATCCAAATGTTATAAAGTAGTTTATTTAAATATTTAAATTATTTTATTTATGATTATTTTTAAAATTATTTTTATTTATGAGTAATTAAATTAGAATGATATTCTTTTTAAAAAAATACCTATTAAAATTATGCTGTTCTATATCATTTTTTTCTTCTAAAAATAGATGAAATGTCAAATAAATAATGTTTTACATTAAAAATATAATTTTCGAGTAAAATTAAATTAGGTCCATCAATTTTAACAAAAAAGAAAATAACTATAAGAACTAAAACTAACAAAATAACGTCAGGTCCACTTAGTTGTATGGAATTGACCTCATCTAATAAAGGCTAGGGATAGGGATGATCCTAAGATTCAAGGTAGCACTTAGCGGATCTTTCGTTTTCACAAAATAAAAGTCAATTCATTATGTACATATTTTAGCAGCTATGTATGTTGTAGTTCTAGTTCTAAATATAACAACTCAAACAAATATTTGAGACGACAATAAATAAAAATAATAGTTGGTGCTAGCTGTGGCCAAATAACAAAACATTCTTTGTAAGCTTGTAATAATAACTAGCAAATATAGAATTTGCATTTTATTTTTCAACAAATCAAAGATGCCTACGTATTTAGTATTGGAAACATACTAAAACAGTTCCTACATATAATGGAAAAGAATCAGAAATTGTAAATTCAATATTAGAAACATCCAAAAGTGTGTTTATAAGGTGTGGGGATATCATATCATACATTGATACGCTGCAAGGGCCAATGGAAGGCACCGTAACAGTAGATTATATATGATTGCATCAGGGAATATTCTAGAAAAGTAGAAGCAAAAGCAAGTTTTTATTACAGCACCTTATCATGTGGTTTGTTACCCCAGGAGTTGGTTATATAAATAAACCAACAGTGCAATGAAAGTTGCAAGCAGAAAACTATTCTCATACTCATACCAAATTCTCTTTCTCTCTCTCTCGGCTTTCACAAATCCCCTTTTGCTATTGCGTAATATATACCCCCAACCTTTGCAATAACCCCCTCTTTCTAATCTAGCTCTTGTTCTTGTATTACCATTTTATTTAGTAATCATCGGTGTGAAAGAATTATGGGTCGTCGTAAGATTGAGATTACGGAGGTGAAGGACCCTAACACAAAACAAGTTACATTTTCCAAGCGTCGAACCGGTTTATTTAAAAAGGCAAATGAATTGTCCATATTGTGTGGAGCTGAAGTTGGTATTGTTGTGTTCTCCCCTGGAGACAAGCCTTACTCTTTTGGGCATCCTAGTGTTGAAGTTGTTGCAGAGAAATTTCTTCAACAAAATGTTACCAAACGAAGTGGTGTCCAGGCATCTGATGAAGTTAGTGACATGGATAGGTTGAATCAACAACTATCCGATGTTCAAGCTCAAATACGCCAGGAAGAAAAGAAGGGCGCAGAGCTTCATGAGCGATTCAAACAACATCAACTCGCACAACTCTCTAGATATAAAGAGTTGCAAGGTTCATATTTAGAGATCCAGCGCAAGGTCAAGGACTATCTTGATGCAATCGAGGTGTCAGAGTCTATGATGCTCCTTGCACAAGAACCAGTTGTTAGAATAACAAAACATGTTACTACAAAGAGAAGAAGAAGAAGAAATTGATGTTCTCTAGCATGAAACAAAACTATCTCTTTAATTATTCTGTCAAATGTTGTTATCACGTTTGTGCAGGAATTTATTTTTTTAAGGATTTGAATTTAAATCCTATAAATATTCGATCATTTTTATCCTTTTTAACAAATTCACTTGATTTAGATTAACTGGCATCTAATGTGATTTTTTTTGGTACTGAGAGTTCTTATTATCAATTAATAACAAGTATTGAATGAGTAATATAAGGATATAATATTGGCCCGTTTTTATATCTCGAGAATATGATGAAAATCTTTAAAAAAAAAAAAATCAATACTTGTTAAAGTATTATTAAGCATCGTAACAACTATGTAAAATTTTGGTGTGAACTTTGTCTTTCTTCAAATAAGGAAAGATGTTCTGTAAGCATTACATTTAAGCTAATTATTAATTAAAAAAAATAGAAATTAATTATTATTATTATTAATAAACCAACGTTACGTTTTTGCGAATAGTATTGTGTTCATATTTTTAAATAAAGATTTTAAGTTCGAATTTTATAAATAAAAAAATATAATTGAGAAGGTTATATGTAAAATAGGTAAATATTTTGTAAAAAAAAAAATAAGTAATAAAAATTATAATTATAATACTTTGTTCCTCTTTTTAAAAAGGAAGTTATTCCATTTATAAAAGTGAGCTAATGAGTGTTTATACAAATTTAACAAAAAAAAAAAACTAAATACAAAAAATTATCAAAGTTTAAGCTTGCGAGGTATCGCAATTAAAAAAGAATCAACGTTGTTCATGCTATTTTAGTTCATCAAAATATTGATATGCTCATATCCTAGACCCTTTTCCTTGACATATTGAAGTCTATAGCCCGAGCAGAAGAGCGGTTTGAACCTATGGCTTTTGCAGTTAAAGTAAGCAAAGGGCGGGAAGAGAACATGGACAAGAATATGGTTTGCTCCAATTGCTCTAAGGGCAAGGCAGGCCATGATGCTGATTCATGCTTCCAATTGATAGGATACTCCAAATGGTGTGAAGAACACAACCTCAAGATAAAGAGGTAGATAGGTTTTGATGAACACAAGTCAATTAGTAGATTCCAATCCCTACTTAGAATCACAATGTGAGGTTTCTAAATTGATTTAGATTGGCTCAAAATATTTGGAAACCTCAAAAACTAAATTAAGGTGTTCTTAATTAACTATAAGTGTTTTTAAATAATTTCTATTTGCTAAAATCCTTTTAAAAATACTTTAGAAAGCAATAATTGATTATATGTAAGCTTTTTGCAATTATATTGATTCAAACATGTTTCTAGACTTCAAAGATCGAGATGATCAATTACCACATAGACATTGTCAATTATCAGCCTTATATTTTGAAATAATCAATTATTCTCGACCTAAAATCAATAATTATACGCGTAAAAACTGGTTTTCTTAAAGGCCATAATCGATTATCCCATGGGGATAATACAGTATCATGATAAAATTGAGCTGATTCAGTAGTTTTCATTTTGTCTAGATACCCGTTTTAATTTTGGCTTACATACACGCGAGTATCTGACTTATTTTTAAAATAGAAGCAATTACACACTTTCTAATCTTTTCTTTGAGCCTTTCTAATTAGTTGCGAGATTATTAAAGATTCAATTTGTGCTTACTTTTTATTCTTTTTTGAGAAAGGGTGTGGCTTTAGACTTCTAGGGTGAGACTCTTGGAGTTGTGGGTGATTAAGGGTGAGGCAACTCTATGTAAATATCTATAATAACAATAATTTAGTGGATGAAACTCTCAAACTTGTCTTAGAGATTAATCGTAGGTCACAATTGTATGGTGTCCAAATAAAGATAAAATCTTGAAGCACCCTTCACTAACTCTTACCTTTTAATTTTGTGCACTTTCATTTTACTGTTAATTTGCATGTCATATATAGACTTATTATTTTCTATTGAAAATTTTAGAATTTCAGTGTTCAACATCAACTGATCGAATAATTTCTAGGGGTGTTCCTATGCTATTCAATATATATATCTTTCATGTGTGTGAAAAAAATTCTTTGTAGATTTTTTTAAAGAACTCAATTATGTTCACTCCTTCTTGAGTTTAGCTAACCACTTGGGTAACAAAATGAGAGATCAAACGTGAAAAGGTGGGCATGAAGCAAGGTACGAATGTGGTAGACACCAAGAAAGTGTTGAAATAGAAAGAAGAGGGCACAATAGTCATCTAAGAGTCAATGCATGCACAAGGAAGTACATTGAAAGGAGAATTAACTTATGCAAATAAAGTTGGCTTGAATGGGCTCTATAGCAAACAAACAGTGAAGTACATTGCTTAATCTCTTAAATTCATAGAAGGAAGGAAGTTAAGAAAGGCTAAGTAGTAAGCATAAGACAATATAATCAACAATTGACATATAGATTCTTATTATATGATATGAAATTCTGAATTCCTAGATGACATGAAAATCGTTATGTTGTGCTTTGTTGGATTTTCAAATGACAAAAAAGGAAGGAATTGTAGCATTTGAGTTGAGTGTTATATGCGCCTAATTTAAATTGTAATTTAATTTCAGTGTTGCAACTCAACTAGAAATCAAATTGCATATATAGTCTAGTTTCTTAATAAATTTTGTCATATAAGACTACATATTGAGGATGTTAATTGATGCATGTGAGCAACATAAGGACTCTACTATTTTCAGGAGATATTAATGGTAAAGTGACGACAACTCTTTAGCATAAGAGGTTAGGAGGTTAGGATATGATAATGAATGTGATGTTCTAATAATATTAAAGCATCTCATATTTTTAATTAAATTGTGACTTGTGGGGTCTATATAAAATTATATCTTTTTGTAATGTACATTATTTTTTGATAATTATGGGTGATTTCCTTTTAGAGGTATGAATTTATTTACGAAATGATAAAGTAAAAATGACAAATTCTTCGTAACTTTCTTGTTATGATATAAAGACAATTTGATAAGCTTGTGAAAATAATCAATAGTAATAATGGGTTAATCTATAAGACCTTAGGTTGAGACTTCTCAACAAAATAGAAGAATGACTTGAAAACATCAGTCATATACTTAGTGTGACTTGACCATTGCATTTTTAAGCAAGTTTGTCGATCAAATTTTAAGAAGAATGTTTGTTAATAGTAGAATACTTGATCAGTTGAACTTGTTTGGAGGAAAAATATCTTATAAAGTATTATTTGGTCAACTCCTAACCCCTTATACAAATGTGTGAGTTGTTTTTGTTGTCTACCATATGCCCATAATCATGGACAAGAAGGAGTCAATGAGATAAATTTGTCATCCAAAGCAAATAATGCATTTTTGTAGGTTACCCTTTCAAGAAGAAAGGATGGATTTTGTGATTTGGAATCTCAAACATTAGTTGTCTTAAGGGATGTTCATGAAAGATAAAGAAAAATAATGAGTCACCAATTTAGTCATTAAAATTATAATGATTGGTTAAATTGGTCCTAAAAATTAATAATATAGCAAAATAATCCTTGAAATTATACATTATCAATTAATGTAGTTATGAAATTATAATAGACGATCAAATTGATATTTAAAGTTAATTTAATCATTGAAATTATAATAACTTATCAATTTTGTCCCTAAAATTAAAAAGAATTAATTACAATTTTTACCTTTCTTACTTTTAAATTTTGTGAATTTTAACTCTCAAATTTTTTCGCACGTTTTAATCCTAAACTTATATAAATTTACTAAATTTGTCTCCTTTTAAATTTTCATGACCACCAAAGTCAATATTTATTAAATATTTTATTTTAATTATATAAATTTTTTATTATTTATATTTCTTCCACCCTTTTATTTAGAGTAGTAATTTAGAAATAAATAAATTTATAAGATATTATATAATTTAACTAATAAATTATTTTTTATAATTTAGTAAATAAATCTATATAATTTATAAATTTATATAATTAAAATAAAAATATTTAAAAAATAAATTTATCATTTTAACTTTTTACTATTTTATATAATAAATGTAAATAAATACTTGAGGAAGGTAAAATATAATTAATAAATATAGTAATTGTATATAATATATTTTTATATATAAACTAAATAAGTAAAATGCGTAAATAAAAGATTATGACAAATTTTGTAAAATTTTAAAGTTATAAGGTATAAAGTACAATTAATTTTTTAAGAGATCAATTTGACCATCTATTATAATTTAAGATATTGAATTGATTGATGGTATACAATTTCAGAACTAATTTAATATTTTAATATTCTATTGGTAATATTACCACAATAGTAGTAGTGACAACTATGATAAAGGTGATAAGGATAATAATGATGAGGATGATAATAGTGACGATGACAAAAGTAGTAGTAGATACCGAGGAAGTGATGACAATGGTGATTTCTAAGAGATATTTATTTAAGTTTTAATTTGAGTCACAATTTTTATTTTAATTGTAATTTAATAATTATGATTAAAAATCTCATTTTTTTTAATGATAAAAATTTATTTGGAATGTCTCCTCTCTTTCTCTTTTTCTCTTTATATATATATATATATTTATTTATTTATTTATGATGTAATTCTATTTAAAAAGTATGTTTTATAAATTACATTCTTGAATAATAATAAAAAATTAAAATATAGATTAATGTATTAAATTTTTTAACCCTTATTTTTTATTTAACAATATATTTATAAGTATATATACATTCAAATGAAAAGTCGTTTATTTAATAAATATATATTATGTTTATTAATTTAATAAAATATTAAATTTAGTAAATGTAAAAAATAATAATATTTAAGAAAAATCGGTTAACTTATTTATCTATATAAATACTACATTATGCACATATTATATTTAATAAATACAACAATATAATTGATGATGTAAGTTAAAGTATTCTATATAAAAAAACATGTTTATAAACTAAAATTTTGAACAATAATAAAAACAATAAATTTGAGATTAGATTAATGTATTAAATTTTTTAACTCTTAATTTTATTTAATAATATATTTTTCAGTATATATATAATCACATGAAAGGTCATGTATATAATAAATATATATTATGTATATTAATTTAATAAATATATTAAATTTAGTAAATATAAAAATTAATACTATTTAAGAAAATTTGGTTTACTTATTTATTTATATAAATACTACATTATGCATATATTGTATTTAATAAATAGAAAAAATAAATAGATAAAATATAATAAATAAAGAATATAAGATTAAATTAATTCTTAACATATAATGATTTTAAAGAATTTAATATTTCTATTAATATGAATTTTAATTATACTATTTAATTCAATTAATTTAGAATTTATTTGATACTTTGAACTTTATGTACCACAAATAATTAATAAATAAACTTATTTTCTTCCTATAGTATTAATTATTGAATTTAATAAATTTAATATATAATTAACTGTAATGCTTTTATTAAATATAATTTATTCATTAAATTAAGGAGAAATAATATATTAAAATATGCGTATATGATTTTTATTATTGCTTTTACCTAAATTATTATTAAATAACTTTAGTTGATGCATTTATTAAATAAAATATTATTTCATTGTAGTATGCATGGATTATATTTAATAAATAAAACAAAATAAATAGATAAAATATAATAAATCAAAAAATATAAGACTAGATTAATTCTTAACATATAATGATTTTAAAGAATTTAATATTTCTATTAATATGAATTTTAATTATAGTATTTAATTCAATTAATTTATAATTATTTGATACTTTGAACTGTATGTACCAAAAATAATAAATAAATAAACATAATTTTCTTCCTATAGTATTAATTATTGCATTTAATAAATTCAATATATAATTAACTGTTTATTAAATACAATTTATTCATGAAATTAAAGAAAATTAATATATTAAAATATGCATTTATGATTTTTATTCTTGTTTTAACCTAAAATATTATTCAATAACTGTCATTAATGCATTTATTAAATACAAAATTATTTCATTTAGTATATTAATATATTAATTATTACATTTAATATATTATTTCAATAATATATTAAATTCAATTATTAATACTATATATATATATATATATATTAATATATTAGTATATTAAATGCAATAATATATTATTCAATAAATAAAACAATTACAGTTATTAATAATAATTTATGGATAAAAATATTAAATGAATATTTTAATATATTATATTTAATTTAATGATTACATTATATTTAATAAAATTATTAAAGCTAATTATATTTTTCATTTAATAAATGAAAAAATAATACTATAGGAAAAAAAATCTTTATTAAGTCTTTGTGGTAAATAAATTTCAAAGTATCATATTATATTATATATATTATAAATTAGTTGAATTAAATACTATATTAATATTTCTATTGAAGTTTATTTCATTTATTTAATTTATAATTTTACATTTTCATCTGATTACATGTAATTATTTTGTAGAAGTTAACAAACTTATTATCATACATGATATTTTGTAATTTAATAACTACATAAAATTATTTTACAATGTCACATATAAATTGTTTTCTCTTAATTTAGTTACTTTGAAATGTGTTGTATGAACAATAATAATTAAGTATAATGATTTTAAATCTTAATAATTTATTTAAAATAATGATTAATAATACAAATTATTATATACACTAATTTGTATATTTGAGCTTTTATATTGTACATTTGACCTTTTATATTTTAAATATATTTCTAAACTAGTTTTTTTAAACAATAATAAAAATCATAAATGCATATTTTAACATTTATATATAGGTATTAAATTTTTGTATTAATTATTTTTATTTAATAATTAATTTTTAGTATATATAAATTTATATGAAAAGTCATATGTTTAATAAATATATATTATATTTTATTTAATAAATAGAATAATTAATATTATATAAGAAAAATTAATTTATTTAACTTTATATTTATATAAATACAACGTTTAGTATTAAGTACTGCATCCACAGTTATTCTAAAGTCTAATTTACTTATATATAAACAAATTTACAAATAATAACAACAACAAAAAAAAAATCCAGAGAAACTCAACTAAAAAAATTAATCATAATAATGTATACTACTGAGCAGTAATTTTGAATTTAAGCCTTTAAGTATGTCTCTACGTTATTACATTGTGTTCGGTCTAAAAAAAAGCATAATAATGTATGTTTGATAAAAAAAATTTAAAATTTAAATTTACTTAACACATTGCCTCGCTCAATGGAAGAATTTTTTAAGAAAATAAAAATTGTAATGTAAAATTAATTTAATCAAGATATATTTGCTTTAATGATAACAAAATACATAAAAGTATTAAATTTATATATTTAAAACTGTTAGTTCTAAAATTTTGAAATTATTTTAATTAATAAAAACTAATTCTAAAGATTATTTACAAACAATTTATTATATATAAGGTTAATTAAATAAATTTAATTATTAATTACCAAATATAGAATGTTTAAAAAAATTTAAATTATTGTTCAAAAATATTTTATAAGATAAAAATAATTTATTTAAACATAATTCAATAATATCAAATCATATTAAAAAAATATTTAAAATATAATACAAAAAATTATTTAATAAACATATAGTTGAATTTAAGAAATAAAAATCTTAACCATGAATTAGAAAGTTAAAAAAATTATGAAATTTAAATTTAATTTAAAGAATACAAATATAAATTTTTAAAAATATCAAAAATTTATTTAACTATATTATTTACTCATTTCAATATTATTCTTTTATTTCATGTAGTAAATTAAGAGTTTAATGATTATACCTTCATATTGTATATGATCGTTCAACTATAAATCATCGTTAATATGACTTTTATAAGTTACAGGATAAAAAAAACAATAAATTTATCATATATAATGTATTGTGTATAAATGTAAGTGTAAAACTAAAATAAAAATAAAAATAATATTTTAATATCCTAAGAGAAATAATTTAAAAATAAATTAAGACCTCACACTAAATAAATAATTTAAAATAAACTAAAATCTAAAAAAAAAAAAAATATTTAATTGATTGATTCAACGCCTGTTTTGTCATTGCAAGTAATGGTGATCTTCTTACAATTACCCTTTCCAATAATTATTTTATTTTCTTGCTAATTTTGTATCCCTAGACCCTCCATTAGACGTTGAAGACCGGTAGCGGTGAGTATAGATTGAATTTTACTGAGTAGATGAAAAATATTGACGATAGTTTTTATTTGTGATAATAATTGTTTTAAAGTAAATTTTTATTGAATAAAAAAATAATAATTGTTCCATTCTCAATATAAGGATTACTCAAAAATGAAACCTCCTTTTCTTTTCATTGATGCACATATATATATATATATAAGATGGCCACGTCATCCGATAATGGTACAGGAATCTGTCGATGGCAAAATAGCGTTACCAGACTGGTATCCTGACATGTCAAACCGCAGGGCACCTCTGTCCTAGAAACGTACAATGCTCCACTGATGGGGAAAAGGCCACCACTTTGATG
Source organism: Mucuna pruriens (assembly GCA_025330945.1). Taxonomy (NCBI): domain Eukaryota; kingdom Viridiplantae; phylum Streptophyta; class Magnoliopsida; order Fabales; family Fabaceae; genus Mucuna; species Mucuna pruriens. The sequence goes on from JAENHJ010000424.1 coordinate 905,936, forward strand.
ATGGGAAGGTGGTACGGTACCACCAATAAGGCACCACCAATGTAGTGACACAGCGCAGCGGATAAAAATTCCCCTAACTTGCAAGAATCTCTAAGGAGTAACCACAAATGCAAATGAAAGTAATAATGAGAAGAATCACACAAGAGAGAAACCAATATTTTAACGTGGAAAAACTCCCTCAAGGTGAGGAGTAAAAACCACGGGTCGTCCAGACCAAAGAAATTAATCCACTATGATTAATTAAGAGTACAAGAGTTATTCTCTCACCCACTCTGTGAAAAATTCACTCTTTCTCTATATGAGAAATTCTCACTCTCTCTATTTGAGAAATCTACTCTCTCTCAATCTCTGTGAGAAATTCATTCTCTCTCCTGTGTCTGCTCAATCTAACCCCTTCTCCTCTTATAAAGAAACATAGTGGGCTTCAAAGTATTGGACTTTTGTCAACATAGTTGGAGCCCAAAAATATTGGAGCCCAAAAATAACCCAACATATCTCCCTCACAACTATGTGGAGGTGTCGTAATCGGCGATCTCACGACAAACTTCAAACTTCCCTCTTGGAACTACCTTGATCATCAGAAGCACTCTGATTGTCACAGAATAACCAATGTTCGTCTTGAACAAAACCAACCTCTGTCTTGGTAGTGGACAAAGCAACATACTTCTGCAATTTAGATTGCCAAGCCTTTTGCCTTTCTTCACTCTCCATAGACTCTTGGTAACATTCAGGTTCTTCTCCATCTGTCAAGATCACATACTCATCAGAAGTATACCTCGTAGATGATTGTCTCTGCCTATTAGACCTCCTGATTTTAACTGGAGGCAATTCAGGAGCATCACCCAGATTCTTATCTTGTGACATCTCTTGCTCCTCTTCAGCATCATCATCAAGAGGAACATCAAAGCCATCTCCAAGCTGCTGATCACCAACATTATGTTGCTCACCATTCTGAACAATGTCTTCAATGGTTTGATCTTCCATGAATTGCACATCACGACTTCTGACAAGTTTCGTCTCAACAGGATTATACATCTTGTAACCATACTCATCATGGCCATACCCAATGAAGATACACTGCCTAGTCTTCATATCCAACTTGGATCTTTCATCCTTTGGAACATGCACAAAGGCCTTACAACCGAAGACTCGCAAATGATCATACTTGACATCTTTGCCAAACCAAATCTTGTCTGGCACCTCAGTATTCAAAGCAACTGCAGGACTAAGATTAATAACATGCACTGCTGTGTAGAGTGCCTCACCCCAGAAATGCTTAGGTAACTTTGCTTCAGAAAGCATGCACCTAACCCTCTCAATCAATGTCCTGTTCATCCTCTCTGCTAAGCCATTCAACTGAGGAGTTTTAGGAGGAGTCTTTTCATGTCTGATACCCTGTTGCCTGCAATATACATCAAATGGTCCACAGTATTCACCACCATTGTCAAAGCGAATATATTTCACTTTCTTGCCTGATTGTCTCTCAACCAAAGCCTGGAATTGTTTGAACTTCTCCAACACTTGGTCCTTTGTCTTCAAAACATAAACCCAGAGCTTTCTAGAACAATCATCAATAAAGGTAACAAAATAAAGTGCACCACTAAATGACTTTACCTTCAATGGGCCACAAACATCATAATGCACCAATTCTAGCAACTCTGACTTCCTGGAGGGAGGATGCTTCTTAAAGGATACTCTAGTCTACTTACCAGCCATGCAATGAGAACACTTCTCCAACTCTGCATTCTTCAATCCTGGAAGCATGTCCTTTTTGGCTAAACAAATCAACCCTTTTTCACTGATATATGACTAAGCCTTCGATGCCACAAAGATGCCTCCATATCCATGGCATTCACACTATCTTTAGCAACCAAAGCTTTTGTCCAATACAATTTAGAAATCTTCTCCCCTCTGGCCACAACCAAGTTACCTCTGGTGAGTTTCCATTTTCTATGACCAAAGTGATTATCATAACCACCATCATCAAGCATATGCACAGATATCAAGTTAAAGCGAACATTTGGAGCATGTTTTACTCCTCTAAGTCACAACTGCATTCCTGTGTTGGTTTGCAGGCAAACATCACCAACACCGATCACCTTGGTCACACCATCATTACCCATCTTCAACGCTCCAAAATCACCTACAGTGTAAGATGTAAAGAACTCCTTCCTTGGTGTAACATGCAATGTAGCACCACTATCAATAATCCACATGCTCTCATCGGATACAAAATTAACCGATTCAAAGTCTCAAAGAATGACAAGATCATCACCTGTAGCAGTGGTGACACGATCATGATCATCATCATCATCCTTCTCTTTTGACTTACCCTTTTTTTCCTTTGTTCTCCTTTTTCCATAGGAAACAATGCTTCCGTATATGCCCTGTTTTGTGACAATAGTGACACTCCACATACTTATATCTAGACTTGGATTTACTTCTACTCTTTTCTCTTTTATTTTTCTGACTTCTCCCCCTATTTTCAGTGACAAGTACCTCGGATTGAGATGAATAACCTTGTGCCTTCCTTCTCATCTCCTCGTTAAGTACGCTACGCTTTACCATTTGCAAAGAGACACACCATTAGGGGTTGAATTTGTGATAGAGACCTTGAAAGTCTCCCAAGGCTCAGGTAAAGAATTCAAAAGTAGTAATCCCAAAATCTCTTCTTCAAACTTGATGCTCATTCCTGACATCTGATCAATAATCCCTTGAAACTCATTCAAGTGATCTGATAGTGAAGTGCCTTCCTTGAACTTCAAACTCACAATAGAATTCAACAAAAACAATTTGTTGTTCCCACACTTTGAGGCATATAAGGATTCAATCTTCTCCCACAAAATCTTGGCATCTATCTCACTTGCAATGTGATTATAAACATTATCATCCACAAAAAGTCGGATAAAACCACATACCTGTTGATGCTCAAAGTCCCATTCTTCATCAGACATAGATTCTGGCTTCTGAGCAGCAAAAACAGGAAGATACATTTTCTTCACAAATAATAAATCTTTCATCTTCCCTTTCCACAAGTGATAATTAGTGCCATTCAGACTCACCATTCTATTTGTATTAACCTCCATTATTCTTGCAAGCAAAACACCTTTCAAACCAGAGAGCTCTGATACCACTCTGATGGGGAAAAGGCCACCACTTTGATGATGGGAAGGTGGTACGGTACCACCAATAAGGCACCACTAATGTGGTGACACAGCACAGCGGATAAAAATTCCCCTAACTTGCAAGAATCCCTAAGGAGTAACCACAAATACAAATGAAAGTAATAATGAGAAGAATCACACAAGAGAGAGACCAATATTTTAACGTGGAAAAACTCCCTCAAGGTGAGGAGTAAAAACCACGGGTCGTCCAGACCAAAGAAATTAATCCACTATGATTAATTAAGAGTACAAGAGTTATTCTCTCACCCACTCTGTGAAAAATTCACTCTTTCTCTATATGAGAAATTCTCACTCTCTATTTGAGAAATCTACTCTCTCTCAATCTTTGTGAGAAATTCACTCTCTCTCCTATGTCTGCTCAATCTAACCCCTTCACCTCTTATAAAGAGAGACCTAGCGGGCTTGAGAGTATTGGGCTTTTGTCTACATAGTTAGGAGCCCAAAAATAACCCAACACATGGTTGTACCTGCGTATGCTCCTAGTGATTGTGTGCACCCACTCCTGGTCAGTTTGCCGACCAGTACACAGCCTCTCAAGCTTTGTTCGAAGGACGTAAGCTTAATTTCTCTTCCAAGCATGTGGCTACGAGAGATCGCTGTCCGAGAGTAGAATCAGCCAGCCAGGGGTGAACTCTGCTGGCTGGGAGAGTTCTAAGAGCCAACCAGTATACAGCCCCTCCAGTCAGAGACGAATCGGTCGTACCGGTCCCGGTCTTCGGTTAATTCAGTCCCGGTTACGTCTTATGGTTGGGGTGGATGATTAACCTTTCTCTTTTGGCTATGGTAGCTGATTATCTTCATGGTGCTTTTGTTATTTATGGATGTTCTGCTCTCAGTTTGCGGAGTGCCCGGAAAACATGTCCAAGGTCCTAATATATACACGAGTGGGTTGCCCAGGGATGGTATTGTTCCCTCCCTTGATGCGGGAATAAACTCGGCGTTTCTAGTGGGCTGACTGGTATGTAGCCCCTCCTCAAGTGCCAAGTGGAGCGATAGGTAGTTTGAGGGTAGTCGGGATGATATTCGACTAGTCGAGAGGGTCTCGGCTATGAGTTTCTCTTCAGTCTTTGCGTGCATGCCCCAGACGGTTTTGATCGACTTGTCTCTGACAGGTCTTTAAATATCCCTCCTGGGATCTATGCCCAGGTCTTATATCTTCGAGTGCCCTGGATCAGCCATTTTTGGCTATCCATTTAGGGTTGTTGTCGTACCTCGAATCGGTCCTTTTTGGCCGTCCGTTTAGGGTCATTGTTGTCACACCCCGATTGGTTCCTTTTCGGCCGTTTGTTTAGGGTCGTTGTCATCACACCCCGGATTGGTCCTTTTTTGTCGTCCGTTTAGGGTTGTTGTCGTCGCACCCCAGATCGGTCCTTTTTTACCATCCGTTTAGGGTCGTTGTCGTTGCACTCCGGATCGGTCCTTTTTTGATTGTCCGTTTATGATCGTTGTCGTCGCTCCCCGGATCGGTCCTTTTTTATACCTATATGAGTTGTAGATTGTAGCCTTGCATATTTTAAGATATGGATATACGTACTGAAGATTGGAATTTCTCCTCATGGCGTTGTGGATATGCCGATGGAGTATGTGCGGGTACTTTTGAACTACTCCTGAATTGGTCTCTCTCTCCTCTTCTTTTTTTTTTTTTTTGGGCGTGAAATGAGGCATGACCAATCGGGAGATTAACAGAAGTGTGGCTGACTGAGAGGTGAAATGAGGTGTGACCGACCAGGAGATTAATAGTTATTTACTACTCTCTTATGATAGCAAATGATGGTGACATGGTCAGTCAGCATGTTGGTCCCTTCCTTTGGTGATGGGTTGTGGGTTCAAGCCTCTCTTGCTCACAAAATATGATGTGATAGAAGAGGATTGGTCTCTCTGCCTAATTACATCGCTGTTACGCTATACTGGTCTCTCTGTGCTGCGCCTCACTTTCTCCTGGCTTGTTCCACTTATATAGTAATTGTTCCACAAGAATGAACGAATACAAGAAAAAATAGAAATGGCAAAACAATTTTAAGAAACATTTTTTAACAGAAAATATTCATTGATTTTAATAAATTAATATTATTTATTAAATAATTATTATCTTGTTTATAGGTATCTTCAATATATATAACTTTATAACATTGAAGTTTAGTAATTTCTTTTATTTATTTATTTTTGATATATAATTTTACCTAAATATTTTTATTTTTATTGATTTTTTAAATAATCGTGAATTTGATTTACCTCATTCTTGTATGTTTTTTGAAAATCCTCTTTGATGAAAGCCTTTATTTGTTTGCACCTTCTCTTTGTAAACCTTCTTTTCAATAACTTTCTTAGTTTCTCTCACTTATGTTTTTTTTTTCTTTCAGAACAAGTTCGTAACACAACAAGTTTATGAACAAGAAAGAAAAAAAATAAAATTGTAATAAGATAAAAAAATAAAGTTGCAATAAGATAAAAAATACCGATTGTCTTTTCAAAAATTTATACATGTTCTAAAAATTAAGTTTTGAAACTAAATATAGTTTTAGAACTTACTTCTTGAAATAGATATAAAGACAATTTTGGTAAAATACAAATAAGTCACGTATAACAAAAATGAAAACATAAAACAAGGACGTACCTTCAAATAAAGTAAGTGTCGTAATTATGATCGAAAATGATACTCATTGGTATGTTCCAACAAATAATATTACATATAGATTTGATACAATAAACACATCATATTGTTGGAAAATGCACATGGGTAAAGAGTAATGAAGAAGAAGATAAAATATAAAAAATTACAGTTTAAAGAGTAATAAAAATGAAGTATAAAATTAATATTCAAATAATTATGGAGATGAAGGTGCAAAAATAAAGTTTAAAGAATAATAAAGATAATATAAAAATAGTTCTTATTATTTCATAAAGAAGGATTTTTTGGTAATAACAAATTTAAAAAAATAAAAGGAAATGTAGTTAAAAAATTAAAAGGTGTAAATAGTAAAATCCTTCCTATTTTTTCAATTTCAAAACTGTTGATTTAGAATAGAGCTCCAAAATCCAAATGAATTATGAAAAAGAGTTTGGAAAAAAAATTTGATCCACTAAATTGAATTTAAATTGGATCGGACTAGTGTGATTTGTTTGGGTAAAATGATTTTTTGCTCACCCTTACTTCGAGGCCATGGTAGAATGGTGACTGTGTACAAATATTTAGTGTAGTTGTATCAAGATTTGAAATTTTTTTTTTAAGTTTTATTTTATGAAAATAAGTTACTTATTTTAAAGAAATTTTTATAAAAAATTAGCTTAAATGTACTTTTTGCTACACATCTTTTACATTTTTAATAATTTTGCTATCTAATTATGAAATCTGCATATTTTGTCACTCAACTTACAATATTTCACATATTTTTTTTCAAATGTCTATCAATTTTGAACAATTCAATGATGTCCTTGTGATGTGTCATTTAATTATATGGCTTAAATATACTTTTTGTCACTCATCTTTTACATTTTTGTAAATTTTGTCATTCAACTATGAAATTTGTATATTTTTCATCCAACTATAAAATTTGTATATTTTTCATCCAACTTACAATATTTGTATATTTTACCCATCATTAAATATCTATAAAATTTAAAAGGTTTGTTGACTCATGACAAAGACAAATAATATGTCATTTAATTATTATTATTTTTTAAAGTGAGGTGGAAAAGGTTTTAAAAAACAAAAAAAATATATGAAAAATATAATTTTAGATATACTTTCTAGATTTTTTCTTTTTAAAATATTTTTCATGTCACTTAAAAAAATATAATTAAAGGACACATCATTTGCTTCGTCCTCAGTCATGTAAGCAAACTGTTTAAATTTAACGAATATTTAATTGTGAGGCAAAATGCATTAAATGTTATAAGTTATGTGACAAAATATACAAATTTCATAGTTAGATAACAAAATTTGTAAAAACATAAAAGATGAATGACAAAAAATACATTTAAGTAAATGACATGTCATATGTCACTTTAACAAACTGTTTAAATTTGACGGATATTTAAAACAAAATATGTATATTTAATAGTTAAATGATAAAATTTACAAAAATATGAAAGATTGGTAACAAAATTTGTATTTTAAAAAAGAAAAAAATTAACAAATTCTTTTTTTTAAGAAGTTAAGCAAGTTGGGTCAAATACATTTTTTGAGAGAACATGAGATCAATTATTCTAACTAGTTTTAATTATAATATTCAATATGAATAACATGGCTTACTTTCATGCTCTCGTATCTTCTTATATCTGATACGTTATATGTATATAATAATATAGAATAATAGAGAATTACAGTAAATATTTAAACAAAGTAGAAATTATTAACAAAAATTATTAAGAATTAGCAATTATTTATGGCAAGCCCAACATATAAGCAAAAACGTATTTAATAACGTACCAAAAAGCATTCAATGCATTATATTGTGTGTATTATGAGTTTCGAATTTGTATTGGAAAGAAAATATAGAAACGAATCTGTACTATATAGTATGTATATGATTTGCGAACTTAGCTACAATCACTAGTTGTCGATGACCGCATTATCATAAGTTATAATTGAAATATTTTATACCGAATATAATTTTTTTTTCATCTCTTATTTATGACCAATCTAGGTTTGTCAGTGTTTGGTAGAGCTTTGAGAAACAATTAATTATTTTTTAGAAAACTTTCATGAAAATATACAAAAATTAAATAAATTAATAATTAATTTTTAAATAAATAAATTGAATCGGCGGATACCCACTAAAAAGGTTAAAACTAATGCAGTGCTCTTATTGCATCTCAATTATTTAACAAAATAAATAAAATAAGAACAATTATAAGTATATTTATTATTAAATATTAAGAAAAATATATTATAATAATAAATGCACTTGTTGAACATGTTTATCCTCGTCGAAAGACTAAAGAATTAAAACAATAATATTTTACTGTACATTTGGTCATTTCAACCTTTTCAGTATGGTGCACACGGGTGAGTTTGTGTAAGGGCTTTAAATTAGAACCAAGTTGATGAGATAATATTGGATTAAGGATTCTAAAGAGTAAATTTTTTTATAAGTATTTATAGAAAAGAAAATATATAAAAAAATAAATAAATTAGGCATACGGATAGTTTCTTCTATAATCTTCTCAAAAATCTTTTCAAACTCTACTTTAACTGTTGAATGAATGACATTAGCTTGTGTACGTGAATACTTGAGAGTTTCACGCTTTGTGTTGAATGTGTTTATGAAAAAAATTGATTCAAATTAGTCATATATATCTCAACCATGGGAGGAGGGACATAGCTTCTTCTCTCAGGGGTTCTAGAAAAAGTTTGATATGTTGAAATTTTTTCGTTATGGATGTTATTCAAGTTATTGAATAAATTTTTTATCATTAAACATTATAATTCAGAATCAACAACAGAAATTTCATTACAGTTGGATATTCATTCTATTATTTAAAATTAAATGTAAAAAATATCGATATCATGATCGATTGAAGTTCATTTTATTATCAAATTCATCTCTGAAACATTTAAGAATATTTAATTCTTTGATGAATTCTATGATTGGTAGAACTCTATAAATTGAACATGTTTTATATTTTGGATATGTATCTGAGTATTTTATAAGAACATATTTTCATTATAATGATTGAAGATTAGTTTGTAATTAAATTTTTATTATATATATTAATTTAAATATATGTTGTTTAATTATTAATATGGAAAGATTAAATGATTATGCTTTAACATGACATATATTGTTACATTTTTATTAAGCTCCTATAATTAATATTTCATTTAAAAATGCATCCAAATGTTTGTTGGTATCTTTTTCTCCTGTACTTACGACTTTATAGGCAAAGGAATTACGTACCGATGTGAGAATATTTAATTATTATGAGATATAAAAATATTAAATATGAACCATTAAATATTAAACATTTATAATTATGTAATATTTACTTTATTACAAAATAAAAATATTCTGATATATATATATATATATATATATATATATATATATATATATATATGTCCCTGTAAACAAATATTTAATAACATGGTCAAGTTAATTCGGGTAGTAAGACCTATGTGTTTTACATTAATTAAAAATCAATTCCTTCTGCTGTATATATATTTAAATATTTCTTTTTTACTAAAATTATCTTTAAGCTAGCATTTTGATTACATTTAATACAATAAATGAATCTAAACGGTACCAACTTTAATCAAATTATACTGTACACGACACGCAATATATATTAATTTCAAAAGGCAAATTAATTTCCTAATACAAAATTTCTATTCAAAGTTCAAACTGAACCAAAGTTTGAACTTTGAACTTAGATGGAGAATACATTACATTATATTTTAGAGAGAAAAGAAAAGGTATACTCTATAATAATAGTAATAATAAGGCAGAAGCTAATTAATTGGACTTAGAAAAGGGGGATATGGCAGCGGCAAAGCGGGCAAGAGTTGCAGTGCTCCAACCAGAGAGTGATGCAGTTTGAGTGGTACACGTGGCCGCATGGGACTCGTTTGTTTCCCCCATCCGTGTTGTTGTGGCCATTGCCAAACCCTTCCATGCAAACGGAGCAAACATCATCTCTCGTCACGTCGTTAACCGTCGGCAAGTTCGCCACGAACGTCTTCCACGCTGCAAATACACGCCGTGATTCTCCGTCCACCACCGCAAGAGCCTCGTCCAGATCAAAAACTTCCAAATCTATGAAATTGTTGTTCCTCTCTGAAACTCTGTTAACGTTGTCGTTATCCATTGCACAAACACTAGAAACTAACTCGTTGTTAAGCTTATTTATATATATATATATAGTGAATTACGTATGAGCCATGTACAAACTGTCTCTCGTGATACCATAATTATTTATTGACTACTGGGGGCTTAAAAAAGAATAGATGCGCCATCATTAATTTATTATAATTTTGATCAACAGTCACCACGTCAATATTGCTATTATACATCTTCATCTTTCTTTTTATTTTTTTAATAATTGACATTTTCAACTCTTTTTTTCATCACATCATTCATTATATTTATCACTTTTATCTTCATAATCTTTTATAGTGTCTACAAACATTTTTCAATTGATTATTACCTAGTTGCTAGGTCATCTGCTCTTTTTATTCTTATCTTACATAATATGATTTGTAACTCATTGATATTTAAAACGGTAAATATATTTTACTCGCTTGCACTAAGGACAGAAATAAGTAAATATGTGATTTGATCCTAAATTTTTACAATCAATCGTAAAATATGTGAATTTCAGAAATTACAAGAATTGAAGTAAATTTTACTTGAACACGGGAAATTAGTGCGACGTAAGGATATAGGAACTCAACGCTATACCAAACACTAACTAAGACAACTGACACCATTGGTGATAAAAGATTTCATAACTTTGAGATATATGTAATATATATTATTATACTATATCCTTCACCGTTAATTAAATGCATTGACTAAATATAAGATATTCTCTGGGAAGAATGATGACGGTGGTTGTGATTTTCTATGGCCATTTCATTTTGGTTTTAGACTATGTCTAAGGTATACATTCATATGTATACTATTTTCAAATTACCGGACAGAGTTTTAGCTTGGTCCCTTTTGGATCATAACTATTAGCTTTTCAACTTTACTTTTCTAAATGGGGAGTAATAAATAAAATAAATTAATATTATTAGCAAGAAATTTTCTATATCTCGATTTTTGTTATATAATTTAAAATATAAATATTACCTAACAATTCATATTAGACACTTTTGTTACGTATTATACTTAATTTAATGCAATAAAAGCTTGAATAGAACTTTCTCTTGATAAATAAAACTTGACTATAGTAGCATAATAGCATAATTAATATAAATTTAGAACTATGATGCGAGTGTGAACCCGAACGGTAGTTATCAAACGGTATTACGTACTCGCAAGGAGCTTGCCGCTGCGTTAGGTTGTTAGCCTTAGACATTAGGCATACATTCTTTTATTTGGTGTACAGCAGTTAGGCATACATTAATTAATAGAACTAGACTCATATAATGTGAAAGCACTGATTGAATATGAAAGTTTATCTAGATTTTGATAAGTATTTGCGACCTAATTTATTTAAATTTTTTTTATAAAAAGGTTAAATTATAATTTTAGTTTTTTAGTTCATGATAAAAATTATTTTGGTCATTTAACTTTTAAATTTGAGTCAATATTATTCTTTTAAAAAAATTATTATTGATTTTAAACATGATTTTGAATTATTTTCTAACTAGTTTAGGACATGAAACTTGTTTCATTATATTTATCTATTTAAAAACTATGAGCCTTAATTAAAGTTCAAATAAAAAGGAACATAAACGTCTCATTATATTCATTTACATGAAAACTATAAAAATTAACTAATGTTAAAAAAAAATCATAAACAAGATAAAAAATAATGTGAAAAGTGATAAACAACTAAAAAATTGAAAATTTTTATATAAAATTTATTCCAGATACTCATAGACTCACTTTTTATGTAATTTTTACTATCACTACTAGAAAATTTAAAATTTGCTACAAAATAATTTTGTGGCTAATTTTAAAATTAATAGTTATTTTGTAGCTAATTTCTAGTAAAAATAATTAGTTACAAAATTACTACAATATTGAATGGTAGTATGAAATAAGTAGGAAATTAACTAGGAAAATAATCAGGAAAATAATCTTAGTTAATTTATAGTAAATTTTTAAAATTTTGTAGTTATTTCCTAGCTAATTTGTAGTAATAAGAAGTATAAATGAATATAACTTTAATTTAGCTAGAAAAAATAATTTTCTAGTTAATTAATAATTAATTAGCTAGAATTTAGTTACTAATTTAAATGGTAGCTAAAATTAGTAGCAAAATCAAAATATTCTTGTAGTACAATGAAATATTCATATGTATTAAGCTAAAACAATGAAATATTCGTATGTATAATTTATTTTCTCTAAAAATTTTTGTGTATAAGCAAAGGGCAAATATTTTCTTCTTATATGATTAACAATTAACATCGTAAGCGCTTGAGAACCAAATTTGGTGTCTCAGGTTCCTATAGCGCTCCGTGCCCCACCAATCATATTTTGACACAATCGTTTAAAATGATACATGTATTTTCTAGTCGATTCTTAAATTATCTCTAACAAACAATCCCTAATGCCATTTACACTTCACCGTCCATAAGACTAGATCTCTGTACTTTATCAATTTGCATTTATAATCAAAACAGAGGAAGATTTTGTTTCAACCCTGTCCAGACAAAAAATTGGTTTCCATTTCAATTCACCGCTTCTTGTTTCTCCAATCTCTAACCTTGGTTCTAACAGAGCACAAGTAGTTCGCTCTTGTTTCAACTTCACTTCAAATTCCACTGTTTCTTATTTACGCGCTTCGATCCCAATTATGAGTTCAATCATGGGAGAAATTCCGTACACTTCATCATCATATGAAAATACTGAAGCCCCTCGTTCTACCACAACGAGTACATGATATTAACAGTCCCGTACTTGCTCTCATTCCAAAATCCAATATTTCTCTAAAACAACCGAAAATTTCGTTAGCATGCCCATACAAAGTCAAGCCAATGATACTAATATTCCAAGAGATCACATCATTCTCCTGCAGTGCAGCAAAGACCATCCTAGCATCCACTATGTACCCACACTTAGCATGCATATCAGTTAAAGCATCCACCCTAAACAGCCTAATTCCATCTTGCTTTGTCTTGTAGATCTATCTATCTACTTTTCCAGATCAAGTGTACTAAGGCGTGCAACACACTAACAAGCATAACAGTACTGGTGAATTAATTATTAAGTGATTTTCGACAACCACGTGTACATGGTCCCTACCAAAAAAATCTAATCTATGTAACACATTCAAGTTGAGAAGACCTTTTTGCCGTTGCATCTGGTAAAACAAAAATAATAGCATCACCATATCACTCATTCTGTGCATCACCAGCAATCATAACATTCCACGAGATCGAGATCATAGCAAGTCGCGGAATAGAGGGAAGATGAAAAGTTGAGTTTGTATTTGGTACAGTTGACGCATGGTAAGTTGGTGTGCACATGTTAGAACTTAGCACAGTGTGAATGAGTTTGGAGTGGAGAATCAAAGTCAGGTGAGTGAATTAAAATTACCATGTCAATGTCTCTTGAGAAAACACTTGGCTTCTTGATAATGTAACTTTGAAAAGTCTTAATTTTCTTAAAATAATTAAGATAATTATTTGATGATTTTTACCTTAGATAATCTCAAGTACTCAATTTTCATGTTATAAGTATTCATGATATATACTCATGTGGACCAGACAGAATATACCATCAGCAGCATTTTTTTTTTTTATTGAAAGTGAAGTTGTTGAAGTAAAATAAAATTTCTGCTTATACCTGGTGAATTATAAACTCATTTTCATCTTCTCTGTCACATTTCTATATTTATATTAAAAAAGCCAAATATATAAATTTGGTTGAAGTCGTGAGTTGCATTCCGTGTCCTTAATTGAATGAAAATGTAAACCAATTTTTTATTCAAGCCCTTTTGGGTTGAAAAAAAACCTTCTTCTGGTGTGATTGATCGATGGTTAAGCCTGCGTTAAGAAAGAAATGCAGAATTTTTTTTATCGCAAAGCCAATTACTTAGGTAGCTGGAAACGGGGTTAGGAATTTGTTAGGGGTATGTTGAGAATTGATTAAAAAATACATGTGTCATTTTAAAATATGATTGGTTGGAAAGGGAATAAAACAACATATTTAGTTCCCAGTGCTTGATTAAAAAGGAAAAAATAAAGTTGTCATTTTAGCGAAAATTTACATGTTAATTAAGATTGTTTCTATTGATTTAATTAGTATGTCAATAATATGAAAGGACTTATTAATCAATAGATAGGGTAGAGATAGTTCCGATGAATTTTTTTTCAAATCGATAAAAACTTCTGGTAAAATGTGTATTTGAGCACCGGATAAAATAATAAATTTTAATTGATAGGTCGAAATTAATTTAAAATTTTACGTAAACTTAGTTACGTTAATAATAAATAATCATGAGTTTCTATAAAATATTTGATTGTATGTTAAAAATAACAATATAATTGATGTTGTTGTCGACACATTATTAAATCACTAGATTTTTTTTATTTTTGTAATATAGGAAGTAACCTAGGTCGATTCTCACAAAGACACAATTATATTATATCTAATCTTGTTTATCAAAAATCAAAATAAATGTGAAAAATAGGGTTTGGGTTATACATAATTATGTAGAACAGGAATTATGTAGTACAAAGTTTATGCTAAACAGAATGGATCTAAAATGATTTGTGTAACATTAATTCAAAAATTCAATCATACAATCAATTATCATAGTTATAAGAAGGATGCACTTTCATATCCACTTAAGTTTCTTTAGATGATTATCTAACATTCGTTCATTTATATTGAGATCACAATCGTAATTCCTAATTAGCATAAATTCAAGATCATAACTGGTTGATTTTAGATTATCAATCAATTATTTAATAGAATATAATTCAAAATTCAAACGAGATCACAATCATAAAAACGGATTAAGAATTGGAAAAACAAATAGTAGAAATTGCACGAGGAAGATAAAGAATCAAGAACTCAAACCGATTTGCATTTCTAAACCTCGAACTGACAAAGAAGCTTAGCCTTCCATGACCATCATCATAGAAAACTCAGCAAAATACAAAGAAGGAAAAACCAGAGAAAATTGCAAAAAATGCAATAGTCATTATGGAGAAGAGAGGAAAGCTTCCAATGGAAGAAACCTATTGCATGCTCAAAAGTGTCAAGGAAAATGGATCTGGGTAGAAGAATTAGCAGCTCAAAAAGCTCACCAACCAGGCCCCATAATCTAGGCCAAAATCTACAAGAAGTTTAGCCTTCCATGGCCATCATCATAAAAAACTTAACAAAATACAAAGAAGGAAAAATCAGAGAAAATTGTAGAAAAATGCAGTAATCACTATAGAGTAGAGAGGAAAGCTTCCAATGGAAGAAACCTCTTCAACTTCCAAAATCGTTTCTCTAACTAACTAAAAGTGTCAAAGGAAAATGGACCTGGACAAAAGAATTAGCAGCCCAAAAAATCCACCAACCAGGACCCCATAATTTGGGCTAAAATCTACAAGAAACTTAGCCTTCCATGGCCTTCGTCATAGAAAACTCACCAAAATACAAAGAAGGAAAAATCAGAAAAAATTAGAAAAAATTACAGAAAAATGCAGTAGTCACTATGGAAAAGTGAGGAAAGCTTCCAATGGAAGAAACCTCTTCAACTCCCAAAATCGTTTCTCTAACTAACTAACTTCTCAACTACTCTAACTACCAACTAACCCACTGATTGCATGCTCAAAAGTGTCGAGGAAAATGGACCTGGGCAGAAGAATTAGCAGCCCAAAAAGTCCACCAACTAGGACTCCATAATTTGTGCCTAAATCTATAAGAAAAAGTTCAATCGGAATGGTTTAGAGGTAGTAACTTCACATGTATACTTGACATTGCAAATGATCGAACTGGGTTGAATCGTAAAGAGAGAAGTTGCAAATATTTGTTTTAGCTTTTCAGGACTACAAAAAATGTCCAATTTGGATGTTTGTAACTCTACATGGTCTGTACAAGATAACAACCTCAATGAAAATTAAGTTCAAAAATAAACAAAGATTAATAACTAACTTCAATTAACCAATGTGTCAATATCAACCAAAGAATAATGTTAAATATGTCCAACACAAGTCACTATTAAGTGCCTTAAAAATACTTTATCAATAATCTTACATTTTTTTTTTTCATGTAATCTAAATTTAAGTTGAATTACCTACTAAAACTCTTAAAGATATTTTATTTAATTAAATTTTATAATTTCAAAACTGAAGTTTTTATCTTTAAATACAATCAATCAAATTAAACAAAGATCACTAGAAATTAAAATGTTACATGTCACAACTACACTAATTCAAAGTACCTAATTCTTCCTTCCTTGATATGTGATCCACGACTTCGGATCACATTCTTTAATATTGTTATTGTTATATGGTTCTTTTAAGAATAAATTCACTTTTCATTGTTTGGATAATTAAGGATGAAATAATAGCCTGAACACATTACATTTACAAAATAGTTTCACTGTTATTGTTCTGTTTGGTTTAGTAAATCATAATTTAATTGATAAGGTTATGGTTATTGAATGTTTATTAATGAATGATCCAAGAATATAAATATCTTTGCTAATAACTAACAGGTATGTAATCATGCTCTTGTAAAGTTTTGATATGTTTTTATGTTAATTGTATTTTTATCTTTTAATTTTGGTGCATAAGTAATGTTTAAATTCTTTGATTTTAGTTCATACAGAGTAAAATGAATAATTTTAATTTTTGTAATTTTAATTATTCAATTTTGATATCTATGCTTGAAAAATAAGTAATTTTAATTTACATATTAAATAATTTAATTTATAAAAATTAAATGATTAATATTACATAAGATATTAATGTATTATAAATAGTTAAACTTAAAAAATAATTAAAATAATTTTTCATTTCATCATATCAATTAAAAATTGAATAATAAGTAATAATAACAGTACACTTGTCTATTTTTTAAATATATAAAATTTTCTATTTTTGAAATATATTCAATAAAATTCAACAATTAAAATTATTGAATCAAAATTATCCATATAACAAAATAAGATAATCAAAAGTGTAATTAAATTTTATTTTTTTCATCTAAAATAATATATATAAGAAGAATTAATTTGTTAATACATGTAATTTTACTAAATTTTTATTCGAGCCACTTAATTTATTCTTCTAAATCCTTATTGTTATAAAAAAATTGTAATTAATTTTTTTTCACAAAAAATAAAACTCTTCCTAGTTACTGCTTGCATCTTTCTATTTTTTTAACCTTTTTTTTTTGTTACAAGTACTGTCAGAAACATCTTTTTTAATTGATAGATTTTGTAAGTTTTTTAACTTTCTTATGTGATAATGTGGGAATAAAGGACTTAGACTTTTTTTTTTCAATTAAACATAGAAAATTGGAGAAATATAAGTTTGTTTATAAAGAAATGAGAAGAATGAGTTCCAAAATGGGTTTAAGAGAGGGGCAGGAATATAATTTTATCAAATCATAAAAGTTTAACATACAGATCTATACAATGAACAATTTTAAATCATTTTTTAATTATTTTTATTTATTTCAAAAGTAAAAATAAAGATAATAGAAAGATGCAAGCAGCAACTAAGGGAAGAGTTTTTTTGTGTGCCAAAAAAATTACAAATTTAATTACTAAATTTATAAATGATTTAAATAAATCAAGTGACTCAAATATAAATTTAATCGAACTACAGCTACAAATTGAGAAGCAGATTAATTTAATCTTTTGTTTTTATAAAAACTATTAAAAAATTCTAGCTTCATTCCAATTTTAATTTCTTATCTCGATCAAAACTACATGTGACTTTATAGATTGGAAAAATAATTCATCAAAAAAGACTATCCATGCATAAATTAGACTTTTGTTGAGCTAGTAAAAAAGTTTTACTTAATAATTTCTTAGTAAGCTTAAGTCTAACTTAATTTGACCAAGAAAATACTTTTTTTAAATGGATTATTTATCTTGATTTACATTAAAATTGAATATTTGGAATCAATTTTAATTAAAGATAAAGGAAGCCAGTATATTTAAAAGCAATTACAACTGTACAGTATATATTTATCTTTTATATATTTATATAATTATGTCCTTTTGAAAGTAAAATAAGATACCACAATAAAAAAAATCCCTTATGATAATATGATTTTTTATTTATTTTTATTTGTATTAAAATAAATAATAACAATTTAAGAAAATGGAAAGAATTGTAAAGTGTTTCTGGTGTAAAGACTTGTAAAGTGTGGTCCTTTTTAATTGTTATTTATCATGATTCAGGAGTGATCCATCCTCCACTCATGAGCTTTTTGTTTTGGGTAGAAACTCATGGGATTATATTCATGCGATAAGCCCTTAATGTTTTTGGTATTTCTAGTCAGAAAGAGCCTAGGACTGTGTACCCACATTCTTATTTTAATAAAATTGTAAGCTATGATGCTATTTAAAATAAAAATAATAATTTAATAAAATAAAATTGAATATAACAATGAAAACTTATAAGCCCATAATGTTTTGGGGCTATTTCTGATCAGTAAGAGCATAGGGCTGTATGAGCATATTTTTGGGTGAGGCCTGTGTACCCAATTAGAAAGGGATAATTGTTGGACCAGAAATCATGTTCTCATTCTTTACAAAATTAATACAAGGCTGACCATGACCAATATATAAATACAACGGAAAGGGGGAAGATCAGAAGCTTCATAAAGCTGTTCTTTTTTTCCTATTATTTACAATAACGATTTTATAATAAATAAAAGTTAGAATGACAGGGGAAAAGAAAATAATTACTATATTAATCTTATATAACTGATATGTATTTACTATTTTATATTCAATTATTTAAACACAAATAAATTATATAAAAAAAAGTAAAACAAATCGACAGAACTCGAGGAAATAAAAAATAACCGGAGTCGGAGAAATTGGACTCCCATGCATAAATATTGAACGCACACATTTTGTAAAACCTTTTTTTTTATAAATGACTAATGTTATCAATAATGTTATCAATTAAACTATAGTTCTCATTAAATAAATTAAATTTTTTTATATAATTTAATAATGTTTAATTAATATTTCATAAAATGTTATTTTATTTTAACATTTAATATATATTAAAATATAAAATAAATATTTATTATTATTATTATCTGGTAACAATTTTTTTTATAAAGTTTTCCTTTTCAATAATATTAAGTCTACAAATTTTTATAAAATTTTAAACATATTTGATTTAATTCAACGTATAATATACTTTTTTAAAAATATAAGTAAAAGTTATTTAATCATTTAGAGACAAAATGTGTATAAATGAATATTATTTGAAAAAATAATAATTAAGATTGAAAAGTTTTCCATAATATTATTTTAAAATTGAAATAAACAAATTATGGTCGAGCACCGATAACAATTGATTAATTGATACAGGAAGTGTACCCCTATAATCACCTAGATATTTAATCATTAATATCACTGTTTCTTGATTAATTTGAATCCACTCGAATGCCTTAAAATACTTCTAAAATAACTATTATAGGATAACATTTTCCTTTTATTTCTCAAAGTTGATGAGAAGTATGTAATTAAGATAAAAGTAGTTACCATATATCCTAAAACATATATTTATAGAAAAATTAGGAAACAAACGCTTTTGTATAACAATGGTTTGTTTATGTTCCATCATGAAGAGTCTTATCTATTTAAAAACGTATTCTTTAAACAAGAATCGCAATAATTTCACATATTTAGATTCATTCAATTATAGAGTATAGTTTTCAAATACACACATCATGTAATTTTTAATATCTAATATTAATCGCAAGATAAATATTTTAGGACACAAAAAACTATGACTAAGGTTTTAATAGATTAATGCAAGATCAACCTCTAGAAATACAATTTCTAATAACATGAGCTTAATTCAAAAGATTTACATTAATAACCCATATAATAACAAAATTCTTAATGTTTTTTAACACCTCAAGATTTGTAAACGGACTTTTTTCTTATTTCAGAAAAGAAAAGAGATTTTTTTTTCATATTAAAACTTCACACCGTTGTTACACCAAGTATTGATTACTTTTTTAAAAAGAAATCAGGATGTTTTCTAGATTAAAACTAAAACTATACTATTCCATTAATCATTCACGTATCATCCATCGATAAAAAGAACTTTAAGTACCAAAATTCATATATATTTTTTATATATATATTTTTGCTAGGATTGAAATCCAATACATAAGAAAAATTAATTCAATTCTTACACAAATAATAGGAGAACTTTGAGTAAATTTTTACATGGTTGTAATTATTTCTTCTTTTTTGTAGTGACTTGTTTTGTTGTTCCGACGACAGGTTGTTGTGAAAGGAGTATCATATACTCCGACACCTCAATCGCGTCCATATGGTCCTTCACTCTACGCTGAAGCTCTAAATATTTACGTTGCAATTCTTTATATTGAGAGAGTTGTGTCACTTCGTGTTGTTTCAATCTCTCATCATATTCTTTACCCTTATTTTCTTCCTCAACTATTTGGTCCTGAATTTCAGACAATTGTTGATTCAACGTACCCATGTCAATGTCGCCAACTAGATTAGATGGTCCGGCATCATTTGAATTGGTCTCTTCTTCTTCAAGAAACTTGGCCGCAACAGCCTCAACACTTGGATTCCCAAAAGAGTAAGGTTTGTTTCCGATGGAGAACACAATAATTGCAATTTCTGCTCCACACAAAATAGATAATTCATTCGCTTTTTGAATTAACCCCGCTCGTCGCTTCGAAAATGTCACATGCCTCGCATTAAGGTTTGTCACAGTCGCAATTTCAATCTTACGACGACCCATGCTTTCTTCACACTGAAATTACTAAAACAAAATAATACAAAAGAGGCTAGGGGTGGATACCAATGGTATGATATGAGATCCTCTCAATAACCCTCTATTTATACACACATTCTCCCGAAAGGTGCAACGTTTCTTTTTTATTTTTTTTATTTTTTTTGGATTGAAGGAGGGCCTATAGCCCAAACAAAGTAAGAGACACAATTGAGAATTCGGGGGTAGACATAACCCCATACCGTCACGGAAACAAAGGTGGGAAACCGTTGGGCGGAACTGAATGAATCACGTAAACAAAGTTGCAACGGTACGGGGATGCGTTTTACTATCTTTCCAATTTTGTAATATTGGTCCCATGAACAATTTTTACTTGCATTTTATTTCTTTTTTATTTATTTAATGATACTAATACTTAAATGTGTACGCGTCTTTGAAATATTGGAAAACAAGAAATCTAATTTTCTCTATTTGCTAGATATTATTGCAAAATTAAAAAGAATTTTTTTATTGTTTAGCTACAGTTAGCACCAATTTTATTTTTATTTATTAATGTCGTTCCAAATTTTCGTTGGAAGGGGCGTCCACATTTGGTATATCTCAACAGGATTATATTTGAAAAAGATATCTATGAGAAACTTAAAAAAAATAATACACATGACTACTAAAATATGTAATTTGAACAAAATAAATTGTCTATTATTTTGTGAAAATAACACATCTACTGAATAAGTGTTTCTCTTCAATCTTATTATGATGATCCATAACTTTTTTTTTTTTTTAGAAGAGTTCAATTCTATACAAGTGTGTTAACCTGACATCATCTTTTTTATTTTAGTTTGAATAGATTTTTGTTAAAATTGATAAAAAAATTATATTTTCAATATAAAATATAATTTCTTTGATATTTTAGGAAGTATTTTTTTCAAAAGTCATTCTAATTAAATTAAGTTAATTTGAATTACATAACAAAATATTTTATTTTGAGCCAACTCAATCTGAACGCAACTAATTCATTTTACTAAATTTTCATTGAATAAATAACTATTTTAATTTTCTAAAATTACAAATTCTAAGAAGTTTATAAAATAGGTTTAATAGGAGAGTGTAACTTAGGTTAGAGGAAATGTGTTGACCAAAATATTCAAATCAATTGGTCTTAACTTCTGCATCCTTATATACCATTTTATTTGTCTAATGTGAAACTTATTCTCCAACACTCTCTCTCGAATCCAACTGTATGTGTTCAATTGTGAATTGTGTATTATCATCTAATAGGCTACAGGTTTTTTTTTTATTTGTACTCAAGTAAGCCTTAGAAGTCGTAGGTCTATGTCTTTTTTTCTACCTAAACTTATGTTTCTTAAATCTTAAAGACCTAATCTTTTTTATTATCTAGGTTGTTTCTTCTTCTTTTGAGGTTTGTACTCAAGTCAATATCAAAAGTCTCACTCACTTTTGTGTTATTAATTTTTATTTTTATTTTTTTGCTATCTGGACTTATGCTCCTTAAATCTCATAGACCCAATCTTTTCTTTTATCTCATCTCCCTTTTTTTTGTTGGATCAGTATAAACTATCACATCATTTGGGTTATGATACCATGTAAGAAATTTGTATAGCCAATAGAAGAACGTGACTTAGACTAGAGGATAAGTATTGACCAAAAAATTTTAACCAATTAATCTTAATATTTTCATCCTTATATAGGAGGGTTCAAATGTTTTGGTCAATACATTTCTTTAGTTCAAGTCACACTTTTTATTAAGTCCACTATACAAACTTCTTACACAAATATTATTCAATTTTTTATATAAAGTCAAAAATAGTAACTACTAATTATTATTTAAAGTCAAATTAATTATTATCTACATAAAATAGAGTTTAATTAAAATGCATCAATAATATGAAAGTATTTCATATTGTCATATAATAATAAATTTTCATATATTTTTTTTGTAGTATTATCATGTAGGATAAGATTGTTAACATTTTTAGTAACTATTTTAAGTCATATTTAATATATTTTCTAAATAGTCAAAAAAGTATAAAATTGTTTATACTAACCTATATAGAAATAAAATTTTTTTAAAAATATAATATTGTATCTATTTTCACACGCATATAAAAAATCTTTTACCCAATCAAATAATTTATTATAACCTAAGATTCAATTAGCCAATTTCTACAAGTGAGTGCATGTTTTATCTTACTATGTATGTGAGCATTTTCCCTTTTTTCCTGTTGTAATAATTTTTATTTCTAATATAGAATACATACAAAATGAAGAAGACCTTTGCTTTTTTTTCCAAGTGTTTTCTTTTATTTATGTTTAGGGTAATTGTCTAATATCAAAAGTTTTTACATGCTCGAAATAACTCTATGCTATTTATTATATATATATATATATATATATATACTAAAAGAAATTCTTTGTTGATATTTTTTAAAAAAACATTTTTTAAAAAAAAAACTCAATTAAATTTATCCCTTCTTAAATTTGTCTAATCATTTTTGGATAGTATGGTGGTAGATCAAACACGAAAAGTGGGTATGAAATAAGGTACGAATATGGTATACACTAACAAGACGTTGAAAAAAAAAATAAAGTACATTATAGTCATTTAAAAGGCAATGCATGCACAAGGAAGCACATTGAAAAGAGAATTAACTTATGCAAAGAAAACTAGCTTGAATGGGCTTTGAAGCAAACAATGAAATACATGGCTTAATCTCTTAAATTCATAGAAGGAAGGAAGTCAAGAAAGGATAAATAGTAAGCATGAGACAATATAATCGACAATAGACACAAAGCTTCTCATCATATGATATGAAATTTTGAATTGGTATATGACATGAAAGTCGTCATGTGCTTTATTGAATTTCCAAATGGCAAAAATGTTATAATAAATAAGGAAGTAACTGCAACGTTCATAACACCTTCTAGTTATTTGAAGTTGTCTCATGTGTTATATGTGATTAATTTAAATTGTAATTTAATTTACAACTCAATGAGAAATCAAATTGAATGTATAGTCTGGTATATTGATAAATTTTGTCACACAAAACCACATTTTGAGGTTGCTAATTGATACAACGAGTAACATGAAAGATTCTACTATTTTTAAGACATATTAATGGCAAAGCAAAGATGAATGTTTAGTAGGATAAGAAATTATTTTCAAAAGGCTGTTAGGATGTTATCTTTTGTTAGTAAAGAAGGGCATTGCAATGAATGTGATGTGTACTTTCAATTACAACAATGTACTGGACAATTTATTTCTAACAATAATAAAGCTACATCTTTTTGTGGTCCACATTATTTTTTTTTTATAATTACACGTGATTTCTCTCGAGAGGTGTGAATTTATTTATCAAGTGACAAAATAATAGAGACACAATTTCTTCGTAATTTTCTTGTTATGATTTAAAGACAATTTGATAAGCTTGTGAAAATAATTCTTAATGAGAATGATACTGAGTTCTCTTATTTGAATGACTTATTTGTTGAGAAATATGTGTTAATTTATAAAAAGTTTTGTATTGGGACCTCTCAACAAAATAGGAGAGTAGAATGAAAACATCATCATATTCTTAAGGAGAGTGAGTGATGTAATATTTACAACTTTAAAGGTGTGATAGGATAAAAGATAATTTGGTAATAATTTTTTTAATAAAAAATTTTAAAAATAAATAAAAGGGAAATAATTTTTAACATAAGAGAGAAAAATAATATAATATACTAATATTCATATATCTTAAGAAATGAGAGTTTAATTTATTCTAATTTTTATATTATATATGTCAAGTTTATCATACATGAATAATTAATCAAATCATATTTATATGAATTATAACATGCGTTAAAATAATTAAAAAAAATTAATAGTATTTATCTATTAAAGTCACTCATTCTTAATTAATTTGAATTCACTTGCCTTAAAATACTTCTAAAGTAACTTCATTATAGGATAACATTTTATGAGAAGTATGTAATTAAGGCAAAAGTCGAAACATATATTTATATAAAAATTGAAAAAAAAAATATCATTTTTATAAAGTTACAATGATTTATTTACGCTTGTCACAAAGATTCATGCCTATTCAAAACATATCCTTTCAGGAAAAATTGCAATAGTTTCTACCTATGTAAATTCATCCAAATAAGGTACTGTTTTCAAATACACACATCATCATATGATGTTCAATATCTAATATTAATTAGAGGATAAATATTTTAAGACACGTAAAAATAATATAACTAAGGTTTTAATAGATCAATGCAAGACCAACATCTACAAATAAAATTTCTAATAACACGAGCTTAATTCAAAAGATTTACATTAACAAAAGATAGGGATAATATAATAACAAAATTCTTACTCTTTCTTAACACCTCAAGAATTGTAAATGAACTTTTTTTCCTTCTTTCAAAAAAAAAAAAAAAAAGAAAAGGGAGAGATTTTTTCACATCAAAATTTCAGAGTTGTTACACTAAGTATTGATTGCTTTAAAAAAAATCAGGATGTTTTCTAGATCAAAACCAAAACTATATTCTTCCATTAAACATTCGCGTGTCATCAATAGATAAAAAGAACTAAGTACCAAAAATCATATTAGATCCCAATTAATCTAAATTGAGTGTATTCATTTAAAGGGATAGAAGTCCCGAAATATATATTTTTTTCTAGGATTGAAATCCAATACATAAGAAAATTCAAATGTTACACAAATAATAGAAGAATCTTGAATATATTTTTACATGGTTGTAATTTACATGTGGTAGAGCATCAATTGTTTCTTCTTTTCTTTGTAGTGACTTGTTTTGTTGTTCCGACGACCGATTCTTGTGCAAGGAGAATCATATACTCCAACACCTCAATCGCGTCTATATGGTCCTTCACTTTGATGTGGGCTAACGAACTACAAAAGGAAGCTGATTCAAGTAGTAGGCCTAAGAGAGGTGCTCATAAGCCTAAGAAGTGGACTCGCTTTGCTCTCTACTAAAGAGCCCATTAGTATTGTTTATAGGCTTTTAGTAAATGAGTCAGATGATTCTAGAATAAAGTTGTTAAAAAGGATGTTATGCTGTTTTGTTATTTGCTCTTTTTGCTGTTATATAGGGACTCTACTAACTCTGTGAAAGGGGAGTATATACACATTTTGTTTTCCTTCTCTCATTCCTTTCTCTAATAAGGAGGTTGCTCTGTCCTCAAATTCAGAGCCTGAAGCTCTAAATATTTATGTTGCAATTCTTTATATTGAGTTATATCACTTTTGTGTTGTTTCAATCTCTCATCAATCATGTTTTGCACCCTTCTTTTCTTCCTCAAGTGTTTGGGCCTGAATTTTAGACAATATTATTAGATGGTCCGGCATCATTTGAATTGGGCTCTTGTTGAATAAACTTGGCCGCAACAGCCTCAATACTTGGGTGCCCAAAACAGTAAGACTTGTTTCTAATAGAGAACACAACAATGATGATTTCTGCTCCACACAAGATGGATAATTCACTTAGAAAATCTGACCTACCTTGTATTAGGGTCATTCACAATCTTAAGACGACCCATGCTTCCTTCACACTGAATTACTAAAACAAAATAACAAAGAACCAGATATTAGAAAGAGATTTGGATGAATATGATATGATATCCCCCACAAAAACCCTTTATTTATACACACTCTACGAAAAGGTTCAACGTTTCTAATATTGAATTTCCAATTTGTTTCGGTCATGTACTGGAAGTATGTTTTCAATTTTATCAAATTGATCGTGTGAACAATTTTGACTTGTATTTTATTTCCTTTTTAACTTAATGATACTAATACTACATGTGTACGCGTCTTTGATTTATAGGAAATATTTGTTTGATATTATTGTAAACTTAAAAAGAAATTTTTATTGTTTGGCTACAGCTGGTGCCAACTATTTTATTTATTTATTAACGTCGTCGTAAATATATATTTCTCTGTTAGAAAAGTGTTTATATTTAATATCTCTTATCATAATGAGGATAATTATTAAAAACTAAAAAAAACAATAAAATACACGTGACTACTAAAATATGTACTTTGTACAAAATGAATTGTCTTTTATTTTATGAAAATAACACATCTACTGAGTAAGTGTTGCTCTTAAATCTTATTATGATGATCCATACCCCTTTGTTAGAATAGTTCAATTTTATACAACTATGTTGACCTGACGTCATCTTTTTCAGTTTTAGTTTGAATAGAGTTTTGTTAAAATTGATGGACCTGATTTAATTTCATCACTAAAAGATTATATTTTTAATATAGAACATAATTTCTTTGATACTTTAATCAATTTTTAGAAAATAATTTATATAAAACAAAGTCATTCTAATTAAATTAAGTTAATTTGAATTACATAACAAAAATTTGAACGTAACTAATTTTTTTACTGATTTTTCATGGAATAATTACCTATTTTAATTTTCTAAAATTACAAATATTATTCATTTTTTATATAAAGTAAATAATTATGACTACTAATTATCCTTTAAAATCAAATTTATCATTATCTATATAAAATATAATTCAATTAAAATGCATTGATAGTATAAAGTTTTTTATATTGTCTTTAATCATAAATTATTATGTATTTTTTTTGGAGTATTATCATATATACTAAGATTCTTAATATTTTTACTAATTATTTTAAGTCATATTTAATGTATATTTTAAATAGTTGAAAGTAACATTATATAAAAAATTAAATTCTTTATAAAATATAATATTGTATATATTTTCATGTAAAAAAAATCTTTTATCCAATTGAATAACTCATTACAACCTAAAATTCAATCAAGTCCATTTCTATTTAGGATTTGGGAGTTCATGTTTTATCTTATTATGTGATTTGTCATTTGTACTTTTTTTTTCCGTTGTAATATTTTTATTTCTAAAATTGTATACATACAAATAAAGAATTTGAAACTTTTTTTGAGTTCCCAAATCAAAATCTTGTCTCAGTTAAAAATATGTAAACAATAGCCTTTAAAGTATCTAACAGCTTACCTCTGCTTTATTTTTAAGTTTTTTCATTTACTCATGTTTAGGGTAATTTTATCTGAAGTATTTGATTGAATTTACTTTTATTGTACCAACATGTAAAGTTTTTAACTTTATAAGGTAATCATATATTTGGGCGTTAGTTTTTCTTTTTTTTTTCTCGAAAAGCCAATTAGTATGTAGGTAAGTTTTTTTGTATGAGTTAATTTGATCATGTTTTGTGTATTTTAAGATATATTATGTATTATTTAGATATGATATTATAGTCTTTCTTAAGCATATGTTAAAATAATAAAATAAGTATAACAAAATACTTGCTTAAATTAATATGATGTTATTTTAAATTTTTTATTAGTTAAATATATAAATATTATGTTCATACAAGAATAAATTCGAGATAAATATGGGATTTTCATTTGATCTAATTCAATAAAATTATATTCAAATTTATCTTAAAAAAAAAATCAAGGGACATTACTAGTTTATTTTACAAGCTTAGTAGTTTTTTTTAATTTGAAACACTATTTTGGTAATTGATGACATTATTTATGACTCAATAGGGTAAACTAACCTTACATAATCAATTAGATATCTTAGTATTGTGGCTTCTAATTTGTCTCCTATAATTGTAAAGTTTAAAAATTGTTGTTGATGGTAGTGGAAATGATGTTGTCTCAAATCAAATTGTGATAGTTGACTTGTTTGGTTGATTCAATTTCTACTTTGCTATTATTGTGGAGATTGGTTGTATTTTAATTGTCTCATTGATTATACCATTCATTAAATGAATGTCTTTTAGTTAGAAGGTCTTTGCATGTCATTTTCATCCATATAAAAAAAATAGTGTCAATTAACTAACACTAATTGGGATGAGAGTTAAATAAAAAACTAGTTCAGTGATTGATTTCCTCGACCAGTTCAGTTTGATTCTAACAACAATAATATTGAATTTTAGTCTACTCTAATATGCATTTTGGTTGTAATACTTGTAAGAAGTTTAATTTGAACATGGACAAATTCCAACATCTACTAATAGATCACTTGTATTTATTGGAGCTTATCCTTGCCCTTTTCTCAATCTGTCCATTACATGTGATTCACCAAATTATTTAAATAAAAATTATCGTGTATAAAAATTTATTAAAGATATACTTTTATTTTTACTTACATCTAATGCAAATAAACTTGTTTTATATGTGCGTGCGCATCAATACATCTATGCAAAACTTGGATCAAGTGTCAACAACGGGTCTAATACAAATCATAATGGTTCAGAAAATGTACTTGATGCGTGAAGAATAAAGAATCGTGGGGATGATCTTGAATGAAATCACTGCCGTTTATGGTTAAAATGTGGCCATGATTAAATTAACTTCTTGCGTCATCAATGGGAGAGTGCCACGTTTGTCTAAAAGTGAGAGATGTCCTTGTTAAACAATCCCTTTCAGACAAAAAAAAAATCCAAATATGTCACATAAGTTATGCCACGATAAGGAAAAAGTAGGATTTCTTTTAATTTTAATGAGCATGAAATATAAGACGAATATTTATTTTATATAATTAAAATTTATAATAAATAATTTTTAAATTTTTTTATATAAGATTATATTACAAAAAATATAAATAAATAAATAATTTTAAATTTGTAATAAAAAATAAATTATGATATATAATAATTTTTAATTATTAATAATTTATTTAAAATAAATATTATAATTTAATTTAGAGATAACCAGATAAAAAATAAGGTAATAACATACAAAAAGATAGTTTGAGAGATAATTTTCTTCACTAGATACAGAAGTAATATATAAAATATACTTAGAAAGGAAAGTTGAGAAAGGAAGTTGAACATGTTTAATTAAGGATCCGATTGGTTTATGAATTTGTGATTTTTGATTTTTCAATTTAATTTTTAAAATAAAATATATTTAATTAAAATAGAGTTGAAATAATTTTTAATTTAATTTTTAAATATTTCATATTTATTTAAAAAAATTGTAAATTTAGTTTTTAATTTTAAAAAACATTATTATTACATTTAACAATATTAGTTGGTATCATCATTGATACGCTATTAGTATTGGTATCGCAATCATCATTAAAACAAATATATATTTAAACTAATTTTAATATAATAAAAAAATTAATGTAAATTTATTTTAAATTAAAAATTAGAAGAAAAATAAATCAAACTAAAAAATATTGTAATTTTTGAAAAATTTAATACTTACGACTAAAAAAAATAGTTCAAACAGAATTTATTTATTTTAAGACAAACATGTGAGTGGGTTTACAACTAATACGTGATTAATTCGATGAGTTTCATGATTAATCAAATCAAGTTTGTGATCCACTGAATCTATCGAACCTATAAAGACACAATTTTGTAACTACTTAACGTAACAAAAAAAACTTTGAAAAAATAAAACTAAGAATGGATGATTCATGAACCAACGTGACATTTTTACCCCTTCATTTATTTAGAAACTGACCGTGTGCGTTCAATGCGGATTTGGGATTTTTAAAAGCAATGGGTGTACTTTAATGTGAACGGAATAAGAAAATTCAGAGAATAAATTACTACAAGATTTTTTTTATTTTAATATTAATTTTAACTACCATTTAAATTAGTAGATAAATCATAACTAATTAATTATTAATTAATTATAATATTATTTTTTTCTAACTAAATTGAAGTTATATTCATTTATATTTCTTATTACTACAAATTAGCTAGGAAATAACTATAAATTTTAAAAAATTTACTACAAATTAACTAAGATTATTTTCTTAGCTAATTTGTTACTTATTTCATGCTATCATTCAATATTATAGTAATTTTGTAGCTAATTATTTTTACTAGAAATTAGTTACAAAATAACTATTAATTTTAAAATTAGTCATAAAATTATTTTGTAGCAAATTTTAAATTTTCTAGTAGTAATTTATCACCATAGATGGAAAATTTAGATACTCAGATGTTTAATTTCTTTAAATTTGAGTTTTATGTATGAAAAGAATTCTACTAATATCGTTAATCTATCCAGAATAGCTATCAATTTTATATTTTTAAAATATTTAAAAGATTTAAAACTATAACAATGGTGAGAATTAGTTCCACACCACTTTAAAAACAATTGATCTTTTCTTATTCTTGATCAATTGGATACCTAAAGTCTAGATTAATTGGACATTCAATGTGGTATCGGATATTTGTTGTCTTAATTTTTTTTAAAAATATGTGAGAAAAATTTTATTTATTTTTTGTATAATTTTTCTTTCTGTTCCTCACTTAGTTAATATTTATTTATTTATTGTTTTCCGATCACCTTAAAACTTTCTTCCTGTTCCTCAACGAGTCTTCTGAAACTTTCTAAAACAGGGACATCAAAGATCAAACACGTTAATCCTCTTTCTTCGTTTATTCTCGAGCATGGCACTCAAGTAATTCTATTGCTATGAATTATGGTAATAATTGTTGATGGATAGGGGAAGACAAATGAAAATAGTTTTTTGTCGAATAATCAAACTCGTGGTTAGCGAACTCAAATGGAAATGCAAGCCCCTTCGACGGGTAAAAAGCTCAGAGAATGAATGTGAATTATTTGTTGGATTTTCATTATGATCCAATATCTCGTTCTCAACCACGGGCTCCTCTTTCTCCTACGACAAGAAGCTAGGCAACGGAAGAGAAACTTGTATAACAAATATTTGTTTTTGTAGGAGAAGTACAAGTTCATGATTTTAGATTTAGGAAATTATTTACATGAACCGATGGATTCAAATAAAATGTTGTGGTGGGAAGATATTATATGTGTGACATGTTTGACCCCTTTTTAGGTTAATGTCTAATTTGTTTGGAGTATCCCATGTGTCTGCAGATAACATCGCGTGGACATATTTCTGTTTCCCATGTATTATTCTACGGTACTGAATTTTGGGAGAAGAGGGATCACAAAGGTGATTGTTGGAAAAGGCATCTTTTATGCTTTTAATCATATCTGCCAAGGACTAATATGCAGTCCACATCACAAATGTAAACAATATTGAGTAAGAATTTATATTACCACATCGTTGATGAATTATTAAACAGAAAGAGAATTAATGTGATTGATCTTCGATGTCCCTATTTTAGAAAGTTTTAGAAAGCTCGTTAAAGAAGAAGAACAAAGTGTTAAAACTAAAAACCATATTTAGCTGATAGAGAAAAGAGCTTTGCTGTGTTTTCAATTCATCTGCATGTATCACACTTTTACAATATGCAGAGCATAATATATATGGGCACAGAAAATAGAGCAATTAACTACAAAACTATAAAACTGAATAAGAACTAGGTTAACCAACTAATTTACAAGATAGAGTGTCTATGTCTCACCATCCAAGCTTGTTGTGAACTGTCTAAAAAATTGTACAAATTTTGTTAAAATGTAGGTCACTTGATTCGACGTTGAAATGATGAGGGTAAATAGAGCCTTCATGCCTATATTGTCAAAACAAAATATATAAATAAGGAATATTTTTTGTTTGTAAAGATGATTAAACTTAAATTTATATTTTAATATTACATTAGAATCTATTTTTAATTATTATAGTTGGGTTTATCAAGTTATTTACATTGTTATTGGACCACTCACGTATATTTAATCTTTGGAGTGAGAAGTATATGTTCATTAGTAAAATAACATAAATAAAATATATAAGTATAAATAACTCTCACCTTACTAATTAAATTTTATATAAATGAGTGAAATTTAAATACATATTTTAAGAAAAAGTTTCATAAAAAAAAACTTACATTGATAGATTAATATGACTAATTTTAGTTTATCTTTATTTTGGAGTATTATAAATTGAATGATTTATTTCTATTAAGAGTTTAGATTGAGTGTAGGGTCTTTAAAATTTAATGAATTTTATCTTATTTATATATAAATATATTTATTTATATTGGTATAGATTAAACTTATTTCATGTAATCTAATTATATTTTTTTATAAAATAATTATATTCTAATACTTTGTTGAATTAAATCTTTATTCACAATTAAAAATTATATTTATTAATTCTAAATCTTTCATTACCTTATTAATATACTTAAAAATTAACGTAATGTATATATATATATTTTTAAATATATGAAGAGTAAAAGTATTTAATTTTTACAAAAGTTGATGAATATGATATATAATTATTAATGACATAAAGAGTATTGAAATCGACTTACATTGGTGTAAAAAAAAATTCCTCGTTTACATATACACATACATGACACTTGTTAGATGAAAAAATATTAAATAGTTTAATTTGTAAAAATATAAATAATAAATGTCACGTTAAATATTTATTCAGTATAAATTATCAAGTTTGAAATAAATTAATTTATTAAATTTGTTATATCATTATCTCTATTAAAAATTAAGTAGTGAATAAATTATGAGACTAAAATTATTTATTTTTTAAATATGTAAAATAAAATTGAATAATTAAAATTATTATAACTAAAATCATTTATAAAGTTTGAGAGAAAAAAATAATTAAATCTATTTTTATTTTAAATATTATATATTTAATAATTAATAATTATTATTTTAGAATAAATTAGTTCACTGAATTTGTTACTGTATTAAAAATTAGATGATTATATAATAGTAAGATTAATTTTTAAAAAAATATATGTACAAAAATCAAAAAATTAAAACTATAAAAATTAAAATTATTCACGTACCAAATTAAAGGATTAAGAGAATCAAGCGTGCCATTAAACCTAAAAATAAATATTATGAAGACTTTTTTTACTCTCAAATAAAATAACCTATTACTTAATAATTAATAGGTTATACTAGTGGGGATAATATTTATTTATGCAGTATTTGTGTGTATAAAACTTAAACCAATTTGATCAATAACACAATTAAGTTGGTAATAGATATGATATAATAATTATATCTAAATTTATAGATATCTCTCCCCCAACATATATATATATATATATATATATATATATATATATATATATATATATATATATATATATATATATATATATATATATATATATATTTTATTATATTTATTAAAATATAAATAAATTAATATAATAACTAAATAATTCAATTATACTAATAACAATAAAATTAAAATTACAAAATTTATTATTTTATTAATTTTTATATATTGTTTGAATTAAAATATAATTAATAAGATTTGTTACTCTATAATAATAAATTAACAAGTTAATATACATGTACCAGAAAATTAGAAAATTGTTTTTTTTATCTATATGAAAGACGTTACAGAACCAACTGAAGTACCTTCCAACATGTGAACAAATTTCCTTGTTTTCTTCCTTTTGAGCCAACATGCATGAGCTAGGAAAAATATTCTATCCTAAAGAAGGAAAAGTAAGAAAAATTATTCATTATGGAGAAAATGTTTTGGTATAAAATGACATGAATAAGTGTATTAGTGGAAAAGCGAATGATTAATTAATTAAATATTGAAACATCATTATCAATTAAAAAAGGCGTGGGAACAATTGGCGAACAGTTGACAGAGATCCAACGTCTGTGAGTCCTCCCACGATTTGATTAATTCTAAAGGAGAATGATAGCGGGTGAGGGGTATATACGTCATTGGCTTGAAGAGAGGGAAAGGAATCTCTGGCTTCGAGGTCCTTGTCTTGGGGGGTTTCCCTTCACAGCCCAAAACTCGTGGAAAGCACCAATCAATCATTCACTGCACTTAAAGGGTGTGGAGATGTAAGTGGAGGAGCTATGGTGCCTTCCATTCCACATACACCCACGTGTTAACCCATACCCCTCCTCCTTCACACACATCCTCGTCACAAATAAATAGAATCAATCCTAAAGCAGATACCTCCTACCTGGTTTCAAGTTTGCACCCTCGCGTGGACTACACAAATTTAAAGCTGTTTCATGATTATGACCTCCTTTTCTTTATTTATTTTCTTTTCTTAAATCTATACTTTTTGTACGGATTATTACTAGCTCTTTCTTACTTTAATTAAATACTCTCTAATATAATCTGATAGGGATTCATGATACCTAGAGTCCTTGTGCGCACCGTGCATTGCTCCTTACGCGATGTTGCTTAACAAGGTTAAAATATATTATATTTCGTACATTAATTTATTTAACCCATTAAAATAAGTTAGATTGAGTTTAAGTCATTCAACCTTTTAACTCGTAAAATTCAATCTGCTAATTCAAAAATTAAAGGGGACGAGTTGGGTAAGTTTGAATTCTTTTGATATTAAATTAAATATTATTTTATTAGACTTAATATTTTTTAAAATCATTATAAATTTTATGTTATTTTATTACTTTATATTACATTTATTTTATTTATGATGTTAACTTTTAAAAAATATTTGTATTAAAATAACTTAGTTGGATAATAAATATTATGTTTATTTTTGGATAATTTGTATTTTTTTATTTATTTAATGATTCAATTTATGAATTATCTACTTCTAATGTCTTTTATTTTAAAACTTTAACATATTAATCTAACTAAATTATAACCTATCATAGTTAAGTTAGATTGTGATTTGATAAATTATGAAAGTTTTGTATTATTAAAATGTATTTTAAAGACAAAATTATAAAAGCTGAGATGTTAATAATATCCTTAGACTTGAAGAAGACTTATTCTAATATAATAAAACAAATCTTACATCTAATAGAAATTTAAACTAATAGTAATTTATAAAGAACATTTTTTCTTTATTTATACACACCTCTAAGAAACAAATTTGTAAATTTCAGATCAACAATTATATATGATAACTCTAATAATATTCTTGAACTTGAAGTCACAGC
Source organism: Mucuna pruriens (assembly GCA_025330945.1). Taxonomy (NCBI): domain Eukaryota; kingdom Viridiplantae; phylum Streptophyta; class Magnoliopsida; order Fabales; family Fabaceae; genus Mucuna; species Mucuna pruriens. The sequence goes on from JAENHJ010000424.1 coordinate 941,586, forward strand.
ATGTTAAAATTTTTAACTTAATTTTAAAATATTAATTTAAATTAACTCATTCTTTTGACGTGTCAGGAACGAATTGAACGGGTTGAATGAACCATTTTTACATACCTTGAAAAGGCAATCTTGATGATTCTTCCATTTGGCATTTGTCTAATCTTTTTCTCCCTTGTGGAAGAAATCGCCACGCGTTGTTCGTGTTTTGGTTAAAGTCCACACCGCGATGGACTAAATTTCGCAAGAGTGAACACCTGTAAGTAATAGATAATAGATATAGACTTGTAGCTAAGAACGACCAATTCTTTTGTCGCAGTCAAATCATATCAAAATTACTCCTCCATCTTTTCTTGTACTTTTTGTAAAAAGACAGTCATTTATGCCGAATAAGAAAATTGAAAAAAAAAAGAATTTATTATTTTGTCATTTAAGTTCAACTAATTCACACGTCAAAATTTACCAAACAAGTAGACCCCTAAAGTAATACAACGTGCCACCTGGCGTTTCTCTAATGAAAGACAGAGTACCGTTGCTTACGTACATAGGTTCCTCACACGTCACACACAGAGAGGCAACAATCCAGTGCGGGCAAATCCGGTGTGCAGCTTTGAGGACGGTCCAATGGCGACCTATAGAATAGGCAGGGAGAGAGTGGGATGAAAGCGGCTGCAGGGTTGTGCGAAGCAGAGAATAGAAAAAGAGGCGTGATAAGAAAAAGAAACGTGTGGAAGGAAGATCAATGGAGGGGACAGGTGGAGACGCAGCATAAGGCAGGTGAGTACGACTACAAACAGCTCGTGCTTCTCTCTTTTCCTTTCTTTCCCCACTCACAATTCACAATAGATGCGTGTGCCATCAACAAAACTTACATTTTCCTCACACGTGTCGCTTTCTCACCTCTCCTTTCTACTCCTTTTATCGTCTCTTCGCTTCTTTTTCTTCCCCCCCTACTCCTCTCTCAACTACGACACCGTTGCGGTATGGAGGAAGACGAGCAACTCGAACGATTCGACTCGGAGTTTGCGGCGTCCACCAGCTCCGGCTCCGCCATTTCCTCCATACTCGGCACCGACGATTTCCGGAACCTCTCCAGCTCCGGCGACATTTCTTCCATCAGCAGCGGCTCCGGCGAGATTCCGGCCGTCGCGGTGACCGAGGCGGTCCTCGCGCCGCCGTTGCTTCACCGTGCGGGGTCCAATGACGGCGCGGCGCCGCCGGCGAGGGAAAAGTGTGTGGGAAGGAGTAACAAGGGAGTGAGTTGGGGACACACTTCGGTGATTGGGAGGCGGAGAGAGATGGAGGACGCCGTCGCCGTTATTCCGGGATTCATATCTCGCACGTGCGATCACGTCGGCGGTTGTACGGCTCCCGGCTCTAGATCCTCCGGCGAGATCGCTCCCGTTCATTTCTTCGGCGTTTACGACGGCCACGGTGGCTCTCAGGTACGGTACACCTTCTTCTTCCATTTTTTAATAATTATATAATTTTCTCAAAATTTTCGGTTTTATATTTTTATATATTGAAGTTTGAAAGAGGTGTTCCTGGTTATGGTGACTAATTAATACTTATTATTTACTTATTCCTTTTTCAATTGTTATATATCTGGAGGATTAGTATTACTATTTAGTAGTATTATGAATGTTTATTACTATTTTTCTGTAAATAAATAAAAATTATATCGGGAATTATTATTATGCTCTTTAAATTTAAACTGGGAATGTGGTTGGTGGGTGTGTTCCTTAGAAAGGCCACGTGTTGTAGGCAGAGTGGTCCATACAGAGAGAGATAACTTCACGGTGCTTTTCATTTTGCTGTGACACGTGTAAATTCACCGTGCATAATAGGGGCGTGGGCCTTTTCACTTCTAGGACAGGTACTTGTACTAATTGGGAATGGGGATTGGTTAGAGTGACTGAGATCTGACGTGGTTTCTATCACAGACAAATCATCACGTTGTGGCATGCCGAAAGGTTTGAGAGAGTTAAGGAAGTTAGAGAGACGAGTCTAGCTTGAAAGAAAAACATTCAGCTTCGAGAAAAATTAAAAAGCATTTATTTATGAGTTTAATTGGTTTAAAAGCTTTAAACGGTCAATTTAGTAAAATTATTATTTACTTTATTTTAAAATAATTATTATAAAAATTACTAACAAAAATGATAATATAAATTGTTTTTATGTTGTTAGTTATTTTTTATTTATTAAATTTAATTAAAATATATTAAAAACATGTAATTGTTGATTGTTATGTACGATTATTTCAAAGGTTGTATTTAAAATAATTTTTAATTAGTTGATATGGTTATATATTAGTTATTTATTTCTGTGAAAAAAACATATAATGATTAGTAAGTGTTACTATGTTCGGGTGGCCCGATTGGGGAGAGTGGATCATAGGGAAAGCTTGGGCCACGTGGATGGAAAGGATGAGCTTTTTGTCGAAAGAAAAGGTTTATTTTTTATGTGTGAGTAAGTGGGACCTACGCTTCATTATGCACCTTTGCACTACTTTTGGCATATTATATTGGGGCTGACTAATGATGGCCGTGGTTGGTCTCCTTCAATCTGGAAAAGTTTTCGTATCTTCTTTTGAATACCAATTTCCACTCAATAATTATAATAAATAGCATAACATAAACCGAGACAAAATAGTTGTTTTCTTAGCTGGATTAAATATTAAAAAGTGAGTTTAAACTCAATTTTATAAAATTAATTTATAAAATATTTCTTACTTATACTGAACTATTACGATCTCCACCATTAAATTCTAAAGACTAAATCTCAATTGTTAAAAACATTGTTCTTCCAATATATAAAACGATTTTCTCTGTATTTGGTACCAAACAGCTAAAGTTTATGTGGAACTTTCTTTTCGTAGAAAAAGAATTATGCTCTCCACACTTCAGTACAGATAAGATTCATACTTTATTTAACAATTTCGCATTTATAATTTTATGGACTCTTTTTCAGTCGCAGAATATTGTTATTCTAGAATTACTTTTGGTTACATGAAGCTAATCATCTTATCTGTGGTTTAGGACTGGTCTTTAAATAAGAGTGGTGTGAAAAAATAGTGTAAGCAAAAGGTATGAAAAAAAAATATTTCCCTTCTAGACAACCATCAGAAGTTTGGTTTCCTATTTGATTATGAGTGCTATTTATTCATCGGACAACTATTGTACAAATTTGTATTTATAATTCAGAGGTCGAAAATGAATTGGTTTATAACCTTCAAGTAGAATCGATTAAAAGTGAGACTTGAAATAAATTTTTAAAATAATATTTTATATTAAAAGAGAGAGTTATATGTTAATTTTTTTTCTAACATACGTGGTTTTTTATTTTATAAAAAGTAATAATAGATAATTTCTTATTAATTAACTTAAATAAAAAATTAATAACAAATAATTTTTTTATTAATAAACCTAAAACTTGAATTTTAGTAGGCTTACTATGGAGCAGGGCTGCCTTTTAAGAGTACCTAATAAATTTCCATAATTTTATTAGCTTTAAGTAAACGTCTACTATGGAACTGTCAACAAATGGTCATTTATCTGTATCACGGAAAGCATAATCTCTAGTATCATTGTATATTATTTGCGGTAGCAATATCGTTGATTTGTATTTGAAGTGTATATGCAACAGAATTTCAAGGTGAGTTGTGTGGGAAAAAATGGGGAGCCCATAATATAGCGTTGGTGCAGGAGTTTAGTCCACCAGAAAATGAGATAAAGTTTTTAGTGGTAAGTTTCGTCATTCTTGTTCTTGTACATTTAAGCAAAAATGAGGAGGTCGATAGATTAAGATCTCATATGAAGATGCCTTATTAGACTGTGAGTAGTTGTTGTAGGGATGCTAAAAATGAGGTTATTTGAATTTTCTCATTAATTAGCATGTAATGTTAGATAAGTTTATTATTTTGCATTGTATTGAATTCATGGTAGACGAAAGTATGACATTAGCACTGTTATTTTGCGTATTAAATTATTTCGTTGACTACAACTATCTATTTCAGAATTATGATATCAAAGATGGATTAAGAAGGGCAACTGAACTCTGAACGTCCTTCCCCTTGTACAAGGGAGGAGTAATACCTATCCAAAATGCGAAGCGTGGAGGTCATTATAGATGCATAATATTTTGGTGTTGAAACTCGTCCAAAATTTCCCCTTGATGGCTATTTTTTCTATTTTTCTCTAAACTATACTAAGCTTTGATTCTAGTCGCACGAATGCATTGGTCCAACGTGGTCTTCATAACACAAAATGCTAACCAGAAAGTATCTGGCCGTCCAGATGAAGTTATTACTCCCTCATACCCTATTTATAAGACCCCGTCTAGAAATCTTTGATAGTCCTTAATACAAGACTCTTTACAAGTTTAAAAAGTATTTATTTTCTTTTTCGTCCTTCATAACTATAAAACTTTTTAAATTTCTCTACAATTAATATGACAGTACAATTTGACTTTAAATAAGGATAAACTTGGAATGTCGCGATGAATTTTTCAAAAAACATTACATTAACTAATTTTTACTTTTCCTGATTCGTGTGATTCGGTTAAATAAATACCTTATAAATAGGACCGGAGTAGATCATGAGTAGTTTACCATTCTCCTGACTTCTGTGGTAATTTAATCCTAGGTGGCTAAGTTTTGTGCGAAGCGGATGCACGATGTTATAGCAGAGGAGTGGGACCGAGAAATGGCAGGTGGCGCTGAATGGCAGAGAAGGTGGGAAGCCGTATTTGGTAACAGTTTTGAGAGGACTGACAATGAAATCCTATCAGACGCAGTTGCACCAGAAATGGTAGGATCTACTGCCTCAGTGGTGGTTCTATCCAGTTGCCAAATTATTACATCCAACTGCGGCGACTCAAGGGTAGTTCTTTGCCGCAGGACACAAACAATCCCCTTGACAGTGGATCAAAAGGTCAGGTCTAGTCGTAATTACGTTGATATAACTGCGACCATGTGATCATGTGTTTCGTTTTAGGGTTCTTGAAAATGGAAAGTTACATGCACCGCCAGTTTATTAAATCAGGCTGGCTATCTTTGTCTGTCATGCACTCTTTAGTTTTCATGTGTATGTATAGTAGACAAATTTATTGTCAACAATTACGTAAAGAAAAAGATACAAGCAATTCACCTTGCTGCTTTTGAAATTCTGAGATAAACTCATGAGAAGGGATCATTAAACATCATGAAGAAAAAACTCGCCTATGTAGCCATGTATTCAAAACATTCAGGAGGGTAACTCAAAAAAAATTTGTATATATTGATTTAGATGTTTTATATAAAAGAATTATAATATTATAATATATTAATTTAATTATGTTATAGAGGTTTATTTTACTCCCTCCCTTATTTTTATTTCATTAACGGAATTGAGATACCATTGTCCTTGTTTGTACAGCCGGATAGACAAGATGAACTCTTGAGAATTGAAGGAGGAGGAGGAAAAGTCATAAACTGGAATGGAGCTAGGGTGTTTGGGGTTCTTGCCATGTCCAGGGCCATAGGTACCTTGATTTTTCTTCATACCCAATCTTAGGTTAAGAATTTGCGAAATATTTTCTTCTTTTGAACTATTGATCAAGGCATCAAGTTCCTTTCAACATTAATATGACCAATAATCTCATTGCTATGAGGTAATAAACGATGCATACGGCTATTATCGTCTAGTAATTAGGGATTGTTCCCAAAATAATTTGGATAGTGCAAATTATGTATACTTCTGTAGAATGATAATTTCCTTTTTGGTGTCACCATAAACAAGTTATTAATAGAAAAACAAAATGTACAGATACAGAAACTCATTGCATTAGCTGCCTGATAATGGGACCATGGGAGGATGGAAGTTAAATAACGGGACCTGAGCTTGAGTTGAAAACCTTCTAACTTGTTTTGTTACTTGAAAATGAATCTGAGGTTGAGTGTCATGAGATAACACACTAAGAGGACGAAGCTGGTTAGTGATGGCAAGGGGAAAATGCATCCAGAGAGATGTTTGTGTGATAGAATCAAATGAAATTAGGTGTCAAATTTAGGTTATGTTTCGCACAAGTTTTTTTTTTTTAATTGTTTTTCTTCTTAAAAGGAAAACTTGGTTAAACACATCTTGTTGAAGACTCTTGAAATTTAAGCAGATTTCCTTTTATAAAGGAATAGAAAAATAAGTAGTTTTTTCAAAAAAAGAGTAAGGTGAAGGAGTTTTAGAAAAACAATTGGTTTTTCTTCTCTTTGTCTTAATTTTCTCTCGCTCCTCCTCTCGTCACTCTCATCTTTATTAGGTGATCTATTTTAAATTAAAAGAAATAAAAACTGTAAAACAATATATTTTAATTTTAATTTGTTATTATAAATTTTAATTTTAAAGAAATTTTTAAGTCATTTTTTTTTAAACAAACACAGCTTTAATAAAATGATACCTCCAATAACTTTTTATTAAAAATGAATTTCATCAATCTAACTATTAATTCATGTGATATTATCGTGATGATCATGTACATAAAATTTTACACAATTTAGCCATTCTCAAATTTATAACTCAATAGTAATTGTTTATTTATTTTGAATATAATTATATGTTAGAAGTATCAATTAATTTTTAATTGTGTGAAATTTGTAAACTTAATCTACTTTGTGAAAAGGCTACATTAACCCAACTTTTAGATGATGAAAAATTGAATCAAACAACCTTGTAAGCATGAAAAACTTGATTTTTCATCATCAATGAATGGATAAACACATATCTTCCTAGAGTGTCCATTAATGAAGATAACAAAATATTAGATACCACTAAGGGACCTTTTGGAGATTGAGCAAAGATACAAAATATGATTTCTTTCTGTTCTATTATTTGATCTTTGGAAGGATATTCTAGTTTGTTTGTTAAGCAATCTTTGTAGGATTCAAGATGAGCGTCCCTTTATATTTCAAACATGATCTTATACGAGTATTTCTAAATCTTTATTGCGCATGTGATCCAATCATCTCTGCCACAATTCTTTGCTTGCATCTTGAGTAATATTTGTCTCTCCTTTGCGTATCTTTTCCTACATGATGTACAAGGAGTTTTCTTTCCAAGAGCAACAATCTTCCTTCATCTATTGAGTTCCCATCTACCAACACTGAATTGATTTATCATTCAAACTGTCTAGTGTACTGCTTAATTAAGGTTTAGAGACACTTATCTAGAACACATTACCTCCATCAATATAAGCCTATTTTCATTTTCAATCATCAAAGTTACATCACCAATGTTAACAACTTTGCCATCTTTTATCATACCAAAGCCTCTTATTTGATATATTGAGAAGAATCCTTCATGAGAGGTATGGAAGGTATGGAAGAATGCAAATACAATTATCAAACTCAACATTTACATAATTTTCCTTTTCAATCAAAAATACATTTTTATCATTTGAAGCCACTGCCATAATACTTTTATCTTCCTTCATCCTCTCTAATTTAATCTAATTAGAGTAGACTATTATAGCCTTTAACTTGTGGCTCAGATTGCCACAATAATACAACTTAGACTTTTGGTGCGAAATTTAAATCTTCCTCGTGATTTCCCATGGCCAATTTTACCATCCCTTCCTCAATTTTCAACAATCCTCTTCCTTTTGTATTTACTCTCCATTTAGCAGGTTGTCTGTAACGGCATCCATGCTAAGCCTTTTGTCTAGTATACAATTACTGAGAATGACAACTAGAGTGTCCCAACTTTTTTGCAAAGAATTAAGAATCAGAAGAGTTTGAAGTTCATCATCTTTTTTCATTTCTACCCTAGTTAGAAGATTAACAATCCCTCTGAAGGTATTCGGATGGTTGATCAAGTTTTGACTGTCTATATACTTCAACTTTACCGATCATTTAACAAGATAAACTTTGTTCCTGAAAGTTTTTTTTAGTTGAAGATTCAAGTTTTGTCCATAATTCTTGGTATAAATCAAATACATGTTTGAACAGATTTCTGGCAATATATTTCTAAAGCATAGCAACAATTTTATGATTTATAAGCTCACAATCTTTGTTAATCTTTCTCACCAACTTGTCCTAATGGATAATTGGTTCATATAAATCCTTGCGCTATAGATGGTCTCCATCACTGGCTTCCAATAGAGTAATTTTTAGCCGTTAGCTTGAACATGTTTCCATCATGAGTGATGATACCACCTATCTTGAATTACACAAAATGAAAATTACTGGATCAAATTCTCTTTATGTATATTCAAAATAGACACTAAATAGAAAGAAGTATGAGAGTTGAAGAATGACACAAAATTTTAACCTTTTTGTTAGAAAAAAAAAAAAACACATGACTAAATCTAACAAAATTTCTCCACCCTTAAAAGTAATGTTACAATGTTTCTTTCTTGAGACAAGAGAACCTCTCAATCTCATCCTACAGTAATTATTTACATTAGTTTTCAATTCCCTCAAAAGTATGGTAAAAATATAAATTTCACTTTTGAAAAAGATTATAAAAACTGATGCTATCTTGGATGGATGGGATGTAGATAATCAACCCCTCGTAACTTATGTTTATTAGTTTTGCTTACCATTTGCTGCATGAAAGTTAGACAGCAAGAGGCTTGCCTTCAGTAAATAGAGTTAACCATTATGATCACTTTCTCTTTGAATGGGAGAAACTTTAGCTATATTCCTTTTGTTAGTCTGAATTATTGTCACAATTCCGGAACAGTAGGTACTTGGAAAATATTTTCTTTTACTAGAATGAGTTAAATCGGTATTGTTATTGACTTTTGGATCGATGAATAGTTCTCATGACTCATCCAGCAATCATATTTACACTATGGTAAATTCTGGCTAAGTTCTGTCAAACTCTTTGGCTTTATTTATAGTTTACATCTTTAACTTTTTTGACACCATCTTGAGAGTAGTTGATTGATATTGAGAGGAGATATGATGATTAGAGGAATAGAATTTTAAGAAGACAATGATTTAGTTAGAGGAGTGACATAATTCTATTTTTGTTAGGTGGTTGAGTTGGACGTAGGGCTTGACATATGGGCCATGTTGGCGTGTATAAGCCTAGCCTAAAATACACCAGCATTAAACGAGTCAAATCGGGGTAGTTCGTGAAACAAGTACATAAAATTATTGCTCGTGTTCGTCTGTTCGACTCTCTAAGGCTTGCTAGTTAACTGACTGGTCTGTTTAATTGATAAAATATATATTAAATATCTAAAACTAGAAAAATATATATTAAATATTTAAAACTAGAAAAAATATATATATATATGTAAAAAAATCAGTAAAAGCAAATAAATAAATAGAAAATTATATTTCGTAAAAAATTCTGGCCTTGGTCAACCCATTAACCTCTGGACCCTAACTCTTTTTACTAGTCCCTAATCCGCGTATATTGCAAGTTATACGGAACATGTAAACCGAAGCCCGCATGAGTGCTTTGATTGGAGGTGTACTTCTCAGTCATGGAGAGAGGTACAAGATTGACTTATTTATCTACTTAATCTTAAAACCTATCATATTTCTGCATTCTTCTAATAATTATGTCTAGACCATTTTTTCTTTTGATATTACTAAAAAATTCGAGAGAATTCTACGTAGAAATTTCGAGTTGATGATTCCTAGAAATTTTAGCAGAAGCTATCTAACTTTGCAGTAAATTCAAGAAAAGTCCCAGCACTTTCAACAATAACAACTAAATATAGTCTTCATGCCTGATTATCTATATCGCTTGTATTTCAAATTATCTTAATTATAAATACTCCAGCGATCACATTTGCATTTACTTTGAAAACTTGTTCTATCTGTAAATGGAGAAGCAAACATCAAGATCTAAAATTGTTCGAATACATACTAAGATTCAGGTGATTTATTGTAAAAGGGTATTTTGGTATGCACAACACCGGATTTTCTAGGCTACATGCGTGTAGCATTTAATGCAAACTTTGCGTTTATTCTTTTCTTTTGGGCATTTGTGCTATTCAGTTGCAGAAACCATGGACAGTCTTCCAAGTTGATTTAGGATTTGGACATCTAGGAACTAACTCTATGACTGCTGACTAGCCTGTATTTACCTGCTCAATGATGATGTTTCAGGTGATCGGTACTTGAGGCCATGGATTATTCCAGTGCCAGAGATAACTTTCACAGCAAGAAGTGACGAGGATGAGTGCTTAATTTTGGCAAGTGATGGACTTTGGGATGTAATGAGCAATAAAGAGGTCGGAGAAGTAGCACGCCACATTCTTAGAAGGCGCCGCAGATCTTTGTCAATGGAGGATAAATCTCCTGCACAAGTTGTTGCCGACAGCCTGACTGAAATTGCATATGGTAGAAATAGTAAAGATAACATTTCAATCATAGTTGTTGATCTGAAATCAAAGATAAAACGTCAGCAAAGGCCTCCCATAATTTCCTAAGAATCTGATTCTCTATAATCTTTTTCAATCTTGAAAAGGACAAAGAGACGGTAACCAAGTTTATCTATAAACAAACCCTTCTTTTCTAATGACCCCATCGGTACTTGGTATCACTTCAGCTTGTGTTTCTCCTAACCCGCTGTACAGTTTATTGCCAAAAAGAATCTGCTTCATCACATGTGACAACTAGCCAGGGCTTGCTTGTTATAATGAAGTTTAGATCACTACTTTTTTTTTTTTCTTTGTCATTTGGTCCTGATTCCTGAACGGTTATGTCTAGATTAAAGAAAGAAGAGATGGGGGAAAACAGAATGAATTGAATGCCATCAATTATTATTGTTCGATTTTTTTTTTATTGGAAGAAATGGAATAAAACACGATGAACTTTATTCCATTTCATTGGACTCAACACTAATTTTTATTCTCTTTTATTTGAAGTTGTTGAATGAAATTACTCTAATAAAGTTATAGCTCTTTTTATTTTGTCTAATTTTCAAATTGTAAAATGAAAATATTGTTATTTTATTGTATAATATCTAAATAATGATATAATAATTTAATCTTACTCTACTTTTTGTTTACTTATCATTGAATATTAAAATATATTGGAATTAATATTTAATTCATAAAGACTCAAAAATCTTCAAGTAACAATAAAAAAATTATGCACAGTGCCTTAGATATCTAATGCAATAAAGCTTCATATTAAATAAAATTTTGGTTTGATCTATTTCACGTTTATAAAGAAAAGGAGACACAACTTTAATACGTTTTTATCATATTTAAATTTCACATTAGATTTCTTGATATGATTTTATGATTTGTAATAGGGTTAAAAAATATTTTATTTTAATTACATAATAATTGCTTAAAAGCCGTAAATGACATGTTGTGGCACAAAAGAAAATAACATTGTTTGACAAATTGATTTGATGCTCATTCTGATCATACGCCGGTTTCTCATTCTGCAAATATATTTCCAACTAATAATAAGGCATGTATGTATCCAACCGTTGCTTTCTTTGGCAAATTCAGTTTCCACAAGTTGGGTTTGTTGGACAAGTGGCGCAAGCCACAGTGATACATGATATAAATTGACAAGTAACTATGATCCCTCGACATGGATACCACCTTAAGACAACGGATGTTTTCGACATGGATACCACCTTAATACAATGGATGTTTTTTTTTACCATAGCATGTAGATTGCGCATAAATGCTTAGAACTCTTTCTCCAATATTTATTATTTTTTAGTTCTTAGATGTTACGTTAGCCATTTTATAATTAGAAAATTAAGTTTTGTTTTTTATATTATTAATATATATATATATATATATATCATACTATCTAAATATTTCAATATTTACCCTGTAGGGATTAAAAAGTTGCATAAAATATATTCATATTTATATTCTGGAATGAAAATTTCATAAGCAAGATTAAATTGATTGAAATATAATCCTATTAATAATTAAGTTAATTCTAATTTTAAAATATTTTTATCCTCGTATATATTGTATATAACATTTTTAAAATTTATATAGCATGGAAATAGAACAAAGTCAAGTAATTTTTTAAGTTAATTGTTTGGTTAATTAGATACTAGTGAAAAAAGTATATTGAATAATTTTTAACCCCGTAAAAAACAGGAGACCAAGAAAATTGGAGAAAGATGTAAAGAAGAATCTTATGATCTATGAAACTTTAATGTTCAACTGAATCGAAAAATGCTGTATAATTCATGCAATTAACCTCACTTAAGACTATTTTATTATTATTGTTTAATTGTTTGGTAAAGTCCCAATTTGGGCTTGCTCTAAACATCATTATCTTGTTTAAATCTGTTTTATTCATTGATGTTATCATCAAACTACAAATAGATTTTCAGTCATGGTAATTTTTTCTTTATCTAAACTATATTTCTAGTGCCGTTGTACTTTATAGGTTTGCGTTAAATTGTAATAACAATAGTTTATGTTCAATGATGAAATATGTGCACTAAATAAACCCAAAAAATAACACTATATGAGAAATGCAATACAAAAAAAATCAAGTGAACTTGTATATATATTCTCACCTCGTGAATACTTGGAAATTCTCAACTAGCTCCTCTTATAGTTAACTTCTAGCTCTTCTTGATACTAAGCAAGGAGATTCTCATATGAAAATGTTTTTAGTCCCTGTACTTTCATAGATACATTTGGTCATGTTCATTAGCAGGATTAATCCCATTTGTTACGTGGATAAAGACCAAATCAACCTATTTTTTAACGTATAAAGATCAAATACACATGAACTAAGATCATGTTTGACTATAAATACTTGAAACCAAAAACACATTTTTTTCCTTTACTTTATTACTTTGTTTTAAAAATTGACCTTTTGTTGAGAACAAATCAGACAAAAATGTGACGAGGAGCTGATTCAACATAATCAGTTATTAAATAAGGGATAAATATATGGAAACTAACAAAAAAACCATAATTTATCACGCAAGAGGAAAAGCATCCCTACAACATTTATATTGCAAAATCAAAGGTATTAAGTTTGGAAAGTTTAAGAAATGGTCAAAGATATTCATTCATTCGCTCGGTCCTTGCAATTCCAATTCCAATGACTCATCTCTTCCGGTGTCCAGATGATGAACGCGTTTTCCACCAATCAGAAAGTTAAAAACTTGCCTCAAATTTCCTCTGGATGGTCGAGCATCTGTTGCAAACTTACATACATATACAAGTCGTCGCTTCATATCCCATTTAGTGATTTGTGTTGCATTAAAGGATTTCCCATCATCAAACGTACCTTAAAAAAGAAGCGTAAACAACAGGGACGAATGATTAGTGATAGAATTAACCATCATATTCATAAAGCATCAAAGCTTTCAATATTCAAGAATACACACACAAAAAAAAGAGCCTATCTTGAGCAATTAACTTGACCTGGTTTTGTAAACATATATCTCTCACAGATATCAGATGTACTCTCTTTTATCTATTGCTTAGAACATCATGCCAACTTATCCCAGAACGAATTTAAGCCTAATGACTTTGCGGGTTTCACAGTGATGGACATGCAATATAAACATAGCTAAGTAAAAATGCATTGTATTTGTTCAGAGTAGGAAGCTTATTGTATTTCAAACTGCATGAATAATTGCATAGAAGATAAATACCAAAGAAATGGATGGCTACTTTGGGTGTAGAATTATGGTGTAAGTGTAACTAGTATTTTAGTGCATTGCACAAAATAAATTATTTTTACATAATTAAAATTCATAATAAATAAATTATACTTTACATTTACAATGAACAATTTAAATTGTGATATAAAATTATTTTTAATTATTAACAATTTTTTTAAAAAAAATATTAAAATTTAATTTAAATACAGATAAAAGTGCATAGATCGAAAGGGATAAATATTTTAAAAAATGAAGTATACAGTTAAAGATAAAAGAAGAATTAGTCCAAGATGATTGAGAGAATCTAAAGGAGAAAAAAGAAAGAATATTAAGAATGTCTAATTGAGAGAATGAAGCGTGAGAGTTTCACCGTCTAAGTTCTGTATTCTAATTTATATTTTATAATATAAGAGTATATTAACTTCAACTACTAAGGTAATTGAATAATTGATTTTAACTTTTCTACAATTCATATATAATTCCCTAACTCTAATAATTTGACAGTCAGTTTTTCATTATTCAGTAAAAAATATTAAAATGTTTTCTCCCTACTCCTCTCTCTCTTCCTTGATTAAATATGTTTGTTTAAAAAACATCAATTTTACATCAAGTGTAACAAGTATCCTTGAAAATGGACATGATGATTTGATGCGTTGATTCTATTTGTGAGAAATGGGCTTCTTAATTAATCTTTTGTAACAATATGAAAGATATATAGATATGTACCTTTTTCATCAAATAATGACATCAAGATTGCTAAACAAACACATACACTAATATCTTCCCCTGAAAAGCAACGAAAAAAAAACATATTAGTCGTTTTGTACAACACTTAATGGATTGCTTTTGCACAGTTCTACCAAAATGATGTAGAAGGATTAAGGAAAGGCACCTCAGATTCAAATGATAGAGTTAGAAAGAAAAAATAGGATTCAACAATAGAAGTTGAAAGGGTAGTGAACAAATGTAACTCTGAGCGTCGTGTCTTAGATGCATGGGTGTTGAAAAGGTAACCCCTAACAATGTGCTTGGTTCACAGGAAAATATCTTGGATACATGATAATGGTTGTCTACAATCCTCATGTTTGGTAATTGGTATAGAAATTGAAAGTTACTAGATAAAGGACACACATGGTAATTTATGAAAGTCTGGAAACACCATTTACTCAGGAATTCAGATTTCCAATCCCACATTTTCTTTGGTATGAGATACCTGTAATTTGGGGTGTTGGCTACTATATAAATAATTGGAGTTGATTAGTAAGTAAACAAATTTGTGGGAGAGTGAAATGGGAGTGAAATTATTTATTTATCCAGTATTATTACAGAGGAAACAAAAATAAACTAGTGAAATCTGAGGTGTGATCTATTCAGTAGTTATGTGGTAGTACAGGGGGATTTGGGAGAGGTGGATAGGTGATCACTTGTCCCTTCTAAATTCCACCAGTGCCTCCTTAGAGACAATTCTATCAATGACAATTGAACTGTTTTCAAATCCTAAACATAACACAAGGAATGAATACATGTCATTTGGTTTCACACAAATCCTAGTCTACTTGGTAAATAAACAAAGTAGACAGGGTACTTCAGAGCCATTACCGTTATTACAACAAACTAGAAGTCTTTTTCCCTGGCTGAGATTGAACTTTGCAAAACTCACCGCTTTAGCAAGATTGTTTAATAAAGAAAACCGATCAAACTTTGAAGTCTGGCCATCAAAGATAAAAATGAGCACAAAATTTCCACACACACACAAAAAATGACAGTAATGATAAAAGCAAGTTTTCCTTCCACTTCATACTAACCACCATTGGAAGATGCAAATATGAGTCAGCACTGGGAAGAAGACAAACAGAGATGGACTCGCAATCACAATTCAATATGCAATCAACATCAGCAGCATCTGCAGCTGCACCAAATGTGGGCATTGAACAATCAGCCAGATAAACTTGGTAGATAAAACTAATGCTCAATGCTGTTGCTGATCAGAAGTATGTCTGTACTATAAATTTAACAATGTATTTCCATTTTAAAATGTGATCATAACAAAGTCAATAGAACCAGGCATCCTCAAAAGAAATGCACCAAAGGATAATAAGAGGGCATCAATTAACTAAAGCATACCAACTTGAGACGTGCCAACTGCCAAATTAGTTGAGCCCAACCACGATATTCCACAATCTACCGAAGAAGACTCATTAATTTCATCGTTTGAAGCATCATAAGTTACAGATGGTTCTTGGTGTGAAAGAGAGGTTGCCTTAATGGATTTAACCGTGATCTGTGGCGCACTTTCTCCTTTATAAGCACGGCATACTCTACTATTTTCGACTATATCCGCAACCTTCTGGTTACAGACATGAGGACCTGAGTTTATAAGATCATAAACATGTTTCCAGAAAAGACTGGGCGACAAACCCCTAGCCCAGGTTTCTTCATCGTCTCCAGCACCCGGTATGTAATTCCAGCTAAACTCAGAGGTAGTGGTGTGTTGGGTAACAGCAAGCGTTGAAGACGCGGAGAGAAGAATGATGGGTGTGAAATCCCAAGAGTCATGGTGAGGCACTTGGTTTAACCAGATGAGAGTTTTCTGCGAAATCCAGAGAGGGCGCAAGGGTTTCCTCAAGGAAGCAGAAAGGGAAGCAATATCAGTGCCAGTTGCTTTGAGCAACAGAGTCCATTCATCTAAGCGATCCTCAATGGAAGCTCTTTCTGTTTGGGAAACCCACAGGGGGAGGTGCAAGGAGCAGTCCCAAGGAAGAGAAGTTTGGTGATTAGACTCCTATATTATGAAGACAAAGCAATAAATCAAAGAGGCAGTGAATGAAAAGGGAAGAAAAAAGAGTGTGTAATAATATTACACGAAAGTCCCTAATGGCTCGATTGAAAACACAGGTCCAGATGGGTATAGTTTTGGACATGCTATCAGGGAAGCGCTTTCCTCGTCGAGTGGAATCAACGATGATGCAGCCACCGTTCTGTCCTAGGAAGGGAAAGAGAAAGGGTTGGTTACGTAAATGAAATGACAAAATGAAAAGGGAAAGAGAAAGGGGGAAGAGTACCGGCGAGTAGGGCGACGTGGAGGTTGAGGCGAGAGGTGCTGAAGGAGCAGTTGTTGGTGTGGCCATCGGTGGATTTGAAGTAAGAGGTGGAATGGAAGCTTCGGGAATACCAGAGGCCGCACCGGAGATTGGCCAGGACTGGCAGCTCTGGCCATAGCTGACAGATCTCAGACACGAATATCGAATCTTGGTATATGGATCTCAGTGCGTTGTACAAACTGTTTTCTCTTTTCTTTATGCTTCTTGCCGCTTTGTAAATGCTCACCTTCGCACCTTCCTCTGTCTCCATCTCTTTCTCTTTCTCTTTCTTTACCCTCTCTTATTTCTTTCCTTGCTTCTCTTCTCCATCCATAATAATCACACGCCAACAACAAATTACGGGTCATACATATACTCATGTCTTTTATAGGACTTTCTTTAATTTTTTGTTATGTGAGTTTTGGTCTTTTTTTAAATATTTTGTCTTTTATTTTTTTAAACGACCATTTTATCTGCTCTTTATAAAAGATTTAATTATTATTTTGGTCCATGTAATTGTCCACATTTTATTACTTTTATTTTACACATAAAAATTGTAAGTTTATTTTTTAGGATGAATAAATATAATGCATTTTGTTGTTTGCATTTGTCTTCTAATTTTGATAATCTCAATAACAAAAATTGCAGGGTAAAATCACTAGAAACTTTCTACCAATTGTTAAACCATATAAAACTTTATTGTGAAAGAAATTTCTGAAAATTTGGCGATCGTTATTAGAAATATTTTTGACAATTTTACCACCAGCAAAATTTTTGTGACAATCTATCTTAATATCAATGTTAGTATTGGCTGCAGCGACAGTATCAAAATATATTGAATTTTAGTCTAAAAATACAACTTTTATGTATAGGATCAATAATAAAGTGCACGGAAGAACTGAATTATCAATTAAACCTATTATAAATTATAGGATTAGTGGTGTTTCTTGTATACGTAAGATTGTAAATATTGGTTTTTGTCGTTAACTTTAAACTTTCACTTTTTATTGATATATTTTTTAAATACTCAAACTAATGCAAAACTAATTAACTAGGATTGACATACACTATTTTCTTGTATTTTATTAAATACTTAATAGATAAATCAGAATACTAATACAAAATTAATGAGTGGAGAAAAAGTAAAGCAGTGAGAAAAAGAAATTTTAACTCTTATTTTATTAATATTTAGGTCTTTTATTTATGTGATACGAAAATTACGTATGTTTTTAGTTGTCCCTCGAGCACCTAATTCGGTCTTTCTAACTACATTAGATCACCCTATTTAACAATAGAGATATTAAATTGATTGATTATTTATAATTTTAAAAATTATTTTATTTATTTTTTTATTTTAAAGATTAATTTGACAGATTATTTAAATTTCAAAAACTAATTAATTAATATTTATAAATTTAGAAACTCCTTTTGTATTTTATTAATTTCTAGAATTAATTTCATCAACTATTACAATTTCATAAATTAAAAGATTTGTAATTCACTGTGTAAAATTCTATTGTTAAAACTTTTTTTAAAACATTATATTTTATTTAGTTGATAATAACTTATGAAGGAAAGAAAGTTTTTTAAAACGATTAAAGTACGAAAAATAATTTTAATTTTAATTTATGATTTATTTTATTTATTTTTACTATTAGAGATTAAAAAGTTTATCTAAATTAATTCTTAACATTCTTTATTGCACTTCACCACCTTCTTGTGGTTACTCGGTACTCCTAAAACAGAGTTACTAGTTACCAATTCTGAAAGGAAAAAGCTTGAAGTGATTAAAATAGGTACTAATTCTTCCACAAGATTGTGTTTGTGTCCAGTGTTCACTGTCCACACCTTTGAGGAACAAGTACAAAGCAAGTTGGTTGGATTTTAATATTTAAAACTTGGAATCTTGGAAGCATTTTTCAGTACTCCATTGGTTGCTGAAGAAGCTGGAGTGAAGGCCTTTCGTATCTTAAAGACATTCCAAGCAGTGTTAGCAGCATGTCCCGCAGTTGCAAATACATGCTCAGTGGCTTCCCCTGCACTTTCCCCAAACCTGTTGCCCAAGGATGATGATGTATGAAATTAAATTTTAAACAATAACATACTAATATAATGTAATTTTGTTACTGACAACTAGGAATTCCATTCAATATTATTTTTATTTTTTAAAGTTGAGTGAGTTAAATCTTAAGTCAAGGTAGATTTATGATTCAAAAAATATTTATTAAAATACTTATAAACTACTTATTAACGAAGTCTTCATATTGAGAACTGAAGTGAGATACAAGGTTTATCCTTATCACATCTTTGTAATATGAAGACTGATGCCACAGTCATTGCCTATCTATTGGCGTATTTGATCCAACTATAAATTTCTGATATATTGTGCAGTGAGTCAAACGTCCTTTTTACCTATTAGAGACCACTCTGGATGCAGCTTGGGAGGTGGCAGAAAGAGTTTGCTTTTCAGCAGCTTCAGCTGCATCCAGAACCTTGTCTGTATCATTAGAAGGGAAACAAAGAAGTGAGGAGGAGAAAAAAAGAAGTAATGTTATCAAGTGTTTGACTTGGTTTTACTTACTAACTGCATCAAGGGAAGCCAACAGCACCTCCCCTGGAAGCATCTTTAGGAATGCCTTTCCTGGTTGGGATTTAACCACAGGAGCCATCACTGATCCACTAACTATACCAACACCATTAAGCAAAGATTTGCTTAACTTTTCTGTCATCTTGGACAGCTTCCTCACACTATAATGCAAATACAAAAGACAATTAGTAATAACTCATTCACATGTGCACTAGGTATAGTGATTTATGTGTCCAGTATTTTTCTTTGAATACCGTTTCAGGTTTTTATTAATCTTGTTCTTCTTTAAAGCACTGCCAGTCTTGTTGCTCGTACTTTCCCTGGCCACAACACCATTTTTCTCATCTGCAGGACTATTTAGGATCGTTTCTCCTCCTTTCTGGACCTGGTGATTTTCCAACAAATAAGTTTAGATAAAATTTAGTGGTATACATGACAATAGCTTTTTAGTTTTCTTTATTTTTTTAATGCCTTCTCTAGTCCACTCTCTGTCATTTATTGAAATTTATTAAAATTATAAAATTTTATTATGTCATGTTTTGTTTAATAACTTTTATTTTATAATTTTTAATAAATTTTAACTAATAATAATAATGAATGAATTATCAGTACTTCTCTTATAGGTTTTTCAGTCACAATCACAAACTTTTCTAGCCTCAAGAAATTTAAAAGTTGAAGCATCATAAAATAAAAGGTGAAAAGCAAAGGGAAAGCACTGAATTGCTCTAGTAATTCAACAAGAGAACAAAACCTTATTGGTGTAAGCATTGCTGCAGATGAAGATGCCCTTGACAATCTGACCAGTCCCTCCTGCAATAGCCTTGGCCAGAAAATGATTGTAATCATCAACCTTTGGAGCAAACTTCCTCCAATCTAGATTGTTGTTCTTGCTCAAATTCAAGCCAGAAAAGCAAGAGTGATCCTTCAGAAACGAGTCCAGCAAAGTCAAACTTCCCAAACTGTCTTCTGAAAAGGTCACACCATAGCTGAGAGGCTCACCATCTTTGACAAGCAAGGAAAACAGGTAATGGAGAGCATCCAGCTTCACCACTGGCTCATCTTTTGTCAGAGGCCATTGAAGATCATGTCCTACTTTTATGACTGTAGCCAGAGACACATTCTCTTCCAAGGTTTTGATGATCATGAAGTGCCCTTGAGCCAGTTCAAGAGCTTCTCCTTCATCCATCAGATGAACTTTACATGCTGGTACTTGTATGAGAACTTCTTGTTTGAGTCCAGAGTATTCTCCAACACTTACAGGCATGGAGGCTTCCGTGGGTGCCATAGTTGTGGAGCCACGGAAGCAGCACCCCATCACTGCTTTGAGTGCTTTCTCTTTCTTCGGAGCTATGTTAATCGAGATAAAGGCAATGGGGAAAGTCTTCGTTGCTGTGGATTCTTTTCTTCGTTGCTTTATTCTCTTCCTCATAACCTTTTAGCAATTCCCTTAATATTATCAAACTAAGTATACTGTTATAAAGAAAATTTACACTCTTAATACATAAACTATTTACTCTTAAAATTATCAGAAAATCTTCCCTACAAATTATTTGCATAAAAAAGATACTCACAATTTCAAAAACTAAGTAGTTTTGATCATTTTAAGGAGCACCATGTTCGTAAAAAACATTGGTTTAATGATTTAAGATTATTCCAAGTAAAATTAAATTCAAATTTTTTTAATAATATTTTAAATTTGAGCCTAAAAATATATAATTAAAAAAATATTTTTTATTAAAGACAATTAGTTCAATTTTTTATTAATAATAATATTTTAAATTTGAGCCTAAAAATATATAATTAAAAAAATATTTTTTATTAAAGACAATTAGTTCAATTTTTTATTAATATTAATCATTAATAAAATTGATTAAAAAAATTATTTGTAAAGAATAGCCGTTACTAGTATTTGGTGATAAGGTGTTATGACTTTCGGTGGAAATGGAATGTATTCTACAGAAAATATGGACTTCTTATTGAAAAATGTGCAATAGCATTACAGCTGCCCCCAGTGTGAAATCATAGACTTTTTTATAACCTGTGGCATTTTTTTGTTGTTGAGTATTATATTGAAATTTTCACCCTGCAATTTTGTCCTCTCTTCTTTCCTTTTGCAACGTACTAATAAAGACATAAAACAAGAGAAGGAGGCGATCTTTCATGCGAATGTTTAATTGTTAGGAAGATTAGGCAGTTCCAAGTCCTAGTTGTTTCTTTTGTCATACATTACACCATTGTATAATGTATTAAAGTTTTTTTAATTTAATTTTAATATACTGTTATTTTGTTACTTTATTTAATAGTGATTTACTTATTCATTTATTCTTATACTTATACAATTTTTATGTTTTAGTCTCTCCATTTAAAAACATCTATTTTAATTTTTACAATTAATTGCAGGTTAACTTTGTTAATTGTGTACTAAGGTTGATGAATTCACTTTACATTTTAATTCAAATACTTGTATATTTTTATATTTTTGTTCTTATATTTTATAATATTTACAATTTAGTTTCTTCATACACAATTTTTTATTTTCTTTTCTTCCTTCTCCTTCCTATCTTTTCTCTATGTTTCTTTCTTTTATTTTTTCTTATCAATATTTTCTTCCTTTTTTTATTTTTCAGTTCTGACTCTTTTAAATTCTCTTACATTAACTAATTTCCATTGATCATAAATTGAAGAGTCTTAAGATCGTAAAGTTTAGGCATAATTTATAGATAAGACTGGGAAGTTTGAGTAGTGTTTTATGTGGTTATTCCTTGTAATGTCAGTAACCTTTTAAATTGTTTTAATCTTATTGCATCAACCTCTTGGTAACGTAGAAATTATTATTTAATTCATTTTTTAGAACACATTAGCATTACGAAAATACATGCTCATCAACGTGAAACAATGAATGAAATGCTTAAGTTATAAGAAATGAAATGGGGGGAGAAAGAAGAAAAAAAAAAGGAACAATGGTGTTTTACCTCTTACAACATTTTATATAGCAATATTAAAACGATACAGGTCACCACACCGTAAAGAATGTTCAGATGTGTTTTAACTCTACCACCTCAAAACTCTAATTTGTGGTCAATGCAAAATAATTGATGCACCAAAATTTACAAGAGACATAACCTGCAAAATAAGCAAAGGGAGGTATTGATAAGAAAAAATAAGAGAAAGAAATATAGAGGAAGAAGATAGAAAAAATGGTGTTAGCACAAACTAACACAACAACAAAAAATTGTTCGTATGAAACTAAAACATAAAGATCATGTGTGGATATAAAAATTAAATCATAAAAATATAGTATAAATATAAAGATTAAAACATAAAATGCAAACATGTCAACATCATACCAGTATCCTGTCAACGGCATTAACTTATAAATACAGAGACCAAATGAATAATTAAACCTTTAATAATTTTGTAACCCTTAATGTTATTATTAATATTGTAAAAGAAATTATTAAATGTTGTGTCAAGATAAAATTAATGACGGAAAAAAAATTATATTAACAAATTATGAAAATTAAACTGGTTTTCTTTTTAAACTTGACTTATACATTGTTCTGATTCCAACGTGCTTCGTTATGGTTCTACGAGTAAGCGTGTAGTATATATTATTGTGAAAAGAGATGGAAAAAAAATGTGAATCGCTACCTGTATAATTCTGCAATTCTTGACCACTGTATTAACACAAATTAAATCACTGAACTGTTACAATTACAAAATCAACCCTAAGGGAAAAAGCTTGGGCTAAAAAAATCATGGATTGAATGGACAATGAAAAAATGGAACTAGAATTCCTACCACACTAAAACAACCAATCATGAATGCACCAAACAATAATTAAGATCAATTTGATCTACCAACACCGATGCTTCCCGAGTGAGGCAAAGAGATAGAGAGAAGAGACAGAATTTGATGGCTGCATGAAGCTTGTTCCTAGTTATCAAATTTCTTGGGTTGATGCCATTGTGCCAAACTTCTGGACAAAGAACTGAGGAATGACCCTCTAGGAGGCACCCCTTTCTTTCCGTACAAATGTTTTCCTCCCAAATCTGTGAAAACTGGACCCATATCCTTGCTTCTTTCAGTTCTTTCAATCTGCAAAACATACAAAAAAAGAAAGGAATATATTCTGCTTAAGAAAACAACTCTAAAAAATCGTCTGTATTTATACAAAACAAGATACTCCTGCAGCACCTGGTCCAACAAGGAAGTCAGAGATGACATAAAGCCTAACCAACTTACCTTGCTAATTTTTCCATCTTTCAAATAGTACCGAACACCAGACCAATTGATAGATTGAGAAAAATGAGAGCGAAACGCAGATATGGGGTATAGAAAGTTATCCACCAGCAATGCGATAAACACCTGTTCAAAAGAAGTCACTTTCTAACTATACCAACTAGTAAATATAAATTTTTTCCAACATGTTTATGCATTCTTTCTCGCGAGTCATTTACATTCATATCCCCAAATATACTCACAAGTCCATGCATTACTTTCTCTATTTCATACTCGATCTTACTGTTCAACATGCTTGTGTCAATTCATGTTGTGACAGGTATCCCATGTACTTACGCACGTCAATTCTTCATGCTTGCATAATTCGATTTAACTTAAAACTACGTTTTTTTCTTCTTTTTTTTTCAACTTTTAGAATATGTGGAGTCCTAAAATTGGCATAAGTTAGTTACAACAACAATATCTGATATCCTACACTCTTATCCCCTATTATTTATATGTCGCCTAACACCCTTGTACAATAGTATACACACTTAATTGTCTAATCCCCGTGCTGCTTCCTTCTAGTATACACCTTTAATGCCTTCTGCCCCTGGTCCCTAACAGCATACAGAGCTGATAGATAAAGATTTACGCAGAAGAACTCAACTCTAGAGTAAAATTGTAGAAGCCATCTTAGGATTAAACAAAATAGCTCTCAAATCTGTCCACATAAAAAACAAGCAAGAAAATACTTACAAGACACCAATTATAGGAAGCGAGAGAGAGTTGTGGTGCCTCTGGAGACAACATGTTGCACAGTTGGACTTCTATCCGTGTCAAGTTCCACATTGAAAGAAGCTCAACAAGAGTGCATATGGCTAGGAGAGTCACCAATGATAACCCTGGGAGACAAGGCACTAATCAAAATAAAAGAACTGAAAATGTAAAGCTAAATGGAAAAGTTCATCTCAATCGATCATGCATTGCCATTTCACCCTTTTTTTTTCTTTTTGACAAGCCTTGTCTATTCATTGTAAATACAGAAATGTCACCAGAGGAAATGCAACATATAACAATGGGGAAGAGAATGTTATGGCTGGATTTAAATTTCATATGTCATCCAATTGCATTATTGAAAAAGATAAACCACACCATAAGATAGCAGTTAAACAAACAGACATTATTTCTGTTTAAATAATATCCCACAGAAGTTAGAAGGCAATGAAAACATAACATAAATAAAATTCTTATAAAGTGCTTATATAATAAGGATTTATAAATTCCATATAACACAAAAAAAAAAATGACACACAAATGCTATTCCTGAATTAAAGAAATCCACAACAATTTCCAATTTTGGATATAAAGCCTGACGGAAGTCATTTTTTCCTGAGAGAATCATTATGAATAGAGAGGTACTAACACTGCAAATAAGTTGAACAATAACCCTGATTCAGCATCAGAATCCTGCCAAATTTTATCCACGAATCAACACACTAACCTACCTAGAAAGGAAAAGTAGTGTGCTCACCACCAGAAGTGTAGGTCATTTCTTCAGTTGAAAACTCTTTATTGTAAAATCTTAATGCTGCAGCAACATGAATCAATGCCATAAAAAATGGTGCTACAAATCCCCATGACAAATAGCAGTGGGTAGCAAACAATGCACGGTTCATCACCCAGTTAACATTTGTTGTATATGACTCCAAAACGAATGTTTGTTTCCTCAAGTAATTCCAATATCTACACATGTTAAAAAAATTAAATCATCAAATATGCAAAGAAACTTAATTTAAGATGAGTAATAATCACAAACCTTCCAAAATTAAGATCACTTGCAAGGGGATGAGGAAAGACAGCAACGGGAGGAGAAGTAATGAGCCTTTTGTGAGCCCCTGTATGAGACATTATAATAATTGTTAGAATATTAGGATTCTTATGCTTTTAGGAGACTTCTTGTTTAGTAGTCTTATTAGGCTGTGCTAGTAATAAAATTCACTACGGTACTATTTATATCATTAGAGCATAAAACATCACAATATGAGTGTTAGTGGTTAGTACAAAACATAACAATCCTATTAATGAAAAACACACAGAGACATTTTCTTTTCTCTCATTCTTTTCCAACTTCTTATAATTTCAATAGCAATGAACTACCACAATGCATAGGAATGAAATACTAGGGTAAAAAAATTAAATTTATACCAAAAAAAGGTTAGTCTATCCTAGTTGAATTACTGTAAGCCATTGCGTTTCCTTAAAAAAATCATAATTATCAAAGAATATTTTATTAAGAAAAAATTTTCATGTATATATATATATATGGAGCAATCTTTTGCACAATGAGTTTAATGAAGAAAATATTACCCAAAAGAAAACTACTTCCACACAACGTAAGTTTTCTGCAAACTATGCATAAACGAGTACAAGAAAATGCTCTTAGGATTGTCAAATCTCACTAAAAAGAATTAGCTCCTTCATGGATCAATAATCAAGTAACCATTATTTTCAAATTTAATGACCAATACAGATAAAGTTGCTGTATATGATGACAAAGTGTACATAAAAAAATTTGATAAGAGAACCAAAGATGTACCAGATATGGCTGCAAGAGTCATATCATCAGAATATCCACCATCTTTAAGTCCTGAGACTACACCATAACGATCTTGCCTAAAGTCATCAGCATGCATCTGGAGAAAACTAAGTAGTTAGAACATAAGTTTTCTTCAAAGCATCAACCAAGGATAAAAAAGGTAAAAGCTACTTGCCATCATGCACCCTCCCCAAAGAAAGAATGTTTTTCCACCAGTGGCAAAACCCATTGAACAAGGCTGTGAAATAAAATAAAAAGATTAGGAACAAAAGTGTTAAATAATTATAATTAAATCTTGTCGTATATTATGATTTATGAAAAACCTAAATGAAAAGTTATCTAACAATTCTGAAATTGAAGTAAAATTCAATTAGCTAAGTTTCATTTGTAGGTTATATATATTTTATATCAAATGGAAAATAAAAGAAAACACAATCTTATACACAGACATGTGCTGCAAAGATTGGAGATATAAAGCCAAGAAAATTGTGTACCATATGGTATTCATAGATGCAGTAACTCCCCAGGCTTCCAGATGGAAGATCAAGAGGGTATCCAGTTTGAATAAATATCTGTTAAGCATCAAAGCATTTAAGACCATAATTATTCTAGTTAAACACTTAAAAAACGAACAATAAACAAATTTTAAGTTAAACCTCGGGAGTCTTTTCCATCTCACGAGTGAGTGCTCCAATTGATCCAGGATGTAGCCTAACATCATCATCCAAAAACAATACATATTTGCTATCTTTATGCATTGTCTCCACTCCAACCTGCCCAGGTGTTAATAATATGTAATATTATAGTAATTGGTAAAATACATCTAACAAGGTCAATCTAGGAAATCAACAAGGATAAAATGACCCAAAATTTCAATGCCCATAAGTTAACACAGGTCATTCACATATGTATTTGCCTAGCAAATGTAATGTGTTACTGTTATGTAGAGGAGATGCTTTCTGATCTAACAACTAGATCATCACCATTTTCAACATAGATTTACATTGACTTCAAATAAATATAAGATAGGGTTAAGTTATGAATATAGCATGGCCCAAAGCTATATTTTGTATTTGAAAAAACTATCAAAATATAGTCAACAAAATTCCATACCAATTGATTGTGAATTTTTTGACTACAAGTTGTTGACAAACCAGCTACAACAATCTTAGCATCAACATGATCCTGCATACATCAAACAGGCATCAAATTTAGTGTGAATGAGGTGCAGACAACATTAACAGATACAGCCCAAAAACAGAAAACAACTAGATCCAACAGGGAAACAGGTGGAAAGCAACCAATTGAAAGGAATAAGTAGATTAACACTAGAAAACCTAATGGAAAATAATTACAGACATGAAAGTGTAAAAAAAAAAACATGAGAGAAGAACTACTGGGCTTATACCTCAAATTCTGCTAGTAGTCGTGATACAGCATGGTAAGCAGGATCCTCTGTACTTTCTACCACAAAAAGAAATTCTATAGGGCCACCATATAGAGATGTTATCTGTGTTTAAAAAGGAACAGAATCATATATTAAAAAAAAATTGAGTAACAATGGTTAACGAACAAACATCAAGTATAACTGAAAAGATATTCAAAATTACAACCAAATATTATTCACTATGCAGCAAAATTGAATAACTAATAGTACATCCACAATGCCAAGAAATCATACAATTTAAATTACAAATCTAAGAAAATGCAAGAGAAAGTATGTGAAATACATAAAATCATACAAGATACAATCAAATTTTGATTTTCTAAGTCATAGCATATTATTTATGAAAGAACCAAAAAAGGCACCACAGAGAAACCAAAAAAAGGAAATCTCAAATAAATTCCAGAAGCATGTGTACTATAATTTCTCACCTGACTCCTCCAGTTATGGAGATTATGTTCTCCAAACCCTTTTAGGGGCATAATCACTGTTACTCTTGGAAGATTGACCTGATAGGAGTGCTCAAGTTCATTAATGTCGTGACAAAGGAAAGAAAAGCTATTGGCATTCTTCATACAATTCTTCATTTGTTTGATCTCTCTGTTCCTGTGAGGAGGGAAAAAGCTGTAAATATCTCATTGACATGATAATGAAAGTGTTTCCTAGCCGTTTGACATCAATGACTACCTGACATAAGCAGCACAAGCCCACCCAAGAGCAAGTGTTAAGCAAATTAAACACCCCTGCAGAGCAAACATAAAATTCAAGTTTTTATGCAATGGCATCATAATTTTTCTCTTAAAAACAAAGGAGAAGGAATACAAAACAAGATTTCATTTGAAGGTAATTATCATGCAATATTGAAATGCAAGAGTTATATAATCATACTTAACACTGCCACTAATGCACCCAGGCCGTATTCTGACACTGAAGGTTCCACTCCTTCATTAATTCCATTTCATTCAACAAACAAGCAATTTCACAAAAATGAGCTTGATATGCAGCTCAAAAAAAAAAAAAAAAAAAAAAACCTTCAACAATGCAGAACTTTCTATCTCAATTCTCAACACTGTTGCTTTTGTTTCTACATGTGGATTTAAAGCCTATACCAGATATCACAAGCAAAGGGACTATGGATGTCAAATCTGTGAAAATGACAGATGGGAAGCAACCCACAAGCTGATACCTCAACTATCATAATTTGGGGCGAGAAAAAAATCTGTTGAAAAGATTCCACAGACAAAGTAGAGATAGTACAGATAAATCTCACGCTTAGAAGTATAGTTGAATTCCATCCACATCCAATCAAACTAAACTAGGTCACTTTCTCAAGCCAAAACCAAACCATTCAATCCTCTTCCTGGAAGCAGCAACCGGTATCAACAGCAACCCAGAGCAGAAAGAAACTTCAATTTAATTCAAGTACTTACCAATTACCCAATTTGTTAAATCAAAAGCATCATTGTAGCTCTTCAGTACCTTTGCGAACTACTAGAGTCAGACATCACTACTTTCCCCTCCCAAAACCATTGTTAACCACAGAAAAACAATACATAAAAAGCACAATTCTCTAACGTAACCAAAAATCAACCATAACCAAGTAGAAAAACCTTGGCATAGAGATACTGAAGAGCAACAAGTTAACAATATTGTATAACCTAAAAACCTACAAGTCAAGGAATGCTAGGAAGGAAATAACATCTAACAATAAACAACACTATACTCACGAATTTAGTTTTAGAAACGAAGAAGAAGAAGAATTAATTTAAAAGGGGGGAAAAGAAGCAAGTAAGCGAAAGAAGAGAGTAATGCTGATATGGTTGAAGAATTGGAACAAAAGTAGCCTCCGAAGTGGATCAAAAAGAGAAGTGGAAAACCTGGATCTGAATGAAAACGGCGATGGGACTACAAAAGGCCCTGCTGAGAGAGAAGAGTAACAAATCCAAGGAAGACATTGCGGTGGGCTCTCTCTCTCTCTCTCTCTCTCTCTCTCTCTACACTGAACGAAAACGTATCTCTCTGTCTCTCTCTCTACCTCAAATGGACATGAACAGCATTGAGAGAGAAACAGAAGCTGGAAAGAGAGAAAACAAAACAACAGGTAAGGTTGCTCTGAACGATAGCTCAAATTTAATTTGAAACCTATTGCGTAATAGTAATTATGTATTCTTGTAAATTCAAAAATTTTGTCATCAGTCATCGCCTCCAACTGTTTATCTTCTTATATTATATAACATTTTTATTCAACTCAACCAGGTATTTTTAGCATGATTAATGCTATATTTTCATATTTATCTTATAAATTTTCTTATATGCTAACTAATTCAACAAAATATTAAAAGAAAACTAACTATATTTAATATCTATTCTTTGACTGGAATATATTTCATATCTCAAAAATATAAAAAGAAATATTAATATTTATTATATTTAATATATGATCAGATTTATAAATAAAATAAGTTTTTTTTTTAGTAATTATGTTATAATTACGAAATATTTTTAATTTGTCGATAATTAATCTTTGCAACTTTTTTAAAAAAAAATTCGAAGAAACGGGAATGAAGTTATAAAAAAAATTAGATATAAAAAATTAAAAATACAATAATAGTATGAATAATGTAATCTACTTTTAGGGAAAAAAAAAAAAAGAAAACCTTTTTATGTAGTTCTATTGCTTTAAATATCATCACTTTCTCGAACGATTCTTCAAAGATTGCAACTTTTTGAAAAGTAAGGATTAAATTAAAAAATGCATGATGTCAAGAGAAATTAAAAAAATAGAAAAACAATATTTGCAAATAAATCAATAATAAAAATATATAGAACAATTAATAATTTTTTAAAACAAAATATCAAATAAAAAACTTGTAATATTAGAGTTGCACATGAGCCAGTTTACTTTTATTTTGGTGAGAAAATAATTAAACTAATAAAAATTAATTAATTTAATTTTGATTTGAAAAAAAAAATAAACTCAAATCAAACTAACTACATGAAAAACGAGTTAATTGGATTTTTCTTAGATAATTGGGTTCAATTATCATGCTGGAAATCTACATGTGCTTTTAAAATTTTAATTAAAAATATTAAAAATCATATTTTTTTTAATAAAATGTATAACTTAAAAATCTTATCATGTTGAAAATCTACTTGTACTTTTAAATTTTTAATTATAAATATTAAAATCATAATTTTTCAATAAAAATGTATAACTTTAAAATCCTATATCTGAGTGGGTGACTTTAAAATCCTATCTGTTTGTGTTAGTGAGGTTAATCACTTTTTTAACATATAAACTAAAAAATGGATCAATTAGGTTAATTATTTTTTCAACATGTGAACTAAAAAATCAAAGTCATTTCTTTTATAAATAAATCTGATTGCATGAAAACTTTGACGGAATTCATTATATTAGTTTGTTTGCTTATAGTTCAAAACACGAGAAATGTTATTGGAAATTTTTTTTTTTTTCGAGTAAAGTATGTAAATATTGTAATTTTTTTATAAAATTAAATAATTTTTAAATTCAGAATTTTTTTTAATATATTTTTTAATTTTTATGACTAATTCTAGCCAGTTTAATATTTATGAGATTAACAAAATAATAATGTTAATTTGAGATAATTTAGGTAAAAAAATATTTTAAATTAAGATAGTTAAAGTATTTATAGGTATTAAATTCAATTAATTAATGTATTTACTATTTTATGTAAATAAAATAATTACATATAATTTTATTTTTATAATTTATTTTTAATATATTGTGTATAATAATTTTATTTGATTTAATATTATTAATTCACTAATCTATTTTAATATTATATTTTCTTAAAAATATATTTTAATTTTAATTTTTTGTTATTTTTATATTTTAATATAAGTTAATTTTTAAAATATATCTCAAGTATGATTTTTATCTCTAAAGACATAAATAAATTAAAATATAATATATTAAAAGTAAATTATATTACAATAAACTAAAGTTAATAAATTGAAATACTAAAATAATACATTAAAATTAAATTAAAAATCTCTAAATAAATTATAATTTAAAAGAAATACAATGTTAAAAATAAGTTAGTGAATTGAAAAATAAGAATAATATTAAAATCAATAAAATTACTGTTAATAATATATTAAAAAATAATTTATAAAATAAATTTATATGTAATTTTTTTATTTATATAAAATAATAAATACATTAATTCTATTAAAAATTAAATAAATATATTAATTAACTAAATTATGCTCATAGAAATAATCAAATTATCTTAATTTAAAATATTATTATTTACCTTAATTATCTTAATTAATATTAATTATTTTGATAATCATATAAATAATAAACTAACTAGAGTTGGTGATAAGGATTAAAAAATAACATTAAGAAAATATTAGAATTTAAAAATATAAACTTACCATAAATAATAGAATAGACTGTTATTAGATGATAAATAAAATTTATTTTATACTATCAATATGCATCACTTTTATTCTCCTTAAAAAAACATG
Organism: Mucuna pruriens; assembly: GCA_025330945.1. Lineage (NCBI taxonomy): Eukaryota > Viridiplantae > Streptophyta > Magnoliopsida > Fabales > Fabaceae > Mucuna > Mucuna pruriens. Next base: position 973,621 of record JAENHJ010000424.1, read on the forward strand.
AAAAATATTGTTTTTACAATAACCTATATAATAAAATTTAAATAAAAAATGAAAAAAGAAACTGAGAGATAATGAATATTCTCGTAAAAATAAAAAAAATTCGTATAAATTATTTTATGAATATACATCTCTAAAAGCATGTATTGTAATTTTTTCACGTCCAGTGAAATGCAGAACTGGCAGAAGCTACAAAGGGGAAGAGTTTAAATTGACCAATCAAATTGGCTAGCGTTAACACAATTATTGATGAGTATAAAAAACAGGAGAAATTATACTCATCTTATTTAAAGTCTTCACTTCCTCGTACAGTCGTACTCTTTCTAATTTCTAATTTTTAATAAAGTCACATTTAACTTTTTTTTTTTAATAGAGAGTTATTCACATTTCTTTTTTATTTGATAAAATGATGTATATTGATAGAACTATCTAGGAGAGGATAATATTTTAAAAAATATATATATAAAAGAGTGTGAGTGTTATTTTAAAAAATATCAACAGAAGTAAGTGGAATTTCTCTAAAGAAGTAGTTTGTTTCAAAGTATTATATATATTTTTAGGAATATTATGAATATAAATATACTTGGTTGGTCTTTAGTAATTTAAAAAAAAATAGAAAAATAGAATAAGAATGAGTAATTATAGGAAAAATAACTTGAAAATAAAAATATGAAAAATTTATATTCTTAAAAATCAATTTACTCCCACAAATATTTATTCAAAAATTATAAACTTGAGAATATTCTTATAGTATAATCTTTTGAGAATAATAAATTCAAGCCTATAATTATTTTCACCAAACTTGTTTGATATGAAGCGTCATTGAAGCATCTAATAGGAATATTCTCTGATAAAAGAGAAAGCTGTTTTTTTTATAATAAAACACTGTTTTGTTTTATATATGTCTGTGCTGTTGTATCTGTAAATAAAAAAGAAATATTATTTTATAATTTGAAAATTTATTGCTGTCTTGGAGAGTTAAATAGTGACTAAAGAGGGACAAACCGTTGGATTGGTAGTTATTGATAGGTTGTAGAGAAGAATGGCAGCTTGCAAGGTGGCATGTGCTTATTCAGAATAAGAAGGAAGGTGCCTTTCTTAGGATCCGAATCTTTTTTCTAATGTCACTTTTAGACCCAACTTTTTTGTCCCAGAGACACCGTAAAGCGACAAACCCTTCGCTTAATCACTTCACAGTACATGCCTTCTCCTATCCCTTTTTGGTTATTATTACTTACATGCAACTTTATAAGCAATAATAAAGAAATCAATATTTTATAAGGTAAATAACGTGTAAAGTTTATTACTATTTCACACTAATGTAACAGACAGCATTCGCAATTTCGCATGTACTATGTTCTATGTCACATGTTCATCACGTTTTAAAAAAATAATTACGCTTTTTTCTTAAACTATGTTTACACGACTAGATTTGAGTTTAGTTTAAGATGAGTTAAATATGATGTTTTTTATTGATTAATATTTAGATATAAGAAGAAATTCATGATTTTAACTAAAGTCTTATTAAATTAATTAGAAGTAATTCTTGTATCACTCTTGACTTGAGTTATGTAATTTGTTCTAAATATATCCTTATTTAATAGGTTATTGATATTATCCTGATGTAAAAATCAAATTTGATTCAAACTCATTTTAGTAAATTATATATCTAAAATTAATTTTAATTATAAGTTTTAAAATAATATTATATCAAAATTAATTTTTTATAATACAAATAAAAATTACATTACTCCATATTCATGTTTAGTTGTTATTAATTATATAAATTTGGATTCAAAATCAATTTTAAAAAGAATCACTAGTAAAGATTGAGTAGTGTGAAAAAAATTTTAAGTTTAAGCATTGTCATCGTATTTATATTTATTTACTTAAAAAAATCAATTCTAAAAATATATATTCATACACGCACTTAATTCTTTCACTTAGATAATTTGATTATGTTAATGATGGAATTTATTATTAAAAAATGCTAAAACAAATTTCATTATATGCTTCTATTCAACATGGATAATTAGAATGAAACAGTAGCTTTGTCTTGATTTTTTCAACTAAAAATAATATCAATGATAATCCAAAAGTAATTTTGTTCAAAGCGTGAATATTATTTCTTTAATAATTTTAATTACATTGATTAAAATTAAACTTTTATATATTTGAGAAACTCTTTAACTATAATTTTATCTATTGGTCCGAGTGAAAGCATTGGAAATGATGTCTGTTCTATTTAAGTTGGACCAAAAAATTAGAGTGATATACTTGAAGCCGCAACATTATGTTTAAAGAAAAAACTTCTTTATATCTTTTACTCTTAATGGGAACACGAAAACAATATCTCAAACATGCACGTAATGACTTAGATATAAACTTAAAGGAAAAGTTGAAGGAATATGAATGTCCCCATCAAGAAAGAGATGGGGTTTGCTATCCATGTGTTACTACCCCACCTTATTCACATGGTACTGCCAGCTATTGTTTTCGATGTTCTAATGGAATACTACTCATCATGTGGCCCATTGCAATTTCCTAACATTATCTATGGCGTGATTAGCAATTTATGATTAGGAAAAAGAATTTCCAACCTACCCTTCTTGATTCTATAAATATAAAAAATAAATCCGAGCTTTCAAGATTTTTTTTCTAAGAAAAAAAGTTTAAATTTATTACACAATTAATAACCTAATTCTCCACGCAAAATATATCTCATTAACAAATAATATGGATTTAGAGGGGCGAGCTATACATCTATAATTAAATGATGGTGTATTTGAGATTATTTAATGCAGAGGTGGAATGCAGTTGAACTTTTCATCTAAAAATGGTTATTTCAAAACGTGGGGAAAACAAGTATTTGACAATTTCTCGTTGATATTCATTTATTTGAGTCACTTATAAAGAATGTAGTTGCATAATTTGTTAACTCGACATGATTGAGAAAAAAAAAAAAAAGTGCACGAGAGAGAAAATGACAGAAAAAATAGATGAGAGAAGAGTAAAATGTAATTAATGATGTAAAAAAATGTTATATATTTTTTATTTATAGGAAAATTGAGAAGTTTACATTACTTATTCATCTTACTCAATTGATTGAGTTAGATGGATATGTAGTGTAAATTGATATATAATAAAAAAAATATTAAATGGAAAGCAGGTTAAAAATAAAAGAATAGATGAAAAATAGAACTAAAATGTAGATAGAAGGAGATGAACAAAATAGTAGTGCCGCAAAGAGGAATACTAATTGAAATTTTAAAATTTTATTATTATGAGCTTGTTGGATTTCATATTAAATCGTTTAATATTGCGTTAAAACATGTACTAACATGATTTTATATAAATTTTAATATATTTTATTCTAAGTTAAAAATTTGATAATGGATCCATAATTGTTTTTGAGTTAAAACCTTAAAGTAATTTAAATAATTTTTACTTTATATAAGAAAATTTATATTAAATTTTACTATTAACTGCTTTTAAAATAAAAATTTAAACATAAATTACATCAATTTAAAATTAAATTAATTTCATTAAAAATCAATTTAGTTAATCCTCACTCAAATGCACAGGTAACTCAAATTTCAGTTTTTATATATTATAAATATCCAAGATAGATTAATGCTAACTCATCAATCACGTGACCTCAATTGTTTTTTTTTCTAGGAACAATGTTTTTGGCTACTTTCTAGTGGGATTGTGACAGGTTAAGCGGTATTCACTCAAATGCAACTTTTAAAAGTAATATGTTGGCAAAGAATTACAAAAAAACCTGCTTCACCTCACATCCGTATTGATTGAACATTTTTGTAACTGCAAATTTACTATGATGAAAGCTAAGGAAATGCAAGGGGCGAATGAATTTGATGGAAAGAAACAAAAGATCCCCTTATGGCATCTAGGAGGGTGTTTTTCCACTTGTTGAATAATGAGACAATTGCAAGGGAACATTGTTATCTTGTCCCTACTCTATCATCTTATCCCCCAAACATTTCTATGCCTGCTAACTGCCACATGTGTGTGAAAGAGGTTTTGATCAACTTCGGCCACATTTGGTAAGCTTGCACAACATTGAATACACAAACACCACCCCACTCCCAATCAATGAATACGACCAAGAATTACAACTCTTTAAACTTCAAGGGGGCTTCAACAAAAAGTGACTAACATCAAATAGTTCTCAAATCAATAAAATGCAATATTTTTTTCTCAATTTTTAAAAATAAACTGGTCATTCAACCAATAAACACACTGATTTAAGATTTATGGATCTAACTCTGATTAACTGTGATACTTAAATAATATTATTTTAATTTTTAAACAAAAACTCATATAATATTCATAACTTTGTAATTTTAAATAAAATTACTTATAAATATCATAATTCATTTCTAACTTAAAACATATACTATTCAAAATTAAATATAAAACCAAATCAAATATTTTATAACAGCAGCAACACAATAATAACTATCGATAACTATAACTAAAAATTAAATAAATATAAAAATAATTTTATACTATTATTTAATTTATAAATAATTATTAATATGATTTTTAAGATAATTAGTATAAAATTTAATAAACTTACTCTAGCTGAACTCAAATAAAAAAAAACTTTAAATTAAATATAAGTAAATTACAACAAATTTTATCTTATTTAACGATATTATCTCTAAAATATTTTATTTAATTAAAATTTTATTTTTAATAATTTTTTATTATTAATATTAAATTTTATTGAAGGACAATTTTAAAAAATATTTTTTAAAATAATACCAATAATATTAACTATATTTCTTAATTAACATAAAAATTAATTAATTTTACTTATAATTGGGTATAAAAATATTATATATCTTTATTTATGATCGATAATATATCATCGTAATATTCAGTCAATCATCATAATATTAAATTTTTTAAGTTAAACAAAAATCTTTTTTTTCGGGGATCTGGCTGGAGCTGGTTATGCCAGTTTTATCGAATCAATGGACCACAAGTTTTATCAGTTTTTAATCGGTTCATCCCGATTTGCAGCAGTTTTTTTTTTCAAGTCCGATATTAGCAAGAAGAATTTTCGCAATGTATCAGAGAGGGTTGACCCTTATCAACACTTATTTGTAACAAAAAAAACAATCATGAGAAATGGTATTATTATTTACTAAATGGCCATACCTGCTGATATGTAAATAGGAAACGAATAAGAAGAAATAAAATGATTTATATATAAGTTATTAAAAATTATAAAATAATTTTTACAAATTATCTTATATATAAATTAATTTTAAAAAACTTATTTTATTTTCTTCTCTTATAAATATTCATGATTTTTTTTTTGTCTAAACAGTCCCTTATAGTATATTTGACCCAACTTTTTTTAATTAAAAGTTACTTTTAAGCTTTAAGTTAAAGTTAGAAATAAAACTTTAAAAAATGTAAAAGTTTTTTTTGTCAATTTTTAATTTTTTAACTTAAAAACTCCTTTTAAATTAAAAATTATTTGGTTAAAAAATTTAAAATTTTTAGTTTTATTTAAAACTAATTATCTTGTCCAATAAAAAATTATATATATTAATTAAAAATATTAAAATACAAGTATTTAAAATAATAATTTTAAAATATCAATATATATATATATATATATATATAACAGGTAAACATTGTATTACAAAATCTTGGGTATACAGTACACTACCTAGGGTTAGAAGCGGTGTTTTGTCAGTAAGCCCACGAAAGGTGGTAGAAAACTATTAAAAAGAACTTTTTCTAAGCTATTTTTTTTATTTTTTAATTAAAATAAGTTCCTCAATATTTTAAATTTTTTGTGAAAAAAAATATTCGGCCTAACTTTCCCTTGAAAGGAGTAAAAAAATTCCAAAAACAATTGGTAATGCTCCAGTTATATTATGATACCATCATTCCTACATGTTAAATAATGTCTTTCCAAAATACTAACAACCACCGTTATCTATAAATGATAAATTTACACAAATTTAAAATTAAGTTACACTCCATCTTCAGGTCAAACAGAATATTAATAATCACTCTGATTAATTTATCAATTTAATAGTAAACAGGAGAATGTGTAAGAATGTTTTCAATCATACAATTCTTGCTAAAGCGATTAATCAACAATAAAATATGGGGGTGTATAAATGAATAAGAACAAAAAATAAATAAAGGATCTTCTTTATTAGAGAATTCAGGTTAAACATTTCCCTAATCATGGAAATTTATCAGGTAATTTATACAATGGTTTATCACTTGCAGAACCTTGAAATTCAAAGCCTGGTGTTTATCCTAAAGCTCAATCCACTGGAACTGCAACTGCATGGCAGTTATTGAGATACCTTGCCATGCACCAATGAGACAGTTAGGAACCTGGAATAGAAAATAAGATAAGGAAAGAAAGATTGTATTTCTTGATTGATTGATAAAGAACAAAACAAAGGAGAGAGAACTTTCCTCCATCAATTTCCTCTTCTTCTAAATTTACAAATGATAACATATATGAATGAATTCTCCCCTTTCTCAGTCATCCTATTTATCTATGTAACTAACTCACTTTAATTACCTAATATTCCAACTAACCAAACTACTTGCTTGCTTGGATTTATGTTGGTACATCCAAATTCACGTTAAAATACTAACTAATGTGATTTTAAAGTATGTTTCCATTCACTTTAGGTGTAAAATTGATTTTGAGTTTAAGAATTTTAAGGACGTTTAGAAATGTGTTTATAAAATTAACTTTAAATAAACATAAATTTATATAACTGATTTTAAGTAAATATGAGTTTGTAGGAACATAATTTTTCTTTGAATAACAAATATTAGAAAATTAATTTTGACACATAATATTGTTCCGAAACTTGCAATTAAAATTGATTTTGTCATAAAGACATTATCAATAACCTATGAAGTAAGGATATGTTTAAAACAAATAATAGAACTCAAGATAAGTTTAATGTAAAAGTTACTTTCAATCATAGTAGTTAATCTCAGATAGCAGAGCGAAGCGACCGACTCCCGAACTGGGATAACGAGATAGCCGTTATTCTAATATTATATATATATATAAAAGCTCAAAAACATAAATATTACTCAAAATTTATAAACTAACAAGTATAATTAATAATAATAATTCATAAAAGGATTAAAATTCAAATAGTAAAAACAAATAGTAAAAATGTCAAATACAATAACATCTTAAAAAAAACAGGAACAGAAACAATAAAACAAGAACAGAAACAGAGCATGAGTTGCTGGAAACAGAGAAGGAAAATGGGTACTGGTATGGGCAGAAACAGAAAAAAAAAATTAAAGAAAAAAAAAAATTCAAAGCTGGTAGTCGTCGGAGAAAGTGCGTTGTCGAAAAAAGTGCATCGCTGGAGAAGAAGAACGAAGGGACGTCGTCGAAGAAGAAGAACGAAGGGACGTCGTTGGAGAAGAAGAACGACGGTGCGTCGTCGGAGAAGATCATTGGAGAAGGTCGTCGGAGAAGGCGGCTGGAGAAGGTCGTCGGGGAAGGCGGCTGGAGAAGGTCGTCAGAGAAGGCAAGACAGTGAAACTTTAAGGAAAAAGCAGACCAGAGAAGGAAGAGGAGAAACAGGTTGAAATATTATTTAAACTAAAACCCTAAAACGTAAAAAATAAAAAATGCTCTCACTAACGCTTTAAACAGGAAGGCATTTTTTGACTTTTCCCCTTCATGTGGACAACAGCGGCCGCTCCTCCGCTATTTCCCGCTATAGCGGCCGCTCCGCTCCACCGCTATTACGCTCGCTATAGCCGCGACATTGAATTGCGTCGTTACACAAGTTTTGTCACTTGCCGCTATTGCCCCGCTATGCTATAGCGACCGCTATTGACCACTGTGCTTTTAATTACTTCAACAATGAGTCTACATTATGAAATCACATTTCCAATGCATATCCAAACATGAAGGTCAATGAAAAGACTATATTTGACCCATCTCAAACTCAAGTTTAGCCATCCAAACATAGCCTAAGTAGTTTTTTTGAATTGGATCATTTTATCCTGAGGTTTTTTACTAACTTGTTTTTAAAATAAAAACATTTAAACGTAAATTATATTACTTCAAAATCAATTATGCAAACGCTCACCCAAACATGTACTAACTCCCCCACTCTCCCTTCCCCACAGTCCTAATAGAGACCAAACAAGAGCTTGAAGGCACATGGCTGAGACTGAATGGTTTGAGCTCAGGAACCACCAGGAACTATAGCCATAAGCCAGGTGTGGGCGTGTCTTGGACTTCAATCTGTAAGTCACTTCTACTACTGTCACCCTATTTTGCAACATTAAATAATGAGAGGAACATTTTGGAACCAATACGAGGAAAGTACCGGATGCAGAAAGTAGTAACATGTATAATAGTCTTTCAGAACTTCAAACTCGAAGCAGAAACTAGAAACAAGAGGGCTAATGTATATTTGCCAAACAAAAGCTGAACAGGTAAAATGCACTTAAACCCTGTTAGACGTTGTCACAGGGATTCAATTAAAGTAAAGTTAGGACAACAAGCAGGCCATCAATTTCATGTTTTATGGAGGCAATGGACATAATTCAGGACAAGAAACAACCATCTCATGAACTTTAGCACATAGACACAGTAACCACAATAAAACTAAATTACAATATAAAGCAATGATGACTTTCAATTTCCAAATGTTATAAAGCTGAGTTATAATGAAAAAATCACATCTGAAACTTAAAACAATACAATTCAAGTTATAAATAATATGAATCCATAAACTAATACAACTTCAATGTGATAACCAAAAGAAGCCTCATCTTTTAATTTAAGTAATCAATTCTCTTTCATTTGAATAATGGTGTAAAATATATTTAGCCTTTAAGTTAAATTGCAGTCAAAATTGTGAACTGACTCCAGTCTAGACAGACCAACTTGCTAACATAGTAATATGATTGCAATATGATTACATGATCAAATGATAAAGAAGGAGAAACTACGATGTATTCAAGGAAATAAAAACTGTGCTCCATCAACAAACACTAAGTGAGATTGGACTAAATAAATTGAGGCTATGCAGTCTCACTCAGACACGTCAACCTGTTTAGGTTCATCCGGCAATGAATCTAACTGTTTCCCAATTAAGTGGTGAAGAAGAACGCCTGCTGCAACACTAACATTTAAGCTTTCCACAGCCAAAAATGACAGGAACTCTTTACCAGAGCTCTGAGAATTTAATCCATTACTTTCACCATCCAATTCACTAGTACTTGAGTCAAAAGGAATTTTACCGGGAATCCTAACTAACTCAGTACATGATCTCTCCACCAGTGGTCTCAAACCAGTGCCCTCGCTTCCCAAAACAAGAATAGTTGGCAGACCAGGCACAACCTCATCCAAAGAAATAGCTTTTGAGGAGACAGAGCCCCCAAGAACTCGCCAACCGTTTTCAGCTGAAGACACTAAGAATTGCATCATATTCTTGCAATATCTAAGTTCCATTAATTCAAGCGAGCCTGCACTTGCTTTGCTCACCACACCACTCAATGGGGCTGAATTCTTGGCACATAGCACCACCCCAGAAGCTCCAAAGAAGTATGCAGACCTAATTATTGCCCCCAAATTTTGAGGATCAGTAACCTCATCCAAGGCTACCCAAAGGGAACCCTTCCCTTCATCAATAGAAACAGGGTCCAGTTCCTTTACTTTCACCATCTCTAGCGGTGAAGCATCTAAAATCAAACCCTGATGGGGACGGTTATCAACCACCATATTCAGATCATGTTTTGATGCTTCTTTTACACTCAAACCAAGCTTTTCAGCCATCTTCAGAACTCTCTCAAACCCTTTCTTGTCCTTCTTCTTCCTATTGTTGCTACTCAAATCCAATCCTTCTTGCGTGTACAATGCATAGAATTCCCTTCTACCAGCTGACAATGCAGCCAAAACTGGACCAACCCCATAGATTCCTTCGCCAACAATCTTAGGCACAGTGGATTCGGTGGCCTCTTTCCATGTCTTTCTACCCCAATTTTCCTGCTTATTCCATCTTCGAAACTCGGGTCTCTCTAATCCAACTTTTTCCCCTACCATCCCCTTGAACCTATTCTTTATGTTATCCCACCTTGGATCAACAATCTCCTCTCTCATTTCATCATCAACTCCTTCTTCATCGTTATCTTCAAACTTCACATACCTTTTACCATAATCACTTCTATGCTCTCCCACCCTCTCAACCAATCCACTCTTCCTTTCCTTACTTGCAGCAGCTGAAACACCACCTTTCATAGAAAAGGTTGATGTTGATGATGATGATGATGATCGAGGCTTAGATTCTGGAACTGTTGTTTTATCTAACCTTTCAATGGATTGCTCCCAAGAGGACTTACTACTCACCTTCTTTGCTGACCCCTCCTGAATAGAGCCACTAATCCTAGTCATCTTTGCTTTCTCCACCATCTTTCCTTCTTCCTTAACCTCATTAGCTACTTGTAACCAAGGAAGATGCTTTTCAGCACTTCTTGCACTACAATATCTTCTAGCAATTTGTAGCATCAACCCATGTGGATTTGCTAATTTCCCCGTTTCCAAGGTTCCAACTTTATGTGAAGTGAGGATCTTTAAGATGGGGTTTTGATGAGAAGCAAGAGGTAAAGATTGGAACTTTAAGGTAAGGGGTGAATTGAAGCATTTGGGTTGTGAAGAGATTTTGGCGGCGAGAGGAAATGCCTGGGCTTTGGAGATATTGGTGTACATTGAGGTAACACAACAAAAACTATGAAGTCTTCAAAACGGAACCCCAGAGAAGAATCTTAAAGTCTTAAAACAATGGATTGAGGAGAGAACAAAACAACCATGTGAAAACTGGATTAAGGAAAAAGTACTATGAAGTCTTCAAAAATGAAAATGCCTTATCCTCGTTACATTGATGTGCATTGTGAGATTAGGGCAGACAGTGGCTACAGGCGGCGATTTGTCATCGGTTTATGATGGTCACTATACGACATCGTTTTACTTTCTGCTACTGCTACTATACCAGTAATGATAATTTTTTTACCTTTGCACGTGTAATATATTTTTGACATTGTGGATTTGGATTCCTTTGGTATGGTCATGTTAATATATATATATATATATAATTTTTATCAATTAATTATCAGATTTTAAAGTTAACTATGATAAATTTATATTTGATAAAAAATTATTTTTAGCATATTATATCATGTTAATTAATAATACGATAGAATTTAAATTATTATATTATATAACTAATTAATATTATATGTTAACATTGTATTTTATGTGAAATATAAGAAATTTTATTAAACATTGCAACTATTTTTTGAAACCTGTGTTTTCTTCTTTTTACTTAATAAAGACTTTTTTTTTATCCAATGTGTGTTTTAAAATAAATTTTCAGAGGCCACAAAGTTTTTATGTTTTATAAAACGGTAAGTCTACTCCACAAAAATATATTATAAATAAAATATAATTATATTTATAATTTAATCCATATCTATAATTAAATTAAATTAATGGCATTAAATATTGTTAAAAAAATATTTTGACATTACTAATAAATAAATTATTATAGTATATATTTTAAAGGATAAAGTAAGTGTTTATTTTTAAAACATTAACGAAATGCACACGTAGATAGTTAGTATATGGACATCAATAATATTCATATTGTATACACCAAAGTTAAACATATACTAAACTCTTTTTGTGTTATCATAAGTTAATACATCGAGTTAAGTCTATAGTTATATATTGAGTTCGGTCTATAGTTAAATATCGAAAAATATTCAAAGATTGATACATTGAACACTTTTGAGTCTCAATGGACAAAAACAATAAACTCAACATGTAGTTAAACATCGAAGGTTATCTAAGGGTGAATACATTGAATCCTTTTTAGGTCTTCGTTGGTCGATACACCAAGTCCAACCTAGGGTCAAGCGTCAAAGATTATCTTAGGGTTGATACATTAAACCCTTTCTCAGTCTTCATAGGTCGATACGTCAAGCCTATTTCAAAGTCAAATATAAAGAAATACCCAATTATCAACACATTGAACCAATACTAGATCAATGGTATTAAGATTTTCTAATGGTCAACACACTAAACTCGTACCAAATTAGTGGTACAAAAATCTCAAGGATCAATACATTGAACCTATTATATAAAGTTGAATTTGAGCTTGACTTTTAACTCGACCAACTCAATCTTGATGGTCTCTTAACTTAGTAAACTTGGCCTTGAGTAACTCTTGACTCTCTTAACTTGACCAACCTAATCTTAAGTATCTCTTAACTCAACCAACATGACCTCTAATATTTATTAACTTAGCTAACTCAGGCTCGAGTATCTCTTAATTTGGTTAACTTGGTCATGAGTATGATTAAGCAAATTCAATTGTAAGACAACATCTTATAGAACATAATCATTGGTATAATGACATTATCACCTAAAAAGAGTTATATGAAACATAATTATCATTGACATTTATCTCCCAAATGGGTTGTATGAACATAATTACTATCCTAATGGCATTTAAACCTAAAAATAGGTTACATAGGATGTGAATATGACATTGATAGAAATCAATCGTATCTGGCCAAATATCAAGGATAATAAATACTATATAAAAGGATACATTGTACCATTAATTCTAACTTAAATCTTACTCAAAAACACCTAAAACATTCTCCTTGACTTGAATGTTAAATGTCTTTGCAATTATTCTTTCGTACCATGAGGACAATAAGACTACCAAGAGAAGGACATGAAAATGCAAGCAAGGCAAGTAACAAATAAGTCATTGAAGTCATGTACGAACACATAAAAATTAATGTAAAAGATATTATCTTTTTCTAAAAGGTTAATTATCATGTAAAATAGTTTTATATTGTTATTTCAATATAAATCACCACATATGTTAACTTTATTAACTTTAAAAATAACCATTTTTTCTAAAAAAAATTGTATAGGAGGGATTGATGAGATTTACTATGTAGTGTTTCAAATTGAACAAGCAAGAAATATATATATGCAGAGATAATGTAACATCCTAAAATTTATTTGATTATTTTTAGAAATTAATTACATTATTATTATTATTATCAATTTTATTTTAATAGAGGGGTTAATGATTTTATAAACTGATGATGCTTTATCTAAATTATTTTCATTTATTAATTTAATTAATTGAATTAACAGGGAGGTTGACGGGTGGGTCGGGGTTGACCCGACCAGTTAGAATATTAGACAGGGGTAATCAATTTACCTTAATTGGTGTTTCTGGCGTCGGCAGTGGAACACAGAGGAGAGAACAGCCAGGCACAAGGAAGAGGAGCTAGGGTATTGGTGTCTAGAGCGCGTCGGATCATCACTATTCTTCGCATCTAAGGTACATGGGAGATGGGTTTGATCATATATGAATCGAGAGTGTATGCGGGTAGTGAGGGCAATCCCTAAGTCCTCTAAGATCTAAATTCTCAATTTCGTTTGATTATTATGTTTTTAAAAATATTTTAATCGGTAGAAAAGATTTGTCGATATGCTCGTATGGTCGATTAACGTCTTGTCTTAATGTGATTTTATTTAGAAAGCGTATGATTAATTGCCCTAATTACTTGATTCTGTGTTGTTTATGGTTGTTCATGATTTGAGACTCTTTGTGCAATGATGAAGCTGGGTGAAATTCAATGGTGTTTTATGTGTGTTTGTCTTTTCGATAAATGATTTATAATAATGATGGTTAAATTAATATGGTTGAGTATGATTGTGGATTGTGCGAATGATGTATGAGAAGGATGAGAATGCATTGAGCATGGACATGAAAGGCATGAGATGCATGAGAAGCCAAACGTGGCTATAATACCCTGGGCATATGTGGTGTTTAACATGGGAGACTAATGATGGGGGACAATCATATGTATGGGCCACAGGTGGTGTTTAATCATGTTGCACGCCGGCCATAGGTGGTGTTTAACGGTTGTGGGTTGTGTGGAATGTCTTCGCACAGGCCATAGGTGGTGTTTAACTGTGCGACACACCGGCCCATACGGGGTGTTTAACGGTGTGGCCATCATTAGTGATAACTAAGGGAATTGAGGAGGTTCGCCCATGGTGTGGAGTTCCGAATCGAGACTCTTAGGTGTGGTGATGAGCATATGCATTGTGCGAGCATGTGCATAATGGGTGAGATTTGGGACATTATCTGCCTTTATATATGATTGAATGCGATTTCTCACTGTACTTTCTCTTGTTGTTTTCTTTTAGGTAACGTTGAGGGCACTCATGGTGCCAAGTTTTGAAAAGGCGAGGTCTTGTTCTAATTAGTGTGACATCGGGGTTCTAGAAGTTAGAATAGTTGCTCTATGCCTTGATGTTTGAATGACTTATTTTAAAGATGATGATGACTTTAGTTTTCTCAATTATAATGTTTAGATCTAAAACCTCATTGAAAACTTTGTGCTTACCTTTTAATTATCATGTGAACCTTTTATCCTTAATACAAATTGTGCTTTTTGGTTTTAACTATTACCCTGTCTTTATTTTATTTACTTGATTATTTTAATTTAAGTATTCGGGGGTAGAAGGTGTCACAGATAAACTAGTCAAAATAAGAAAAAAAATTAAAAATTAATTTAATCAAATTATAGTTTTGTATAAATTTTGTTGTAACTTTTTTATAAATTTATAATTATATAATATTTTTTGTGTGATTATTAAAATGTAATCAAATTATAGTTTTAGATAAATTTTGTTGTAATTTTTTTTTTAAATTTGAAATTATATAATATTTTGTTGTCATTATTTATATTTTTTACTTAATTTTTAATATCATAGAACTTTCTCCTCTTTAAACTTTAAACTTTAGATTTTTTTCACAGCTTGTATTAAAATATTTTTTCAATATTGTGACGATAATATGTTTAAATAATTTTGTAATTAGTTTTTTTTTATAATTTTAAAAAATGAAAAATAAAAAGTAATTTGATCATTTATATAAAAACAAATAACTAATTTATTAAGATCATTAAAAATAATTAAGTTAATTAATTATAAATTTAAATTTTACTCTTTAAATACTGATAAAATTAAATGATTTAAAATAATAGTTATATTTAATAATACATGGCGACTAATTTATTTATTCTTATTGATTTTTTGGTGGTGGTTGAATTTGTAGGAAGGGGATTAATTAATTTTAATATAGAGATATTGTTCGAATGTCCAAGAGTTTTGATAATAAGAAATATTATGATTAAATAATGAAAATTTTATGTTTAACAAGGTTCGTAAGTGTTTAGAAACAGAATAAGTTATTCTACTTAACATTTAACACACGTCTATCAAAAGAAACTTATTCATTAAATAAGTTTACTATATGCATCTCGTCATTCAAAAAAGAAATTGTCCAATAAAGAACAAAAGCAACGTTATAACACAAAGTATGTCGAGTGTAAAGAATTGTTTAAGTGTTTATATTATCTTATCATATATTATACATCTATGAGCTTATAATCATTACACAATGTTCATAATTTTCGTTGTACCTAATGTATTTTATCGAGACGTATTCATTTTCATATTAACAAAAGCCTATGCTTGAAATTTTGATATCTCAAGTCAAGTCTGATAAAAGAAACTCAGATCATGACTATACTCAAGGAACCAAAAAGAATTTTCATCTCTTATAAGAAGAAAACAACACGTAAAGAACAAAGAAAAACAATTTTATTTGACACAACCTTTCTCTGTTTTCGAAAAAAAAGTCTATGCAAAAGTATAGCAAAAAGTAAATCTTTTGACATTTAATATTGAAGTTATCACTCCTCAAACATGCCTATATCAAGCTCAAAGAAAATAAGAACGAGAGAACAAGAACGAAAAACATATCTCTTATGCTCTTTGGACAACACTTAGACATTTCTTTGTAAAACTTATTTTGCAAAGCAAAGTTAAGTCCATTTGCTTTGTATTTCTATATGTTCACCTAGTGAGTTAGTTTTTGTAAAAACTCTATATAGCTTTTGAGATAGCATGAAGAGGTTAAGTGAAAAATAATATTTGGAATTACTTGTAATCAGGTAGATTGCAATGATTGTAAAACCTAGAGAAGTAGATAATACTTAGTTGTAAGCCAATTAGAATTAGTGGAAATTTCTTCGTGTTGAAGAGAGATTAGACATAGTTATTTTGGAAGAGTGAACCTGAATAAATTTTGTGTGTTTTTTCTCTCTTACCTTATCTATTTTGTTTACTGCACCTCTTTGAATGGTTCCTTTGGGCAACAATTTAAAACTCTTATATATAACCTTCATTTTGCGAAAAGCTTTTGAAAATCACAAAATTCAATCTCCTTTTTGTGTGTTACTTGTTTCTTCAGGTAGATGGTTCTTTGGGGTGTGTTACGTGGTTAATGTTGTTGCTAGTGAGCGTTGGAAAAGAGGGAGGTTAGAAAATACCATAACGGTTGTATATGGAAAAAAAAGAATAAAAAAAAGGAAAAAAAAGAATAAAAAAAAGGAAAAAAGAAGAAAAGAAGGAAAAAAAAAAGTTGTCCCCAAAAATAGCCTCTAACAGTAGTTCACACATTATGGTTTGCAACAGAGAAAGAAAGAAGAATAATAGACAAAATAAAAAAAACATAAATAAATAAATAAAATATTATCGATAAATTTAAAAATTAAAATGTATTACTTGAAAAATGAATTTTTCACTCTTTTTTCAATATTTTTTATTCTTTAATTTAAGTGTCACTTTCATTCACAATATAATTTAGGGAAGGCAAGTGATATGAGTTGGTTTGGGTTTGGTATTATTTAATACTCAGCCCAATGACATATAGAGGAGTTAGGTTTACTATTTTTTTTTTGTTAAACAACTCAATTAATCTAATATGACCTTAATCAAGTTTGGTTAGGGGCTAATAGAGTCAATTGAATAAAATAAATTCTTAATGAATTAATGACATTCAAATATACATAAGGTAGGTAAACAATAATCACAATTGAATTACAATCAAAATGACAGTAAATACTATGTAAAAAATTTAAAATAACTCATAAATATTTCACTTTAACTCAAGTACAACAAAAAAAACTAATTATATTATCAAATGTTTTAATGCATGTCTAAATTAAATTACAAGTTCAATGGTCAACATCCAATGCAATCGATGAGTAATTATTATTTTATTAGTAATACTATATAACATGATTAGTTTAGTTTGGGTTGATCCGATTTGAAACTCACTGACCTTGAGACTCAATCCAATTATAATTAGATCAATCAAAATGAACTTAAATAAACTTAATAATACAATCAAACTCATTGAATTTTGTTAGGTTACGTTGAATTGATCGAGTTCACATGTCAACAACAATTTGCTAACACCTCATTATAATTATTGATTTGGATGTGAAAAAAATCTCTCACACTTTATTTCTAGATGATTTTTATATTTAAATTTTTTAAAATTATAGTTTTCAAATATTACAATTCATGATAAAAAAAAATCAATGAATTATAATTTTTATCAATATAAAAATTTAAATGTATCCTTATATAAAATTATTTATACTATTTTTTAAATATGTTAATATAAAAATATTTAAAATTTTCTTATCTAATATTGTTTACATAACTCATTTTATTTTATTTAAAATTATGACGAGTAAATAATTTATAAATAAAAAAGTTCCCTTATCTTTTAAATATTTTTATTTAAATTTTAAATAACATCATCTTTTATATATATATATATAATTTCTTACAAATATTAATACAATATAAAAAAGTTAGCTGTACAATACATATATGAGTTATAATACTAATAAAATTAAAATTTGATATGAATCTTTTTTTCTTTTTGCTCAAGGTAATTCGTCATGAATAATGAAACTTGAATTTTAATTAAAAATAATAATTTCACTTTCACATGGGTTAAAGTCAAAATTATATCTTATTGACTTTTGAGCACATTATAATTTAGTTAAATATGAAAATACAGTCACTTAATAGGTAATCAACATAGGCCACTAACTAGTAATAGATAGGGTAACCACCTATTTCATTAACTCGTGCACTTAATAAACTTGTATTACCACATGTTATGTTACTTTAAGGAGGTCGAAAAATAAAGCAAAAAAGGATGATCACACACACACCTTCTAATGGTCTGGTCATAGGAGATTTTCATACCATCCTCTAAGAATTTCCCATAACTAGAACACTTTGGTGCTTACTGTGGGACCTCCAATAAAACTCTTCATGCAACGTACAACATAAGGCCTTATAGCCTACTATTTCTCCCATATACAGTTGTCACAACTATTTGACCTAATAAAGAAAGTGCATCAATCTAATTTGAAATTTTCATTATCACCAAGTAATTAATGGATGTGGCCCTTCTTAGTTTTGTTGCTTTCATAGTTGTTTAGGTGGGTACCCTCTTACTTTTACCATTTTACTTTATCGCATCATATTTATTCCACATCATTTTCTCTTTAGTTGGATACTACATATTTATTCCATAGTAGAATTATTTCGAAGTATATAATCAGTAATGAATTAAGCTCATTAAGTGATATTAATTTTAATTTGGTTCTTGCCTTGAATTTAAAAATATACTTAATCACTTTTGAATGTGTAACAAATTTTTATTTTACTATTTAAAAACTTTTGGATGTTAATAAATTTCAAATGTTTGGCGTGTTTGCCTTATTCCAAATTCAAACTTTTAAGATACTAACTACTTTTAAATGTGTAACAAAATTTATTTCACTATTCTAAAACTTTAAAGACACTATCTGCATTTGAATGTGTAACAAATTTTATTTCACTATTTAACAATTGCTGGACACTTACAACATTTGAATGTATAACAACTATTTTCCAACCAATACAACCACCAATTGATTACTATAATTACATTTTTTATCATAAATTTTTGTAAAGATTAATGAGATGAAATTGCTCTAACAAGAACATTATTTGTTTACATGACTTCCATTATTATGACTTCCATTATTATTCAATTGTTATTGTTATTACATGTTTTCTTTGTTTACTTTTAAAGGCATGAATACATGTACAATAACAACATGGTTGAGAGAGAATCGACCAACAAATACATTATACATAGGTAACATCAACAACTAGGCAGTCTTAACATGATCCATGAGGCACGTCGCAAGCCAACATGACTAGTTAGACAATCCCTGCGTGACCCAAGAGGCATGTTGTTGGCTGACTTGCCCTTAAACAGTCCCAACGTGTCCCACAAGGTACATTAGAGGTCGACCTAGCTACTTAGGCAACCCTAACGATACTAAGGAGGCATGTCACCATTTAGCCTGCCCATAGGCAACCCTGATGTGACCAATGAGACACGTTGCAGGCCAAGTTGGCCACTTAGGTAGTCCCCGTATGACCTACAAGGCATGTCATAAGTTGACTTGCCCAAAGGCGATCTCGGTATGACTAGAGGCACAATGCAAATCGACCTAGCTACGTAGGCAATCATGACATGACCTGTGAGGCACATTGCTAGCTGACCTGTCCATAGGCGATCCCAATGTGACCTATGAGGCATGATGCAGGCCGACTTGACTACTTAGGCACTCTCGGCATGACTTATGAGATGCGTCACTGACTGACCTGCCTATAGGTAATCCCGACATAACCTAAGAGGTACGACACAGACTGACTCCTATCATGACTTGACATCATCAGCACAACCTAAGAGTTGTACCTTCATGAATTTAGGCTATGCAATACGTCATATATGTGTTCCTTATTGATCTTTTAAGCTTTATTTGCTTATTTGACTTAAGGGTAAATAGTTGTGTACCTAACCAATTTTTTACTAATCTTATTAAAACTTAGTCAAATATGAAATATAATTCCCAAAGTATTTTATAGATAACTAATATACCTCACTAACTTATAACCAATGGATAATTACTTATCTTATTAACTCGTAAACTCATTATAAATAAATATTTACACTAGAAGAGAAAACTTAACTCAATCTTTTAATTTTTATTAATCATTCACGAACTTGAATACATAAAATGTCTTTCCAAGTATTATCCC
Organism: Mucuna pruriens; assembly: GCA_025330945.1. Taxonomy (NCBI): domain Eukaryota; kingdom Viridiplantae; phylum Streptophyta; class Magnoliopsida; order Fabales; family Fabaceae; genus Mucuna; species Mucuna pruriens. Next base: position 993,743 of record JAENHJ010000424.1, read on the forward strand.
TTACTATTTCAAAAGAACTGAAAAAACAAAACAAGTAGAAATATCATTCACGCCTTCTAATGATCTAATTATAAAAAAAATTTCGACCATTCTCTAAAAATTTCCAGTAATTGGAACAAAAGTCAAAGTGAAACCTAAGGTCTCTTTTAAGAAAAATATCTCTTAGGACTAACAACACAACTAGATAAAATAGCGGAACAAAAATCAAAGTGAAACCTAAGGTCTCTTTCAAGAAAAATATCTCTTAGGACTAACAACACAACTAGATAAAATATCGGAACAAAAGTCAAAGTGAAACCTAAGGTCTCTTTCCAGAAAAATATCTCTTGAGACTAACAACACAACACGATAAGATAGCGAGTGTATATATATATATATATATATATATATATAGGTGGTAGATAGAAGAAGAGACATGCCAGTGGTGCCACTACCCTCTCCGCTACTTCACTGCAGCTCACTCCACCGCCACTCTCACATTTCATGGCTGACGCGGAGATCATAAGCCCATCAACGACGCGCGTGGGCTGGATCGGTACGGGCGTCATGGGCCAGTCCATGTGCGCCCACCTCATCCGGGCCGGCTACACCCTCACCGTCTTCAACCGCACCGCCTCCAAGGCCCAGCCCCTCCTCGACCTTGGCGCCCACTTCGCCCCCTCCCCCCACGACGTCGCCGCCCGCTCCGACGTCGTCTTCACCATCCTTAGCTACCCCTCCGACGTCCGCTCCGTCATCCTGGACCCCGTCTCCGGCGCCCTCGCCGCCATGCGCCCCGGTGGCGTCCTCGTCGACATGACCACATCGGAGCCCTCCCTCGCCGCCGAAATCGCGGCCGCTGCGGCAGCCAAGGGCTGCCACTCAATCGACGCCCCCGTATCCGGCGGGGACCACGGCGCGAAGATTGGAAGCCTAGCCATCTTCGCGGGCGGCGAAGAATGGACGGTGAAGAGGCTGGAACCGTTGCTGTCTAGGTTGGGGAAAGTGAATTACATGGGAGGGAGTGGAAAGGGGCAATTCGCGAAATCGGCGAATCAGATAACGATAGCAACGACACTGGTGGGGTTGGTGGAGGGGATGGTGTACGCGTACAAGGCGGGTTTGGATGTAGAATTATACCTAGACGCGATTTCCACCGGGTCGGCAGGTTCCCGGTTGCTTGATATGAACGGAAAGAAAATCTTGAAGAGGGATTTCGAACCGGGGTTCTTCGTGAACCATCTGGTTAAGGACTTGGGTATTTGTCTGAAGGAGTGTGAGAGTATGGGTATCGCTTTGCCTGGCTTGGCTCTCGCTCAACAGCTTTATGTGTCGCTTAAGGCTCATGGTCAAGGTAACTTGGCCACTCGGGCTCTTCTTTTGGTCCTCGAGCGACTCAACAATGTTTCTCTTCCTCGCCCCAATACCTGAATCAAAACAGGGTTATCAAAACCAATAAATTAATACTTTATATATATATATATTGTACTAAATATATATTATATAGTACAAAAAAATTGGAAATTTTATTATAGTTGAAGATGGAAGAGTATGCCCGTGCAGTGTAGGCAGCTGTGGATCACTTCTTTTTTTCGATTTTTAAATTTTAAAATAAAAATTAAAAGATTACTTAAAGTTGTGTTTAGCGTTAATGTTTTTGTTTCTTGCATTTTTCTTCTTCACACAGTTATGTTTCTTTTTGGTTTCATTTTTTGTATGGTATTTATTCTTTTCTTTTATTTTCTTGTTTCAAATTCGACTATGTTGTTATCATTATCGTCTATAACAATTTTTTTTTCATCGACAAGTAATTTCGTTAGAAAAGGTAAAAATAAATCAAGCGAAGAAATAATATTTAATGATAAACTATAAATTTAATTATCTAATTTTAATAAATTATTTATATCAATAATCCATTATACCATGACTTAAAACATATACCTCGTCATATATATATTCACGGTAGAATATATATAATCGATTATATATATTCATAGCGAATTACGAAATATATAATCGATTATAATTGTACATTCATAATCGATTATGAATATATAATTAATTATTTATATATTTTAAAATTTATATTATATAATTATATTTTTTATTATAAATAATTTTTATATTCAACTAATATTTTATATGTATGTTTTTTTAAATTAATTTTATAATTAAAATTTTATTATTTTATGTTTAAAAATATATATGTATATGTTTTATTTTAAATTAAGATTTAATTATATTAAAAATAATTTTATTAAAAAAATATTTTATATAATGGTGGTATACGTTTGATGTTGCATATAAAAATTAAGTTGTAAATTATTAAATTTTTATATTTTATTTTATCTTTTAAAGTAATTTTATTTATTTTATTTTTTATTTTATTAAATAACTTAAATTTCACTTTTTTTTTTCTTAATTCTCACTATTATGCGTCTTTTCATTCTTGTCTTCTCCCATCAAGTGTAAGAAGCATAGAAGATCCTTAGAAGTGTAGAAGACCCTCGATTGCTAGAAGTTTGAACGCGTGAGTTTATGAAAGAGGTGGGATTACGACTCAACGGCTGGTTTAGTTGAGTTACTTTTGTAATCACATGTTTTTTTACGTTGATTTTATGGTGTTATCTCACTCTTTCCACCTTGGTTTTCTAATGCTCTCGCGCACTTCTGCTGCTTACTCTGTTACACACTTCTCCCTTGAAAAGTTGGCCAAAAACCAAAAATTCACTTCTAACCTTAGCATGTGTGGAGAGAGCAAATCACTTGACCACATTGAATTTAATTATATCTAAGACAAATAAAAAATATATAATACATACATATACTCAAAACGTTTTAACATATTATTTAGCAAATACAAAATTACATTTGTGTCTCTTTTAGATTTAACTTTTTTTTACATTATACCTTTTTTTTATAATTACATATTAAATTAGAGTAAATATATGTTAATTAAAAATATATATAACAATATATTATCATATAAATTAAAGAATATTTAGGTAAGATTAATAAAAAGTATTCATTAAATCTTGTGTTAATAATAATTAAATAGGTCGAGGAATTAATTGTAGCTGCCACAATAAATACGAACATAAATACCAATATTACCCTTGTAATTGGCAGGAAAATATGCTAGTTTGTTCCTTAAAATTATATGGATTGGTGATTTGCTCTTGATATTAATAAAATGATTTTTAAAATTATAAATCACTATTTTATTTAGTTTTTTTTTATTTTTTTTATCTATATAATTGTTACAAAGTATCCACCACCTCTCTTCGATCCCAATTAATGTCGACATTACACTTATTCAAGTTTTTTACTTATAATAAAAAATTAATGACATTTAATAGATTGATTTATCATGAACTAGGCAGCGATCTTAGATCACGTAATGATATTTTTCACATGATTCCATTCATACTCAATACTAGAATTCAAATCCCCAATTTCTCTATACTTGATTTCATTTGCACGATAGAATTCAAATCCTTAACAACTATGAGATTCAATTAGCTATCATTTATCAAACCACTTACATCTTTTATTAATTGGTATCATATAACATTATTACAAACACTAAATCGATAGGCTAAGTGTTTGCATAAATTTCAATTAGACACATGCATGACATGCAAGATACTAAATTGATAAAAAAATGGATGAACAATTTTAGTAAAATTGATTCTTCCTTTGTGTTCAACATTTTAAAATATTTGTTTTATTTTTCTCCATAATTTACACCATTTTTGTCTTATTCCACAATAATAATTTCTTTAAGTTTAACACTTGTGAGAAATAGCTATATATAACCAAATTGAATAAAATACCACACAAGTCTTGGATAGTTGTTGAGAGTCTTGTACTTTATGATGGACACTAGTTTCCAGCAGGTTTCCTGAGACCATCCCAGTTAACTTCAACATTGTTACCTATACAACAACCAAAATAGGACAGCGCAATTATATGAACAATACATTAACCTTAATATTATCACCAACTTGAGCAGAAACAATTTATTTAAATTTTGTATCATCCTCGTGATCACATTCTTGTTAATAAATTAACGTTCAAGTTAATACGCTTAATTATATGTATAAAAATTAAACTATATAAATTAATTATATGAATAATGTATATCACATTTTAATAGAATGTAAATTCTTTAAATGTTGAATAAGTTATTTATCATCAGTGTAGCAATCTAGGCCACAACACACTTGGCGAGAAATGAATTTTAGTTCTCATTCTTATTCCTATCAAAAGGAATAAGTGAGAGAGGATTCGTCACTAGAATTTTTATGGAAAACGTCAGAAAATCATTGGTTAGATAAGACAGATTTGAGAATCGAAATTCAAGTTCGGGAGTTAATTACGTACATGGGATACAAAGTCCATGATACATCTACTTTAAAGTACTTACCCTGTTAGATGCATGAGATAAATAGACTTCCACATAATGTATTATTCCAAAAAAAAAGATTATTTACATAGAATGGTTAGGAGACATTATAGAACTTATGGACAAATAACTTGACAAGAGTCAATTTTTGCTCCTACGTATCTCCTAAAGTAATGAAGAATTCAAAGTTTATATAGTTTTGAACATAATGAGTTGGGTGAAAGAGATCAAGACTGACTTGTCTCAAGTGAGACATCGACCAGGTGTCAGCAAGGCTACATGTTGGGAATACTAAAAGGAGAATTTAGCTCAGGCCAATGCTGACTACGCATCAACTAGGTCACTTTGCTAGATGGTCAAAAGTATTCCTATGAATTAATGAAAGATGGATGAATTAAGACTAGACCACCAACTTCGTATCTAGAAGGGATGTTGCCTAATACCTTAAGAATGATGTGAAGGTATTGATTCTTTCTTGTTTGAGGACTTAATTTTTCAAGGATCACTTCTTGCTGAAACCATATCTTTTGTTTGACTTAAGTTCTCTCTTGATGCTAGGTTCTTCTCGCCTCTCTCCTCCTTTTTTCCAATCCTCCTTCTCCCTTTCTCTTAGCTTCTTTTATAGGTAGCTCCACCCTTGAGTCATCATTGCAAAAATCTCAACGAAGATATTTCACATTAATGCAGAGGCTCTTTTCCTCAATGCATTAAATGATGCGGTGTTCCCATGAATTTACTTCTCCCATTTGCATTAAATGCAGCGGTGACCACTTATCCTGGTCTTGAGTTGACTCCATGGTTGAGTGTTCTGCCATGCAACAGGATGACAGACCTGGGCGTGCCATGGTATCCATGTCTATTCTTTTGGCCGAGGTCTAGACGAAGTGCAGGGGCGTGGAGATCTTTTCTGCATGTTCGCATGTCACCCTTTTTCCTCTTTCTAGCAAGGATAATTAGCTTGTGGCTCTTTGTTGTATTCTCTTTATCCTTCCCATTATAGTTTAAGCACTCTGTCTCATGTGCTGCCCAGCTTGAGCGATCAGGAAAAGTCATGCGTGTTTAACAAGACGAGGTGTGTTGTTCTTGCTTGCCAGATGACGCTCCTAGGATTTCCTTGGTGTTGTTACTGTTCATATTGTCACGAGTTCGAGGAGAGTAGCATGTAGGTCCTTTTCTCAATTTCTCTTGGTTCCTAGTATCATTATCCTTCCCCATTTAACAAAAGTAATAAATCTAGTCATTTCCTCTTTCTTTCTTCCATTTTTTCCTTTCATAACCGAGCTATCTTTGACTCCTTTTTTTGTTGAGTTGGACTGATGAAGAACGGTCTACGTCATCCCGACAAAATAAGGTAGACACAATCAAAAAAAGATTTAACTGTAAATATTTTCCATCCATGCACAATGTTTACTTCCTCGCTCTCCTCTTCGAATAGGAAAATTTTGTTTAATGTGAAATCGATTTCTTGTAGAAGTATAAGTCACGTTGCCTTACATATGTACCAATCTTGTTGTCAATTATCAATATATTGTAATTTTTTTATTTAAACGTAAGGAAATAAATTCACCATTTTAGTTAACACAATTAAATCAAAAGCTATTTTTCCAAATATTTAGAGACAATACGATCAAACATGATCGAAGTTGTAGATACAGTTTCATCGATGACCTTAACTTGTATTTTAAACCCGTGCAATACACAAATATTGTTTGTTTTCCTAAGGAATAAGAATTTGGCAATGAATACAATATATATCATTTATGCATAAATCTGAATAATCAAAATAAATAAATAAATAATTATATAAACCTAGGAAATGCAATAATTAAGTGTTGAAACTTTTAATTTTCACAATAAAACTTGATTCCAATTGGTTGAACTTTTGAGGAACATTTAGTACAGACTTGGTATTCCCACTCTTTGTCTGTATAAATCTGTACTATTTTGGCTATCAAAGAACCAACGGACGTTGGTCCTAAACAACAAATATGAGGTTTTTAGAAACAACTTATTTAAGACATCAAATACATTTTCTATTTAACAATTAATTGTTCACATACATTAACACATCATATTATTTAAGAAATTGTCATTCTAAATGTTTGTAGTAAATCATCATACATGGAAACAAATGTCTATGTTGACATCTAGCTTACTACTTGAGACATAAAAATATCAATATTTTGAATTTTGTTTCAAGATTTAATAAAATGCAAGCAATTTAAAATGATACAAAAATATTTTTAATATTAATATTAATTTTAATAATATTAAAATTTAAATTATGACAGAACTTACTTTTCTTTATAATAGATATTTTTCTTTAGATTAATGAGCCATATGTGTTTGAAATCTCAACTTGTCTTATAAACAAAATATTGAAGCATATAACAAAAGATAGGATTTCAAAATGGTTAAAAGCTCATATCAAAGGTTTAAATGTATAATTAAAACTTTAAAAATTATAAAACATTGACACTTACCATTGAAACACTTTATCTTATGTAGCTATAAGATTTTACCTCTGGTGATATGTATAAGAAATAAATAAGAATAATTTTTTATTTTAATTTTAAGAAACAAAGTTTATTTTTAAATGAATTAATTGTTAATTTTTTATACCTTTATTTATTATAAAATCTATTGATAAGTCATTTATTATAAAATCTATTGATAAGTCATTTATTTGTTTTCTATCAAAATTAATATATTCACAAAGTATTTTTGAAATAAATTTAATAAAATTTAAATTTATAATATTATTAATTAAAATTAACTAATTCAATTATTTTTATTAATTATTAAGATAAGCGACAGTAATGATAATTAGAATATTTATATCAATTTGTTTCGTCAAAAAAATTCTCCCAAAATCCAATTGTTCCTAAAAAAAATTATTATAATACATATGTTAAAAAAATGATGAAAAATTTTGTAGCAAAGTATAAAAGCTTAATATTAATATTTAAATTTGTTTATACATTTTTTTGAGTACAATAAAAAAGGTGTTGGTATAAAAGATTGTAGAACTTACTCAAATCCTCTACAACTATATATGTGTAAAAGCTTACTTTATCTTTTGCTATTTTTTTTCCTTTTACATAAACCTTCTCAACCCATTGTCTAATAATATTTGTAAATTATAATTATGACTATTTATCTTAAAAATTTATTTTGATCTTCTATTTTTAAAATATTTATTTTAATTTTTAACTTTTAAAATTATATTAACGTTATTTCTCTAAAATAACTATTATTTTTTAATTTTACAATATTATTTTTAACTTTTCTCTTTTACTCGTTCAAGATATAAAACTTATTTTATATTATTTATTTATATAAAAATTATTAATTCAACTAATGCTCGCAATAAAATGGTATATACATTTACAGAAGTTTCTCCTTAAATTTCAAATAGAAAATTCAGTGTAATAAAGAAACAAATACTTTGTTACACAGAGAGAAAGGGAGATAAGTACACCGGGAAGAAGTTGGCAATTTACACAACGAGAGAAATTGTGCATTAGATAAATAAAATGTTAAGAATATAATAAAAATAAAACTGAATTTCATTTAAAATTAATTTTTTTTTGCTTTTTTCAGTTAGCAAAACAACAACCTTAAATATTTATTATTTAGAAACAAAAAGAGTAATATGGTGTAATTTTTTTTAGTAAACATCCATATATTTTTATATTGTGAACTAATTAAAAAATATATTTAACAACTTTTAAAATAATTATTATATAGTTACTAATGAAATTAAAAATGAATATAAAATAAAAATGTTATATATTAGTAAAATAAAATAATGTTATATCGACTTTATATCATCTTCTAACTACACTAAAATAATTAATATGTAATTAAATAATCATCTAAAATTATTTAAAACTATTTATATATAAGGACTAAACTCTATGAAATAATGAAACTTCAATTTAATTAAAAATAATAGTCTTTACGTGGGTCAAACTGAAACCTAAGGTGTCCTTGAAACAAAAAATCTCCAAAAGGTTAACATCACAACAAGATATTCGGACTTGAAAATAAAATATATATGTGTTAAATAAAAGAAGAGATATGCCACTACTCTCTCCGCTACTTCACTTCACCTCCATCCACCGCCGTATCCGCTACTTTCACGCTTCCACCGTTCGACACTTCATGGCGGCAGCGGAGCCCATAAGCCCATCAACGACGCGCGTGGGCTGGATCGGCACGGGCGTCATGGGCCAGTCCATGTGCGCCCACCTCATCCGGGCCGGCTACACCCTCACCGTCTTCAACCGCACTGCTTCCAAGGCCCAACCCCTCATCGACCTCGGCGCCCACTTCGCCCCTTCCCCCCACGCCGTCGCCGCCCGCTCCGACATCGTCTTCACCATCGTCGGCTACCCCTCCGACGTCCGCTCCGTCCTCCTGGACCCCACCTCCGGCGCCCTCGCCGCCCTCCGCCCCGGCGGCATCCTCGTTGACATGACCACGTCGGAACCCTCCCTCGCCGTGGAAATCGCGGCCGCGGCAGCAGCCAAGGGCTGCCACTCAATCGACGCCCCCGTATCCGGCGGGGACCGCGGTGCGAAGAACGGAAGCCTAGCGATCTTCGCCGGCGGCGAAGAATGGACGGTGAAGAGGTTGGATCCGTTGTTCTCTCCGTTGGGGAAAGTGAATTACATGGGAGGGAGTGGGAAGGGGCAATTCGCGAAATTGGCGAATCAGATAACGATAGCGACGACGATGGTGGGGTTGGTGGAGGGGATGGTGTACGCGCACAAGGCGGGGTTGGATGTGGAGTTGTACCTGGACGCGATTTCCACCGGCGCGGCCGGTTCCCGGTCGCTGGATTTGTACGGGAAGAGAATCTTGAAGAGGGATTTGGACCCGGGGTTCTTCGTGAACCACTTCGTTAAAGATTTGGGGATTTGTTTGAAGGAATGTGAGATTATGGGTATTGCTTTGCCTGGCTTGGCTCTCGCGCAACAGCTTTATGTGTCGCTTAGGGCTCACGGGGAAGGTAACTTGGGCACTCAGGCTCTTATTTTGGTCCTTGAGCGACTCAACAATGTTTCTCTTCCTCCCTCCAATACCTCATAACTCTAAACCACTCTATTTTACTTCCCTACCGTTGCTCTGCACTGTCTTCTTTTTCACAATGCTATCGCTTAATAAAATTTTGTCTGTTGAATTTGAACCGGAACTTTTGCTGAATTTTTGTTCTTTTGTGTACTGTACTCTTGTTTATTATGAATGGACAATTTGTTCACTGAACGAACGTCCCAATTTGGAATGGGGAAGAATGAAGCGAAAATTTGTTTGAAAGCTTTCGGGTTTTATGATTTAAATCTAAGGCTATTGAAAATTTTCCTACCTATTTGAGAAGCGAAATTGGTTTGACCATAGCATTGTTGTATCAGTCCTACCTTGAGGTTTTCAATGTTGTTCAAGAGAAAGTTTACACGGATGATGCGGTATGGAGGAGAATCAAGGAAATACAAGCTTATTAATAGGAGACCGTGTCACCAATTTGGCCCATTTGGTCTTAAAAATTATATGATTGGTCTTTGTATTGATCGAATGAGAAAATAATTTTAAAATTTTTTAAATTGTTTATTAATTTTTTCTGTTGGTTAGTTGGTGTCATATAACTTCTTTAGAAAGATTGAATTACACATTCAGTGTTGTATGGCATTCGATTAGACACATGTAAGAGAGACCAAATTGACTGAAAATTGGATGAACAATTTTGGTGAAATTGACCCTTTTTCTCTTTTCTTTTCTCTATTTTTTTTATCCTTTTGTCTGCTGTTTATACCATTCGTGTCATTCTCTGCAATGAGAGCTCGTAAAAAACTGTTTTTTTCTTTTAAATTTTCAATTGTGAAAGCATGTATATAAGGTAAAAATAGGAAACTTTTGCATTGGTTCGCAATGGAGTGTTAGGATTACAGCGACCTAACCTATGAGAAAGAAGAAGCAAAACAAGGAGTGAGCAATAACTTTGACATGAACCGAACTTGAAGTTCTTATTGAATATTTCAAGTGGACGTAACATATAATCCAAAATTTCATCGGGAACTCCAAAGGTGGGATGCAAGTTGAAATCCAACTAGAGCTTATATTGATTATAGAGAGAAAAAGAAAAATAGGTACATTGTGAAGTACGGAGGACTTAACACTTTATCAAGTGAAAGAAATCAGTACCGTGAGAAAATGAACTGTCGAGAGTATAACAGGAAAAAAAACACTAACCATTTCATCAAAAATTAAAAAAAAAAGATTGATTTTCTTGGTTAGCACAAAAAAACCTTAAACGAATTATATTAAGAAACAGAGAGGGAGTATATAAAGATGACAAAGGAATTGGGTATCCAAAGTTTTGTCTTGAGTTCAGAATTGGAATTAAATTGAAACAAGAAATACCATCAGTTGATTTTTATGGAAGACAAACAGAAATACTGATACCGTTAGTGATTTGTCAAAACTGAAGCATCTGCAATAATGTCTGTGCGCAGTCTTATTTCTTCTCCAGACATGACCAACAACAAACACGCTTATGGATCCTGAGGCTCCACATTGACCCAACCACCTTAATCAGTTTAATTTGTTTACTCAAAGTCATGGAATATAAAATAATTAATATTTTCACCTGCCATTGTCAACAATTGTTTACATGCATTCGTCCCTTTTTAAGGAACAATAATACACAATAGTCTTTATCACCTCGTTTAAACCTTTTTGCTTAGCATCATAGAAATCTTCTTCAACATTAAGTTTTAAGTCTGATATTTATGTATTTTCCACGTCAATCACGGCAGAGGACATTTTTTCCTTACTTCCACACAAAACGCAACGGTAAAAATGTTTACTTTTCTCGTGAACAAAGAAAAAGAAAAAATCCAAGATAAACATTAAACAAAGACTACAACAACAAATATAACAGAAACAACTCTTCAGTCTTCATTGATGAATAAAAAACATTTAGGCTTGTCAATACATTAAGTCCTGATTTATTCTCGTTGGCTACATTCCGCAAAAGGTGACTAATCACTCAATGAAGTTTATATCTTTGATATTATTCCTTAACGAAGGAGAAACAAACTCCGCAACCAAAATAATGAATGCCCCAGTAACCAAGGCATCATTGCTTCAATGTGTTGATCTATTATATTACCTAATAAAAAAATGAAACTAGTATTACAAGTCTTTCCCTTGGCAATAAATTCAAGACTCCTCCACTCCCAAATATTGGGAGTGAGAAGCTGCCAGGAGGGCTGCACCAATGCCAGAGCCGTCATTAGCATGCTCAATGACAATGGTCTCAGCTGCCTCATCTCCCAGCAATTCCTTCAGTGTACTCTCCAAGCAATCTCTGAATTTGGTGTAGTGTTCAAACAATCCTCCATCCAATGCTATCACTGACTTTTGCTTCTCCCCAACCTTAACTGTGTCTCTTCCTATTTTCTTAAGGATGCCCAAAATACCAGCAGCAGCAAGGCGAGCTCCACGAGTAGCAACAGTGTCACACAGTTCCACCACAACCTTCCTCGTTTTTAGGGATGTATTAGAGATCTGACAAAAAGGAAGGCTGTAAGAAAACCTCACAGAATGCTTTTTATTTTAAATGACAGATGACAAACAATAGGTAGTTTCAGTTTATCATCAAACATTGATGATGTGTGAGGCATGAAAGTCAAATTTCAACATGACCAGTAAAGCATGCATACCTCTAATATATCCTTTAATTTGTTTCCAACCACTCTCAGATCTGAACTTGTGTCATGGTGTATGGATGACATGTCAGGCGTCCTAATAAAAATGATGTCAAAACTCCAAAAGCTCTATTTCAACAAAAAATAGCGTGTTGCATGACGATTTATACAACTCAACAAGGGGAAACAGGTAGCATAAGCATAGTGTAAACTAGGGAATAAAAGGGGCAATGAGAAGTGAATATCATTTTTAAGATTGATTGGAATGGGAATACAAAGAAAGAGATGAATATGAACAGCCACCATTTGCATTCTATTCTTTGCAAAAACTCGTCCCAATTTTGGATGAAAATGTAACACCAATAATCCAAAAAAAATGTTCTTACTGGTCCTCCTATGTTTTGCTTATTTTCATAGAGAATAATATTCTCATTATTAGATATCTTCATTCATCCATGCTTTTACCTAGAATAAATGAGGATGAAAATATTTCAATCGTACCATTTTCCCCATTATTTACATGGCATAAAAAAACAGTACATCTTTCTGTCTTCCATTTTCACCTTTTCACCTATCCCCACATCTCCCTACCAACTACCAAGCAGACCCTAAAAGAGGCAATGATAACCCAATCTTGTATTGCAGCATTCTTGTCTTGATTTGCAACTTTAAAAAAAATGATGCACAAATTTATAATGGTGTGGCCACCAATTAACAACAGCATTATCAAACAATCCTGACAAATGAGATTGAATTAGAAAAAGGGAGGAACAGCACTTTTTAAAAAATTAAATACGTGATACATAATGGTCCACATGAAGAAGTCTAAAACACAACATGGCTTTGGGCTCTCTAACTACAAAAAATTGTGGTGTAAGTCTCCTAAGTTTCTTATTAATTAGTAGCAGAGTCTTTTGCTATATCTCTCAACTGCAAACAAGTGGCATGAGTGATGATGCCGACAATGCAATATTTGTCCAAGCCTAGCCAAAGGGCTAGTGCACAGCCAACCTGCGTGGATGTTGGGACTGCAATGCGCGGTGGGATGTTAGGATCCAATTATGAGACTTGAGTTTCACATTGAACCAATGTGATTCTAGTGTGAGATTTTTATAAGGCTTTGTGATCTCCAACTATAATAGCTAGCTTTTGTGGCATGGTTTTACCGAAGTTCTTATTATCATCTTACTTTGCTCAGATTTATGTATAATTCATGCAACTTTAGGTAGCTTTCGCGTTGGATAAAAAAATTTATATAGAATTTTACTATTAACTTGCTTTTAGAAAAAAAAAATTCAAATATAAAATTACTTCACTTCAAAATTAATTTTGCAAATGCTTACACAGATACATACTAGAATCATAATTGGCAACGTGGATATGCAATAAAACAAAACCTCCAAATGAAGGCCATGCTGTCTTGTAGCAATATAGACAGATATTACCCGAGACAAGAAAAAATGGCAGTTCTGTGGCATAGTTATCAACCCTGGATAGCAACACAGAGCAGCCAGTGCCTAAACCAGCTATGGTGGGATAGCACATAAAGGGATGACTGCTATTTTGAAGATTATAAATACAAGTTAAATAATTCATACTACATATGTATAAATTATCAAAAAATAAAAATTACCTAAAACAAAAGACATTTATAATTAATAGTCAGAAATCACAGTCTTAAGCTAAGCACACACAGTTGGTGGTAGCAACTTAAGTCAAGGAACAAAAAAAATAGAGAACAGCAAAGAGGAAAAAAATTATTAGAACTAAGGGCTCATTTGGTAAATATGATAAGGGAGATATGATAAGATAAGCTATCATATCCTACCTTGATCATTGTTCGGTGAACCGATAGGATATGATAAGACAATCCTATCACCCTATACTATCTCATTCACCGATTAAAATTTTATCCTGTGATGAAGTTTAGGTTAGAAACCTATATGATAAGATTAAAAAATGATTTTCCTACTTACAGTTGGCTTTCTTTCTCTCCACCCTTTAGTCCCTTACTTTCCCTATGTGTTTCATTTGCACTCTCATTGCAACCCTTGCACTGCTAGTTTTCCATTGGTAACTCACAGTTCAGGTTATCATCAAATCCTCATTCCCTTTGTTATTTTAAAAGGTGAATGGATTTTTTCGAGTGTATAATACATTATGTGTTAAAATTATTTTGCTACTAGCATAAGTTTTTTATAATTTAAAATTGTAATTTAATTCAATACATGATTTTATAAGAATATAGTTTTAAAATTCAACACATCCTAATTAAAATTATATATTTATAAAGTTAAATTATTGATATGATTTTTTTTTATAATTTAAGCTAATATATAAAAAATAAATAATAATACCAAGGTTTATTGTAAAATATATATATATATATGTTATTATGGCACAAGGGTAATTTTGCCATTTAAATATGATTTATATTATATCACATCATATCATTATTTGGTCTCAAACACAGGATAGAATAATATAATACTATTTAGTTTTGTTGGCCAGTCTATATCAAATATAGGATAGGATAAGAGCTTTTTAGGTTCATATCTTGGGTGTGTTTGAAAGAACTTCTTTACAACTTATTTAGATTTATCTATATGACATAAGCATATCATGTCACCAGGGTAATTTGGTCATTTAAATATGATTTATATTATACCATATCATTTCATTATTTGGTCCATCTCAAACACAAGATAGAATAATATCATCCTATTTAGATTTGTTAGCCAGTCTGTATCAAATATAGGATAGGATAAAAACTTAATATGCTCAAACTTGGGTGTGTTTGAAAGAGCTTATTTACATCTTATTTAGATTTATCTATATGACATAAGCACTTGTCCAAGTGTTTGAAAGGACTTACAGAAAATGATAAGACATTTTTAGCTAAGCTCTTCAAAATAGCTTATGAAAACAACTTACATGAAAACAGTTTAACCTTATTTTCTCTTTCATTATAGAAACAACCTATACATATGCGCTTATATGATAAGCACTTAGGTCCAGTTTTAATTAATTTTTTTATAAACACTTATAGAAGAAGAAAATAAGAAAAAAATGTGAAATAAACTTCTTCATAAGTTAAAATTAACTTATGCATAAGCTAATTTTGTATAAGTTTTCTTATTTTAACTTCTTTAAAAACTAATTTTAACTTATGCATAAGCTAGATTTAACTTAATTTATAGAAGAAGCTTATTTCATTTTTTCTTCTCCTGTAAATACTTACAAAGAAGTTTATCCAATCAGGGCCTTGTTCAATAAGTGCTTAATTAAGTTATTTACCCAAATGGGCCCCTTGTCTTACTCTTATCTAACTCTTTTACCATCATGTCTACCAAACAGACCCTAAGAAGACAAGGGAAAAAAGACAACAATGAAATGAAGGACCTGTGTCAGTCTGCTAGACAGAGAACAGAGAAAGCTGTTGGGAGAGAAAGGGACAAAGAGCTCTGTGGGAGGGAACAGTACAGAAGGGTAAGAATAAGGGTAAGAAATCCTTGGAAAGTTGGAAACTACACTGGAGCTGTGGGTTTGCCAGAAATGGAGGTGCTCTTCACCAGCACTGCTTTTTGGTATTGTGTTTGTTCTCAACTTCTTGGGACAGAAACAGAGTGGGTTTCTCCCTATCTCTCAAATAAAGACCGAATATGTATGAATAAAAAAAAAACAAAAAATAGGACTAGTGTCACACAATAACAGGAGTGATGAGGAGATTTTCCTCCGTCAACACTAGTAGCAAGAATGACCATGAATTTTGGGATGGCGGCTATTCACAGCTGTGACTCCGACTACACAAAAATGCTCTGCTAGAGTCTAGAATAGCAGCCACTCCACACTACTACACCTGCGCATTATTAACAACTATGTTTGGTGGAATAAATTATCATACCTAAGTATGAAAGGAACTTTCAATTTGGGGGGAACAGTATCTCCAAAAAAGTCAGCTTCTATGGCCATCTTCAACAAAGCTCTCCTTACAATTTCCCCCAAATACATGCCAGAAATCAATTTCTCGAAAATCTGTAAATAATAGTGGAATAATGTTAGAGTTACATTGGTCAATTAAACAAATGAATATTAGTAGATGATTATTACCTGTTCTCCAGGGTTTAAGCTCTCAGCATCCAGAGCTAGATCGTATTCTGTTAGAGGAAGATGTGATGAACGGAAATTACCCCACTCCATGTTTATAACCTATAATATTTAGAAGTAATCAGCATGCTTTTGCACCAGCTAATCATTACATGCCACTTAGTATCACAGTAAAGATAACTCTATCACACAAGAAGCTAAGTCTCACGTATTCATAACCTACTTACCATATCTCCTGATTTTGGTATAAGGCCATGCCATTTTGGAATGGCATGTGCACGTTCTACATATGCTGCATTTGTCCCAGTACCAAGAATCACAGCAGCAATGACATCCTGATTGGAGAATCTGCCTCCAGCTAATGTTCCAATGGTATCATTAACCTACATCAAATCACCAAGTTACGTTTCATTTCCAGTTTAAGATATTAATCAACCAAGAATTACATAAAACAAAAAAAAACTGATGCAATAAAACCTTATAACTCCAAAATTCTGTCAGACACAAACTGGAAATCATCATGCTCAAATCCTGGCTATAAAAAATAAAAGAAACCCTAAAGAGAGGAGAATGAGACTGACTAGAGCAGCAACCCGCATATCCAGCCCAATTTTTTCCAAGGACTTGGTTAGTTCTCCCACCACATCTTTACCAACCTACAAACAAACCAAGAAGGAATAACAGTCAGATTACCATGCTCAGCCGGAGAATATCTGAGAAACAAGGATAAATCTAGTTGAAGAGAGTTCTCTCTCTGAAAACTGAGAGATCCTGTGGCTATGATTCCATTTTGAACCATAATGAGGTAAACATTATAATATCTGGACTCACAATTTATTACAACAACAGTAGTACCCAGAGAGACTTGTACAAGTTTCTGGACTATACATCACAGTATAATCAAGATAAATGACAAGAAGAAAAAATGGCTGCACAAATAAAATTGAATATAATATAATCAAGGTAATAAGAATTACCGTATCTTCAATATTGAAACCTTTAGTCCACTTTATTAGCGACCCAGATGCAATTGATGTTTGCCTCACTGGGAATGAGAATGTAAAACCCAGTTCTCTTTGTCTGCCAGGGGGAGGGTGAAAACCTTCAGGTTCTGAACCAACAAACTTGGCAAGAGCTGCTGCTATAAAATCAAATAATGCCTGTAACAACATAATGAATATGTATCAAAGTGTAGGCATGCTTAATACTCTGATAGATTCTCCCATAAGACACTTACATCTGAAGAACCAATCATCAAATGTGGAGGAATTGAAACTTCTTCAAACTCCTGTCTGATAACACCTTTCTCTTTCCCACCTAAATGTACGCGAAGGACACGGAAGTTTGTGCCACCAAGGTCCAGTGCATAATAGAGTCCTTCCTCATCCCTGTAAATAATGGAACAAATTGTCTCAATCAAGAAGAAATCTTTAAGAGTTACTATTTCATATTTCAGAAAATTTATAATTCTGTTATCAATGTGAAGACAATCACAATGTGTAATACATAATCAAGCATACTCTCTCTCTCTCTCTGCATCCTCACTGCAGATTCTTTGCAACAGAATATAAACAATCAAATGCTCTAGGAATAAACCGATCTCATCCAGAGGGACACAACCAATAACAAGTGGGTAGTTTCATTACCATGATTAATTTGCTAGCAAATTCCTCCCATTTCAATCACGTAAATTCTGAAGTGCTAAAAAATAGTATCATCTGAATTCTAAACCATCATACCAGACAAATCACGTTCGAGTTTCAAAACCCCAGATTGTCGATAAACAAAAAGCTCATTTTTTTTAATATTCCAATACCAGAATATGATCACAATGGAGGTAATATATATAAACATTTACTGAACCAAATACAAAAAACAGTTTGAAAATGAGGCAAAAAGGTATAACGAAGCCAACTACTATACTACCGATCCAATTTGGCCAGTCGATCATTTACAATAAACAACACGCACAAAAAAAAAAGGGTTAAATAAAAATTCATTTAGCATATCAAATAAAATAACAAGATCAACGTTCCAGAGAGAAGGACAAACAGATGGTCCACAAATCCGGGACATCCTGATCTTGTGTCACGAACAACTATCTCTCTCTTTTTTTAATATAAAATTTTGAAGAAAAAAAAAAGGCAAATTGGAAATAAAAATACGATATTTTATAAATATTATTAGGAAGGTAACCGATAGGGACAAAAAGAAAAAAGATGAGATAAATCTACGTACCCAGTTGGGAGATTATCGACAAAACTGATCAACATATTGAGCTTGCTACCACCTTCAGATGCGAGACCCGCGTGCATCTCCACATCCATGGCATCGGCCACTTGTCTGAGCTTCAGAATTGGGGTCCCACACTTGTCCTCAAACTCCTTCAGTATCGCCATGGCACGTCCCCACTTACGGGAACTAATCATGCGGTGGCGCACCACCAGCGCCGCCGCGGCGCAAACGGCGGCGGCACAGACAACCGCAGCTCCGACCGCGACCTTCCCCATGAGAGCAGTGGTGAAGAATCCGAATCCTGTAGAGTGGCAAACTTTGTCCTCTGAGGGGAGAAATCCAGATTCGGTCTGGGCGGATTTTAATGGGGAAGTGAGGGATTGTTCTTACGCATAACACATTGTGGGGAAAATGACAGTGGTGTGGCGTTGGGTGTTGGGAAAGAGAGGTGAAATGAAATTATATGATATGAGACAGACACACACTGCACATACAGGAAATACTTTTAAAACAGAAAATATCGAAAATTATTCTTAGATCTGTCTCTGTGGGCTTTAAATGGAAAATTAGATAATAGGCAAACCAAATTGGAAGTTACATTTGTTTCATTAGGGCTTAGTATAAATATTCAATCTCTACCCAACCCACACTGCTCTAATTCCCTCCTCTACTTCTTTTTATAATATCAAATTAACTAATTGAAAATTATTATTATTATATATATATATATTAAACTATTTCTAATATTAATCGAATATACTCTTATATATTTTTATTAATATTAATTCTTTTAGTTTTTTACATTAATATATTTATTATTTTAATTTTTATTAGTTATACGTTTGAAGAGATAAAATAAGATTTTTAAAATGCTTTTCATTTAATATAAAATTAACTCTCAGTCTGTATTTGATAGAGTAGAAAGAAATAAAGTTTAAAATCAGTCCGTATTTGATAGAGTAAAAAAATAGAGTTTAATATAAAGAAATAATCAGAAAAATGAATAAGAAATAAAATAAAATTTGAATTGTTTGATTAAATGAAATACAATGTTAAACAAAATTATTTATCTATCATTTTATTATTATAGATAAAAATTATATATATATATTAATATTTTATAATTAAATAATATTTCATGTATTAAATATATATTAAAAATAATAATATATATTGAATATATAATAAATTATATATAAACATAATCAATTATATATATATATATATAATGGTTTACGTTTTTATATATATAATCAATTTATATATATCATTTTGATATATATAATTGATTAAATATTATTTTTAATTGACTAAAATTTTATTAATTTTATAAAGATAACAATGTAATTTACAATTTTTTTTTTTACCTAACTAATTAACCAAATGGGGATCACACTTATCTCTTCTCTATTTTTACACAACCAAACTATAATTCATATTCTTTCTTTTCCTTACTCTCTACTCCACCAAACAAAACAATTCTTATATTTATTAATGTATTATGTTTAATGTTTATTAAGTTTTAAAATATTCATAATTAAAAGTAATATTCTAAAAAAAATATATATATGTGACACAAATTAATTTTTATAAAAATAATTAAAGTAAATTTTAAATTTAAATCTCGTGAAAAGAAAGGAGAATGTATTTTTTTTAACCAATCAATTCAGATGTCAGATTAAATAGAATGAAAATTTTGATTAAATATGATTTTTTTTTAGTGAATGTAGGTGGTAGGGAAACTCATACCTAATAAAAAGAGAAAATAAAAAAAGTCAATATTTTTATTCTCATCATTTTTTCAGTAATATAATAGTTATAATAAAAATGATAATAATGTGAATATATATATATATATGGAGACACATGAATGATCCACTTACGAGAATTACTTTTCATTCTTTCACCTGTTAAACTTATTAAATTAAAAAAAAAATCGTGAGAATAAAAAATAAATTTTTTCATGCTTTCACCTGTTAAACTTATTAAATTAAAAAAAAATCGTGAGAATAAAAAATAAATTTTTTAAACTTGCTATTAAAGTAAATGAATTACTCAAAATCCATTCATATAAAAAAATAAAGTGAGATTCATATTTATAATAGTTATTTAATATTCACAAACTATTTAAAAATGTCAACTTTTTTTTGTTCAGTTTTAATTTTCTATATATAATTACATGATCTAAATTTATACACACAAAAAATTCATCACTAATTAGAAATAACAAGAACACACGTAATTTCACATAGTTCAATACTTTTTGTTTATATCCATGAAAAGTCCAATAAATTCTTTCTCACAAATCATATATTAATGTTTTTGACAATTTGACAAATCTTTTCAAAATATTGTATCACCCTATAAATATGAATTTCCACTCAAAAATATGTAAAAAGTAATACATACTCTCTCACTTAGATCTCCTCATATTTTCTGCATGTATTCTAATTGGATAGATAATCTCTACTTAAAGTTGAGATGATTTTTTTCATCTTAATAACTTCTATTCACAGTGACATTGAATAATTTCTAAAAACTTATTTAATTTGGATAAACACCAATTACTTATTTTTTATAATTTTTAAAAATTATCATCACGATATTGACCATCTTTCTTTCGTTAATTTATTACATCTCAAAATTACACATTTAAACTAGTGTTTTTTTTTTAAGTTGTAATCAACATTTCCAACAATATGAAATATCAAATGAACTATCATAAGCACAAGCAGGGACGGAGGCAATAACAGATATTAAGGAGGCTAATTAAAAAAAATAAATTTTATTTAATAAACATATAGATATAAATTGTATATAAAATATTTATAATTAAATATTTTTTAAAACGATTCAAGAATCTACAATAAAAAATATATTTACACAAGAGATAAATTAAATATTTTAAAAAATCAATATTATAAATGTCATTTCACATGACATCAAAGATAGTTTTTTATACTACTTTATTAACTTTCTCAAAACTTAAACAATAATATGAGTGAACAAACCATGTAAGAGTCTAAACAGTAATAACAGTAAAAAAAAAAAAGGAGAAAATATATATATTGATGTGTCTAAATTTAATGTTGATAAATTTGTCTCATTGTTAATAAATAACTTTTAAGTATAAAATAAATTATAATAAAAATAATATAAATGAATTATAACTGCATAATAGTATTATTTAATTGTAAACGCAGTAATCGTTTATAACATTTAACATAATAATAAATTCTAAAAAAACATTATTTCTGCAACTAAATTCCAAATAAAAATGTTATTCTTTACGCTTTCCGCGTGTAGTGAATTAGTTATATATTGACAAATTTTGCAAGATAAATGATCGTGTTATATTAGCTCTTGACATGACTAAATTTTCAAAAGAAACAATATTATTATCTAGCTACACCTAATTATACTACATATTTCTATGTATCCATGTTTACGGGACTCACAAAATTATATAATAACAATTTATGAAGTTTGAGTATAAAAAAACTCATCCACGAAATAGAAATAATTAAAAATATTCCAATCTTATGAGGTTATCGTTAGCCTTTATTCTCCGCATGTTGGGTGCAATCAGGTTTTGATTGTAACTGTAACCAAATCATCTGAATCCAGCAGGACACGCCAAAAATCGATTATTTGCTTTCATTGTTTTTTTATTTTTTAGTAAACACAGAATATCTTTTAACCCTAAGTTAGAAATTAATTAATTTCTCAAAGCATAAGAATTTATTAAGAGACTGACATTTATTTATTTAGAAATCAAATTTTTAATCACGTGTTTAAATAATGATAATTGTGTTATTGTTAGTGCTTTCATATTCTTGTGTTGTCAAAATTTTCTTTCATTTTCATTTTTTTTTTAAGTAAAGAGGCATATCAAATTATTATTATTATAATTTTAATGACACAACAAACAGATCGTTTTCAATCAGACAAGGACGTATTTGTTGGTAAACATGAAAATCTAAAATACCTTATATTCTGATGAGTGCTCACATATTTTATCACATAAAATTCCCAACGCGTCCTCACACGACTAGCTAGGATAGAAATATCAAGTCATTGCATTTTGTTTAATGGAGGGTGGCAGCAAATGAATCTAACACATCACAAACCCACGCAACTTACTCAACTGTGCTGCAGACAAGTCTATATTCCTTTCATTTTTATATTCAATAGAATACTATTATGGTGTTTCAGGATAAGAGAGAACTATTAACTCATTCCACATTTGCACTTCATCAAATGAAACCATCTTGGAGTGCGATAGAATACTCTTGTAGGTACAAATATAAAACCCAAGCCAAGTAACTGAAATATGCTTTGCCCACGTTGGCATAATTCTTTCTATTTTCAAATGTTAATGATTTACTATTATTTATATAATATTAAGAAAATTATTGTATATTGTTAATTTTATAAAAAAAATATATAACTATCCTTGACTGGGAATTTTCTTTTACTTTATTGAAAATAACAAGAGATAGAGATAGCATTTAAAATAATTAATGCTTCATTAATTTTTTAAAGTAGTTGATAGAATATCAATTAGTGTTTGTTTGAATGATATTAGATTTAATCCGAACTTTATGCGGACGATATTATATCTTAAGAAATTAGTTAGTAACGAGGCACTGTTTTTATGTTTTCAAGCATATATGCAAAACTTATCAGTTAATTAAATTGTATAGAATGAAATACCTTTCGTTGAATCAGTAACTTATTTTTTTATTTTTTTTATAAACAATAGTCATTATTATGAGTGAATCGCTAATATAATATTTAAAATTATAATAGTTGATTCTCAAAATTAATAAAATATCAAATTAATTAATGAAATTATACATCATCAATCAATTTGGTTCTTTAAATTATAATAGAAAAATAAATTAATATTTTAAATACATAAAATAGTAAAATGGTATTTAAAACAATAAATTATTAATAAATTTAGTCTTTAAAAAAATTAATTATATTTTTTTATAACTTTAAAATATTATAAATTTTATCATATTCTTTTTTATGCATTATACTTATTTAATTTATATATAAAAATATGTTATATATATAATTATTGTATTTGTTAATTGTTCTACTTTTTTCAAGTATATGTTTATATTTATTATATAAAGGTATTAAAAATTTAAAATGATAAATTTATTTTTTAAATATTTATATTTTAATTATATCAATTTATAAATTATATATTTATATATTAAATACTTATTTTTTAATAACTAATATGTAAATAAAATGGTGAAAGATGTATAAATAATTTATATAATTAAATAAAAAAATTATAAAATTAAAATAGAATATTTAATAAATAATAATTTGGTAATCATGAAAATTAAAAAATAAAATTTAATAAATCTATATAAGTTTAGGATTAAAATATGTAAAAAAATTTAAAAAACAAAATTTATGAAATTTAAAAATTAGAAAGTAAAAATTATAATTAATTATTTTTAATTTTAGAGATTAAATTCATCCATTATTATAATTTCAATAAATAAATTAATTTCAAAAACTATTTTATCTACTACTATAATTTCTTAGACTAAAAATTATAATGAGCGTGTGTAGAAACTATTTATTTATTTTCACGAGAATATTGGAGCATGGTTGACAGGCCGGTTATCGTTGACTTGGGTTAAAGGGAATAAATTATCCCATCTTTAGTTTTCAGTACGAGGTGCTAGGCTGATGAATTGGATCTTGAACATTTAGCAATGGGTTCATAGTTGGTTTATGTAATCCAAGAACACAGCTTTCTTACAAGAGTTTCATTTGACCTTTTAACTGTGGAGATGACATCAACATCCTTTAAAACAGACTAAGTGGCTTCGTACGTGATTTCTGACCGGTGGGAGACAGATGCAAATTTCATAACAATTTTTGTGTGTTTATTTAACTTTTTTATAATTTTTTTCCTTTCAATATTTATTATTTAGTATATTATTATTTATTACAATTTTAATCTATCTATCAATCTTCTATCAAATATTTACATTTTTTTTATTAATATATACTAGATGATAATGTAATAATTTATGTGTAATATATTTTAACGTGACTTCAATATATTTTTAATCTTCAATAAGAATAATAGTAGAGAAACCAAAATATCATATATTAAGAAACATATTAATGACTATATTATGAACATATTATCATTTAATATTACTTTAACAAAATTTATTAAATGTTTAATAAAAGATGGATGAAATGATAAAAATAACATAATTTATATAATTGAAATCTGAAGATCAAAATAATAAATTTTTA
The DNA here is from genome assembly GCA_025330945.1 of Mucuna pruriens. Lineage (NCBI taxonomy): Eukaryota > Viridiplantae > Streptophyta > Magnoliopsida > Fabales > Fabaceae > Mucuna > Mucuna pruriens. Next base: position 1,018,487 of record JAENHJ010000424.1, read on the forward strand.
CAAAAGACTAAAAGTATAATTAAACTTTTATTTATCAACACCGTAATACTCTCTATTTTTTTTATTAATCTATTTTAAAATAAGTTAAAAAAGGGACAAACAAAATAAATCAATATAAAACTCACTTGGGAATTTGGATGGAGGCTTCAGTTGTCTTGTTAAGCTGTCTCTTCCTCTGGCCTGGCGAATATTTGTCACCTTAGAAGATACAAGAAACAGGGGTCCAACAGTTGATAGGTTTTTGTTATTTAGCCAGGTTTGTGTTTCTATTCTTTGGTGTTTTTGGTGTTAGGCCAGTTTAAGTTTTTTTTTTCTTGGTTTATTTTATTAACATGGGCAGAAATACTAACAAAAAGAAAACATTGTTAACCTGAAGCCCACATATAGTTTTCTGAAAAATACCCCTCAGTTTTAGTTAGAGGAGTCCACAAAACAAAAGTAGAGGGGTTTTGTAAATTATTCGCATTGGGCTGGGTCCCAGAAAAGTAAATAGGCCATAGTTTCTCACCTTCTAAAAAAAGAGAGATAAAAAACAAGATAGAGAGAGGGAACTGTAGCGGATTTCAGGATTTCAGGCTTCCAGCAAATTTAACAGCATTAATGGATCAAAAAATTTAAAGATAATTTTCAAATGCTTTACATTATATTTATTAGAATTTTAACTTTGAGAAAATAAATCTTTCTTAAAAATATATTATTTTAAATAATTGTTATAAAAATCAATAATCTATTCAATAATTTATAATTAAATATAATAATATTATTTTTATTTTTTCTCATTTATCACATATTTTTTATTTTTTCTATTTTATATATATATTGTTTTAGTTTGATATATATATATATATATATATATATTTATTTATTTATTTATTTATTTATTTGTTTATTGTTAATTTTAAATTATAAGTGACATGAACATCTTTCTAAAAACTATATATTAGAGATATAATTAATATATTAGTTAATTAGTTAGAGGCCGGTTAACGTTGGTTAATTGTTAATATATAAATACTGATTTGTACACTCTTCTTAATATTTCTAATTAATATAATTTCAATTTTTTTTCATATTTCTTGACATCTTATTTCTTAGGTGTATTTTTTTTAATAATATTATAAATTCGAAATATATATTGACTTTATCAATAATTTATTTTTGTTAGAGAATTTAACTATGAGTAGAGTCTTTATTTTTATCTATTTTTTTTTTACCAATCATAAAACTTGATCTTATTAAGGGATTGGAGTCTGGCCAATTTCAATCATAAAACTTAAATTTAAGACCATATTAAGGGATTGAAGCCCAGCCAATTTCAATCAAACAAATGTATTATTGAATGTATTCATTTTCGTAAACAATTAGGTTGGGTCTAGGAAGCTTCAAATTTCCCGTTGATTACTGATACATATCACCCAGGTCTCGCTGCCTTCGCTAGGTAAAATCTCATTATACCTATCAATTAAAGAATTGGTGGATTCACTGGTGTGTATGCTTTAGTAGCACTAAAATTTTAAAAAATAATACTTTCTTTTATAAGAACTTTTCAAAAAAATTAATAAAAACAAACGACTATTTTTTTCAAAATAACTCGAGATAAACATACACTTGTGTAACGACCACCTTGTTTAATCAGTAAAATACAACGAATAAAAATAGAAAAGAAACCATCCAGCTTCGCACTATTGATTTATTCTTTTACTCATTTTCATGAGTGAAAGCTAGATATCAAAGAAAAGTGAAATTCATAAACTATTATATTATTACTTGTGAGTATTTGATACTTGATATTATATTGGATCATTGGTTTAGCTTCTGTTAAGTGCTAATTTTATAAGCCTTACTTTCAATTGAAGTGGAACACGTTATATAATTGTTGATTTCAGGGCGTGCTGGCCATACTTCTACTTAATAGTGGAGACCGGAGAAAAACAACTTGGTGAGAGCATCATGCAAATGATCCATAGACCAAAAATATTCACCCCCTCAACTTACTTTGCCATTGACAGCTCTTTTGAAGCTATAGTGTTAACACTAATAATTAAATAAAATTATCTTTATGTAGTTTTCATGAACAGAAATAATCAAAATCTGACCTTTTTCTTTTAACAGCTTAATCTGATGTAACTATATAGACAAGTCTATGTAATTGGAGCGTGGTTTAAGCATATTTTCGTTTTAACAAGTCATGTACCTGCGTACACTTAATGTAGTAACATTTAGATAGCTCTTATGACCTTTTCAGGTGTTGCGTTGTGAAATGAAATTAGATGTCAAAATGGACAATATATTCAGTTCCGGTATCAAAGGGATTTTAAATAACAAGGCATACCACATACGCAATAATCACTCGCAAAAGTAATTACTGAATAGGAAGCTGATTTTTGACTCTGGATTGTGTCTTTATTTTGGTGGAGAATTAGTGATTATGACTTTTTGATGACCTCAAGGGATTCAGCAATAATGATTTTTTAATGACTCTTACGATTGATTTCCATATTCAAACATGCAATCCATATCAGCTAATTATAAACCGTTCACATATTACAGGCCAATTATAATGTGTCTAGCACAGAACGATGCAAAAAAATTAACCCCCCAAAATCCAACCATATCTAAGAATAATCATTTCCCATTTTGTATTGCGGTTGAATTTCTATACACCCCTTGTGAAAATGCTCCCTAATTCCTCCTACATAAGTATATCTAGTTTGACAACACTAGAGATAATGTTTGCAATGCTCCATTGTTGTAATGGATGGTGGTGACTACACACGTTTTAATATTTGACGATCGACCACTAAAAAATTTAATTAGAAAAGGGCCTCGTTAGCTTCAAAGGATTATAGAAGCTTATTACATATTTCTACATCATGGATAATTTTGTCTCAGAAAAACAATGATTTGCAAGTTGCAAGACCACTAATTAGCGTGTAGGGTAGAGATCAAATTCTCTTAACGACAAAATTTAATTAGAAAAAATTATATGAAGTTTAGGAATGCACACTTTATGCTTAACCCTGTAAAGAAGCGGGACATTGGATTTTATACAACACCTAAATCTCTTTTAAAGCAAAAGCCACCACACATAGCACACGGCAATGCTACATGGAATCCACGGTTTTCTTTGCTTCTGTCTTTTCTTTCGTGACAAGGTATACTTGCATAATAGGAGGCTAAATTAATTACTAATTAACACCTCTCAATAATGAGGTCATAGAATAAATTAACAAAATCAGTGCTCAAACTGGTAAATGCTTATTGGATGAAGTGGAAAAGGGCACATTAATATATAGTTGATTTGATCGTAAGCGGTACTGTTTATAAAAAGCACTCCAGTGTACATATATAGAGCATTGCCGATGGTGATGGTATTCCTTTTCTCAATTGCGGCTTCATTCATCTACCAAACTATATTGATATATTTTAATTCAATCCATGCCTAATTCCTTTATAGGTCAACTCTCAATAAAAACTCATGATTTAAATATAAGATGGGAGTTTAACTTAAAAAATTAGTTATTAAGTAGGAAATTCTCATGATTTAATATTATACTAAGTTTTTATTTTATTTATTATTAAATTTTTAGTTGATTAAGCTTCTTATTCTTAAGTACCACGTAAAACACTCCAGCTACATATACAGAGTTTTGCCAATGGTATACCTTTTCTCTTGCATGGACCGCTTCACTCATTCATCAATATTCATTACATTTTACATTAATCTAGCCTATAATAAGTAGCTTTCTTTTATCGGCCAATTTTAAAAGAGAATATCTTATTTAAGTACAAGAGAATAATTTAACTTAAAAATTAAGTGTTTGTTTAAATAAATTTTTCTATAAGTATTTATAAGATGAAAAAAAAAAAAAAAATGTTAATAAGTTAAAACTAACTTATGCTTAAGATAATTTGTAAATTTTTCTCATACTAATTTTTCAAAAATTAATTTTTAACTTATACATAAATCAAGTTTAACTTATTAATAAATTTATTTTATTTATTTTTCATATTTTTTTCTCCTATAAATGTTTATAGTAAAAGTTTTAATTATTTTTCCTAATTTATTAAATAAGAAAATATCTTTTAAGTATCATATGAAGCTTATTATGTTGAATGAAATACTGGTGAAAGGAGTACGGGCCAAGAGGATGAAGCTTTAGCAAACGGGTCAATAAGGGAGAGCTTTCTGACTTGGCTAAGAAAATTGAAAAAGTTGATCAATCTGGTGACTTAGACAAGAATGTGTAATGACCATGTGCAGCAAAGCGCCCCACGTGGGTTATGACATGCGTGTGGGTCTCTAATTCGGAGTGGTACTCTTTTCTTTGATAGTTTTGGCAAGATGCAATCTTGTATGATAACAAAACTTCCAAGTTAGGAAGGAAAATCAGTCTTATACACAAAGAAAAGATGATACAAATAATGTTAAATGAAAAGTAGATAGATTTTATATTAATTAATTGCAAGGTGAGTTGATGAAGCAGTAAGAAACCTTTATTTGAGGTATATATTCATTTCCCATGTTGATGAAAATTATGGAATACCCTTTTTTCTTGAGTCCGTAGATGAGTTGTGAGTGTGTAGCAAGGAGCTGGCTCTGCAAACCCTGCTACTTACTGCTTAGACATCTCAAGTATATCTCGTGCCTATTTTCTTTTTAATATTATAGCCACTTTTTTTCAGATTCTTTTGACAGTAATGAGGATGTGCTTCTCATTTTTATACTTAATGTAACATAGTTTAATCAACAGAAATTGTATTTAGTACAAAATTTCTGTAAAGTTATATAACAAAGAGAGAAAGAGAAATGAAACGAAGAATTAATATATTCTTTAACATAATTTTTATTATTAGATAAAATTTATAAAAAAATTTACAAAATTTGTAAGTTATTTTTTAATTAATAAATTTTTGTGATTTTATAATTTTTAATAAATTTAACTAATAATAGAAAGTCTGTTAACACTCATCAACAGAGAAATAAGAAGAGAAGAGAGAATGTGTACGATATAATGTTTGATATAATAGAGAGAAATATTAAAAAAATATTACTATGAAAAATGTGAATGAATAAGTATTTTTTTTATCTCCTACGAATAATCCTATTTTGTAGATTTGTCGTTGTCATTAATTCAATGAAATTTTTGTACATTCAAATATTCTCGTTAGATAAATCTCTCTTAAATGTGTAAACTTGGAACTTTCTTCTTATCCACAATATAAATTTGATATATATCATAAGATGGGGAAGTAAATGATGATAAAAAACTATGAGAGATAAAATGATAGTCAATGTGTACCTTGGATCTTTTATGTTACCTTTATATTAACATTTCTTTGTTACTAAGATGTTGTCAATTATGTGGATGCACCAAGAAATTCATCCATGAGCCCTTGTGATTTTTGTTTTCCTTAGGAGATATTTCCAACAATCATGCAGTATTATGTGTCTGTATTTTTCATCACGTTGTGCTAGGAGTATTCTTAATTTAGGAGATGATGGAGATATTTATATTACTTGTATATCGGCTAACATATTTGTTTTTTATTTTTATTTTTTACCCAATATGTTGGTTTAATATATGCAGTCTAGCCTGGTGGGTCTGTAGTTCTGTAGGTCGAGACGAATTTCAAATAAGCTGGCCTGATATGAACTCATTCACCTTGTTATTTTTAAAATTCTTTTTTAGAAATTTAGGTATTTAAAAAAAAAATTGGATAAAAAAAGAAACTGAATTATAGTTGGTCATACAAATAAATAATTCAGAGCAAATATAAAATACAAAACAAATTAATTAAATTAATTATTTTGATTAGAAATTTGAAAAAAAATATTTGATTATTCAATTTTTTCCCTAAACTTATTTGTTTTATTTTTCCATTACGACTGTGATTCACTTAAGCAATTAGGAGAATACAAATGGTGATCAAATCTTAACAAGAAATATAATGATAAAATAATTTATTGGCTGAATAAAAAGAAAATTCAAATTAAATCAAGAGTTAAAAGGTTTTTGAGTGCAAACTAAAACATAATCCAAATAGGAGATTTTATATCCATACTCATGATGAAATATAAAGTTATAAAGATATACATGAATTTAAGATAGAAACTGTGGTGGTAAGAATTGCCATTCTTTCTCCTTGCACTGCCACTTAGCTTTTATTGATAACACATACTTGCAATTGTTACGTGAAATTTGAGATGACTTTTTTTGTTTATTTTTTTTTTAAGTATAGAGGTAGATCGGAGGCGTAACAGATTAAACATGGATGTAATTCGATTAGCATGATCGTGCACATAATAAGATTAATTATGTTGGTAGCTTGTAGAGATCGTGCTTCAACAAGTTAGAGTATGCTCCCTCTATGCACAAGTGTGCTCGATTCTTCGAAGCAGAGCCTAAAAAATTGTGCACTATTCTTTAAAGACAGAACTTTCAAATTCTAGCACAATCGTACTAAATTTAGTATTATCGTGTTGAATTTAGTGTGATCATACTCCATCTTCAACATGATTTCTGTCTTTGACATTTATGCACAACCATACTTCGACTAGTTCTCATCATCAAATGTTAACTTGTTTTATGTAAGAAATTTTGGGTGAATTTTATATAATTTATAATAAAAAGATATTATTACACTCTAAAAAAAATTCTCAACAACATGCAAAATATCAGTTTATCAATCAAGCAAAAAAATGTATTAGTTTAGAATTTAAAAAATAGTTGATCAAGTCACTAGGTTAGTTTTAGTAGAAAAAGATAAATCTAAGAATTGAATAAATTATAATTGATTTGATCAAATTTGAAGTGAAAAGACTAATCCATCAAATTTATCTAAACAAATTTAGTTGGTTTGAATTGTCCAGTTGATTTGGTTAATCTAAGTGTAAGAATATTTAAGAGAATTCTATTGATTTGGATTATTCCCTTGAAATTTGCATCCTTCATTGTCTTTAGCAGGTCATCTATGTTGGAGAAAATGTCATGTATAGGGATCCTTAATAGGTAGAGTTCACTTCTTTTAGTTAAAAAAATTCAATTTTAATGAGTTGTTCGATATTTTGAACGGGTTGAATAATTTAATAATATAATATTTTATTTAGTAATAATTCTCTCTCAATTATCTACATTTATAAGTAAAGATAAAAATAAATTAGGTTACTAATTCAAGTTTTATTATCTAATCCATATTAAGCATACTTATTAAGTAAATTAAGTTAATGCATTTATTTATTAAAAAGAGCTAAGTTTTAAGTTATTTAAAAATTCATTTATTTCTAATAAGTTAAATTATTTAAAAATATTAATATTAATTTAATAATTATATACTATAAAGTAATTTGCATCAACCAATTTCTACCCATATCCTAAAGACTTCTCATTTTAGAATTACTCCACATTCCCTTCTTTTCATGGTCCCTAGTGTAAAGAGGATGATTATAACCTAAAAATTCGTTGTGTGACTATAAAACTTTAGAAAAAATGTTATGATTATTTTTTTCAATTACATAACTAGGAGAAATCAGCTACATTTGTATATATATGTGGTATTGTTGTGTTCATATAATGTTAACCTTTTTGGCTAAAGGTTACACCTTCTGATGGAAGGGAAAAGGGGTGGAAAGAAAAAGGGAATCTGATAATCAAAGCTTCTGTTTTTTGCTATTTACTATTTCTAGGGGTGCTGCCAAGTGTATGTACTATATATAATTGAATTCTGTTTTGTTTAAAATATATGAAATCTAAAACTTGCATTCCACAGCGCCCACCAACAAATCCAATACGAGAAGGAAAATTCTCCAATTCGTCCATGTTTAGTTACAATACATCAAAATTATAGGCTCTAACTTAACCAAAAGAAAAAAGAAATTAAAAAATATGAAGTCAAAATTCAAAGGTATGTTATGTAAGAAATTATCAAAGATTCCAGCTTCGAAATAATGGATGTTGGAACCCCTTGCTAATACACAACCATTGATATAAGAAAAATACAAAACCCCAGATGCCATCATCTAATGGAGGCCGTGCAAGAAGATAATCAATAAAACATTTTATTACTTCGCTAAATATAATATTCTTTTAATTAATTTATTTGTATTAAAAATTGGTTAATTTAATTAATTAAATTAAATTTATTAATATTTTATATTAAATTTTTTTATTGAGACTTATCATTTTTCTTCCAATTTAATTACTTTTCATCTAAAGTAACTAAAATTAGTCCTATAATTAAATTTCAATAAATTAAGAGTCTTACGAGAATTTATCTTAGGTTGTACTTCAACTTATCCCAAATAAAAATAGGGTTAAACAATCAATCATAAATAATTGGCACAATTAAGAAATATGTGTTGTTGTATCTTTATTGATGTTTCACTTTAATAATATATGCAGAAATTTAATGAAATTTTATATTAGGTTTGTTATTGAGATAAAATTTTAATTATGATCGAAGAATGTTATTAATGATATAGTTACTGCATTTTAAATTTTATTTTCTAAAAAAATATATCAATCATATTTAAATATATAAGAGATTGTATTAATATAAATAATGCTGTTATCTTATTTAATGAAGTTATTTTCAAAATAATAATAATAAAATTAAATTATGTTGATTAACTAAGAAATAAAATAAATAAATTTCTCTATTTATTTTTTTCAATAGTTTGAAATAAAAAAAATAGTTTTATTTCCACGTATAAAATCAATAAATATTTGTATGAAAGTCATTATTGATTAGATATTTAAATAATTGTAAAAACAATTAACCTCCCATTTGATAGGTGGTTTCTAGACCTGTCCCTGCTACCAACAGGCTATCAATGGCACGATGAATTTGCTTACAATGTCAACAAAAATCTACCTAAAAAATTAGTGTACAGATCCAAACTATAAATAATTTTACTTAACTATAAGTGTTCAACTAATCTCTGGACACATTAAAAGATCTATGTGAAGAGAGTTGGCCACTAACAAACAAAATTTTAATTTGATCATATTCTTATGTTGGAATCATAAAAGGCAGGGAAGAACATTAAATTAATTCAAAGGGAAGAAGGCAACAGTGAATCATACAGATTTCTGAGTCATGCAAGCTGAGATGCTGCAATTGATACTGTCATGTGCTTCCATGATATGTGGCTATACAATGCCACACCGTAACTTGCTCGTTTCCCAAGAAAGATGCTGAATTCAGAAGCAAGGTCCCACCTCACCCCACCCCACCCCAATGAACGACCATGTTCCCTTTACACCAACTCTCAATACTCATTCCACACCTGATATAAACCTACTTTAAAATACTACTGTCACATCAATATAATTCACATTAAGCATCTTGTTATTTAAGTTCAGAAAATATTTTATGATATAATTTTTAAAATTGATATTTATTTATTTAAAAGTAATAAATAAATTTAGGCTTTTATTTTTTCATATTTTACATAATTAATATATTTTTTTAAGCATATCATATTATTAAACAATAGTTAAAAAACAGAAATAAAGAGGTTCTAAATGACACAAGGTTCGTATGATATTAGTTTGGCTATCAGGACACCAGCTCCAAGATAAACAGACGGATGAGATTGTTTATACATTAAAAGGATGTTGAGCCACAAGATACTTTTTGTTCACCAAAACCGATTTTTATCCTACACAAACAAAGTCTTGAAAATTAAACAACCACTAATAATTATATAAAAATTTATAATATAAATAATTAATAATTGTTCACACTACGAAACACATTTTGTAAATAGTCTTAAAATTAAAGACGTTAAGAACTCAGTTTTTTAACAAATTTTCACACAATGTGACCTGACGCAATAAGGAGAATCATATCTATTTATTGAATGCAACCTCTAACTATCTTGTAACAATTATTACCTTTTTTAAAGAGTGACGTACATGGGTGAAAAAAAAATGATCCCTTAATTACATGTGGAGAGATATCTATATCAAGTCCATATATTCCAGGTACATAGGCCTTTCATGCACTTAGACCTTGGAAGTAGACTCCTAAAATCTAATTCGGTGGAACAATCTACAGCTTTTTAACGTTAAATCTAAAAAAGATATTGGCAATTTATTACTCTTGACCGACCACCCCTTAAGCACCAAGCTTATAAGACGTATCAATCTTGATTGGACAACCCAAACAATTTACAATCTCTTCAATTTGCGTTTGCATTGTTAGATGAGGCTTTGTCACCATTGACAGCCACTTCATAATTTATTTGCTGAAGGAAAAAAATGAGACAGAATAATTTGTAGAATCCACCTTAGTTTAGTTTCTACACTTGTTTTTGGAAGAATTTCCCCGTACGTGGAAAGGAGAGAAAAGAGTATCTTCTTCTAAAAATATTCTTTTGTGGGAGCACTATTTTTTTTTTTTTTATATAGATCTTTTAAGTTTAAATATTTTTAATTTTTAAAAAATAATTAATTTTTTTATTTTAGTTTTTATAAAATTTTTTAATTAATTTTTATTTATCTAAAATTTAAATAACTGTTTTTGATCTTTATTATTATGTAATATTTATTAATTATATATATGTTTAATGAAATATCAAATGATCATCACATATTACACATACTAATGTATGTACTATCATGTTAACCTATGATATTTTCAAAAAAAAAATTAGATCCTTAAAATAAATATTATTTATCTATCTTAAAATGAAAATTAAAGACTAAAAATAGTTGTTTCAAATTTTAGAGGAATGAAAATTAAATAAGATTACAAATTTTAGAAGGATAAAAATTGATCTAAAAATTTTACAAAAACTAAAATCAAAATTTATTTATTTTATAGGAATTAAAAACACATTTAACCTTTTATATATATATATATATATATATATATATATATATATATATATATATATATATATATATATATATATATATATATATATATATATATATATATATATATATATATATATATATATATATATATCACTCAACTAAACATGAAATACCAAACAGTTTAAAATTTCATTCATTTTCTTTTACATTTTTCTTTTTAACAATATTCTTCATTCGATCTTAACATATAAAGAGTAAAATTCCATTCATCATTTAATCGTTTTCGATAAACAACAGGGATGAATCGAGTGTAAATAAATGATGTAGTAGAAAGAAGTGAAAAAAAAAATCACATTTCTATATAAGAAAAAACTACACTAACATATTTATAAATGTAGAAAAAAAAAACCTATACTATAAGTCGGGATGAGAAAATGAGAGAAGAATAAATTACATTGTGAGATCAAATTTGCGCTTTTACAGGTAACTTATATTTATATTTTTTGTTGGTAAAATTCTTAATAACTATCTTTAGTCTGTTCGTATATATATTAATTAATTTCAACGATCAAATTGTTAAATATTTTAATATTATCTCAATGATTGTAGACACTAAATTTTAGATAAATTAAACATTTGAAGTTATAGTCAAAATTTATTTATATTTTAAAAAAGTATATATTATATGTTCATTTGAATATATTTAATGAAGAATCAAATAGTTTTATAATTTTTTTTAAACTTGATTTCTATAGTACTAACTTTTAATTGAACCGTTGGGTCATTGAAATTTAATATATATACAAAAAAATTATTGAATAAAGTCACTCTTAGTGAACTCTTGGAACAACCTAATTCCCACCTTGTGTGTTTTATATAACTTATATTAACTTATATCATTAATAATTTTATATGAAATGCGATTTTTAATTTATTGATCTGAACCATAATTGTATATTACCTAATTGATTTTTTTATGTATAATTTAGCTAAAATTAAATAACAATAAGAAAATGATTCATAATTTTATATATTTTATAAATATATATTATATTAATTTTGATGTTCTTGAATAAAATATCAAATAATTTTACATTAATAATATAATTTTTTAAAAATATAATCTATGTTAAAGAAATTTTTAATTCAATAATAAATTTTGAGATAAAAATATCCAATTAAAAATTATTTAATAATGTAACTGTTAGTATAAGTTACATCAATATAATTTTTGACTCATCTCATATGAGACATGATCAATTGAAACCATATGTTTAACTAACTTTTGTACTTTCATTACATGATAACTTTAGATGAAGTATGAAATCAATCAATTAAATTATTGAAACATTTTATTATCTTTCAAATCATGTATACCAAATTTCATATATTTTAAATAATATTTTATTTATTCATCAAATAAAATATAGCAATGAAATATCAATACACCAACTATTACACACATATTTGTCAAACAAAATATCACAATGAAGTATCAATACACAAACTATTACACGTACACATATCCATCAAACAAAATATCGCAATGAAGTATCAACACACCAACTACTACACACATCAATCTCGCGCGCACACACACATATCAAAATCTCTCTCTCTCTCAAACTCACATATCATAATTAGTATCAATACACCAATTATTACACACATATCAATCTCTCTCTCTCTTTCTCGCACACACACACATCAATATTTCTCTCTCTCATACACACACATACATATTAATCTATCTCTCTTTCTCTCACACGGACACACATATCAATCTCTCTCTCTTGGCCACACACACATATCAATCTCTTTCTCTCTTTCTCACACACAGAAGGGAGGAATCAAATTATATTGGTCTAACTTACATCATACACCATCAATAACTTTATATAGAATACAAATTTTATAGATCCAATCATTGGATCTTAATTTTATATTATCTTGATTGCTGTATTGAATTTTATTAAAATTGAACATACACACACATAGAGGAGGAGGAATCAAATTACATTGATGTAACTTACACCATACACCATCAATGTTTATAGAATGCAATATTTATCGATTCAACCATTAAATTTTAACTTTATATTATCTTGATTGTTGTATCAAATTTTATTAATTTGAACACATACATAGGGAAGGAATCAAATTATATTGGTGTAACTTACATCATACATCATTAATAACTTTATATAGAATGCAAATCGATCCAACTATTGAATTTTAACTTAATATTACCATGATTGTTGTATCAAATTTTATTAAAATTGAACAATAATAAGAAGGTAGTTAAATAATTTATATTTTACTATGTTTTGAAATTTATATATTTTGATATTTTCTTTTATCAATATGTATGAGATATAAAAAAAATATGAAATTAATGTAAGAATTTATATAATCTATGTAAAGAAAACTTTCAATCCAAAAATTAAATTAATAAAATTCTTATTTTATATGAAGTTATTGAATTGTGTAATAGTTGGTTTAAGTTATATTGGTGTAATTTGATCTTTTTTTCCACACACATACATATATATATATATATATATATATATATATATATATATATATATATATATAAAGAGATCAACTTACTTCAAGATAACTCTAAAGAGTTACTTCTAATCCTTGTTCTTATTTTTTTATAATCTAACAATTGAATATGAGTTACTTATTAGAATCATTAAATTGAAACCTCTTTTAAAGTTACTATCAGAGTAACTTGATCTCTCTTTTCAATCTCTCTTTTCAATCTCTCTCTATATATGTGTGTGTCTGTGTGTGAAGAGAGATAAAATTACCCCATTCAATAATTTTTTGTGTAAATTAAATTTTATTAATTAATTTGTTAAATTAACATTCTTATTAAGTAGATAAATATACAATTTCTTTTATCAAATTTCAAAACTATTTATAGTTCATTAAAAAAATTCAATTAAACATCAATATGTTTTAAAAAATATATAAATATTAAATGTTGGCAGTAAGATTATATATAAAATTTAGCATGTATGAAGATTAAATTATATTCAACGATGGGATTAGTTGAATTAATATTAAAATATTTAACAATTAGATTATTAAAATTTAATTTGCATAAGAAGAAGTGTTGGAAGACATTTATTGAGTTGGAATGGTTTGAGTTAGGTTGCATAACCAAAAAAAAAAATAGCGGATTGAATTCAATTGAACTATATTTTATTGGGTTGTATTTTAAATTATAACAAACTTAACTCAATCAATCAAAACAACTTATGCACCTACTTAAAGTGTTTGATTTTTCAACAAGAAATACAAATAATAAAGAATTATATTCCTATATAAATTAGAACCTCTAACTTGGAGAATGAAGGTGTCACTTTTCTCCTTCTCTTAATTAGGGATTTTCAACACCCTCTTTCTTCCTATTAGGAGGTGCATTTCACACATTTTCTCTAATGTGTATAAATTATTTCTCAATCGTATCAAATTATTCTTCATCCATCTCTCTCTATAGTTTTTTTTTTTTAACTATCTATCCCTTTCAATTTAAAAATAATTTTATATTAAAATTTAAATTATTTATATAACAGAAATTTAAAATATAATTTATATATTTAAGAATATTTATCTATTATGAATTATAATTATATAAAAATAAATATTTATGTACAAACTAAAATATTATAATTATAACTACAAGTTAGTATATTAGTAAAGATAAAAAATAAATGTAAGATTTAATTTAAATGATAATATTTTGTCACTAATAGACAATAATAATATAGGAGGAATTTGAATGAAAAATATGATATATCTCTATCAGATTAAAATTATGTTATTCACTTAATATACAGGAAATACTTATTTATTATTTCGCCTCCTATGAATAAAATATAACAGCCCTACTTGTGTGTGAGTTATTTTCTTGGAGTGTGCAATCTTTTTTAACAAAAAAGTTATTTAGAAACGTATTTAACTCTAAATTACTTCTATAATAACTTGATTTTCTTTTATATATATATATTTTCAGGTGAAGAGTATCTTGCTTGGTCTGTTTTAGTGGGATCATTTTAGTCTGTGACGCCACAGATTACATATAGGAAAATGTTTGTTGGACGCATGGAGGGGAAAAGAAATAAAAAAAAGAAAATGGATAGAGAAATAGTGTGAAAAAAATCTTGGATATTAATGGAGTGCGTGGAATATTTGAATTTCCAAATATGATTATTCTGGCAAACAATATATAGAAGCAAGTTGGACAAGTGTTGGGAGTAAATGTCTAACCAAAGGTAGCTTGGCATCATGTCATGCAAAATAAAAAAGAGGAAAAAGGGCGACATGCAGAGGTGTTTGAAATGGGAAGCAGAAGATGTTAAATAGTTTACGTGGCATTATGTGGCCTCTGGGTCCTGAGGGTGGGGAAGGCAAGGTTTTGGGGCAGTGAGACAATGAAGTAATGAAGCACAACACAACAACACTGCATTATGTACGCTTCCCCCAATGGCAGAAAACAAAAAGAAGAAGTGGTGCCACTGCCTCCCAAATGTGAGACTGTTAGAGCTGTCAGATGGTGGTGGGGACTGCATATTCTCGTGTCACATTCCCTACAACATCAAAATTTTACCACATTATTATTCTCCCTTCTCCTCTCTCACTCACACACAAATTACATAAACACGGACACTTGGATGCGACAACAACACTTAATACCAACAACTCAACAAGACAGAGACAGATAGAAAGAGAAACACAAAGTAACTTGTAAATGCTAACTAGTACTACTATATGGCCAATTCTTATGAGGGATGTTTCCCTCCAACCATCTGTTTGTGAAAATGGGAGCGGAGTGCTGTGCAGCCTCCGGCAATTGCGCACGCACCCATGTGATCCAGGCCACCGTTTCAACTTCAAAAATATATATATTGCATACATGTCATTTCCAACCATCCTTAATCGTATTCGTACTATATCACTATACCGCTTCATCGTAATTATAACTTGTCTTAACCTTTTTTAACTTTCCACTTTTAAACCCTTTTGCTGCCTCTATTCAAAGCCCAATTCAGGCATTCACCATAGGGGCCCGGCCCGGACCCAACCAGTACTTCAGGTTCAGATGCCATGAAGAATAAAGTCTGTGGTCTCCAACTCCACGTGTGCCCCTCTCCTTTATCAAATATAAATTCATCAAGTCAACTAATTTCTTACTACTCACTAAACACTACCTAATCTCTTCCCCCCTTTATCTTTTTTATATAATACATTTTTGAACCAAACAAACTTCACTTCTATAACCGCACAAGGAAATAGGGAATAACTAACTTCTATCTTTGCTTGCTTCCATTACTTTGCTTCTTTGAACTACAAAATTCTAGCTACCATGATACCTTGACGTCAAAATCAAATCTAATACGATGATTAAACAAAGAACGGCGCTGATTTGTCATAATTAATTTTAAAAAGTATTAAATAAAATATATATGTCATTAAGAGTGGACTAATTGCTAGGGGGGATAGATAATTTATTTAATTACCACTACCAATTTTAAAAAATAAAAGGGTAATATTTAATGCCCTATATATTATATATAAACATAAAAGCATCGAATCGAATAATTTTCTAAAATAACTAAGATAATTCAATATGAAAGCATTAATAGTAAAAGCATAATAATGCTGACTATTTTTTTGGTAAGCTTATCTCAATCGAGGAAATTCTTACTGGTCAAACACTAATTAATGTTTGGTCATATGTTTTTTCCTCGTTAAAAATGCATGTTATTAATCAGTGCATATTTACTTTACTTGAGTTTAAAAAATATTTAACTTTTAAAAAAATTAAAAAGTGATTATTATATCTTAAATTTAAGCCTGACCAAACATAGAATTAGTGTGTTTGGGAGCGATTAAATTTGAATAGATAATGGTTTTAGAAGCTAAAAAAATTAAATTAATCCAAACACTCAGGTATTGATAAGTAAAACAAATAAAAGAAATAGCAACATTCATACAGGCATATATTTTTGTTTAACCTTTCAGTTTATATAAATAACCAACTTATTGCAGGACGGCAAGCGTGTTTGGGTCAATTGATTTATGGTTAGCGATTGAAATAATGAAAGTCAAGAGCATTCTTAGGTTTGATGGATACATTAAGAATATAATTAGTGGAGCAAAGTCAAATGCTTTTGCTAGACCAATATATAAGCCGTACATGCATTATGCTTTCATGATGAATGGCACCTTTGTCAGTAATGCAGTGCTTTAATGCTTTTTGAAGAATTCTTTGATCGAAGTAATTACATTGCACCTCATAACCTAAAAGTAATCAATTAGAAGTTTTTGTTATTTGAAATCGCAGTTACCTAAGAAGGTGAAGAAACAAACGAGCAGGATCACTGAGCATATATCACAAGCCAAATAACAATTCCGTTATCGGAAATTGTTCCCTACAGAATACACTGACATTCCCACGTATTTTCTCCTATATATAATTCTCATATTAAAAATATACTTATTTTTTTTTTTACAAATGAGATTAAAAAAGTATAAAAAGATGGTAAGTTTTTAGGTTAAAAGAAGAAAGAAAAGAGGTGAATCATGAATGACTATGCACAAGCATGTAACTTGACATCAACCTTGAATTTATTTTTATTTTATTATTATTTTGTGAGATAAAAAAAGAGATGTAAATATTTGAACTTTGAAGAGAGGCTAGCTAGCACACTTGAAATCTCTATTTATACACGAGTCTCGTAATGGGCTCCTCATTCAGACGCGGTAATTAGTTTCGTGTATGTAACTATCCTTCTTCCACTCACACAGAGAGAGTGAGAGTGTTTGGGTCATCCATACTGAGAAGTGAGAAGAGAAGAACGAGAGTGTACAGTGCAAGTTAGTGTCTCTTAAAATAGCATCATTGAATTTATAGATGGGATCAAAAACAGAGGAAGGAGAATACACGTTGATGGAGGGAGAAGAAAAGGAGAGGGAGTGTTGGAGCATAAGGAGAGAAGTGAAAGCGCTGGGGGAGCTAGCGTTTCCCATAGCCGTAACGGCACTTATATTCTACGCGCGTTCCATGATGTCGATGCTGTTCCTGGGACATCTAGGAGAGCTGGAACTGGCAGCAGGGTCCCTAGGAATGGCTTTTGCGAACATCACAGGTTACTCGGTGCTGTCGGGTTTAGCACTGGGGATGGAACCGCTGTGCTCGCAAGCGTTCGGGGCAAAACGCGTTAACGTGTTGTCGTTGACCCTCCACCGCTGCGTCATGTTCCTATTACTCTGCTCCATCCCCATCGTACTCCTCTGGTTCAACATGTCCAACATCCTCGTACTCTTGCACCAGGACCCTCGCATCACGCGCATGGCACACACCTACCTCGTCTTCTCCCTCCCGGACCTCGTCACACACTCCTTCCTCCACCCAATCCGCATTTACCTTCGCGCGCAGGGCGTCACCCACCCGGTCACGTTAGCGTCCCTCGTCGGAACCCTCCTCCACTTCCCCTTCAACTACCTCCTCGTCACGCGGCTCCGCCTCGGACTCGCCGGGGTCGCGGCCGCCTCCGCCGCCTCCAACCTCTCCATCCTCCTCTTCCTCCTCGCGCACGTGTGCTTCACCGGCTTGCACTGCGCCGCGCCCAGCCGGGACTGCCTCGCTGGCTGGAAGCCGCTGCTCCGGCTGGCCGCGCCGAGCTGCGTGTCAGTTTGCTTGGAGTGGTGGTGGTACGAGATCATGATCGTTCTGTGCGGGCTTCTCGTGGACCCCACCGCAACCGTTGCTTCCATGGGAATACTCATCCAAACCACTTCCCTCATCTACGTCTTTCCCTCCTCGCTCGGTTTCGCTGTTTCCACTCGCGTCGGCAACGAGCTCGGCGCGAATCGACCTTCAAGGGCCAAGCTATCAGCGGTGGTGTCTGTGTTCCTCTCCGCGATCATGGGCTTCTCCGCCATGTTTTTCGCCGTCGCGATGAGGCGCCAGTGGGGGAGGATGTTCACCGCCGACCAGGATATCATAAGGATCACGTCCATGGCGCTGCCCATCCTCGGGATTTGCGAGCTCGGCAACTGCCCGCAGACGGTGGGGTGCGGCGTCGTGAGGGGAACGGCGCGGCCCAACACTGCAGCGAATGTCAACCTCGGCGCGTTCTACCTCGTGGGGATGCCCGTGGCAGTTGGGCTTGGGTTCTGGTTTGACGTCGGGTTCTGTGGGCTTTGGCTGGGCCTGCTCTCGGCCCAGGTGTGTTGCGCGGGACTTATGTTGTATGTGATCGGGACCACCGATTGGGATTTTGAAGCCCATCGGGCCCAGTTGCTGACGTGGCTCAATGATGGAGCGATGAACGGCCAGAAACAGCCGTTGACCAGCGTTGTTACTGTGGCTTGAAAAGCAACACCCCCATCTGCGTCGGGGTTGTTTTGTAATTTTACCAAGGTCAAAGAAAGTGAATTATAACTATAATTTTTCCGCCTCTTTTTTCCCACCCATATGGGAACTGGATACATATACAGAGGATAACTTAAAAGGAGATTATTCTGTCTTTTTCAACATTCTATTTTATTATAGCAAGAACATGTCTCATTTCTTTTCTCACTTTTTACTATAATCGTGGATACGAAAAAACCTAAGTCCAAAAAATAATAAAATTATAGAAAACTTGTTGCTTAATGGATGGGGGCATAACATGCATTTTCAAAATATTATATTTTAACAAAATTTTGTTGTCTATTGATGTGTGAATTCAAATTTTAATAAGGAATGGTGATAGGGCTATATGAAAAGGAGGAAGCAAAGCAGAAACTCATTAATGATGGGTTATGGGTTAGAAAATTCTTTTGTTGTTGAAAGGGAGTAGTTGATATCCCTCCCTGGAGAGGGTATGCGTGGTCCTTGAGAGTCCAAATAAAGAAGCGACACATGGCTTGGTACATCTGACCAAATGAGTCAATACCGTAAACATATTGGCACAGCACGGAAGAGAAAGGCATGTTTGCATGGTACTGTGTGTGGTGACTTATGAGGAGCTGCCTGTTAACTTTCGCCTTTATCGCTTGCCACTGCCAGCGACAAGGACCCATAGTGCTTCTTCTGTTGCCTCCTCCACTTAAGTGCTTCGCAGAAATTAATGCCCTTCCCTTCGACTCGACACCATCATTTTATCCAACTCAAGACAAATATTTTACTATTTTTTTTCATTTTTTCATTTTTAATTTTTATCATATTAGATCTAAACATATAAAATATAACTCAAATCAACTTTCATCCATATTATTTCAGAAAAAAAAAAACATTTTATTATAATTTCTTATCTTACCCTACCCATCTCAATCCAATTCAAACCCAAACATAATTAAATTAGTATGGTTTGAATTGTTACTTGTTTTTAAATTAAACTAACTCAAACTTATTAACATTAATATGTACAAAAGAAAATTATTAATGTTGATCATTTTAGACGTAAATATCTCTTAAATATGACACAACGTCAGCCCCGGACCCGACCCTAGAAATTAATGCACTCATTTCAAATGATGGCTTTTCAGTTTTGTCGAATGCTAGCTAAATAGTCGATTTTTTTAACATTTATTTTTTTAAAAAAATAATTAGCTTAATTTGTAAAACTTAACACTGGCTATTTTGGCTTCACTTATCCTTTGAAGCAATTAAGTTTCAACTGTACTGAACACTGTTCCAAGTGTACAAATCTTGTCTCTAGTAACCAAGATCAACATTCGCGTACGTGCATATTAATATATGTAGACGGGGAGTTTTTTTTTTTTTTTATTAGTACACAAGGAGGTTTTGGATTTAGGTAGTAAACACTTATTAATTGATCATATATAAAATATCATTATTGTACGTTTTGGTAAAGCTTGGGACATGTCTTGAGTTTGAGAGGGACAACTTTTTTCCTCAAAAACTTAGCTGTACTTAGAAAAAAAAGAAAAGAAAAAACATACAAGATACAATTATAGCTTTACTATTTTATTGCAACTAAGTACCCAATTTGAGCGCTCCTTGTACAAATGTGAAAATTCAGAATTATACAAGTAAACATTACTCAGGATATTTAACTTACTGAGAATTATAAATAGTCATTGTACGAGAGCACATAATGAAGCAAAAAGATAAGCTATTACAGAAATTAAAGGATAACATTTTTTTGGGTGAATTGAATTTTAGAAGGTCATTAGAGTCTGAACAGAAAATACATATAAAACTGAAGTTACTTTTGTTGAGGGGAACTTATTCATGAAAGTAGTAAAATTAAATGACCAAATTACACTGAAACAGTTGCAATTCGAAAATGCAGAAGATTTGCGTCCCATGGGCATGAGTTAGATAACGAAGGAAAGAGGGTATAATGAAAAAGGGTCTGATCGGAATAGAGGAGCTATGGAAGGCAATCAAAAGAGGCTGTTATTAATTAGTTCTGCAGAGCGCGCACGAGGGGCTGCATTCGTGACAGTCTATCAGACTCCTCGTATTTGTTCTTCTTTTCAAACTCACATCATCATCATCCTTATTTCCTCACACTGCCCTACTCTATTATACCTTTTTAACTATATTGATTAAGATTTTAAAATAAAAGTATTGGTTAAAAGTCAATTTTTGAGAAAAATTAATATATTCAATATTATATATATTTTTAATTTCTTTTCAAAATTTCAAAAACAGTTATAATTCCAAGAGGTTAATATAATTGAGCGTCGTATATAATGAATTTGTTTAGATAACTTTTTTAAAATACTTATAGAAAAAGAAAGTACGAAAAAAATAAAATAAATTTTTCATAAATTTAAATTAATTTTTATATAAACTAATTTATAGAAATTTTTTCAGATTAAATTCTTTAAAATCTAATTTTTTTAATTATATGTATAAATTAATTTTAATTTATAAAATATCTATTTTATTTTTAAATTTAGTCTCATAAGCTATAAATTGTTATTGATAAGTTTATCCAAACAATAGATCACACATTTAAGTCCCACTTGTTTCTTTAAAGTGAAACTAATGTATATTTATTTGTAAGATTTCTTTATTTTTAGATTGAGATATCATTTTCTCCTTCTAAATTTTTAATAGCAAAAAAATTTTCAACTCCATTTTAAAAACAACACTTTACAATATATATATATATATAAAGTAACTTTAGATTTTCTTATGAATTCTTTAATAATTTTTTTGTACTTTGTAAAAATAATATTGAATAAAATAAATATATTTGATATTTTAAAAAATTAAAATTTTCAACACTTTTTTATCTAATAAATATGATTTTGTAGAAGAGTTTAAATTATTAAAAAAAATATTTTATCTTTCCTCCACCCTCGTCATTGTATTACTAATTCTCCCTTTATTTCATCCATGACAATTGTATTGTTTTGGTTCAATTTCAATTGTATTGTTTATTTTTTTTCGTTTTACTTAATTAATTTTTAATGCAAAAAGAGTATAGTTGGGATCCATCACAGGAGAAAGTTATCAGAGTCATTTTTAAGCAAAAGAGTTCATGTATTTACAAAAATACAATGAATAAGATTAGAAATGATCACAGTGCAACTTGGATTCCACCCAATGTTCGAACAAGTTTGGACGAACATTAGGTTTCTACAGATTTTCAGAATAAGAGGTCAATTAACAAGGAAAATCGAGCTATTAATAAAGGAGTCTTAGCATATTGTGGTAGATCTATATCTACATCGGCTCATTACGAAAAAATGGTAATTTTAATTATTTTTTATTTTACTTAATTGATTGGTTATATTATAATTTCAATTTTTGCTTAAATTTAAGTAGGCTACACAATTGCAACGACCGCCAACTGCTTGGGAGGTGGTAGAGAAAACCAAAAAATTAAAGTCTGGAGAATGGGTCAATGACAAAACTCGTGAACTTGCGGTAAATTCAATCTTTTACCTTTTTTAACATTACTTTAAAGTTTATTAACTATTAATAAAAGTCTAATTAAAGATTCAATTTTTTTTTTAAGCTGAAATATGAACAACGACGACAAGAAGTCCAAAAATCTATTACAGAGGAAGCAACATATGCAAATGACTCCAATTCTGTACCAATAAACGACAATGACATATATTTAGGACTTGGAAGTTTAACCAACAAGTTCGTGCATTCAACACGTATTCCAACTAATATAATAGACATGCCAATGGTACAACAAATGGAAGAGATGCGTGAAACAATTGATAAATTGAATAATGAACTTAAGGAAAAAATGACTAACGAGAAGTCACTTGAGGAGAAAGTGGTGCAATTGTTGCATAATCATGAGGAGTAAAGTGAGCAGATACGATAACAAAATCAACAAATGCAACTTATTTTACAACACTTGCACTTGAAATCTCTTATGCCATCCCCATTGCACCAAATAATAATGACGACTATGGTGATAATGCTTAGAATGGTATCTTTAAGATGATGTAATAGACAATCATTTTTACAATGTTTAGGATAATTATGTTCATAGTTATTATGATTTTGAATTTTTAGTAATCATGTTGATACTTTTAATTGTTAATATTTTTATATAAATGTTTATTTTAAATTTATTATTGTATGTTATTTATAGTGTGATTAAATTTTTTATTATTGATAAATATTTGGCAGGTTCATAATATATATTACAAATTTTTAAAAAAGAAAGGAAAAAAAAATTAGCGACCGAAATATTCGGTCGCTAAATCCGTCGCTAACCACAGCTTTAGTTTTAGCCACCGAAATAGAGACGGATTTCAGCAACCGAAACTATTATATTATATTTCGAAATATTAGCCACCGATTTTAGCGACTGATTATTTAAATATAATTAAATTTCGAAATTGATTTAGCGACCGAAGTAACGTTCCATTTTCAGTCGCTCAATTTCCAATTACAAATCATATAGCCAGCAAAACTTTCCGTCTCTAATTTTATCACCGAATAAAATTCGGTGTCTAATTTGTTTAGCGACTATGGTTTTATCTTCCGACCAAATTCGGTCGCTATTTCCGTCGCTAAAAAATTTAACCACCAAATTTTATATTTTCGCAACCGATTTATGTGATTTATTTAACCGATTTTTGCGGTCGCTAATATTAAATTTTTTTGTAGTGATTTAAAGCAACGTTAACCCGAAATATATTTGTTACAATAAAAATACGTAATAAAAATACGTACTTAAAGACCAACTCTTTAAGTTATAATTTATTTTCATAAATTAGTAGTTGAAGTAGTTTATAAGAATAAGTTCACTTATAAGTTATTAATTTTTATTTTTCTAATTTAGAAAGTTTTTCTTATTCTTTTCTTAATATATACGAATCAAATATGGAGCATGGCATGTCCCTACACAGACGAAGAAAGTTTTTATTTCATAAGCGTAGGTCAAGCAGTAAGTTGTAAGTTTTAAATGTTTAATGAAGAGGAGAAAAAGCATTGGGCAAAGTGAGAAAATCAAATATCGGAGGGGAGGAAGGGGTATGGAGCAAAGGCATAAGTAATTAACCTCGGTCATGATACAAATCAATTTATTTCGAGTCCTAATTCCTGTGCAAGTGATGTGTGACTAGCATTTCAATAATTTCATGATTTTAAGATTAATTAATATCATATTTTTAGGACATATTTAGTATTCAGGGTTTGATATAATAAAATATTAAGTTTTTTCTTTAGTACAAGTTTTGGATAGCTTATTCCTAACCCTCACATTATTGACTTAAAAATATGTAGGTGAGGTTTAGTTTTTAATTTTACAATTAAGTCCCAAAGTCTTTCTTTACAATATTTGTTTATTATTTTAATTTTTCTTTCACTTTTTTAGAAAACACAACAATGTTTAATTCTTCTTTGTATTCCAAAATTCCAATTAATTTCACATAACATTATATTCTTTAACATATGCTTATCGCTCTACTCTCATCATTATTGCTGAATATTAATATAAAAAAAATTAATGACAAGAATTTCACAAAAGTAAGCAAAAACTTATTTAGCATTAAAAAACAAGTTAATGATAATTTCATGTTGATGGTGAAGAAAACACTTTCTGCGTCCACACAAGAATCACACAATCAAAAAATAAAGAAATAGCAACTAAAAATAGTTCCATAATGCAAAAATATCCTCAACCCTCAAAGATACCCAACATTTTGAGATATGTAAAAAATGAACTTTATCAACTTAATTAACCTTAAAGAAAAATACAAAATGGGAGAAGTAACTTGTTAGTCTTTAACAATAATTATAAGATGAGAGTAAAGCAATTAATATAAATTAGAAAATACAATAAGTCAAAGAAGTTTTCAATCAATATTTTAGGATACAAAGAAGAAGAAAGTGTTGTGTTTTTTTTAATAATAAAGAGGTAAATTAAAATAAAAAACAAAGTATTACAAAAATACCTTCAGACTTACTTGTAAAATTAAAAACTAAGTCTCGACATGACTAATAAACTAATATTTTATATAATAATGTTGTATTTTTTTTTTGGGTAAAATCATGAACATTCTTTACAACTATAATGCATAATTCACCTTTTTTTTTAACATTAATGCAATTCAGACCCACAAAAAAAAAAGAAAAAATGTAACAAAAATAAAAACTTTTGACCCAAAAAGATGAAATTACAAAAGATTAACACAGTCGTGCAACTTTATCTTTTATTTTATATTTATCTCTTATTTTATTTTATTTCATCCTTATCTTTTATTTTATTTTATCTTTATTTTTATTTTATTTTATCTATATGTTATTTTATTTTATCTCATTACCCGTACAAGACATAAAAAAACTCACTTCGCACGGTATATAAAAGGACAACTTAGAGGTGGTAGAGGAGACTCTTGACACTCCCAATGCATATCATTCCATTTAATCCTTCCATACTCAATGAAGGTTACGATATGCATTTATAAGTTATACCTTATATATATTTTAAGATAATCATAATTATAACTTTCTAAAATACTTATTCTAAAAAATATTGTCATAATAAATTAACAAATCACTTTGATGTTCTTAATTCCTATCATCTAATAACTTTGCTTTAAAATTTAAACATGATCCATTTCAATTTCAATTTCAAAAAACAAAAACTATTTTAGTCTTACTTTTCTTCTTACACAATTTTATAATTACATTTACACACCTTATTTTACTTAAATAGTTACTAAAATTTATCTTTAATTAATTATATTTTTCATAAATAAATATAAATTATGTGATAATTTTATAAATATGTAAAAAATATAAATATAAAAATTAGTGATATAATAATTTTATAATTAAAATATAGACGTATATATAATTCGATTTAGATTGAATCAGTCCATTTTTAAAATCAAATTCAAAATCTAATTTCAATTTAATAAAAAATTGATTTTTTATTTAATTTTTTAAATCAATATTTTTAGTTTGTATTAGATGAATCAATATTTTTCTGGATCTATGGAGAAGGTTGTCAATGTGCATAATTACAGTTAAATAATAATATCTAAATCTGAAAGTTGGAGGGTCATGGTGGCTAGCTAACTAGATACCTATACTGCTAGGCTCTAGCTACAAGATCTGGTCGGGGCAGAGCGAACTTTAGGTAGCTACTAGAACGGCATATGAAAATCAAAACATATATACCATATATATGCAAACCCGAAACAGATTATTTCTACAAAAACTGAAATATAAAATCTACAAAAAAAAAAAAAAAAACCAGAAACAGATTAAAGTTAAGGAATGAATTGGCTGGCTGCGGACAACATCATTTTGCACCATCATACATCTCACATGGCTACCCTTTTAGGCAACCGACCCAATCCTCTCAATATCTCTCGAACCACTTTCTTTGTCCCCTTCTCTAAATCTTTTACCATCCTTCAATAAATTTTTTTTTTTTTGTTTTCAATGTCTTTATGCGTGCGTGACTGCACGATTATATAATCTTCATAAATTTTTTTATCAGCCAAAGTAAATTAAATGAGTACAACGAGTATCAAACCCATACACACATCTTCATGATCAAAACGTTACATATTCTTAATAGTTTTTATAAGAAAAATATTGAATAAAAATAGTTATATTTAAAATCTTAAAAACAAAATAAAAATATTAAAATAATAAAATTATTGGATCTCAACTTTGTCATCATAAAGCAAAAAATATCCCATTTTGATGTAGTATATGAATTATGAGTTGAACAAATAAGAACCAACCAATTAATCCATCATGATCGCCATGCATGCGGACCCTCCACATCATAACTGTCTCGACACTACTCCAATAAACCCCTATACATAACTCTGCCATGAAAGATACATACACATGCAATATGTAGTTAGCCCACAGGAATGGCCTGTGTCCGCCCTGCAAGTAACAAAGGGACAGGCATGGAATATTCTTCTCTTTCACGATATAGGCAACCTAACTACACATTCTAGCTAGGGTTATATGATAGTATTATAAAGTGCTCATTTTCCATGATTTGCTCAACCAAATGTTGCCTTTTGTTTCTCAAGTTGGCTTGACATGTCCCCCTAACCCCTCACAAGTCACAAGGGGCTGATCCTTATGCTCCACACATGGGTTTCAATGCCTAATGTATGCCACCAATGCCTTCATACATGGCTATAACACCATAGGACTCACTTGCCCACCCATCATATCCATCAGTCACGCACACAAGATTCAACATCCTTGCTCAAAAATTTGGTTAACTAATTATATGATTAAAATAATATATAATAGTTTTTTTTTTGGTTTCTTAATTGAATTATATTAATTGTACATCTAAACTAGTGAGTCTAGTAACCTAACTTACCTGATTTTTTTTAATAATAATAAAAAAAAGGCATGCACGGAAATGCATGCATGTATTTCTTTTAATTCAGCTCCCTCCATTTCGTAAGGTGTGACGTACGATGGGTACATTGTAAGATTTTGAGCGTGTATGGATAAGATTTTAAAATACTTATTCCTGCTGATGTTTTCTGAGGGATAAATGAGTTGAAACCTAGAAACTTTAAAAAGGTACTCCGCGTCCCACGGCCACGGGCACAGCACACTACCGAAGTTTTATTTACACAGTTAAATTAATGAAAAAGGGGAATGCTATATACCATGAACATGAGAAAATTTGTTTAAGAAGCCAAATATGAAGTAATTTTCTTTTTTTTATTGGCTGAAAATTGAATAAAAAAGAGTTTTTGACCTAAATAATGGGAATTCATTGATTTACAGTTTTCGTGCAAAAACATTTCATAATGTTAAACAATTTTCAATGAAAATTATTACTACGGAATTGTATAGAACGCTAGTGAAGGGAAAAAATTAAGTGTGTTTTGGATTTTAATTATTCTCAGAAATTATTTAATAATTATAACTATAGTTAATTATTGTTATAATCGATAATATGATATAAGATTTATGTTTAGATATGGTAGGTAAAAAGTGGTTTTAAAACAATATATTTTATTTAGATTGTTTAAAATGATCGTTTTTTATAATAAAATTACAAAAATGGTATGAATTTAATTAATGTGTGGTAATTAAAATTATGTTTAAATTAATCAATTATTAGGGATAAAATGAGAAAGCAAAAATTAGTTAAAAAATAATTTGGTAACTTTTACTCATAAAAGTACTTTTTACTTTTGTAATAATTTATAATTTGATTTTCACCAATATTACCAAATAAGAGAAAATAAGATTATAAATCATTGTTGTAAAAATGATTATAATATGGAAACTTAATCCAGTACAAACACACAATTAACCCATGTACTTTTTATTATTAAATGAAATTCACATAGATCTATATTTAAATAAGAAAAAAAACATAATTAACCTACTACTATTAAATATGGTATTCAATAAAAAAAAGTGAGACTGGTCTTATCAATTTCTAAAAAAAGTTATATAGTAAAAAATATATTAAAACTTTATTAAAATGAACTACTAATATTTTTATCGTCAAATTAGTTGAATTTTTTTCGCACCTACTCTTCATAAAGTATTCTCATTTATTTCGAATATATGAAATTTTTATTAAATTGAGATTAATTATTTACTTTTTAATTAATTTTTTTATAAAAATGTAAAATAAAAATAAAAATTATTTATTTTAGATATGTCAATATAATCATGCCCGAATATCATTTCCTGAAATTATGGAAAAAATCAAATATATAAAGTAAAAGCATACGTAAAAAAATTAATTCATCGTTATTAAAATTTGTATCTTAAACATGAAATTACAATAAAAAAAACATCACTTTATATATATATATAGATATATATATATTTATAAAACTTTTCCTTCCCATCATTTGATTTTGACATAAAGATTTCTTTTTTACCCTTTTATGATATGAGCGATAGATTTAATTAGGTTTTTATTTTTATTTTTTTTCCATTGATGTAGTTAGTTTGTGGAAGACCGAAGCAAAGAGGTGGGCAAGTCCAAAATCATATAGGCCTAATCTTTAGGTAGTTATTTTATATGAGGCCCAATCCAAAAGGGAAAAAGATTGAAGCATGCTTAGGCGTGACATAAAAAAAAAGATTAGGACAAAAAAATTCAATCAAATCCTTCAACTCGGTGAGAATTCTCAATCGGCATGAACCCCGGGATTTACATCCCACACTATACACATCACAAATAAAATGAAAATTGAAAATGTCACTAACAAAGCTTAATTTGTTAGAATAAGCCTACTTTCATGAACTCTATATGCCAAAAGGTTTAGTCTCTAACAAAATTTATTTGATATATATACACACAAAAATGAAATTATTAAAATCCGGTAGTGATGACTCAATAACTAAAAGTGAGGTGAAAAAACTTTTTGGACTTCACACAATACAATAATGTATTTATAAATATATATGTTACTTAGATCTTAAATTACACTAATTGATGTAAACAGGTATATATTTAATTGGACTCATGCCACCAACATATATTTTATTTTGGTACCCATGGATACTACACAGCATAAGAACTCACACACTATGCACGTGCCAAAACTTGACATGTCCATCCGCGTTATTCACAAAGCCCATTTGATCTCAACCCACTGTGTATTTGTGGGTTCATGCACATGAAAAGTTTACTTTTACTCATTTTAATTTCTAACACTTAAATTGACATGCTCTCATGACTCAATTGATGACTCCAATATTACAAAAAAAAAAAAAATTAAATTATATATAAATAAATCCTTAAATTGTTCATCCAAAGAACATTTCATTGTATTAGTCTTTCGATATATAAAATTTAGTTACGGTATTATAAATATTGTTTAAATTTTTTTAATTAAAATTAATTTTTCATATAAATCGCGTTGAAAAAATTGTGGAGATAAATATTTAATTTAATAAAAATAATACTAATAAAAAGCACTGACATTAGTTATATCTAAATTTTATCTTTTAATAATTTTTATTAACCGTCAAAATTGTCCTTGCATGATATAAAAAAAAAAACAAATTTAGTAACTATTCAGGAGACTCATTTAATTACAGAGCGCTTTTGATTGAATTATGTGACAAACTATCCTTAAATAGAGAAGAAAAGATAATTGATAATTTAAGGGGAATAACTTCTATTAAATTATATATAAATAAATCCTTAAAAATGATCATTGATCATTTAAATTTTTAGTAGATTTATATAATAAACATCAATAAGCGAATAATATGTCTTAGATAGAATTATTTTTTTATTTCATACATTTACCTGTCATGTATTGTGATCAAGAGACAGTATATATTATTTTGGGCAAGCTACCTCACCATTAAAGATATATCCAATTGATCTTTCTTTGCCTCATAATGCCGTCTAGATAATCTATATCAAAAGTTAACCTAAACTTCTTATTCAAGTAGCATTTACTGTATATGGAGAAATGACCAATAAAACAATTGAAAGAGAGATATTAAAACTGATGAAGGTAATGAAAATAAGACAAATATTTAAGAAATTTTATTGTTTAATCTTTCGTAGAAGGTTGTTTAACATTGTTGCTTTCTTCGATTGATCTTGTATATCTTAATTTTTTATAAGAATTATTCACTTACGTAAATTATATAATTTTTTTTAATGAATTGACAAAAAAAAATTATTGATTGTGGATAAAGAAAATTTATATTTTATTTTGTCTACATATCTAAATTTTAATTTAAATTTAATGTGGTAATAACATCAGGAGTTGTTAGATTGTTATACTAATTAATATATAGTTACAGTGATATAGAGTACAATTTAGTTGGGTTTTTTCTTTCTCATGATTTGGTTTTTTAGATTATTCTAATTAATCTCTGGAGGATTTTTTTTATTTCAATTGATAAAATCATTAATATTATTTCATTTACTATCTTACTTACCAAGATATAATAATATGTGAAAATTTAATTATGATATAATAAGTAAATATTTTGATTCAAGAAAAATATACTATCTGAGTAATTGGGTAAAAAAATTAAGATATTCAAGAAAGCAACAATATTAAATAACCTTATTAAGAAGGTTAAACAATGAATTTTTTTAAATATTTATCTTGTACTATTCTATAAATTTCATTGCTTTCATTAGTTTTTAATCTCTCTTTCACTTTATATATCTCTATTTCTTTCTATCTTAATGAACCATATATTCATATAAGAAGCATGATTATTAATGAAGAATTGTCTAATTTTTTAATAACATCAGCTCGAACTTTGAATGTTTAAGATGAAAAGATACAATGGTCAATTATAGATGGTGTTTGTATCTTTAATTCTATGAACTTGGATCACAAAACATTGTGGAAAATAATGACAAAGTTTTAAGATCAATTAAAGATGTTGTTCATATCTTTGATTTCATGGTCTTGGGTCACCACAACATGGAGAACAATGGCAGAGTTTTGAGGTCAATTAAAGATGATACTTATATATTTAATTCCATAAACATTGGTTACAACCACAACATGCAAAACAATGATGGGATTTCAAGAGTGAATCCTATAAATTATAAAATGAGGTTTCATTGCATCATAAAGTGGCTCAATATTAGTAACACATACCCTTTGTGTCGTAGGATTATCTAACTTGAAAATTATTCTAGTGTTCACCTTTTTGGTTTGTGAATTTGTACAATTAAGATACTAACGTGTATGATTATAACTAGACACTAGTTGTAAGAATTCACAAACCAAAATGGTGGATACTAGAATGATTTTCTAGCTAGATAGTCCTACACACAAAGGACACATGTTATTGATGTTGAGCCATTTTGTGATGCAATATTGATGAAAGATATGAAAACAAAGTTGGAGTATATGAATTATTTTTTATCTAATTAAAAGTACACATAAAACACGACAACATAGGATTTAAAGATTGATTCGCCTTTTCTTCCATTGTGATCTTCTCAAGATTTTTAATAGAATCTTAATCTACATACCTTATTATTCTTGCAATTCTATCTATTATTTTTCATGATGTGGTTGTGATCAAAGTCCATGGAATAAAAAATATAAGTACTATCTTCAATTAATCCTAAAATTCTAATATTGTTCTTCGGGTTAGTGTTGTTGTTGTGACTCAAACCGATAAAATCAAAATATAAACACCATCTATTATTGACTATTGCATCTCCTCGTCTCAAGCATTCATAGCTTGAATTGATATTATTAAAAAGTTAGATGATTCTTGGTTAATAATATTTTTGTTTGAATAGATATGATTGACTAAAATAAAATGTGATAAAGATTATATATATATATATATATATATATATATATATATATATATATATATATATATATATATATATATATATATATATGAATTTAAAGAATAACATAAACAAAATATTTAATGATTTTTTTTGTTAATCTTGTGAGATGTTTTATTACTTTTCCTAATTAATTTTTATATCTTAATTTTTCTTATAATGATTACTCAAGTACGTAAATTATATATATTTCTTGAATCAAAACATTCACTTATTATTTCATAATAAAATTTGTACTTATTATATCATGATAATGAATGAAATAATATTAACGATTATGTCAATTGTAATAAAAAAAATCAGCTCTCCGGGATTAATTAGAAAAATAAAATAAAAAATCATAATCAAGAAAAAAAAACAATTAAATTGTGCTATATATTACTATAATAACTATATATTAATTTGAATAACAATCTAAATATCGAAAAAAATTTGTGAATACAAATGCAACCTCATACTTACAATTAATCAATAGGAACATTTTAATTCATAAAAAAGGAAAATATTCATTCTTTATTTGATTTAATTTAATTTTTAATAAAAATATGACATAATTAATTTTCTTTAATAAAAAATTAATCTTTAAATATATGGTAAATATTTATTTATAGAATAAAAAAATATTTAATTTTTATTGTTATCTTTTTTTAGGTAAACAAAATAAAACATAATTCTTATTTTCTTTTTCTTCTACTTCTCTTTGGTACCTTATATCTTTTATTTACATTATTTTCATAATATTTTTATCACATTTAAATTTATTTAAGATTATAAAAATAAGACATGTCTCTATTTTTATTTAATGAATATCATTATCTTAAAGATGAATTTCTTATAAATTTTAATTAACAATATAAAATATGTAAATATATATATATAGAAAATATATTTATAATATTTATAGTGTAGTATAACTGATGATAAAAATAATTTGACTATTTTTACTAATTCTTGTAAAAAAATAATGTTAATTCTCAATATTGAATCAATTACGTGTTTTAAAATAAAATGTATGTTACGTATTTTATTTCATTTCATTTACATAAATAAAATATAACAAAAAAAAATTATTTTTTTTATTCTATAAATATTTATCATATTTTATTAAGATCAAAATTTCATTAAAGAAAACTAATTATATCCTATTTTTATTAGAATAAGTCAAATTAAATATAATAAATGATGATATTTTTTTATTTTATGAATTACAAATTTTTATTCGTTATATATAAAGTTGATGCGTTGAATTTGTGCGGCTTAAAGATTTTTTTTAGTGATTATTTTAATGAAGAGTTTGCATGATTTGAACGAAGTATTTGAAACTTAAGAGTAGAAATATATTTGACAGGTTGCTGTGAGTCTAGCATTAGGTTTAATTTAGATTAATCCTTAACCTATCTAAAGGTAAATTTTTAACTTCTTTAAAAAGTATTACTATAAAAGTAATTTAAAAAAATTAAACACAAGATAAATTTTTAAACAAGTTAAGATCATGCCTTCGAAAATATTAAATATATACTCCATACTCAAATCTTATAAAACATAAATTATTTCATTAACACAATTGTAAGAGGAAACATAATAACTTACTTTTGCTCGTACCATAATTATTAATCATCAACTTCACTGGAAATTAATGAGCCTATGTACTCATTTATATGCTGACAATGACAATGACAAATACAAATACCCACTCGACTCCCACTTTGTCATATTCCAAGGCTTTGCAATCTTTTACTTAATATTAAAATATTCAATGATGTAAAATAAACTAGACACATAGAAGCTAATATTAACTCATGCAACTCAAATTTTTTTAAATTTTTTTTCATTTAACTTGTGTAAAACTATATAATTGGTTGGCTTTGCATGAGTTTTACATGTAATTAACTTGACAGTCATGTGATGTGATGATGATTATCAAAAGAAACTTGTGTTATGTTAATCTGAAACATACAAATAAAGAGGAGAAGGACACAAGGAGGAACAAACCACGAAGTGAGAAGCCGAGAAGCAGAAGGAAGAAATGAAAATTGGCTTATTGGTCCCCATTATTACAGAAACGAAAGGAAAAAGAAAAGTGGGTTCGAAAGGGGAAAGAAATATGGAATAATGTTTAGAGGTGGTGTTAATGGTAGGTGTACGGGAAAAGGTAATTTCATGGAATATTGTTAGGTGATTCCTAAACAAAGAAAATATGGTCCTAACCTAATTGCCATTGCGAAGAGGGTGTTAGTTTATGGTGGGCATGTACCTATACCGTCTTTGTCCAAATGGGAAATCCAGAAAGGTCATCACTCATTGGTGAAACTATGACTCTAGGAGCAGTGCTATGATGGGTATGTAACAATTGGAAAGTTGGAACTCCAAACACTGCTATCATGCACCAACCACTCATACATCCGGATATTCTTACATGTCAAAATTATCAGATTAATTCTTTAAAAAGGTAGACTATTAGTTAAGCGATCATTACTCTACCTACCTCTCATATTCTGTGAATTCTTAAGTATATGATTCATCTATGACAAGTTGTGTCACCAAAAACTCCTATTTACTGTGGGAACATTTTCTTTTTTTATTTCATAGAGTTTAAAATGTCACAATATGACTGTTTTCTTTGTTTTCGTAGCAAGGAATCTTGTTAACGTGTGTTGACAGTGCAAGTTAAAAGAATTAAAGTAAAAATCATTAAATAAAAATATTTGATGTATTAAAATTAAAATAATGAATACTATTTATTTTATTAGTTAGAATGGTTTAATAAACAAAATAAATACTTTTATAACATTACTTAGAAAACCCTTTTCATATACAATTTTATTATATCAAAATTACTCTCCAAAATCAAAAGAACAATAAAGTTGTTTTACTTTTGATGGAAGGAAGCATTTTCTTTTTAATACACTTAATACAAAGTATACATAATAATGCCTTTCTAATTCATGAATGAAGTAATTAATCCCCATCATTAACCCTCTAGTCTAGTTATGAGTTATGGCTTGTTTTTAACTCTCTAGCCTAAGTTTGTACTAAGTTTGGTTCTCAAAGGACTTAATTATTCTTTTTCTGAAATTTTTAAAGGCTGCAAGTTTATTTTGATTTTGATCATTTTGTTATTGGGCCTTTTAGTCTGTTTTCTTTCTTTATTTGAATATTGATACATTATTATTCACATACCGGCCTTTGTTTTTT
This sequence comes from Mucuna pruriens, assembly GCA_025330945.1. Lineage (NCBI taxonomy): Eukaryota > Viridiplantae > Streptophyta > Magnoliopsida > Fabales > Fabaceae > Mucuna > Mucuna pruriens. The sequence continues at coordinate 1,054,287 of JAENHJ010000424.1, forward strand.
TTAGGTCTTTTAATTTTTTATTAGTCTCTTTTATTTGGATATTAGGTCTTTTATTTGTGTTTTGAAAATCATATAGATTAATCGGACTGGTGAATTGATTTATTTCCGGTTTAAATAAACTATAGAATTGGTCTGAAAAAAATAGTCATAGAAGGAAAAAAAATCAGTAAAATAATTAGAATATATATAAAAAATTCACAACGGATCAATAAAAAAATATTTAATACGATATCTTTTTTATTTTTTTAAAAAGAATAAAAATAACTTAAAATATTTGTCATTTTCTCTTTTGTTCTCAATGTAAACTTAATTTTGTTAATCAACATGGATGAAGATTCATTAAACAACTTTAGGAGTTAAATGCAAAATATATAAGAAATCACACGCAAATATTTAGAAATTACAGTAATTGAAAAATTGAAGAATCACTTCCATTGCCCAGATATGTGATCCACACCCAACATGCTACCATACCCGGTGAAGAGATGGTAACTATTTGTAATTGCCTCGACTACTATAATTGTTTTTGTTTTCGTTTACGTACAAAGACACCCAATATTGGATGAAACGCCCTACAAGGAAGCAAAATGTGCCAATTCTCAACACTAAAATGGCTAATGTTGGGAGGTGACTCAACAATTTATAAATACGTCTTTTTAGTCCATTTTGGAGCGAACTTCCAATACTTTCACCATGACTTGGTTGTAAATGTATAGAAAGTGTATTGTGAAACATTTGTAAATATATAAAAGTAATTATGGGTAATGATTACATGAAAGTAGCTTAGTATTTGTTGGGTATGTATCAAGGAGGTTTCTTTCCATACTATTATTTAAAAGAACTATTTTTTTTGTTATATTTTAAAAAAAGCTTATTCAATAATTTTATAAACAATTTGTCTCAACTTTAAGTTTTATCATATAGTAATTAAATATAATATTTATTTGTTAGACATATTATTAAATTTTGTATCAATTGAATTATATTATTATAATTATAGATATTTTTAGTTTATATGAATAAAAGAAAAACATATTTATGCATTTTTTTTTTTATATATGATATGTAAAGGAATTTAACTCATGATTTTAATTATTTAAAAGAAGACTTAAATAGAGGTAGATTCGAAAAGTAAAATAAAAATAAAATAGTGAAAAATGAAAATAGGCTTACTAAAATGGCAATAAGCACATCATTTATTAGAATATAAATACATTTTAAGCTAAACTAACAATAATTTTTAAATTAACCATAATTATGTTTGTTTAAGTAGTAGTGAACTTAAAAGTAAATTTTTTTTAGTTTGAGCTTAGTAGATAAAAAATTATAATTTGATTAAAGATGGTGGATGAGATTAACCATCAAGAAATTGAGTAAATAATTGATCTTTTACTCTTATAATATGTGATAAAAAGAAAAAATAGGAAAAAATGATTAATTATAAAATATGGATGAATAATATTATGGTGACATAGCAGGATTCGTAAATTCGATTCAAACTGAAATAGTCAAAGGCGTATGTGAGTAGGATTTCCATAAATGTTTGAATTTCTGAATTTCATGACCTCAACATGGATTCTCACTTTGAATGGTGTGGATTCTCTCCCGCTTTATCAAAGCGACAAGAACTACGTATAGAAGTGAAAAGTTTCTAGTCCGTAATATTTTATTCGATTTGGCGGTAAGTAATTTGTTTGCACTTAGTAGACATGAAATTTTACCCTAGCCTGCCGGGAGTATTCGACATGCTTACTAGATTACAAAATGGCGCAATAATCGTAAATAGCGACGTGTTCAGGGAAATTTTGTTTGCTTCTGGATCGTTTCTGTCAGCAAAGTACTGGAAGCCTAGTACAGCTAACTTTGTCTTTGTAATTTTGAATACCCCATAATAATTATTTGCTAATTCGACAATTAATCATATTAGTATATATATATATATAGAGAGAGAGAGAGGACCCTATGATTTCTAAGTTGCAGAAAAACGACAGTAAAAACAAATAATTGAGGGAACAGTAAAACGAAACAATGAAAGTGAAATGGGTGAAAGGGTTCCAGAGAACAGCATAGGTAGCTGTTGGGGTGAGGAAAAGAACAACATTAATTGAACTAAAAGCTATCTTTTATTGGCTCAGCTTCAACAGAAGGAGTATGCATTATTATTCTGTTTCTTTTTACGAGTCAAGAATGAAGAATCTATTCACACCCCGTTTGTTTTTTTTAGTTTTGGGACTTGAAAGCTGAGAAAATAGAATGAACGACACTGGTTCTTTCATTGGCTACGAGTTAAACTAAAGAGAAAGGAAGGGTAAAACAGTTGCAGAGCGCAGAGGAAGTTGCTCTGCGGTACATATTAGGGAATGCCTTCACGAGTGTGTCAGATATTTTGGGACACTGAGGTATCTTTCTTTTTCAGGATACGTCGCTCCACAACAGATCAAGATAGAGATTTCACTATGAGCCTCTTCTCTTCTTTCAACTTTCCCATCTTTTTCTTCTCACTTCCCCTCGTTCCATCACTGCACAGTTTTGGGCTTCTCACTTCCCTTCTCTTTTCCTTTCCTTACTTTTGAACTGCTTTTTCCTTTCCACACCAAGGTGGGTTTCCTTCTCTCTTCTTATCTCATTATTTTACCACAAATAAACCAACTTCATTTGTTTAATACTTACTTTGTGTGTAATGTGAATCCCAACACCACGATGTAACTTTTTTATTTTATTTTATATTCCATTATTTTGATTATGCTTACCGTGCCTCCTGCATGTTCCAGAGGCATGTTTTTGTCATGTAATGCAGATTTTCACGAGGCATTTTCTTGTGTCTTAAAAAACTTTGTCAGTCACTGGTTTTTTGTTTTTGTAGATTTGGGTTCCACTTGCACTGTTGAAAGAGCTCATTAGCATTTTCCCAAACGCGGCCAATGGGGAGAGCAATGAGGTGGTTGAAGGGGTTGTTTGGGATAAAGAGAGACAGAGAGCGCAAAGAGAATTCAAATCAGGGCACAAAATGGTGTCACTCAGACAGAGATTCCAGAGGTTTATGTCATAATCCAACCACCATTCCACCCAATATTTCACCTGCAGAGGCCGCTTGGCTGCAATCCTTCTACTCGGAAACTGAGAAGGAGCAGAACAAGCATGCCATTGCAGTTGCCGCAGCCACTGCAGCCGCTGCAGACGCTGCCGTGGCTGCGGCTCAAGCTGCCGTGGCGGTGGTTAGATTAACTAGCCAAGGCAACGGCAGAGACACCATGTTTGGCGGTGGACAGGAAAAGTTGGCTGTTGTCAAGATTCAAACTGTGTTTAGAGGATACTTGGTAAGTTTCCCTTTCTCCAAATTCACACACGCAGAAGAAAATTACTGGTTTTGGCTAAAATTGAACTAGTGAGATGCAAATTCTAGGCTTTTAATTAGCTTTCAGTTAGATCATATATAATTCTATAACATGTTCAGATCAAAGATATTTTGATGAAAATATTTATTTATATAAAAATTAACATTGATTTTGTCAACTAAAATACTAATTTTATAACAGAGATATTTTGATGTTTGTTTCTTTGGTTTTCTAAATAGGCAAGAAAGGCATTGAGAGCCCTAAAAGGATTGGTGAAGTTACAAGCACTTGTGAGAGGGTACTTGGTGCGGAAGCAAGCAGCAGCAACCCTGCATGGTATGCAGGCTCTAATTAGAGCTCAAGCGACAGTAAGGTCTAAGAAACGTGGAGGACTCACGAGCACAAAGGATGAAGCACATAGGTTTCAGACACAAGCGCGAAGATCTATGGTACTAGACAACATAGATCTTAGATTCTATTCTATTATATTCCATTGTCATGTGATGTGATGTGATGTAATGTAATTTGCATATATAGTTATGGTGATTGTTGGTTTGCAGGAGAGATTTGATGACATAAAGAGTGAGTACATAGCTCCCATCCACAGCAGAAGGCTATCATCTTCCTTTGATGCCACAATGAATAGTGTTGATGGGAGCCCCAAAATAGTTGAAGTGGACACTGGCAGGCCAAAGTCAAGGTCCCGCAGGAGCAACACCTCAATGTCAGATTTTGGCGATGACCCATCATTTCAGGCACTTCCTTCTCCTCTCCCATTCTCTCATTTGTCCATACCAAACCACAGGAATTTCCATGACTCGGAATGGGGCTTAACGGGAGAAGAGTGCAGGTTCTCCACAGCACAAAGCACTCCACGCTTCACCAACTCTTGTAGTTGTGGATCTGTTGTTGTTGCACCTATGACACCTAAAAGTGTTTGCACAGATAACTTGTTCCTTGGGCATTACCACAATTTCCCAAACTACATGGCCAGCACTCAGTCTTTCAAGGCCAAATTGAGGTCTCATAGTGCTCCCAAGCAACGCCCTGATCCAGGGCCAAAGAAGAGGCTTTCCCTCAATGAGATGATGGAGTCTAGGAGTAGTTTAAGTGGGGCTAGAATGCAAAGGTCTTGCTCACAGATTCAAGAAGCTATCAATTTTAAGAATGCTGTCATGAGTAAGCTTCAAAAGTCCACAGAATTTGGTAGGGAGACTCAGAGAGACACTCAATTTTCCAACCAGAGGAGGTGGTGATTGGTGAAACTTGTGAGAGTTAGCTTCCTTTTGCCTTTTCACATTGTTAGTAATAGCTCTGTGTGGTTCTGCACCCCATGATTGGCAATTTGAGAACATACAGTGGGTAGGAAACAGGGGAGTCAAGACAAAATAGAAGAACAATGAGAAGGTCTCCTTTATCTTCATATATTGTCATTATAATCAAATGCTACAACAATTAATTTTCATCTTTTTCTAAAACTCTGGATCTTTTCTGTCTATTCACTGTAGTTGAGCTTGTTTTGTTACATAAAATAAAACAAGATTTAAGAACAGAAAATGCGGATATAGGAACTTGAAACAACATCATACTTACGGTAAAAGAGGAGATAGAAGGGTCTGAAAAGAATGATGTTAGAAAAACAGGACTTAAAATCTGTTCTATTATTTGAAAACAAAAGATTCTTCTTTTCCTTTTTATTTTCTTAAGAGGTGTAAACTACAGCTTGAGTTGTAAGCCAAAAGTACATTGCGTGCCTCTAAACAGTGAAGCAACATAATTTTTACCATACAAGGTTTCTGGATTTTCTAGGAAATTTTGTTGACATATCATTAAGAGCACGAATGTTTTTCCAGCCAAGCTACATTCATTTTTAACAACCATTTACTGGATCAAGATTTACCTATTTGTAAAGTTTTTAATTAGAAATGGTGATTGTCAAAATAATTTATTTGATGAAGAGCGAAGATATATAAATACCAATTAAAAGTCATGAGGGTCAGATTTTTAATTTGCATAATATACAGTTATATTATAATGACTGCAGAGGATCCTTTTCGTGTTTCAAATGGCAACGCTAATTAACAATTAATGATGGGGAGTTTGATTGCCTGTGGGGGAATCTTGAATGTCAGGGAAACGCAGTTTACCTCTTCTGATGCATCACACGTACTATAATTTGACCTTTTTTGCTATCTTGTCATCAAAACTTTCTTTAATTGTTATGAATTTTGAACGAGGGTAGGGTATGTCTTCTTTTTTTCATTGCTAGTTTTTATTTTTTATTTTCTTATTACTAGTTACGCATGTCGCTGGGATAATCCCCAAAATTGTACTTTTTATTTACAACTATTTTTTCTTAAATCTTTTTTAACCATTTTGTTCCTACCTTCGGATACACTTTTTTTTATACGAATTCATGAATATTATGGGGTCCTTAAAAATTATATTTTATTCAATATAATATTATTCGATAGAGTAAAATTAATCCGAATGCATAAACGTCTTCTTTTATAAGTTAATTTTATAAAATTAAATTAAATTTAAAATAATAAAATAATATCAAAATTTATCTTGGAATTATTATTAATTTTATTGAACCACCAATTATATAATTCTTGTAAATTTTACTGTCAAATGTCGAGGATTTAATACGTGGGGTTTGAGTTAACATCTTCCAGTAAAATAATATGAATAAAATAGATAAATGAGAGACCCAACTCTCATCTTACAAGTTATTTTTGTGACATTGAATTAAAAAAATATTTAAATTATAAGAAAAGTCATACTTTCATAACTCAAATTTAAAATTATTGATCAAATTGATACAATGAAAATTTATTTTCACTATAGAAACGTAGATAACAGAAAATTATTATATATGATATGTAATTTTGATAAATTTTCATGTTTTTAATTTTTTATAAATTAAAAAAATATAATTACATATTATATAAAAATTAGTTAGAAATTACATATTATAAATTATGTAATTATTTCTCCATGATCATTTATTAATACCATAATCTAATTATTTTGGATGGTAGAAAATAATGGACATAAGAAACGTTTTGTTGATCTTGAATCAGATACTCCCTTCAGATTTTCCACCTCGTATATTAAATGAAGTAAAAGTATGTTTAGAAAAGGTTAAATTCTTATAAATAATTGTTTGTTTTAAAAACTCACTATGAAACTTAAAAAAATATTTTTTTTAAATAAATTAAATAAAACATATACCAATGCATCTTAATTTTATAAAATTTCACAAATTTTTTTTCGTTGAATTCAATTTAATAGTTAGTTACTTAACTTTATCGAAATTATATGCACATGGTGTGCACATGGCTTTTAGTTTAAAAAACTGTGTAAAAGGACAAAAAGTACTACTGTCAAAATTTACCTCCAAACAAGGCATATTCCGTTGGCTAATTGGAGAGAATAAAAAACAAATCAGAAAAGAAAAAATACTAGGATAACTGGACAAATAAAACTAAAATTTCACCCTACAAATGAACACATATAAACTCTACTTAACTACATTAAATACTTAAATGGAGGCTTGTTCAGTTCAAATAAATTTGTCTCTAAATTTTTTTTTTGTAGTATATAAAAAAATTTACAGCAAGAATAATAGGTGGGAAAAGGGAGTCTATCACTATTTCAAATAACCTCCTGCTTAAGTTTCTGAATAACCAAGACTTAAAAAAAAATACATTAGGTTATTTTTATTTTTTTAAGAAAAATAGTTTAAATTATATTCTATTAAATATTTTTCATTATATTGCAGTGAACTAATTGTTTTATTTTTTATTTTTTTTAATTAATTTTTCTCTAAGTTTGTTTTGTAATTTATTTGAACTTATTACCTAACTGACTGATTTTTTGGTTTTTTGGTTTGATATATTTAAATCAGTGAAATAAAATACATAATTACCCCTAAGGATAAATATGAATAATGAAATTGTTTTAATTATTTGTTATATTAGACGAGAAATATTATAAATATATTTTTTTAATTATTTTTTAAAATATATTTTATATTATTAAAAAAAATTTGTAAGAGACTTTTATTTAAGAAAATAATTTTTTTTTCTATAAATATTTATTAAATTTTTTTAAGATCAAATCTTTATTCAAAGGAACTATATATATCATGTTCCAAATAGAAAGAGTCAAATTAAATATATTAAATAATAAAATATTTTTTCTCCTTTTTTACTGGTTGTAAATTTTTTATTAGTTATATATAAGAATGAAATAAAAAATATCTCTTCAATCTCTGTGATGCAAAATGTTACTATGATAAAAAAAATTAATTTGGTGAACACAAAATTGAGAGAACTTAAAAAAATAATAATAATAATAATAAAAATATATATATATATAATAAATATATATGAAAAAGATAAATATAAATCAAAAATAAAAAATTATTATATACGATATTATATATGATATTATATTTTAATATTTAAGGAATAGAATTGTGGGTGAGGGCTGTGAGGCTGATTCTTGAACTTTGTAAAGTATTTTGTAAATTGACGATTGATTGCGTTTGTTCTGTCAATGTGTTTGTTTTTTTTTTTTGTCTTTTTGGATCTTTTGGTCATTTACCACATCATCTCTTCCACATAAGCAGGCCTAACACAGTTTGTTTAAGCCCAAGGAGACCCAACAAGGCAGTGAAACGTTATTGTATGTAATTAACAGAAATTTGTTTTCCCAAGTTAAAAATTATTTTTTTAATTAAAAGGATTTTATCAGTTATACCGGTAATGTGGATGGTGCAAGTCATCTGTATATATAAATTAAAAAATTATTTAAAATTTAATATTTTTAGGAGATATCTTTTAACAAGAATTTTAATAATTATTTTTAATAAGAATGTTTATATGAATTTTTTTAATCTTTTATCTCATTTAATTCATTTTTATATTTATTTTTAAATTAAATTTTAATATTTGTTTGAAGGAGATTAACAATAGTTAAAAGTAATCTTGATCTATAATAAAGTATAAATTTTTTTTTTTTCACTACACTTGGTTGATACTATTTTATTCTCCGAAAGTTCCCAAAACTACCTGTTGCTTTTTACACTGCTTTCATTTTTTTTAACTTTTACTTCTTTTCTCTTTTCTTTTATTTTTGTTTTATAAAAATATAGAAAAATGAATTTCCAATGTATAATATATATTAAACGAGACTCTTATTCAAGAATAATATATTTGAAAATTTTTCTTCGATGGAAATGTTTTAAGATTTTTTTAATTTCTTATATTTTTTATCTTTAATTTTAAATTAAATTTTAATATTTAAAAATTATCAATAATTAAAAATAACTTTGTATCATAATATAAATTATATATATATATATATATATATATATATATATATATATATATTTTATATCTTTAAAAATATTTATTTATAATATATTTTATATATTTACAAGTATTTATTCATTATAAATTTTAGTCATATGTTATATGTTATAAAATGCTAATGAAAGTTTGTTATAAAATCCTAAATGCTAAAATACTAGTATGTTATAAAATTTCATATGGATAATAAATAATGAATGTTTGAAAAAGAAATAGAAGAAAATGTGAAATGTCACTAGAAATGTAGATAATAAGCTACACATAATTTTTGTTTCCTTTTTAAACGAGAGATAAATATTAGCTTAAAAAGTAGAGAGCACTGAATGGTAAATTGGTAATAGGCACCATTTCATATTGATAAACCAAGATCTCTATCACAACCTCGTTTGTGACGAACCGCAGAATGGTTCGAGTTAGGTCGAAATAGACCCAGTCATGGACCCGACCATGAGATAGTCGAGACGGATTCGACTATAGGGAGTCGCCACCAACGTTTTTTGTGGAACGCCAAGAAATCTAAAGGAAATTTGGTCAGGTCATGATGGCGAGTTCGGGGGGTTGGTTTACACACGAGGGCTTGAAGGTTGCATGTCTATTGACGATAGTTCTGCTGCTAGGTTAATTTGTAAGGGACGGGGATGAGGCTTATGTTTGGGGATAGGTGAGGTAATTTTTGGGTTGTGGGTTTGAGGAGCATTGAGGGTGTCGCCCGTGAAAAGAACTTTTAGTTTTGGAAGAGGGTGAGGTTAGGACAGAGGACGAAACAGCTCGTCCCATCTTGGCCTCGTCGGGATCGAAACGGGATCGACACGTGGGTTAAGGTAGGGGGACCGAATGGGCTAGTCCGAACTTCTGACTCCTGAGGGTAGGGACCAGAAGTCGGCATCATGACTAAGGCACACGCTGGTAGGAGACATTCTCTTGCTGGACCGAAACCGAGTCAGCCATTGTGAGGGGACTTGACGTGGGATTCAAGTCGTGTCGGCCGCCGGCCCAAGGGCCAAGGGCTGATATGGACTCGGTCCTGGCGGCTACAGTGTGGTAGGAGTCCTAGCTTGATATGGGTGATAGGGGGTCCTAATTTGGAATGATGCAAGAAGTAATCCAAAATACTAACCTGATATTTGGGGACGGTGAATGCTTTTTCCCAGCTTTTGTCCAGTGTTTGTGCCTCTCCTGCCAGCCCTTGAGGTTCCCCTTTTGCTTCCTGCGTGTAGTCGTCAGCTTTCTCTTCAGCAGACTTTCGTCGCGTCGTGCTTTTGCTCAATCTCCTCTCTCTCCTCTCTTCTCGTCTCTTTCTTTCTTCTCCTCGCTTTTTTGTTGCCTTTAATTCTTAGTCTCACGACTTTATATAGGACTCGAGGTGGGTATGTAACAACCCAAATCCTGAGATTCTCGCAGATATTAGTCTCTCCCTGTTTCCGTTTCTCATGCAAGTCTCCTGTGATCTGGTATATTTCATATGGGGTCCATTGGGTGTGGGAGACTCAGTCAAACGTGGACTCAGTCATGAGGTGGCTGGGATGGACTCAATCCCGACCCAATTTGGAACCACAAGGAGGCAACCCAAGAATTTGGGATTGGGCCACAAAAGAGACTGATTCGGATGGCTTTGGGAGGGATTGGAAAGACACTTAAATCCAGACAATTTTAAGGTGCTACAATCTCTGCAGATTAAGTGAAAGCGTCCCTAAACCAGTTTTATTATGCGTGAAAGTGTCCCTAAACCAGTTTTATTATGCATCAATTATTGGTTGGTTAAAACCTTAAGCGACTAGAATCAGGGAATGAGACCATCGAGGTGTAACAACAGAAATCCTTCCAATTTATAATTTTTTTTAAAAGGAACAAAAGGATGTCTCCTATGTGGCGTTGAAGCAGGAAAATATTTCTTGAACACAAAATAGGACAATAAAAAGTTGTCTCTTTAATTTTATGATATATTTTTAAAATGTGCATATACTAAAATGATATATGATATCGCGTTATTTCTCTAATGAGAGTGTGGGCAATAATATTGTGGATCCCCTGGGTCCCATTTTGACGGCTAACCGAAACGAGTTGTGTTCTAAGTGAAGCAACAGGGCACTATCAAATTGTAATTTATATATTTATACATCAAAATTTTGTAATCAGATAAATTAAAGCAATTTTTGTCTGAAATCAAAGAGAAAGATTGATCCATTCAGAGCCGTCAATATAGCTAAGTGAAATAAATGGCTTGGCTTCCTCATCGGTAAGTTCCCTTGACCATGATACTCTCCCCGCGTAGCTTGCTCCTGGTCCTGTGCATTTGTACTGTCCATAGAATACAGTCCTAGTGGACCCAATACAGTACACAAACATGGAAACAAATTAGAAACGCACTCACATGCGCATGCCAATGTCTCAATATATACTATAGATTAAGCCCTGGGAGTAGGTGGATAAATCAATTATTAAATATTTCAATCCGAATTTTCATTAATATTCAAGTGACACTTATTAATAATTAAAAAAAAATTAAAAACAGAAATTATGAAAAGGCAGTAATCTGAACTATCTAATCATTTATCGATTAGGTGGCTTAGTCACAGGCTCTTTTCAGACCCTATGCGCACGCTGCTCTGCCTTATCTACATAATAAGCAAATATAGGGACTAGTAGTTTTGGGGCAGGACTCTCCCTATATTTACCTATACCTTTTTTTTTCTTCTTTTAAAAGTGCAACTAATTTCTTATTCTTGAGAAAGTTGATTTTTCTAGCATTTTGTGTATTGGAAGGTGCATGAGCCCAACACGTAGATTTCCACCACACATGTTAGGTCACTTATCTTCCTGGTGGCACAATAGTCTAACTACATATACCCAACACTCATTTCATTATTCTGATATGGTATGATGGAGAGTTGGAGGCGGACTCAGTGCGTTTGTTTGTCACTTAGCATAAAAGCATTGAGAATTGCTGGTGCCTATTTGTGATTTTTGAAGTGTGAAATCTCCGAATAAGGGGCAACATGACAAACATTGTGAGAGCAAAAGGGTAATTCAGAACAGAACAGAACAAAACATAATCTTTCATGGCAACACATTGTACTTTCCGTTAGTGGGTGAGAGAGATGAGACTGGTGAAATACTCTTAACCGCACCGTATTTGTATATTGTAATTTAATTAGTTGATTATTTCATATACATTAACCTGAAGACCTATAAAAAATTTACATGTATATGCGTGTGACTCACAATGGGAGAGAGAGAGAGAAAAAAAAACTTACGTTTCACGGTTAGGGTCGCCCCAGTTATACCATCCTTTGGGAATGATGATGTTGTCCATGTAAGTATAGGCAAAGACAACGCGAGAAAAGGGACCCCAAGCCCTTCCAAGGTAAAGTGCCCCTGAGCCCGTGACCTTACAGTGAACAAACGAGAAACCCGTGTCTTCTAAAAAACTGCTCCTCCCTTGTGCTGTTAGGGCCCCTGTAAGTTGTGCTATGGCATGCACGTGACATCCCTAGTAATTGTTGCCAACGTTATTAGAAGACAACTTCCGTTCAACATCTTACCAAAACCATGCTCAATCATGTCTATCATTACTAATCAAAACGTTATTTCATTTTTCTTTTAATTTCTAAATAACAACAATGGATAATTAGATCCCATTTAAGGTTAATTTAGTGAATAGTGTAAGACAAAATTGGTTAGGTTATACTGATATGGCTTAAATTAATATTAATAGACTGTAGTACAAAACTACAAATCCTAAGATTATTTAACAGCAATAATTCAAGATGACAGCTGTAAAATTATGGAGAGAAAATCTAACCTCAAAGAGAGAGAGCGCGTTACCAAATATGAAATCAACAGAGCCTTCAATATAACAATCCTTATAGTAATGCCTACCCACATGATCATAGAGTGTGTCCTGTGCTCCTAAGAATTTGCAGCCTAGGAATACTGCTGTATCTCCTGAAATTCTCAATGCCACTGCCTGTTTTCCAATTGCTCCTGGTGCTGGAATTGGGGTAGTGTTCTGCATGCACAATATTTGCTTGTGAAAACACATATAGAGCAAGATTTAGATTAAGCAGAGGAATTGGCTTGTTATTTACTTTGAATGTGATGTTCTTGGCTATGAAATAAGGTGAATTCACTGCAAAAGTTGCAGAACCATAGGTTCCTAAAGGCTGGCTTTGAGCAGTGTCACCCCATTGAACAATGGTATTATCTGCGCCTGCTCCGTGTATTGTTATGTACGATTTGAAAGGAGGAATGTTAACTTTCTCCCTGTATAATTACAAAAAAAAAAAAAAAAAGCCACCCCACAAAAGCAAGTGGTAAATAAGAGTTTGTCAGAGTTAATTGTTTCAGAATCTGTTTAGAGCAATAAACATAGAAGAAAACATGCAAGTTGTGAAACATAGAGGACAAAAAAATAAGAATAAGAAGAGGACAAGGCTGAAAGAAAGGACAGTTCACTAGCTGCAAACTCTTCTGTAGTCAAAGACCAATTCTGAGGGCATTTAATCACTGGGATAAAGACACCCGAGTTATTATCACTCCCCTATGTACCGCCGCACACAGAAACAAAAAATATAATAAACAGGACAAACACCAATACCCATGTCTCACATGAACAAAGGACTAGAATGTGGCAGAATTCAAGTGGTATAACAAGAAATATAATACTAGTACTTACGTGTAAACCCCTGCATGGACCTTGATTACCACTCTCACTACATTGATGAATGGAAGGGAATCAATGGCCGCTTGAATTGACGAAAACCCTCCTTTACTTGGCTTCTTAGAAACGTGCAAAGTGTGAGAAGGAAAAAGCTTATTCATTGCTGTCCTAAAGACAGAATGTTTGAGGCCACCCACAAATCTCACCCATTTCATGAACTGTTGTTCTGAAAATTGGACTCTGGTCATATTGGTAGATAGCCCATTCCCTGGCTTAGGTCGAATTCCCTTCGTATGGCATTGTGTTGCACTGGGATTTTGTAGAAGAAGAATAACTACTAAACCATAGAAAATAAAATGCAAATTTGACATTCTCAGAGAGAATGTGTATGAGGCTGTGAGCAAAAGAATGATAAAGTGTGAGGAATGTAGTTTTGAACTACAAGTGCTGTGTAAATTGGCTTGTGTTACGGTTTATATACAAGTTAGTACTTGTTTACATGTGGGACTGGAAAGTGAAGCTGAATCAGAGAATCATTGACAGAGCAAGAGGTCACGGGTGCTTCTACTGACATCTAGAGAGAGATGAACAAACTATAATTGCAAAGATTGGTGTGACATTGTTAACCGAATTTTTTAATTTCTTATAAAAATATGTTAATATTTATAAATAAACTATTTTTTTAACAATTTTTTTTTCTATACATACCTGTTATTTTCGAAACGATAATATTAAAGAGATTCGAAATTAATATTACTCAAACCAATTAGTTGTTTGTTTGCAGAGAGATGAGAGAGAATAACAATCTAAACCACACGACAGGTTGCGCTTTTTGCCAATAAAAATGGTGTTTGAATTTATGTTATGTTTGGCCACTTTTACTTTGTTGTCATTGTTGTTGTTTGTTTGGTGCTGCCCGTGAGCCCCTCTCTTTCTGTTTGTGTGTGATGGTGAAATTATTCTTGTTGTGACGACGGGTCGTTTCAGATTGTGCTCCTATGAATAGCATATCTTGTAAAATATATTTATTTTACTCTGCTAACTTTTGTGCAGCTGCTGCATGCTTGTAGTACCTACCTACCTTGAATCATGGCCGTTCAATAGTTGGACCCTCATATATATAGTTAAGTGCTTGTTGTTTAGTTGATTATTTCTATTTGAAAACTTGTAATGGTTGAGGTTGATTCCCTATTCCAAACTCCAAGTAGTTGGTGAATCAGAGAAGCACCACGGGCTCCCAAGGAATAATTGGCAAAAGTAACAAAGCAATGCGGAGGCCATAAGTTATATAACTTCAAGAACTCACTATAAGGCATAAATAGCCACTATTTGTTTGTGTTTTGGAGGACTTTCAAATTTTGTTGTAAAGAAGTGCTAGTTTTCTTTTGAGTAGATTCTCAGTTTACTTTATCCTTAGTCCCACTATCATCAACTGAGTGACTTCTCTTGCTGGATCAGTTTTCGTTCTTCTAAAAACAATATTGGCAAATCTTATCCAAACACAAATTAAACACTGCAGTAAGAATTATTCATTTTTGGGAGGATGATGATTGTGGTATATAATATAATATGTACGAGAGCATGTATAACTAATTCAAGTAAAGTGTTATTTATAAAATAGTGGTGAGATTAAAGAATATAAGGGGAAAAAACCGTATTAATTATTATGATATAAAAGCAAATTATATTTGTATTAACTGTACCTTCATTGTCCAATAGATGCCAAAAGCAAGAAACTTAGAAAATTTCTTTAAGAAATAATACAGTGCAAAGTTAAGTCTACAAAAGGCTGGAATTGATCCAAAGCTTTAGGAAAGGAAAAGTAATTAAAAGGGTTAATATTGTTGATTGAAGGGCCCACTAGCTGATAATTAAGAGACAACTAATATAATGAATTATGCATCGGTCCAAATAATTCCAATCACAAGGCGAATTACGCTATCTGTATCAGTATCTATGCTAATTTTGTCTTCACTACAAATCCATTCAGACTCACAATAGGGTTTTCAGTTGTAAAACCGGGATCCAACTATGAACCATCCAAATTTCTCATTAAAATTTAACTAGTTGGCGTGTTTGGAATCGTTCTTTTTATAAAATTATTTTTTTAAAACTCTCTTAATTTTAAAGAAAAAACCTTTTTGACCGCTATATTAACTAATCCAAATATGTCAAAAAATGTATGAAATGTTGAAAAGTCTTTCTTTTAACAAAATTTAACTAGGGTTCAGATCAATAAACTTTCAGTAGTACACGAAGGACGTTTAAGTTGGGTTTCTAACAGACAGAAAGAGTGGAGAAAAGCGTATTTGCTGTCAATTTATTGTAAGAGGACCTATTTTTGTTTGGTGTTTACAAAAGCAGAAAGTGAAATACTAATTAACAGGTACCAATATATTGTATATTCAAAACAAGTTGGAGAGTTGAAGAGAAGACAAGTTAATCCAACAGAGTTTAGAAGGTAGCATTAATTAAATCGACGGGGATAACAGGAGATTTAGCCATTACAAAAAGAGACGCTTTGAATAGAGAAAGTCAAGATTTCTGTCACTGTCACCAATGATTTAATCCGCACATTTAAATGAAGTTTAGCAAAACTAATTTTCAAGATACAGAGAAAAATAATAATAATAATAATAATAATAATAATAATAATAATTCTAAGACCATCAGGCCTTTCTGATCGATGGGAGGACAGATGCGCCTTGGCACACATATGTACGGCCACGAAAAGTGCTACAAACACAGTCGAATTGTAAGAATTTTGTAACACTATTATCTAAGCACGAAATGCCTTCTCTTCTCTTGCTGGATCATTTTTTTTTTCTTTTCAAACTTTTGTAACCCTATCACCAAATCTTAACTAGATACAAATTAAATATAGCTATACGATCTGTTTGTACCATTTTTTTCATAAATATTTATAGATTTTTTTTATAAATTAAAACTATCTTATACATGATATGATAATGGTAGTACATGATGTATAGAAATATGTGCTAATAATTCAAATTCAAGTATTATTTTATTATTTTTTACTTGTGTCTTTTTTATGAGAATAATTTTTTTAAATTTCTCACTACTCTAATAACTTAATTATCCAATTCATCAATATTAAAAGACTAGTTAACTTTGATGGTAAGATTAAATTTATCATAAATTGTATATTTTTTTAAAATTATCCTTAACATTAAGGGATATTTTTGTTCTTTTTATAAATATCTTTATTAGTTTTAATTCTTTTAGAGCATTTTCAATGTTTGGTTGCTTCACTTATTTTTGTGGGTCTTATTATGTCACATTAGATTTAAGAACTCCATAAAAATTGATTATAATATTAAAGTTCTTATTTGAATTCTTAACTTATTTTTATTGAATTTATTAAATAAAAAAATATTTTTTATTGTTAAGATCTCATAAGATAAAATTGTTTATAGAAACAACCACTACTTATACTAAAATCTAAATTTTTTCTCCAATGATTACAAACTTGTAAAAATTTTAAAAACTCATAAGAACTAAGTTAAGTAATGTTCTGGTTTCAAAAATCGATCCCTCTATGTTACAATTATTGCCTTTTATACCTTAGTCTAAACAACTCTTGTCTTATCACACGTGTAAAGTCATAATTAATCACTAAGACAATTTATATAAGGAATAATTAATGCTGAATAACCCTAATTGTCTAATCAGGCAGACACGGTTCATCGGTCCGTCCTTCCAACTGGCCGAGTTATGACTGACTATAACAAGTAATCTCAAAGAATCTAATATTTGTAAAATAAAAATAATGAATGAATGACATACATTCTAGATTGGTTCTTATGAAAAGAACTAAGATAAAATTTCAATTTAAATCTTATATAAAAAAATAAAAAAATTACTTTTAAATAATTATTATAAAAAATTAATAAACTTATTCTCAATATATAGTGATTTATAATTAAATGTTAGTATAAAATATAAATTTGTTTTACATAATTAAAATATAGTTTATTTTTCCAATATATTAATATCTTAATCTCCTCTTATTTAAAACATATTGAGAACTTGAATTTATCTCTTCTTCAGTAAAAATTAAAAATTTGAACATATTAATGATGAGATGAGAGATTAAAGTTGTCAAAATGCTCTGCCTATAGGAGGTAATGACACGCAGAGTATGAGTTCCAGTAAAAATTATGCAAGAGATCGACAACTGACACAACTCACCTAGCACGTGATTTCTTTATATTTTACCCTTGACATGCGGCAACAATTTTATGTTTAGGAGCATGGTGAGGGAGGGTCATTTTGTGAAATCTGAATTATCTTAGCAGTGTGGCCAGGAGCAGCATTTGTTGTGTATGTTGGCATATTCGCTATTTCAAAAGTACAAGTTCCTCAGTTGAATTTGAAACTTTTTAAAGTAAGTTAACTTATGATTAAATTTTATAAACATGTTATTATGAGGTTTGAGTTCGTCTGCAAAGATTCAACAAGTTGGCACTTTTGCCGTGCAAATATATTGCTCTGAGTTTCCTTGCAAACCTGATATTGTGCCTCATGAATTTTTTGCTTCTGGTTTAATTATTTCATTTTTCGAAAATCAAATTTTTTTGTTTATTAATCAGAACAGGTTAATTATATCCTGTACGATTTGCACATCATGCGTATATATGCTTGAGAAGAGTGGATATCAAGTTTCTAGAGACTTGGTTTGCAATCGAATTATGGTTGATATCATCAAGGTCCCAAAGCTTGAATGTCGCACTACTTAGACAATACAACAAGGTGTGGGCTTGTGCAGAACGTGAATAGAAATGTCTTCACTCATAAGGACTTGGATGAGGAGGAGTTTGTTAAATGGAGAAGAGGGCTCCACCTTTGGATTATTTAACCATTTTATTTTTGAAGTTTTAGGTCCCACCTTGTTAGAATTTGGAACTTGTTATCAATTTGCACTTATGCAGTGTAAATCCATTGCTTTCTCTCCTTAAAGTGTTTGAGATGGAATTGATGTTGGGCCTAGTAAGACTACAATATCATGAAAACCGAAGGTCCTGTCCTGTGCCTTGAATCTCGCGCCAATTCCAACAGTTTTTCGCATGTATGAGTCGCACTACTTGGACTTACTACATTTATTATGGTTTGTTTAGTCTATTTAAATGACTTCAATTTAATTGCCCATACAAAGAATTATTTCTATCTAATAATAGATCCAATAAAATTTACAAAGGTTTGATTCCTCCTATAAATAATGCGGAAGTCTAGTTTAAAATTTTAAAATTTTAAAATTTGCTAATATTTTAGATCAATTCTAATAGGAATCGAATTAGAAATTTACTTTCTACCTCGTTTCAAACAAAATTAGTCTAGTAAATTTGGCCTAAATTTTAAAAAATCGTTTATATTTTAGATCTTTAATTTTTCAAGGAATTAGTGTAAAAAATCAATTTTAAGATTGATTTCTCATAAAATTTATATAATTTTTTTACATTGTTTTCTTTTTAACCGATCTAAAATATCATCTCGATGTACAAAAATAATATAAAATATTCATCTTAATATTAAAAAATGTCACTACTTTACGTATTATATCAGTTTTTAGAAAATAAGTGTAAAATATTGATGTAAAAAACATTTTTTTACTAGTGTAATAATTCAGGCCAAGTTAAAGCTTGCTTTTATTTCTTCCCAAATAAACTTTTATGGCCTATGAAGTTAATTCCCCAAGTCTTATCTCATGCTTTGAAATTAAACCTAAGCATTCCAAGTTCTCTATAAGTTAATTCACCATCAATGCACATTAAGTGTAGCCGGGGAAAGATATAATCAGCTTCTATTTACATTAAAACAAAGCCCAAATAAAAGTACTTAGCTTTCTTTCCAAGTACTGTTGTAAATAATTGTTTTTACTCTTATGCATAATGGAAAGTTTGCTGTTGAAAATCATTTCAATTTTATTTTTTAAAAAGGGAAAAAGGGAAATGAGACATAATTGTTCGGATATGTTTTATTAAGTATGAATTGCTAATTGTTAATTCTTGCAAAATGAACCTTGAATTAAATGGCAGTATCTATAGGGCTTCAAGGATTAGGGATGTCTATCCATGTTTTATATTTGAACTTTTTTTGTCCTAGTTCGTAGTGATGAGGTAAGCCTAGAGTTGTTACCTATAAATGAGATATTATATCCCTAAAATAATGAGATACAATATATTCTTCTTGTTATAGGAATGAAATATATCGACCAAAAGAATGTGGAAGTTTGAGCGTTAAAAACTTAAAATTGTTTAATCTTATATTTTAGGTAAGTGGAAATGACGATATTTTCAAGATATATAAAGTAATTTGGTATAAAATTATGGAACACAAATATTCATCGGAAAAGTAGTAGTTCTTAAATGGCTATGTATATGATTTTTTTTGTAATATTTAAAAAATGTTAAGAAAATATTTTTAAAAAATATTATTTATTAATTTTTGTAACATTTTAATAAATATTATATTTAACTCATGTTGTAAAATATTATTAAACAATATTTAAATATTCTTAAAAATATAAAAAATATTACTAAAAGAAGGATTGATAACATTTTATAATAAAATATAACTAAAAGTGATATATGTAGTAGCTGATGAAAGAATAAATCTATATTAATGTGGTGACAAAATTTAAGTGTAAGGTGATTTGTTATTGATGTTTTATGGTTCTCTAATGATGTCTCAATGAAAAGGAGAAATGAGAAATTCTAGTTGTAGCATGATGTATAGATGAGAATTATTTCTCTTACACCTTTTTGGAATAAGGAAAAGGTAAACAAAAGAAAAACAGACACACAAAAAACAAAATTATAAAAAAGTTTTATCTCCTTTATTCACATGAAGATATGAGAGGAAAGAAAAAAAAATAGTCTCACATTAAACTTAGTTCTTTTTAATTTGGAAATAAAACTACATTAAAAGGAGAGTGAAGGATAAAATTATTAATATATCCTTTATAACTACCACATATACAAACAAAATTATTACTAGGGTCATTTATATCTTTTTATAAATATATTTCTTTCATTTCTCCACTCTTTTCTTTTTTTTACCAAATAACTAAACAATAATCCATTTTCTATTCTTTTTTCTTCTTCTCAATTTTTTTTCATTTTATAAAACAAAAAAAAAGACTTTTCTTTTTTTATTTTAGAGGATAGTCATTCTCGATCTTGTTTTAGATATAAAGGAGCCAAACGACAAAGGTTGTAGTTGAGTTTGGAGATGTCACAAAGAGATATTTATTTTGAAGGAATAATTATTTTTATTTTTTTTTTATATCTGATTGCTTTTATTTTTATATGTAAAGATTAAGGTGATTAGTGGATTTGGTTACGAGATAGTTTTTGGACACTTTCGTAAGATTAACTAATGCAATTTTACTTTAATTTGGTTACTGTGGAATGAAATTATTTTTGTCAAGCTAGGCTCTTTTGATTTAACTTATTTGTTGGATTATTTCATTAATTTTCAATCACTATTAGAAATATCATAATTTATAATGAAAAATTAAGGCATCACAAAAATAACTAGAAAATTGAAAGTAAAATAGCAATAAAAAAATCTGTCGTTAAATGATTTACCTTAAGAAAAATAATGACTGATTTAAATTTAAAAATTAAAAAAATTAAAAAAATAACCACCAAATTAACGATAGAATAATATTTTAAAAATTAAATAATTAAAAAAATATTTAGCCACCAATATAATTATTATAATATTCACTCAATAACAATAATAATTTTAACACTTCTACATGCAATTAAATTAAATACAAAATCTTTTGTCATTTTTCATTCATTTGTTTAATTTTCCTTTTTGACGTGAAAATATTAGTTATCCACTCTTTCGTATAGACAAAGTTTAAATAAGTTAAATATTCTGAATCTATTACAAAAATTTTATGCGTAATAACAAAAATATGTTGACAAAGCATGTTAAAAGTATTCATATCTAAATCTAGCTTCCAATTATTTGTTAGACAATCCATTACTAAATGATTCTTTTTACATATGTATATGCTCAAATTATAAATATTAGTTTTCTTCTCAAATTATAAACACGTAACCACAAATGAATATATATATATATATATATATATGAGAGTTGGAGTACTCCTTCTATATAAAATTTCATTTTCTTGTAAAACAAATTTAGAAAATGCCTATGTTAGTGAGTCATCAAATAAGATGGTCAATTCCTCGTAGCTATACCAATGTTGTTAATTAAATGAGGAAACTACGAAATAATCATAAGTAAATAAGAAAATAATTTAAAAAATAATATTAAGTAAATGAGGAAATAAATTAAAAAAAATAATCCTAAGTAAAAGAGAAATTCTTTAGAAAATATGGAAACTAAAAAACAATCTTAAGTAAATATGAGTAAACAAGTCGCAAAATGTTAGAAGAAAAAATAAATACAAGGAATAAATAATAAAATATTAGAAAATGTAAAAAAAGAAATAATTCTAAATAAATGAGAAAAAAGTTTCAAGAAAATTAGAAAAAGGGACTCGAGGAATCAAGTTAGAAAAAATAATTCTAAGAAAACGAAAAGGATATATATAAGAAACTAAGAAATAATCCAAAGTGAATTTTTTTTTTTTTATTATTATTTCATGTGATACACTCTTTGTGAAAAAAACACTTATTGATTAAAGTTTACGCATTGAAGTGAGTTTCTATTAAAAATAAATCAAATAATTTAAAACTTGGGTTATTCTAAATTCTAATACAACTTGTGATCTGTCCGTGATTATTTCTGTGTTTGTTTCTTACTTGCATTTATTCTTTCTGGTTTTCCTTTTGTCTCTACCCCAATATCTTTTAGACGTGAAGCAACCTTACAATTTGATTGCCATATGAATACGACGGGAGAAAACTACTTTTGTTTTTTTAAGTGGAATCCAGATCCATTAGCCAAATATAAGCGCAACATAAAATAGTCCACACATTCATTTAGATAATTGAAGCCAACACATGAGATAAGTATAAATGTTTGACTGGAATCAAACAAGAACATCTGGGATTATAAAAAGTATTCCCACTTTATTAATACGTTCCTTAGACGCTGGGTTCTAAGATATAATTGTCTAAGGACGATTGTATACGTATCCATACCATTAACTAAAAGTATATATGTATAAATTGAATTTGAAGTATATCTTTTACTATACAGTATAAGTCTCATACCAAGCAGAAGTGACTAATCCAGTTACTATATTGTTAACTTTAGGTAAATTTTGATATTTTGATTCTTTCAACTTTAATTTTTATGTCAGTTTGATTTATATCTTTTTATTTTAGGGTTTAATATAATTTTAGTTTTTATGAAAATTTAATTTTCTTTTTTCATTATTCTTACGTTAAAGTACAAGTGTGAGTAAAAAAAATTTACATTAAATAAAAATAAATTAGTTGAATAATAAGTAATAGAGATTCAAATCTAATGCCTTAATATTTGAATTAGATGTGATTTAAATTCCCTTGTATAAAAAATATATCTTATAGAAGAGACTCACATTATGAGGAGAATAGTAGAATTAGTATGGATAAAAAATCTTATGTTATATAAAAATAGCATGTAAAAACAATATATAAGTAACAATGCTCATATACTTAATGTGTATTTCCTAATCCTATGTATTCAAATTTATTTTGTTGATTTTAATTATAATTTTAAAAACTTTTCAAAATAGTTCATATAGTCATTTATTAATTGATAACATAGCATTCATCTAAATGTTATATCACATACAATTACACACATGTATATGCACGTTATGTCATTACTAAATGTTGATATGAAATGTTTAAAAAAAAAAATGGTAATTGAAACTAACATTTTTTAATGACTAAAAAATTGTACTTTTATAAAGATTAAAATATTGCTATTATTATGATTTTAAAATTAATTTTATTTTTTACACTATTACTCATGTAATTTTTGCTTAATAGGAACTTACAAAATACACCATTTGTGAAAGAATTGTTATCGTTGTCAATAATTTTTTAAAATTATAAAATTGATAGTAATTGTTTAAAAATGGAATTAAAATTGTCAAACTAAAAAATGGTTTTAATTTTGAAAAATTTTAAAATTTAAAACTAAAAACTGGTTTTAATTGTTTTGTTAGTTATACCTTACAAAGCCAAAGTAATTGATGATGCCACAATAATATAAAACTTTGATGATAATTGTTTCTACAAGGATGTATATCATGTTTATTGATCATTAAACTGTATTAATTAATACAGTTGTATCAGTTTGGTCGAGTTTAAGGTCGATTCGATTATGTCAGTACCAGATCATTAGCACACCTAGTCCAATACCTAAATCGAACCGACAATGTGATTAGGTTCTTGATCAAAGTGGTCAAACCAATTGAGCCAAATTAATTTTAATAATATTGTATCACAATTTGTATATCAAACTTAATATTTTTTATATAAGTAGGTTGGCACGAGTTAATTAGCAGTTAGCTCACCCAATTCATAAATTAAGTTAGGTTAAATTAAACATTACAGTTAGTTTAGCTCTTAAGTGAAGTTGAACCGAGTAAGTTCACGAGCTGAAATTCATTATATATCGCCTGTAGTTACGTGGTAACAAATATGGGCAAGGAATATGCAAACTAATTGGTCGTGGAGATGGGACATGCACTTCATCTTCAAGTTAATTAAAAGGATTGAATTTTGTGGTACGGGGCTGTAAAGGAAGGATTTAAGTGTTGTTGGGTAAGAATTTTGACGGTGGTTTGGAAAAGAGGAGTTTAGAAGTGCACGGGGAAAGAACATGATAGCTAGTTTTTGGCGAGCAAATGACCAAATGAATAAAAATGACCCGTTTATTAGACTGTAAAAGATAAAAAGATTAAAATAAAATAAAAATTAGAACAATAAACTGAAACAAAAAAGTTAGAATATCAGAGTATTATTTATATTTAAAAAATGTATTTTGTTATTGGTTAAAATTTATTAAAAAAAAAAAAAAAGTAGAAGACTCTTGTTTTAATTTAAGTCACCTCATGAGTTAGTTCATTAATGAATCCACCAAACCCGCCAAGGTGGTTTTGTATTTTTTTTTTATTTAACTTACAGAAGTGTAAGCTGAATTGGATTTAGCATCAGTCAGGTGAATTGAATTGACTTAGTTTAACACTTGTACTGACCAGTTTTAATCGATGTCCCATGATAACCTTTCTAAAAGCAATGATTAACGTACACTTTATTTTAGGGTGTACTAAATGGTGGGAATTAATTAGATATATAGATATATAAGAAGAAAATGAAAAGGAAGAGAGTGATTAAGTAATGTGGTAAAAGAAAAGAGAGATGAAAAATAAAGTGAGTCGAATAGTATAATTATTATTTTCTCATACCCCATTGTTTTTACCTCTTCTTCGTGACATACACTGCAACACCGTGCCTGTATGCTATGGCCGACAAAACCTGTCACGACTACCACCATCCACTGATCTATCGTCCATGAGCATAACCCACATGACCACACAAAGCTGTCACAAATTAAATTGGCACTTTCCTATGGCCAAACCAAACCCACTTCTGCTTACCTGTGTTTGTGCCTCCATCCTATATATATGAACGTGATTAGGGACAGTGGTAGGTTTCGTTACCAATTGAGGAGGATGACAAGGATTTTAAGAGAAAGAGAATTGAACTAATGGTGGTTTTGACAAGCAAATTAGGTGACGCCAAAGTTATTAATGGAGTTATTCATATGGTCTTGGACATTTGGACGAAATTAATAAAAAAGATCAAGTGAAAATTAGATAACCAAACTATTCATTTTGGATCTGGAAACTTGAAACTATCTTGATAAACTGTTATGTTTTATTGCTACAAAACAATTATAAACACATGCAGATTAAAAATGTTCAAGCATAGGATTGAAAACTGAATATGCCGTTATCTTATCGCTTGCAAACTTCTTACCTCTTCATATTTTTGTTTAATTTGGACCAACATGGAACACCAAAGTGAGTTTTCTTATTAATCAACAGAAAATAGAGATCAAGTAACTCTCTCCCAATTAACCCAATGCTGAAATAAAACAAGCATGCCAATACTTAAAGAACAGATTTCTACAACTAATTACTGTGTAGATCATTGGATCACTAAATCTCTTTTCAGATATCGAACTGTCCAAGCTTAATTTATGGAGCCAGTTGTGATTATTTATTTGTGAGATGCTAATGCTACGTTCTTGCTTCAGTTTTATGATGAGATACATTTGGAAGTAATAAGTACAACTTATTAATAAACTTGAAATATATTGAGTATTATGTGTAAGCTCAAATCGTCTCTTATATCATGGTTCATGTGAACTAATCTCCCACATAACTGCTTCATATATATTCCACAGCCTGTCTCTCAATTATCACGAACAACGATTACCTAAAAGTCCTTGAATACATGTGCTAATTAGCAATCATATCGTGCGATTGTAATAATGAAACACATGCCTGGATCCTATACCATAAAAAACAAACTAGTAATGATACTAATGATGAATCATATATATGTACATTAATCAACAATTAACAATATGATTTTCATGTCAGAAAAAGGTGAAGGGGAGGGATTCAAAATTTTCCCCATTTTGTGCATGAAATAACCAAGGTTAATTGGATTTCAAAAGTTCTTATCTACAGCAAAGGAAGGTCTAGACCTTCCAAGGAAAGTCCCTCTTTTAGTTAGCACAGATACAAAAGTTCCTCTTGAAGCTTTCTTTGATATTGTAGCCTTTGGAGTGAACGATATTCTGTGGCTATCCAAGCCTCCCGCGAAGCTTTTGCATGATTTCATTTTCTTCCTGTGAGGTCTGTCCTTCTTAGGAAGATCTTCTATGCTCTCCACGCTAGCTAGAGAACTGAAAGACTGAGCCTTCCCTTCATAAAACATAGATAACCCTCTCCTGCACATGCGATACATAAACTATTAATATTTGACTCACCAACTTACACCAATTCATAGTTAACTTTTCCAAACAAAGAAATTGAATAGAAGTTAAAACAAGGCAAGGCGTGCATATCATGCAGGAAATTGTTGCTTACTTTAAAGGGAGTTGATTCATTAGCTCTGATAGTTCAAACAAAGGGCCGTTTGAATGCGATGAAGAAGATGAGATTGACAAATAAGAAGTTGAAGAGGATGATGCATCCTCAGCCAATTCTGATGAAGAGGATGAACACACTGAGTTCATTGAGTCTTCTGAGATTGATCCAATGGATAATATTGAATCACTCACATCATCATTGAGATCTTCCTTAACAATCAAGTTGGTGTTCCCAGCTCCAGTATTACCATCCATGATCCCTTTCACGTTCATTTTTCTAGCTACAAGAAGAAATTGAGAAAAGAAAAGGAGAAGAAAGTTGAAGAAGCTAAGATCTCTTGTCTACTTTATGACATGGAATAGGCCTTCATTGAGGAAGCTTATATCTGTATACAAGCTCACAAATATGGTTGAATATGATATCAACTGATTGGAGCAGTTACATTTAACAGATAAAATATATATTGGGTAATGAGTGGTGTTATATATAGGATTAGAAATGAAGAAGTGGATAGCATTATTGTAAAATTAAAAAAGTATATAAATTCTATCCTAAATTTTGTCATTGTCAGATAATGTTATATCGTGCAAACTGAATACCCTTCTCTCACTTGTAGAGGATAAGGACTAAATTTGAAGACATATCCATATCCTGAGTCACCCGGCCTGTTAACTTCCTTTTAATTTTTGGCGTGTGAAACTGTGGTCCCCCATCTCGCCAACTTTGCTTCATAAAGCCATGACAGATAGCTATATTCCGACCTTTTAATGCATGTTTATTACACCATGTATCAATTTTCATTTTCTAACATTTTTATATTAAAACTGCTATGGCCACAGGCTAGGGAGAAAGAAAAGGATGACCAGGTTAAGGTCAAGTGTGGCTGTAATGCTCGCCTTCCACGTTTTGCTGATTTTCGTTAGGAATATGGCAAGAATTAATGCTGCACCTGCAATTTAAATATAAATTAATAAGAATAAATATATTAAAAATATAAACAAATAAATAAAAGTTAATTTCAAATAATAATAACAACATTACTTTCGTCTAAGTAATATTAAGTTCAAATTTTTTATATAAAATCTTCAATTTAAACTTTATGAATGAGAAAAAAAATATAATAAAAAAGAAAAATTTAAAAAGTGATCAATGAAATTTCTTAAAAAAAATTATGATGAACAAAACTGACTGATATTTTATATTTATAAAATAATGAACTAAAAAAATATAGTAAATAATTAATATTAATTGGTCATGCACCGTGAGTCTTACCTAACATTTGGTTTCATTTTTAAAACTACATACAAATAGAAATGCTTTGACCTTTGGCATGAACTGTACGTACGCGATAAACATAACTTTTTTCCACTTTTTTTAGTCTCAAACAAAGCCCAAGTGAATTGACGAATTCTTAATTTTATTTTCATTTTTTAATTTTTGGTAGCTCAGTCTCATGCTGCTTGCTTATTTGACCTCCAAAATTTGTTTTACCAAGTTTTCTTAGCTGGCTATTCAATCCACGTGTTTTACGACCCTTAAAACTCATGGACGGTATTGATAATGTAATTTTGCCCTACAAATCAGGTTATCGCTACTCACCAGTGTTGATAATGTAACGACCTACTCTTCATAAACTAATTAATATACTAAACATATATAGATAAATCTCACAATTTTTAGATACAGTCAAAAGAATTAAAGTAGTTAGAATCCTCATTTATATATTTATGTGTATCACAAAAACAATTCTGTTGTTAATTTGCAAGATCTATTAATTATTTAAATCTATTTGTATATATACATATCATTTTAAATTTAAATTATAATCATGTAAGTAGAACTGATTTTACATACACTTACACATTTGATTACAAAATGTTTGTTAAAAAGCACCTAGCTATTTAGAATGAGCTGGATTGGGACGTACAATAAGGATAAGAAGGTTGACTTGGGTAGAATGGTATGATGTGGTGATATTTGAATGGCAATGAAACGACCACCACATAACATTATTGTATTGTATTGGCGCTGGCAACGGCAGATAGGCCTCACAATATCTTGTTTAATTGGGGAAAAATTAATATGACGTTTCTGAGAATCTAATCGGTGCCCACCACTGATTAGATTATGACCTTCTTCTCATTTCAATCCAATGGTTTGGATCGAATCAATGGATGAACCCTTCATCATACTTGTCACCCTTTATACAATCCACATTCTTCCCTTGCCCCCTAGCTAGAACATCCCACGCAAACCAGACATGAATATCCCTACAACGTACACAAACAAAGACTCACGAACTCACTATCAATCTGCAGTGATCTTATACTTTTCTTCATTCATTATTTGTTGGTCAGGAAAAACCCACTAATTAAGCTTTTATTCCCTCTCTCTTGGAAACTATGGGCTGATGAATAACATTCACTATTTTTATTCAAAACCTGTTGCCAACCATAGTCATTAAATTCAAATGGATAATAGCCGCTTCCACTCATAAATGTTCATATAATAGTTCATGTACCATGCAATATCGATCATGTTTTAAAATGAACTGTGTGGATTGGATTTAGACTTCTTTAAAATAATCAAATATATAAAGTAAAAAATATATATTTGTCTAGTTACTTAGTTAAGATCATGTACTTTAATTTAAATTAACGATAAATGCATACAATATTACTTCCTTCACACTCGATCAAGCTAAAATATTCCACCCAATTAGACTATCGTAGAAAATAATGACTTTTTCGTATTGACTAAAAGAAACATATATAAGGTTATAAATTTAAAGAAAAAATTTTAAATACAGCATTATAAATATTGTTTCAATTAAAATTGAAGTTTCCCTCCATAATACGTGTTTACATTTAATAGAATTCTTTAATTTAAAGTAAAATTTTAATTAGAAAACAGCAACAATAATACATATGATATTGTATTTAAATTTTGTCTAAATTTAAAATAAAAAAATGTAAAGGTTAGTATCAATAAAAAATATACAAATTCATATGTGATAATTTTTGTTGAATATCATACTGCATTTTCAACGACGTATGTATTGTCATGCTAGCATGTCAATAATTAGTTATTCATTCGTCACCTTTTTATACAATTTCTTTTTTTTATATATTATTTCTGTAATAAAAAGAAGAAGAAAAAAACTTGAAACGATATCATTTTGCTTGAGGCTTATAATGGGGGAGCTAAACCACCCTGCCAAAAAAAAAAAAAAAGACTACGTAAAATAAATAAATGACATAATGAAAAGAGTGTCCAAATTTGACACAAACATAGCTCCCTAAACATAACAGTATTTTATATTATACCTATATTATACCCAAACTAGCATCTAATATTGACTTAACCTTTACTAAATCAATCACACCAATCTCCCATGTCATACTTAAAATGTCACATAATTACGAAGACACATCTTACATGTCTTAATATGTTTTCAACCTCAATTCTTCCATTTAGCCATACACTGCCCTAAATGGCAATAAGTTATGGCTGAGGAAATTGTTGCTCTAAAGCTTAACAACACATGGATTGTGCAACTTATACCTACAAGCAAGAAGACAAAAGGATGCATATGGATTTATAAAGTCAAATATCATGCAAATGGTTTAATTGATAGATACAAAACCTACCTAGTGGCCCAAGGCTTCACATCACAAGCTAGGATAAATTTCCTAGATACGTTCTCACCAGTGGAAAAGTTAACTACTATGATACTCATCATTTCCTTAGTAGCCTAAAAGTAATGAAAGATTCTACGATTAGACCTTATGTGTACGCAACCACCAAAGGGTTGTCCAATCTAGGGAGAGAACATGGTTTTCACATATTAAACATACCACTTTATAGATTGAAACAAACCTTAAGGTAATGGTTTTAGAAGTTTAATTAGCTCCAATTTGGCCCAGCTTGGGTTCACTGATCATTATTCTACACAGGATCTGGTTTCAGCTTGCTTATCCTTCTAGTCTACGCATATGACATCTTCATATCCATCCTAATGTTGTAGATATACAAATAATTCAATCCATGTTGAAAAGTCATTTAAAACTAAAAATCCTTAGAGATTTGAAATATTTCCTAGGCTTAAAAATTGCTAAGTGTACTAAAGGGATATACTTATGTCAAAGGAAGCACACATTGCAACTACTCCATGACAAAGAATTCATTGCAGTAAACTTGTTCTTCTCCCTATGGACCTTAACACTACCTTAAACACATTGATGAAGAGTCCTTTCTTAATGCTTCCATTTATTGCAAGCTAATAGGCAAGTTGATGTATCTTACAATCTCACGACCTACATTACTGTTAACAGGCTAAGCCAATTCATATCCAATCTAAGAACAACACATCATCATGTTGCTCATCACCACTTTCATTCTTGAAAGTCACCTGAGGCCAAGGATCTTATTCATCCATTGCGAAATTTTCTCTTTGACCATCAATATATGTGGATGCTGACTAGAGTACGTAGTTGAATAACAACCCACAGGTACACTATTGGATTTTTGTGTAATGCACTCATAACATAGAAGTCTAAAAAAACAACCTACAGGTCATTAGTTGAGTCCAAATATCATGTTTTAACACCTTTAACTATCAAACTATTGTGGATTCAACAATTGCTTTACACATTGAGATTTCCACCCCCATCCACCGTGGTCTTCCGTGACAAGCCTACCATTCAATTGACAAGTAATCTCACTTCTTATGAACGATTCAAATATATGGATAGAGATTGTCATTTCATTCCTGAACATGTTCAATCTATTTTGCTCAACTTAATCCATGTCAGATCAAAATAATAACCTGCATACCCACTCACAAAATTCTTGCCTCAAATGTAATTAGGTTGTTAATAATTATTATAAGTTAGATATATTTAGTTGGATTAATTGGAAAAATCAACTAGTTGTAATTTGTTTGTTAAGAATTTTTTTCCTTTGTGATTTTTTTTTTCAGTTGATCATATGTAAATTCACATAGGACCACTCGGTGTGGGACATAGCTTTCACTTTAATAATGAAAGCATTCTATTTTTATTCTTCCGATTTTGACATATGATCAATAGTTCATATTTAAAATAGAATGTGTTTTCCTAAAAAGAAAATAATTGTTTTTTATTTCTCTTAATAAATTGTTAAAAAAAGCAACAATTACTAATTTATAATAAGTTAAATCAACACATATTTAGTCTATTATTTTTATTAGGAAAAAAGAAAACATTGTAAAAGTTTTCTCTTTTAAGTATTTGGAGTTGTGAACATTTAAGTACGACAGGAAAAGTAACGAACGAAAAAGAACAAAAATGATGCTGATAGGTCCAATTGGATATAGGTCATGGTCCATAAATAAATAGGACTTTTGTCCTTTGTTTGAAAAGGGCTAAGGCATAATTGAGTTTTTCACTGTGTTGCATATCATTTAACAAAGTAAATAATAGGAAATCAACTATTTTGAATAGATCGCCAACGAGTAGAGACATGCTCTTTCCTGTCAAAATATTCTTTTCCCACCAACATAAGCATGGAAAAAGAAAAAAGAATGTTGTTAGAGAAAAATAACCACGTCTCAAAATCCTAAGATATCTCACAGAAAATGATATCATGTTAATCCGAAATTGTTTAGTCTCTGTTGAGTGGACACCGCAGCATTTAGATAAAAAAATTGTGATCGTAAATTTCACTCGTGCATAATCGAGTGATCAATTTTTTTTTCTACCTTATACATTTATTTTTTATAAGAAACGATTTAGGTCGGATGAGTAAGATTATTATAAATGATATTTTTTAATGTTTTACATAATTATATATTTCAAAATTTAAATTTTAAATTATTAATTAAACTAAAATAATATTATATCAATTAGTCTAAATATTCCGTAATAAATCGAATGATCATTATGCCTAGTCTAGCAACAACAGTGGCGCAGGCATAGGAGAAAGATTTTGATTTTTGACTGAGGCATCACTAATAATCATAGCTTAAAATTGCGATTGATGATCACATCATACTATTAGATTCCATGCCATGGTTAATAAAATATCTAATCAGGACATTGTTGAGAAATTTTCTGCCCACAGTATTAAACACACTTCGATCCGATTTGATTTATAATAATAATAATCAATTTCTTATGTCATAGCGAATGCTTTAATATATATAAATTTTCTAACTAAAATTAATATAAGTATACATTTTATTAAAGAAATCTAAAACATACTGTCATTTCATCTTGAAAAGACATACACCTACTTTGGCAAAACTAACATTCTCATAAATTAAAGACATACACCTAGACCTTAAAAAAAATCTATGGTGTGAGTGATAATAAATCAATTGCTTTAATTTTCTTCACTGAAATATAAAAATAATTATGATAGATTAAAATTTGAATATATTTTATTTAATATTTTTAAAATATTATTTAATTAATTAAAATTTTATTTTCAATAAATATTTTTTATTTTTAATATTAAGTATTAATCAAAAACAGTTTATGTAAAAAATATTTCTAAATAATATTAAATAATTTTTAATTAATGTAAATAAATGTTTTTTTTCTTATATTTCAGTTTAGGAGAATGGTTGCATTACCAAAAAAATAAATTATTTCAATAATTAATTTATGTTATAATTAATTGTGTGAAACAAAGTTTTATTTAAATATATTATATTAAAACTTATTTTAAAATATTTTATTTTATTTGAAGTATTTAAAAGAATTAATATTTTATGTTAAATTAAAAAATGTATAAAGTTTTAGCAGTTGATTTTGTATCCAAAATAATTAATTCATCATTTGATAATATTTTTTAACGTAATGGATTTTTTTTATCATTTGATAATATTTGCCAATCATATCAAGATTTTAAAACATATCATTCGTATTATTATAATTATATAGAAATTATTATAAATGTTTTATTATTGAAGGTCATCCAAAAATCTATTTTGTTGCTCAGTTTTATTACTCACTTGTATAATTTTTTCATAGCCATTTTTCTGTCAATTTAAATGATTTTTCATGCACATTTTTATAACTTCTTTTTGCTATTTACATTTTTTCACTTATTTGAATTATTTTTCCTCGTCAATTTTTTCACCCAATTACACCATATTTTTTACTCATTTGCATATTTTTTTCTTCTCATTTAAATAAATTTTCTCTTTCATTTACATTATTTCCCCCACTCATTTAAATTATTTGTGCCTGTCTACTTATTTTTTTGTTCATTTTTATAAATTTTTACTGTTTATTGGAACATTTATTTTTCATCTGTTACCATGTTTTCCATTCCTTATTTGTATGAGTTTTGCGAATTTTTCTATCCATTTTTATAATTTGTTCCTACTTATTTTTCTTATTTATTTGCATGATGCAGTGATTTCACTTAAAATTTATGTAGTAATAATGATTCTGTATACTCGTGTGGTTAAATTGAAGCTACATGTATTTAATTAATAAAAAATAGATTAGGTAAGAAGAGTATATTGAATTAAATATATTGTTTGATAGTTGTATATTTTAAAGCAATAAGTATAACAATAAAATATTTTTGATAGAGAAAATAAAATAATATATAAGATTGCATAAAAAGTTAAAAAAAAAATGAAAAAGAAAAGCAGAGAGAAGAAGACAAACATGCGAAATTGCGGAATCGAGAAAGATGTATAAACTGAATTCGATAATAAAACTGAGGACCGACCCTTTTTCGCTGACACCAAGCAGCCTTGTGTTGTGATGTGTTGCAGTCACTTAATAAATTCTCTGTCCCTGCAAAATGCAAACACAAATTAATAATTACCTATTCTCACCATACTTGTGCCTTTACGTGTTTTAATTCATTCCAAAGAATTTATATTCATTATTAAAAATAATAGTAATAAATATTAAGTATTTTAAATATTATGATTAAATAACATAACATTTGTCATAACATTTTTTTTACAAATGTTAAATTATTAAAAAATTATTTTTAACTTTTTACAAATATAAAATATGATCGTTTTAAATAAGGAGGACAATTATTTGTATATTTTTAATATATTATAAGATTTTATAAATAAGATAAAATATAAGAAATTTAAATTAATTTAATTCATAAAGATATATCATAAGAAATAAAAAAAAACTTAAACACAGTTATTTGAATATTGTTTGGATTCTTCGATCAGGATTTAAGTTTTATCTTGGTAGTCAATGAAATGAAATAAAACTTTAATTTTAATTTTTAAAATAAAATAATAAAACACAATGGACTTAGGATCTTGTTTATATTACTTAACTTGCTACTGTTTAGTCAATTTTAATGATTATGCTTTAATTCTAATTTGAGAACAACATAAATGAATATTAAAATTTTTATTTAATTTATGTTCTAAAAAATAGGATAAAACGTATCATAAATATTAAAAATACTTATAACATTATATTTAAATTTTGTCGAAAAAAATATATCAAAATGAATGGACGATTTCCACACTATTATCTTAATTTAACTAATGATTTTCAGTTCATGAGTATGTAATTCTATTAAATCCTTGAAAAAAAATAATTTTTTTCATAATTATCTTATTTAACTTGAATAAATGTCTTTTGTAAAAAAGTTCATAGTCTCTTAGAAAAATAATTAAAAGTAAACTAAAATATAAAAATTTAATTTTAAAACATTAAAATTATTTTAATTATTTTATTAACAACAGCAGTAACATCTTGTTTGGTATTGATGTGTACTATTAATTATCAATTTAATTTTTTATATCTTAAATTTTATATCTATTTTTATATTTTATTATTCTTTCTTTTCTTGATCACATTTATTAATTTTTTTCTCTAAATATATATACCTTTTCAATTTTCAGAGTGTGAAAACATTTCCTTTGAATAATTATTTTTTAAAAATTAATAAAAAAGAGAATATTTTTTGGTATCATCAGATTAAAAAAAATATTAATTTATTAATATATATTTTATTATGATTTTTAATAAATGTCTTTTATTAATTCTTTATTTATTAAATTTAGATTCTTCGGTAAAAGGATTCAAGAGAAAAATACAATTAACTGAAAAATATTTTTTACCATAAAAAAATGTAAAATTTGATATAATTATAAGAAAGCTAAAAATAAAAATAATAGTGTAATTAATGAAGCAAGTAATCCCTGTGAGTGTCTTAGGATTAAAATAGAAAAATGTCCATTAGCGGACAAAGACAAAACAACATTGTTGTAGGCAGTGTGGAGCTCCAATCTCTAGACAGAGTAAGAGAGACAATAGCCGTTACTTTCTGAGCATTAGAACGTTAGGTAAGTAAAAAGCTTTTCCAACCCAAGTTTCACTTCACAACAACAACAATAGTAGTAACACCAGTAAGTAGCTACCTTCACTCTCTTGCGATACACCTCAAGATGCCCACTGGCTTCACCCTCGTCTTTGCTGCTTCACTTTTCCTCTTGCTTCTTGGTTCGTACCTCATGCTTCTCCTCTTTCCTTCAATTTTCCATCGTTGCTTCTAACAATGTCGGTGCTTCTATATTTTCCTTTCCTTTTTAATATATATATATATGTATGTAAATTAATAAATTGATAACTCACTCTTTGATTCCCCTGCGTGATACTTAAATGGTACTAGTAGAAACTAAATTTATGCATGCAGTTAGTGGAAGAACCTTCTCTACAAACCCTTGTACTTAAGGGAGGGATATGGAAGATGAAAAATGCTTTTAATTATAGAAATGTGTTTTATTTGATTTCTTCCTAACCCTACCCTTCCAAGTGGGCTTGCGGTTCTTTTCAATCTGTGATACAGCTCATGTGTAAAGATCACTTGTTACCCAATAGTTTGGTTAGTGTGACACCTTACCGCTGGGTCGGGTGGGTTTAACCCACACAGTAAAATGTAGGGTCTCAGTTTTTAATTTTGAGTCAAAATTAAAAGCAGGTTTTTTTAGCTTAATCCAACCATGGCTTGATCCTGGTTTAATCCGCTAAAAGCTTGAAAAAAGTAGGCTTTCTTTGGGTTAGAGCTTCATTTTAGAAGCCGAAATTTTTTATTGTTTTATTTTTCGGTCTACTCAATGGGCAGTATAGTCTATTTTGCCACCTCTACCTTACCGCACATTGTGTATTGAAAATAATTAGTGATTGATACAACTAGTAGAGCTAGCACTTTTCACTCAAAGAATAAGTCATCTTTGTAATGCTTAATTTGATTTAATATAATGTTATGAAATATTGTTTGTCAGATTGTTGCTCTGGGAGTTTTATTGGGGTATGCTATGGAAGAAGTGCTGATGACCTTCCTACACCTGACAAGGTGGCGCAGTTGGTTCAACTTCATAAAATCAAATATGTGAGGATTTATGATTCTAATATACAGGTTCTGAAGGCCTTTGCTAACACTGGGGTTGAGCTTATGATTGGGGTTCCAAATTCGGATTTGCTGTCATTGTCTCAGTTCCAATCTAATGCAGACTCTTGGCTGAAAAACAGCATCCTTCCTTACTATCCAGCCACAAAGATCACGTACATAACCGTTGGTGCTGAAGTCACTGAAAGTCCTAATAATGCCTCTTCACTTGTAGTACCTGCCATGACCAATGTGCTTACAGCACTCAAGAAACTTGGGCTGCACAAAAAGATTAAAGTTTCCAGCACCCATTCCCTTGGGGTTCTGTCTCAATCGTTTCCGCCTTCTGCTGGGGCCTTCAATAGCAGCCATGCGCATTTCCTGAAGCCATTGCTAGAATTTCTTGCGGAAAATCAGTCACCTTTTATGATTGATATATATCCTTATTATGCTTTCCGAGATTCCCCAAATAAAGTGTCTTTAGACTATGCCCTGTTTGAGGCATCCTCTGAAGTCATTGATCCGAACACTGGTTTGCTGTACACAAACATGTTTGATGCCCAGATTGATGCTATTTACTTTGCTCTGATGACCCTAAACTTCAGAACAATTAAGGTCATGGTCACTGAAACAGGTTGGCCTTCCAAAGGGTCTCCTAAGGAGACAGCTGCAACTCCTGATAATGCACAAACATATAACACTAATCTGATAAGGCACGTCATCAACAACACTGGTACTCCTGCAAAGCCTGGAGAGGAGCTAGATGTTTATATTTTCTCGTTGTTCAATGAAAATAGGAAGCCTGGTTTGGAATCTGAGAGGAACTGGGGATTATTTTATCCGGACCAGACAAGTGTGTATAGCCTAGATTTCACAGGACGGGGTGCGGTTGATATGACCACCCAGGCAAATATAACCAGGTCTAATGGAACCACATGGTGCATTGCTTCGAATAAGGCCTCGCAAATTGACTTGCAGAATGCCATAGATTGGGCCTGTGGTCCTGGCAACGTAGACTGTACAGCTATCCAGCCTAGCCAGCCTTGTTTTGAGCCAGATAACCTAGCATCACATGCATCTTTCGCGTTTAATAGCTATTACCAGCAAAATGGGGCGTCTGATGTTGCTTGCAGTTTTGGAGGAACAGGTGTAAAAGTTGACAAGGATCCAAGTATGTTCATCATAACTCATCACCAATACTGCATTTTTTTTCGTTGTTCTTATCTTGTCATGTGCTGTTTTTCTCAGAAACTATTGCATACATCTGATTTGAAGAAACCTAGTGAAAATACAATTCATTTTAGTAGAAGAATGTATTGATTTGTAGAGATGTGTTTTATGTGGAAGTTGTTTGATATCTGTCAAACTGGCTGCTGTCACAGTTGTTTGTTGAATTATCAATGTTTCCAAAAGTTGATTCATTAAATTGTCTATGCCTTGTCTGTTCTTACCACCCTACTTTTTTCTGTGTCACTGATAAACTGCTTGTCAATTCTGCAGGCTATGACAACTGCATCTACATGAGAGCTGGGTAAGTTCAATATTTGGTTTGTTCCTTCTATTTTGGATAACCTTAAATTATACATATTCAATTTAGGATGAGATATGACATTTGGTTTTTTCTTCCATTGTATTGTGCTTTTGCAGAAGTAATAAAACTGTGACAAGTAATACAACAGCAATGTCTTCAACTTCATCCTCTTCGCAGAACGGAAATTCTTCATCAATTTTTACTTTTCTTCTTGTAACTTGTCTCTTTGCTCTAATGCATATTCAACGATACTGACAAGCTTGATTGTTGAAAGGGCAGCACGATTTTGCTATGTTGAGAGCTTTCATATGCTCTATGCTATGCATCAGATAAGTAAACTCTGTTGCTGTTGTTATATAAGAATTTTTTTTCACTGCATTAGAGCAATGACGGGCCAAAACTCTCTGGTACTAGTTTTGTGTGCCAAGTGTTGCATGTAAAGATAACTGGACTTATCATCGATAATTTATTTTAAACTATGCATGTGTTGCTGCACTTGTCTCATTATATTCTACTTTGTAAGGCTATAAAACTGCTTGTTAGGGATTAGTGCCACTTAGATAGTACTTAACAGTGATACATACTTTTTCTTTAATTCAAGATTAGACTCGGAGGTGGAATCTTAACAAAAGTCATGAGGCTAATTAAGAGACTACTTTTTTACCCAAAATTCTTTGATAACACAACAACAAATATCATTGTTTAGAAATTTGACGAACTGTTTAATTAATTGGAATGGGAACCAGTTAAAACTGAGAGTTAAAAACCAGTCAAATCGGTGAAAATCAGTTCAGAAAACTTGTTTGAACTGTTTTTTTTATTAATTATTTTTAATTGTTTAATTCTAAAACATTTTTTTAAATAAAGGCTTATATATATGATATTTAGATATAGACTGTTATTATTTAACGATTTATTATAATTTTTTATTTTGTAAGACATGTAATATGAAATTTTATGTTAAATTTAAAATTTTACCTAATTTTTATAATATTATTCTACTTTATTACTAAATATATTAAATAATGTTGGAAACACATTTTAATTATCATTGGTTGAAATTTGATTCATTATTTCAATGACTGATATGATTTTGATTCTGAGAATTTCTTATGACCATAGTAATTTTTTTAACAATGATATTAGTGATCCAACAAATATACCTAACAAGTGAAATTGTGTAAGCCATCGCACAATCTGTGGCATCTGCAGCTTGTTTCGTAGCAATGCATAGGGAAACTGTAGGGTTGTTGCTCCGAGAAACTTCCCGTTGGAATTAATAAAACTACAAAATTGTTATAATTTAATTCTTTAAAACCTTATTATGTGACAACAAATCTTGTGATTTAATTTTTATTGAATTTTCATTGCGATAATTTTTAAATACTTCTCTTTGAAAATACGAAATTATAACTTATTTTATTGTTTGTTCTTGTAATGTTACTTTAGTATCATTTTAATTTTTTTGTAATAATAATATTTAATAAGTATGTGTTATAATTGAAATAAAGATGATTTAACTGTAATACATGTATACATTTACAAAACATAAAAGGTTATGGTAAATAAGTCAGGATTTATAGGTAATAATTCAAAAATTATGACTTCACATAAGGTATTTGTAAAAAAAAAAAAAATGTAGAAAAACATAAAATAGAGAAAAATGAAATAATATACTAAAAATATATATAAAAAGGATACTAACACCACACTTTTTAACATTTTTTTCAATACATTCTTTCTCATTGATTGAATTTCATATAAAATCCTAGTAATTTGATAATGAAATCTATTAGAGGGGAAATGAGAGTCATATTTAGTAAAATCTACATAAATTTCACCCAACAGGATAGAATATGTAAAAAAAATGTTTTAAAATATATGTTACTAGCATTTGTAAAAAAATAATGTGTCAAAGATTAAATTGAGTGTCAAAAATAGAGATGATAAAATGAGTTAACATAATTCAACACAACTTTTCATCAACCAATTAAAAAATAAATTGGGTTAAGTTGGATCAATTGAAAAAGTTAAAAATTCTAACTTAACACTAAATATACAATAAGTTAGGTTAATTCCATAATTTAAAAAAAATAAAAATGAGTATAAGACGATAATATATGGATTAACTCCACTAGATAAATAAATCATTCAAAAATAATAATCATTAATTAGTCAATCAAAACATTCAAATATTTAAATTATCAAATACATTCACCGAAAATGATCTTGAAATATCATAATTAGAAACATTCATACTTTAGTTTGTTAACAACAATAAGCTTACAACTAAAAATAAGTTTTGGTAAGTAATAATAAATATAATATGTTCTTTTTAAAAAAAAAAACTGCCAAGAGAATTGATTAAGTTATATTGAGTTATTTTAAAAATAAGTTGAAAATCTTAATTTAATTCAGTTTGTTTAGTGAGTTAAATGGTTCAACCTAATGGGTTGAGTTGAATCAATTTACTATCCCTATTCACAACTTACTAGTCCTTTTAGAACTTTATGGGTTTCGTGGTTTCATACTAGACAAATTTTCGTGTAAACTCCATGGCACTTAACATAATTAGGGGTTTGTTTAAAATGAATATAAAGAAAGGACATGAAAGAAAAAAGATCAAGGAAAACCGTGTTTAAATTGGAAAAAAAAATCTTATATTTAATTTTTATAATTAATTATAAAATTAATTTTGATTTTTAGTATTTGTGTAGAAAATAAATAAAAAATTATTATTATTTTCCCCTTTTTTACCTAAATCTAAAAAAAGAAGTAATGTGACATTTTTATAATTATTTTCATAAGTTTTAAAATGGCAGCCAACCATTTATCAAATAACACAAGTCTTTATATCTTGTTTGATATGCATTTGTAGATTAAAAAAATTATAAGAAATTAAATTTTATAATTTTTTAAACATCTCCCTTTTGGATGAAAATAAAAAAAGAAGTTATATTTTTAATATTTTACTTCATAAAATAAAGCCGTTTTACTATATTTCTTTTTTATGATAATTAGAGGTATAGGCGGTGGTGAGGTCCATTTAAAAAACTTTCAAGAGTTGTTAGATTGGAACAAAATTTTACTTGAATTGCTTAAAATAATAAAAATCATGTAATATTATAAAATATTGTATTCAGCAACTCACATGAGCTGTATATTAAAGATGCTCATATGCAATGGATAAAAAGGAGTTGCTCGAAATAATGTATCGGAATCTTTTAGAATTAGAAATTCACAAACTATTTTAATTGATTAAAATGTCTAATACAATTTGTTGTAGCTTTCCGATTTTAGACATTTAAGTCTTCGCTTCATGATGTTTTCACATTGATAAAAAAAAACAAAAAAACAAAAAACAAAAACTC
Organism: Mucuna pruriens; assembly: GCA_025330945.1. Taxonomy (NCBI): domain Eukaryota; kingdom Viridiplantae; phylum Streptophyta; class Magnoliopsida; order Fabales; family Fabaceae; genus Mucuna; species Mucuna pruriens. The sequence goes on from JAENHJ010000424.1 coordinate 1,096,044, forward strand.
CCTCCATCGTTCACAATCTTAGCTTGCTCAACATTACAATTTTTTCGCACGTTACTGTATTAATTTGGTATAATTTATTGTAAATTTGGTAATAATTTAGTTTCACTATGAATTGAGTTTCTGAAGGTGTTTGGAAGGGGAATACATGGAGAGGATGTTGCAAGCGCTGACTATTGATGTCTTTGGTGAGTGTGGTTGGAGTGTCAATAGGATGAGTCACCCTATTCAATATTCAACCTTTAAGTAACCCACGTTACATGCGCTAAAGTGTCAAGTTCAGAAATGTAAGTTGCAGCGCACTAAGGAATAAGCTAGGTGGAGTTCAGCTCTATTTAGTTACCAGTCAATGCAAATTAGTTTGTGAAACATAGTTCAATGAATTTCGATTAAATAAAAATATTTTAATTATTTTAGGCTGGCCTTACCCACAAATCAAGTATTTTGGTTTTCTTAATATTAACGATTTGTTTAGTCATGGTCGGCGGGTTTATTCACACTTATTAAATACAACCGCTTTTAAATGTAAGCCTATAATTGGCTTAAGCAATCTGGGTCAAGCCACTCTACATACTCAACTCTAATGATGTTTTATGATATATTTGGAAGTCGAAATTTAAAGGAAAGAGAGAAGAGAAGACACTTGTTTTATTTTTAAATTAAAAGAGTAATGTAATGTTTATAAAAATAAACAAAATATAAGAAGATTAATTTTATGTTAATTTTTATTTTATTTATTACTTTTTATTTTAAAAAACTATTAAATTAAAAGATATTTATTTATTAAAAGATATCCCTTTCCTTTCCCTCCAAAATTAAACTCAAACGCATCTTGAAGAAGAAAGACAAGGGACATCTTTAAACAGGAAACATCGGATTAGGATGAATTGTTTGTCCTTAATCCAATCCTATTTTTTTATGAAATCAATTCCTCAAAACCAAACACGATGCTAAACTCAAATATCTACTCAGTAAAAGTTCAATTTAGATCAAATTTAAGATGAGACCAGGTTAGTCTAAATGTGGATTTTACAAATAACAAAGCGATATAAATTATCCCAATTCATCCGATCAATCCTTTATTTCAATTATTTTGAACTAATTACTCAAAACTACCTTTGGTATATTTGCCTAGTGTGTCAACAATCTTATTAACAAAACTAGATTTTTAAATGGAACACTACTATGCTTTTTTTCGCTTGAAGGACAAGGTCAAATCCAAGCCCCAGTCCTCAACCGCTATAATAAGAATTGCCAATGCATAAGCTCGGATTTACGAGCAAACCAAGTAAGGATTTACATCACTTTCTTCCTTGCTATACCAAAACCTCGAGCACAAAATAGACCACAATCCTTGTTATTGCAATTACCAGGGGTATGGAACAAGTTCACCTGGATATGTTATCATGATTACCAATAAGTCGTTGGAGACACAAGATTCAAGTCTCATTAGCATGTAATTAAATATTTTAAAAAAAATCTTTGTTAAGAGAAAACAACCTGCCAACAAATCTTCTAAGGGATATTCAAAATCTCGATGATCAACCAAAAATACCCTTTTACAATCATATATGCACCACACAATTTTTTTTTTTTATCATGATCTGACTATCTTCTAGAACTATTAACAAGAAGGATCCTTATAACATATCAAAGGTTGCTAACACAAGTACCAAAAGTCGAGTGGGAGAGAGATTAATTAAATTAGTTAGTGTAAAAAAAAACGAGTACTCTGGGCTCATCCAAAAAAAAAAATCCTACATGATACAGGCAAATATTACATATAACCCGATACATGATCTGCCACGTAGAACAAATTTAGTTACTCAATACCTTAGCTAACCGAAAGTAAATTATTTACATTTAAAAAAAGGAGTTGGGAGCGCGGAAGTATAAATATTTGGCTATCTGCCAGATAGATAAGAATCTGCATACTTGTGATAAGAATGAGAACCATTATACCATAACATTAAAATTTAAAGCCACAGTAATGTATACAGGTACCCCACTAAAAAAGTACAATGAAAGAGAATTATAGTCATCATTTCTCAAGCACCAAAACACTTTCTTCGCAACACGCACATGGCGTCACTTTTGAAACCCAACAATATTATTACACTGCAATCAAAGCATTCCAGTCGAGATCGATGCAAAAACTTGTACAGAAGCCAATGAAATATGCACGATAACAAGACATGAAGAGAGGATTAGAGACCCTGTTCAATGAGATAATCACCAAGCCTTTCAACTATCATGTTGCATTGTCCTGGAGTCATTGGCTCATCGTAAATGCCAATGACCAAGGCCAGATTGGTCTTCTTCACGGTAACACCACCAGGACCCTGGATAATAGGGGGGTAAAGACCGATATTACAACTACAATGACTAAAAATATGCACGAAGAAAATATCCGCACTAAGATATTGTGCAAGAAACCCAACTTTATATAAAATAAGAAAATACAATAGAGGCAACAAGGTTAGTACCTAAGACTTTATACATAGTTACATACTACTCAAACCCCCCACCATTAGACTGATCTTTTAGTAATTCAAACACATTCATCTTTCAACATTGAATAATTTTTTTTTTTTGAAAAAAGAGTTATTAAGATTAAAGTAGAAGGTAAAATTTTTAATCAGACAATCCCTGTACGCGGTATTTAATTGTTGAGAGGAAGCAATGTCTATGTACATCTATATTTGCGTATAATTTAATTCATATGCAACAGATAAGTTTTCCATCAAACAGATTCCAAATATGGGCAAAGGTTTAGAAAAGTGATATATTTTGCCTATAATCATATGCAATGCAAGATATAGATGCACAAAAAAATTACTGCAAGGCCAATTGATGGTGGTGTAAAATTTAGACTAGGTTATAGTGTGGACAATGATATGGTTGCAATTGCAAATGACAGTGGCCGGTTGTAATTCTAAAAAAGTGTAAAAAGAACTGAAAAAGGAGATATTATAATTGATGACTAAGCAATGAATGAAAGTAGAAGCAAAGATGATAAAGAGTGGTTGTTACCTTCTTGCCACGAATGACAGCGCCGGGCTCACCTTGGATGACCATATATTTAGTTCCACCTATATACAATCCAGTGGGAGCGAGTGTTCCTGGCTCAGCAAAGTCACTCATAATGCCACTTATTTCCTCAGCCTTTAACTAATCAAACATGTATCACAAAACAGATCTATTACCATTGGATTGCTCTGCCGATTATATATGCTATTTTCACAAACAATTACAAACATGCTCCGAGTTTTAATCCATTTTGCAAGTAAGTTTAATTTACAAGCGCAATGAGTAGAGATCGGCGAAAATGGAAACCTGAGGGAAGTTGTTACTCTGAGCCCAAACGGTGCCGTCTTGGCCGAGAATAGCAGCGGAAGTGAGGCGGCTACCTTCGATTTCACACAGAAGGTGTTCATCCACGTAAGTTTGCCACGACATGGTAACGGAGATTGAGATTTTTGTGGCTCCGCCTTGCTTCGTATTCTTATAGCTGCGTTGAAATTACGGAGCAATGTGTGCCTATAAATCGGGGGGAATGGAAGGGAAGGGAAGGGAAGGGAATCACGTTCAAGTTACGCCAATGCCCTTTTCATTACCCTATTTTCTCTCTTTCCTCCTGCCAGAAAATCTAGGAAACTAAATTATTATTATCTCCTAATTAAATCAAATTTCTTAATAAAAGTATTTCAAGTCATAATATTAATCATTACAATTACTTTAAAACCACCTTAAAACCTAATGCTGTATTTGAAAATTTTATAGCTAATAAAATTAATTATTAAATTATATAATAAAAATAAAATAACAGACAAAAAAGATAATTAATTATTTTATCTGAAGTTGAAATTTAATAATTATAAATTTAATTAATTTTAAATAATTTATTATTTTTAAATTAGGATAATCATTTTTTAACTTTATTATCATTTATACATATTTGTATTATAGAAATTAAGATAATACAAATAAATTTATATTATTATTTTAACGATCTTATATTACAGAGAAATGAAATTTGATCATTTTGTTAAGCATTTTCAGCATATTAACGATTTATTACTTTCAGAAGCAAATTTTTTGTGAAATATTTCTCTCTTTTATCACAAAAAATTTGAAATTTAATTAACAAAACAATTTTAAATTAAAAATATTTATCTTTTAATTTTTTATAAGTAAAAAATATTAAAATAACATTTATTGGAAAAATTAATTACTTTTTCTTTACAATTTTAAATTTTTATCAATAAAAAATAAATAGTGTAATATTCGAACAATAATTCAAAAGAATAGCTTAATAGTGGCCAACATTGGAATTAACAGATGGAAACCCATTATGACGGAGAGAATAATGAAAGAATTAAATAAAGATGATAGACAGTGAGAAAATAAGAAAGTGTTAATTTTCTGAAAATAATAATTGATGAAACATTATGAAAAATTAAGAATAAAAAAATTACTATTAAGGATTAAAAAGCTAGAATGTTACTTGAAATAATATTTAGAAAAAAATTATTAAAATAAACTATTTTTCTAAATAAGTTTTTTTAGTTAAATAATTTTTCAGTTAATAAAATAAGTTTTACCAATAAAGTTCTCGTTGTTCTGTTTGTTGTTTCGGCCTTGGTTGGCCCGTTTATTAATAAAAAAAAAACAATAAAATTCACGTAAATAAAATCGAGAGATAAATATAATGTTAAAACCGTTTCAAAGTTTATTAAAAGAAAAGTTGTCATTTTCTTTCTTAAAGGTTCAAAGTCGCTTCTAATTTTTTTTCTTTTTCTCTTTTTCGTTTCTTTCATTTTTCAAATGACGACATTCTATATTTCGAGACTATTATTTTAATGTTTCTGTTCAAATTTGAATAGGAGTAAACTTTTTTTTTTTTACCTTGTGTTTGACTTTAAATGGAAAATTTACACACGAAAAAGAAATCCATCACCTTTTAAAACCCTAAAAAATTAATTATATTATGAATCAAATTACTTGACTATTCATAGTAACTACATTTTAATATAATAGGAGTTATTAATTATATAAGAACAAAAAATGTATTACACATTTTTAAAATGTTGCTATGATGTAATTACTTATTTACGGAGGTTGGTTTTCGGTCTTCTAATTAAAGTATTAAGACTAATTAAAAAAATTGCTTTTCTGGAAAAATTCTTTAATTGTTAAGATATTATAGGTGTATATCTTAATAAAAAAACATAAACATAAAATTCATTAATATGAGAAATTTTTATCATAAATTAAACAATTAAATCGTTCTAAGAATTAATTAATTAAATTAAACATCTTTGAGATTTACAAGTATTCTTTATTATGCATCTATCACAATAAAAAAAATAAAAATAAAAACAAAAACGACGATTTCTTTGTGCAAGCTCCACCTTTATACAAATTATAGCAAAAAGTTATATCGCGTGCCATTTAAAATGGGATTTTTTAATATATTTTTATAATCACAATTCTCTTATAGTTAAAATTTTTATTTGGTAATTTTATCTTATGTTTATTTGAAAAAATTATTCAGAAAAAAATAATTACATGAAACTAGGTGTTATTGTTATAATAAGTTAGGTCTAACATAAGGGACAAGTCTCCCACTTAAATTATTAAATTATTAAATTATTAAATTATTAAATTATTAAATTATTAAATTATTAAATTATTAAATTATTAAATTATTAAATTATTAAATTATTAAATTATTAAATTATTAAATTATTAAATTATTAAATTATTAAATTATTAAATTATTAAATTATTAAATTATTAAATTATTAAATTATTAAATTATTAAATTATTAAATTATTAAATTATTAAATTATTAAATTATTAAATTATTAAATTATTAAATTATTAAATTATTAAATTATTAAATTATTAAATTATTAAATTATTAAATTATTAAATTATTAAATTATTATCTCTTCCTTCATTTTATAATTTGATATACTAACTAAAGGAGTTTGATTTTTTGTCAAGTATTTTTTTCAATTTAAATTACTATAAAAACAAGCTATTTTTATCTAGGACAGTCCATTCATTTGCATTAACTGCATTTTTGAAAAATATTTGTAAAAATATTTTAAAAAAAAAAAACACAATTTAATCCACCTTATTGTATTTTTATATGCAGCTACACTGATTATATTTATAATCAATTATATAAAAGTAAGCTTATATTTGGATAGGTTAGGTGAAAAATAATTTTAAAATAATTTATTTCATTTGAATTGTTTAAAAAAAGTGTAGTAAACGAAGATAAAAGGACGTTAAATTATTTATAGCGATTAATTATATATTCAAAATATTCAATCATCAAGAATAAAATGAGAAAGGAAAAGTTAGCTAAATAATATGATAAATATTAATTATAAGCTTTAAAATTTTACTTATGATATAAAACTTTTTTATCACTTTGATTAATTTGCCAAATGTAATATATTTTTTATCCTTACAAAGTGCTTGTTTATCTTGAAAATAATTCCTATCAAACACAATTCTAATATACTATATGGACCAACCAAGAAAACCATTTAGCCAGTCTGCAAGCTGTTACACTACAAGCCTATATATAAAGGTTTGAACTGAGTCAAGCCGATTTGCATACCCAATTCAAACTCTAATGGAGAAGTTTTGGACAAGAAAGAATTACTAAAATTGTTTACAAGATAATTTAATTGATACCCATTCCTAAATTTTTATTTAGGTCAATTCCTTTAAACCGAACACGATCCTAATTCCTAAACTTAAAAAAAAAATATAAACTGATGTAGTACAAGTTCAATTTAGACTGAGTTTAAATAAGTTCAGACTTGAGACCAACCTAGACATTAGTGTAGGCTATACAAATCATAAAGTGATTTTTTTTTTAATTTTAAATCATAACATATCAAAATTCTATTTTACCTCTGACATGTGTATTATAAAACGTTATAATACTATATATTGAGAGAATGAGAACAATGGGAATTGAATTTTATTTAAATAATAAATAAATTTTCTAAACGAAACTATTATCTAACTTTATGTATAATTACAAGTGTAAATTTATAATTTTAACAAGAAAATTCTCACGTAACCCGAATGTTGGCTTGAAACTACTAAACAGCCCAAAGAGTTACCAATGCACAGACTCGGATTTGGGAAGAAATCAAGTAGGGATCCATCGCTTTATTATATTGATATGCCAAAACATCTACCACAATCCTCAATTCATTACCAGAGGTTTGAACAAGTTCACTTGGTTAAGTTAACTTCTAGCAATAATGATGACAGAGATTCCTACAATGAGTTTGAAGGATCAATCAAGAGTTCCCAGGTATCTCCATCGGAGGTTTCAACCAAGGAACGTTAAAACACAAATACTATAGGAGCTTTAATACACTAGTTAACTGAAAGAAAATTATTTGAATCAGGAAAATGGAAAAAACAAGTACGGAAGTATAAATATGAAAGATTTGAGGCAGATAGAGAAGAATCTTCAAACTTATGATAAATATGCCAACCATTATACCATAGCATTAAAAATTTAAAAGCACTGTAATGTATACAGGTACCCCACTAAAAAAGTACAACGATAGAGAATTATAGTCATGATTTCTCAAGCATCAAACACTTTCTTCACTACACGCAGATCCCGTGACTTTTGAAACCCACAAGATTATTACACTGCAATCAAAGCATTCCAGTCGAGGTCGATGCAAAAACTCGTACAGAAAAGCCAATGAAATATGCACGATAACAAGACATAAAGAGAGGATTAGAGACCCTGTTCAATGAGATAGTCACCAAGCCTTTCAACTACCATGTTGCATTGTCCCGGAGTCATTGGCTCATCGTATATGCCAATGACCAAGGCCAGATTTGTCTTCTTCACAGTAACACCACCAGGACCCTGGATAATAGGGATAATAGAGTCTCAAATTACAAATATAATAATTTCATTCATATGCAATCCACAAACACATGGACTCTAATTTGTTTACTAAATTGTAGTGCATATAGTTGCAACTCACATAACAATTTATTGCTTGATTCTAAAACTAACATTTATATAGCAAAAAAATTGAAAATTCATTTAGGACATATCCCAGATGAATACATTAGAGTATCTGCAAATATGATAAAGAGTGGTTGTTACCTTCTTGCCTCGAATGACTGCGTTGGGTTCACCTTGGATGACCATATATTTAGTTCCACCGATATACAATCCAGTGGGGGCGAGTGTTCCTGGCTCAGCAAAGTCACTCATGATGCCACTTATTTCCTCAGCCTTGAACTAATCAAACATCCTCACATTATTATAATAATAATAATAATAATAATATAAATAAGTAAATAAGAACGGATCAATTCAAATCAAAACAGATCTGTTGCCATTATATTCCACAATCCCATTTATCTTATGAATCAATCACACATCAAAACCAAAAATAAATTGTTTCTTGCTTCAGCTTTGTTGTTAATGGTTAATTCTGATAGAGAATGCAGTGAACTTGCTTTGCCGATTGGATTTCGCATATTGACAAACATGCCCCTAAGATTTGAACTATTTTACGTGTTGATCCTTATTCAATCATCTTCATAACAAGTGAGCATAGATCGGGAAATCTAAAAGGTTCCTAAAAGAATTAACAATAAATCTCAAAACGAAGCGATCCGATGGAGAAAGGATTAAACAAAAATGGAAACCTGAGGGAAGTTGGAGCTCTGAGCCCAAACGCTGCCGTCTTGGCCGAGGATAGCAGCGGCAGTGAGGCGGGTGCCTTCCACGTCACACAGAAGGTGGTCATCGACATAAGTTTGCCACGACATGGTTCAGATTTTCTCTCCAAACTCTAAATTTTCTCAAGACTGTTTGGCTGCTCAGAAAATGCCTCAGGATTTTCTTTTCTTGGCTGCGTTGATTCCACGGAGCTATGTAGGCATATATAAATCGGTGTAACCACAATGAAATTACACCAATGCCCTTTTCATTACCCTATTTTCGCTGTTTCGGGCTGGCAGATAAGAAAAGGGAGAAAAAATTAAAGATATGATTTTAATTATTATTTATCTTTTTCTAAAAACTAATAAATATCGGGCTAGCCGTTTCAAAGGAAAAAGAAAAAGTTGTCATTGAAGGTTCACCGTCACTTCTAATCTTTCTCCTTTTCCTTTTTTGTTTCCTTTCTTTTTCAAATAGGGACGTTCTAATTCTATTATTTCTCCTCTTTTAAAAAAAAAAAACTATCATTTTTCTGCTCCGATTTATCACTGATTGATTTGCGTGTTTGTACCAAAGTCTAAGACATAAAACACATAAACAAATCCATAGTTAATATTTTGATATTTTTGTGTCTATTGGATCAATTTTCAAGAGTTGTAATTATTTAGACATAGTGTTTGACTTTGAATAGAAAATTTACACAAAAAGGACCTGTCATATTTTAAAATCCTAAAAGAATTAATTATATAATCGATCAAATTACTTAACTACTTATCGTTAAGTATTTTTCTATATTATAGGCCTAATAAATTATACGAACTAAAATGTAGTTTACAAGAGGTATTTATGGTTGTGATTGAAATTTTAAAAGATTATTTTTATATAAATTTTGAAAGATTATATGATTTATAACTTTTTTTTTTGTTATTTTTAATATGAATTATTCATTTAAATTATTAATACTATATATATATCATTAATTAAGAAAAGTAATTTTATAATAATATTTATTATGTTAATCAAATAATATGTTTGTATATATTTATAAAATATTATTTAGTTTCTACATAATAATATATTAAAAAAGATAAATAAAAGACAGACAAAAAAACATGAAAAAATATAATCTATAATAGAATCTAATTCAAAATATATCAGATATCATATATTAAGACATTATTCAGACAAAAACAAAAGAAAAATACCTTCTACCTAATTATAGAGAATACATGTAAAATTAAAAGAAACAAATGACGAAGTATTGTTTTAGTGTCTTTATTGTCTCCAACTACAAGAGAATAAATTTTGTATATAAAATTATTTACAAATAAAAGTTTTTTAAAATATTAAAATTTATTATAAAAAATAATTTATTAAAATTTATATGTTTTGAAATACTTTCATTAAGAGGCTTTTTATGTTATTTAAATTTTTTTATGAATATCATAACAATTTTTTTTAAAATCCTAATTCAATACGCTCCATTAGATAAAGAGTTCATCTTTTATGCATCATATAAAAATATATTTTATCAAATAATAAAAGTATTAAAAATAATTTTATTTTAAAAATGTATAATTGCTAGAAAATTTCAAGACACTATCTATATCTATCTATCTCTATATATATATCAGATTTATTATAGTTGTTTATCAAAATTTTTAACTACCCATATTCGTTGTAAAGTTAACAAAATGATGCACAATAGCCATTCTAAATAAGAAGTTAAAGCTGCCCACATCAGAACAGTAAAAAAGGGAAGTTAAGGATTAGAAACATATTTAATAGGTCTTAATTAAATTAAATTAATATTTAATGATATTCAAAGTAATTAATAATACATAAATGATAAAAATGTAACTTTTAAATAAATCTCTTTAGATTAGCAATAAGAGATTCCAACTTATTATAACCGTTGATCTAAATTTTGACTATGTAGGACGCTGCCTATATCAGAACATGCACAACTATGTTATGGATTTAGAAGAGACCTCTGATATTTAAAAAATAATAATTATTAGAACATAACTAATGTGCCTTAATAAAATTAAATTAATATTTAATAATATTAAAATCAATTAATAATACATGAAAAAATTGTAATTTTTAAATAAATTAATTTAAATTTGTAATGAAAGACTCCAACTTATTGAATTCGTTGATCAACATTTTAACTTTAAAATAGCCATTGTAAAGTTAAAAAAAAAAAAAAAAAAGGCACAACTATCTATAAATATGTAGTTAAAGTTGTCTACATTAAAACGATGCACAACGATGGTATATAATAGGAAGAGACATATGGTGTTTAAAAAAGTAATAATTAGAGCACAACTAATAGGTATTAAAAGTAATTAATAATACATTAATGATAAAATTATAATTTTTAATAAATGATTTTAAATTTGCAATGAAAATCCATTTGTATGCACTATAAATTATTATTAGTAATGAAATATATTTATTATTTAAATTACTATAAATTGGAATAGCGTATATTGGAACAATATATTGATATATTATATAATAATTAAACATATTATATTTAATATATATATATATATATTAATTTATTTTCTAATTTTATTCTAAAATTATTATTTAAAATTAGTTAATATGAATTACTTTAAATATAACTACATATGTATTGAATCTTTTTTAATAATAATAATAATAATAATAATAATAATATTATTATTATTATTATTATTATTATTATTATTATTATTATTATTATTATTGTTATTATTATTATTTATATAACATGTTTTAAAGAAATCAATTTCAAAAAATAAAATAAATCATTCACGAGATATATAAGTCATTTCTAACTTTTGTCTTTAATTAATATAAGTATAGTAAACTTTGTATTAAATTAAAATTATAAAAAGAAATTTCAGTTGGTGGATTTTAAAAATTGATGTTAAAAAATAAAGTAAAAGGTCATATAGTTATTTAACATAATTTCTCTTGTAATGAAAAATTAATTTTCCATAAAGCTCAATTACCATTTTTAATTAATCCTCTAATTTAGTTTTGTAAAACTGAAAAATATTTAATTCATAATGGTGCGCTTATTCTCTTCTATATATTCTTCATTTCACTAATATTTAGGATAATCTGGCATGCTTGTTTTGTCTATCCACTTTTTTTTTTTTTTTTTATTTGTTACTTGCATCTTATTTTCTCCTCATTTTGCTCTTACAGTGTGAGAGAAAGAGAATATATGTTTGAATTAATTTACAATAATAAAGGAGGAAAGTTCATGCAGTAATGCATTATCCAATAAATTTGACAAGAGATAAGAAGAAAGGATTAATAACTAGCACATTACTTTAATATTGCATAACAACTCATTAGGTATATATTTTACTCTGTCTTTTAAAACTTTTGTTCTATTTATAGCTTCCACAGTTTTTTTTCCCCTCATAATCATGGTAATGACAATTTTATGTGTATGTAATAGAAAACACTGTCTCATAAATATATTTTATGCACAATAATAATTTTAAATCAATTACTTTAATTTTCTAGTGAAAATCCATCCACGAGTGCTATAAATTTCAAGTATTATTTCTATGATTTTTTTCGTTTATGATTCTTATGCTATGTTGTTTTTCTTTTGACCATTATAATATTGTTGAAGTTTTTATATATAATTAGATATTTTTCTTTTATATAAAAAAAATTATTCTACTCTTGACTTTTATTTTATATCTTCAACTTACAATACTTTTTATATACAAGAACATAATAAAAGCCTATTATTATTACAACTTTATTTTTATTTATTAGTTTTTCTTCTTTGTTATGTTTTTTTTAATACAATTCACTTAATATAATTTAATAAATTTCATATAGTTGAATTATTCTATTTAATTATTTTTTCTGCTCAATTCAATTGTCTAATTATATGTTTATACATGTTTCAGTTTATTATATATTTCATTGTTTACTAATTGTTAAAAATGAATTATGGTAAAAGATAATTAATCACTTTCATAAATTTTTTTTTAGCATCACAGGCCGGGTTTACAAATTAATATTCGAGTATAGAAGAGTTGAATTTTACACAGTGGTTGTAGATACTTCAATTTTATGCAGAAATAAATTGCTCACAATAGTTATACTTACTGTACGTATTTGGTAATGGTAAGATAATAACATATACTTCAAAAGTAAAAGATGAAAGAAAATGTTAAATATATAAATACTATAATAATAATATCATTACATATTATATTAACATTAAACATTATATTAATATTAAATATTATATTAATACTTATGTTCAACTTTATTTTTTTTAAAAGTAGTTATTTTAAAATAAATTTTATGAAAACAATAATTAAAAGTAATAATTAAAAAAATGTAGTTGAATTTAAAATAATTCATGAAATTTATTTTCATTATTAATTAAGAATATAAATTATTATGTATATATATAACTGTACTTTATATTTTAATGTAGCTATTAAATTTTATTTCACAAATAATAATAATTAAGATTAATGATTTTATAAATATGCAATTAAATTTAAAATTTTAATAACATTTTATTTTAATTAATAATTAAGATAGAAATTAAAATATGTATATACAGAAGTCTCTTTTTATTTTAAAATTTGGTTACTTTGAAATCTGTCTTATCAATTATATTAATTAGAAATAAGAACTGTAGAGATATTTAGTTAAATTTAAAATAAAAATTAGTAGATAAATAATCATATATATAAAGAACTAAATCAATTACATGAATGATAATTATTAGATAATTTTGATAATTATAAATTAAAACTCATATATAAGGGTTAACTTTAACGTTATAATAATAATAATTATTATTATTATTATTTATAATAATAATAAATTTCTTTCATAGCAGTCAATTATAAGATATTACGATTTTTTATTCTTATAAATTCATATCATAACTTGGAGTTTTTATCCCTTTTTTCCAAAAAGAAAAAAGAAAAATCAGATGATAATAATAATAATAATAATAATAATAATAATAATAATAATAATAATAATAAATAATAATAATAATAATAATAATAATAATAATAATAATAATAATAATAATAATAATAATAATAATAATAATAATAATAATAATAATAATAATAATAATAATAATAATAATAATAATAATAATAATAATAATAATAATAATAATAATAATAATAATAATAATAATAATAAAATAAAAAAAAAAAAAAAAAAAACTTATAATTAATATTTTTAATTTCCTGTGCCTTACGTATCCAAGACATAAGTTTTGATAAAGAGAAAATATACTACAAACTATTATTTGTTGACTTTAAAATAAATATTTTAAAGTTATATTAATACTAATTTATAATTAAATGAGAATATAAAATTGTTTTATATTGATTATAAATTTTTTTAATAAATACTCGGGTATTTTTACATGAGAATACCAATATAATTTAAAGTTTTGTTTAAATATTGAAATATATGAAGTAAGATTTTCTATTTAAATCTCATACTATGTCATAATAATTACTTTCCATCTACTTACCCACATATTCAATTAAATGAGGTAGCCTTCGATATTTAAATGGTAATGTTTATTTAAATATAATAATTAATTCTTAAATTAAAAATAATAAATAATAAATCACAAATACATAACTTAAAATACTTTAGAATCAAGTATATTTTTAATAAAATTTTAATTAAATAATCTAATATTGTAATATTTAATGATAGGGATGACGATCTAATATAAAGATTTAGTTTTATAGGTCTCATTACATATCAACACGATACTATTTTTTATTCCAATTTTTTAATTATTTTTAAAATTAAAATAATTTAATGAACTAAATAATTTACATATCATTATGCTTAGAATAACATATTGCACATCAATCCAAATTTTAAGTTAATCTAAAATTTTGAAATGACATTCATGTTAAATAATTACTATAAATATAAACACGAAAACTATTAAAGCATATAATTAGAGTACAATTATTATAGTATCTATTATTTGCACACAAATAATTTAACAAACTAAACGCAGAGGGTGTGTCTAAATATCATTTAGCTAATTTTATATAAATATATTTCTTCATAAATAAAATAGTCTCATTCATAAAATATGATAAATGGTTTCCAATTTTAAAATTAAAAATTTCTTCTTACAATTAATCGACTAGTTAATTATTTAATATTGCGAAAATGCTTATTAGCACAAATTCATGTACATGAAAACTTTATTAACCGTCTTTGATTTTGTTAAACTCATTCTTTATTTTTTTAATTTAGTCTTTATGCAATTACCATTAAATATGTGTGGTTTTGTAATATTTGAATAGACATGTAAAAATTTATTACATTTAACATACAAATTTAAATAAAATATTTCAAATTAAAATTTATAAAAATAGTAATATTAAATAAATAAATATAGCCGTCGCATACAGAGTATAGTCTCTACAGTACTGTCGTACACACCGTTTTTTGGTAGGTCTAGAAACCTAGTCAATAGCCAAAGGACTAATAATAGTAACACTCTTTAATATATTATTTTTAATATAGGTAAAATTGTTGTAAGACCCACTAAGGAGATACGTCAGCATCTAGTGTCCTAACGTGATTCAAGCAACCTTATTTCCTATAACGCTCGTAGAATAAACGAGTGAAACACACACCCAGAAAAAGAGAGAGAAAATTTTGTTCCATATTGATTCTAAAAGGTGTTAATGCTCTTCATCTTCATGCGTCGATTTCAAATATTCACATGATCGTGAGTTGAGGCAAAAATGTAAAATTACTATCATCATCATATTGTTTTCTATAATCCTAATAAATCCTCACATGAAATATTGTTTGCTTACAAGTGATTCAATTATAGAAAATTTTCCTCACTTAGACTATAATATATCCCAATCAGAATAACAACCTCTAACAAGAACTAAGGCGGAATATAAATGTTTGTTAAGTTCCCTTGGTCTCACCAAAACTCATGTTCTCAACATAGAAAAAACAATTTTGGCAATTTTTAACACACACATCACATAATATTTTGTCAAGTTTTTATATTTAATTATAGACGATCCTACCTCACTTTTTGCACATCAATGCTTTAATAATTATGTCATCTACGATCCAAAAATATATATTCAACATTTTTTTGTTATAATTTTCTTTTCCTTACGTTGCGTACATATGTTATTTCACCATAAACTTAAAAAAAAAAAAAAAAAAAAAAAAAAAAAAAAAAAAAAAAAAAAAAAAAAAAAAAAAAAAAAAAAAAAAAAAAAAAAAAAAAAAAAAAAAAAAAAAAAAAAAAAAAAAAAAAAAAAAAAAAAAAAAAAAAAAAAAAAAAAAAAAAAAAAAAAAAAAAAAAAAAAAAAAAAAAAAAAAAAAAAAAAAAAAAAAAAAAAAAAAAAAAAAAAAAAAAAAAAAAAAAAAAAAAAAAAAAAAAAAAAAAAAAAAAAAAAAAAAAAAAAAAAAAAAAAAAAAAAAAAAAAAAAAAAAAAAAAAAAAAAAAAAAAAAAAAAAAAAAAAAAAAAAAAAAAAAAAAAAAAAAAAAAAAAAAAAAAAAAAAAAAAAAAAAAAAAAAAAAAAAAAAAAAAAAAAAAAAAAAAAAAAAAAAAAAAAAAAAAAAAAAAAAAAAAAAAAAAAAAAAAAAAAAAAAAAAAAAAAAAAAAAAAAAAAAAAAAAAAAAAAAAAAAAAAAAAAAAAAAAAAAAAAAAAAAAAAAAAAAAAAAAAAAAAAAAAAAAAAAAAAAAAAAAAAAAAAAAAAAAAAAAAAAAAAAAAAAAAAAAAAAAAAAAAAAAAAAAAAAAAAAAAAAAAAAAAAAAAAAAAAAAAAAAAAAAAAAAAAAAAAAAAAAAAAAAAAAAAAAAAAAAAAAAAAAAAAGCATTAAGAAAGGGCAAATGTTTTAAAAAAGGACAGAAAGGGAATTTAGAAGGAATATGAGAGAAAAAGAAATGAAAGGGAAACGTACTTAAACATCCAAACAACAAACAATTGCTTAATTCTCATATGATTATTGTCTGCAACAACTCCCAATTTAGGGTTGATATATAGTAAAAATACAAGTCAAAAATATGAAAATAAGAAAGTATAGTATCCAAGAAACAAAAATGTTCCAAACATGACATATAGATCTAGGTCTAGAGGC
Organism: Mucuna pruriens; assembly: GCA_025330945.1. Lineage (NCBI taxonomy): Eukaryota > Viridiplantae > Streptophyta > Magnoliopsida > Fabales > Fabaceae > Mucuna > Mucuna pruriens. The sequence continues at coordinate 1,112,940 of JAENHJ010000424.1, forward strand.
CTTGATCAACGAGGTAATCTCCCAACCTCTCAACAACCATGTTGCATTGTCCAGGAGTGACAGGTTCCTCATAAAGACCAAAAACTAAAGCTTGACCAGTTTTCTTTATGGTGATGCCCCCAGATCCCTATCAAAACAAAAGAGAGATGTTAGTTTCCTTAAACTTAATAAAGCATAGAAAAATTCTACTCATAATTAAATTATGAAATAGAATAATGATGATACCTTCTTTCCACGGATGACAGCTCCTGGCTCTCCTTGGATGACCATGTATTTGGTCCCCGCAAGGTGCAAACCTGTAGGAGCAAGATAACCTGGTTCGTCGAAATCTTTCATGATACCAGAGACTTCATCAGATTTAATCTACACAGCAAGTAATGGATTAGAATTAATGTTGTCACATGATAATAATGTTGTCACATATGGAAGGTTATTACAGCAGGAAAAGAAGTGCTCTGAGCCCAAACAGAGCCATCATGGCCGATGATGGCAGCTCCGAAGAGGTGGTGACCTGTGCCATCAATATCACACATCAAATGTTCATCAACGTAAGTTTGCCACGACATTTTGTTCTTTGTCTTCTTCTTCTTCTGGAGCTTGGTATTGTGTTGTGATGTGTGTCGTGTTTCTCAACTTTAATTTTAGTTTTAAATAAGGGTTGGATCATGGCTGAGGGATGATGGTGCTCGCTCTACCATCACTTTGCCTCCATTCAATTCTTGCCACGCATTCACCTTCTCCTTCATTTTAGGACCAACTCTCTCTATTTTCCTATTCCTATTCCTTTATGTCCAAAAATAGATTACAGACTCTTAACTCATCAACGGAATCATTTTCAATAATAATAATAATACCCAAATATTGTTTGTATAAAATGTTACAAAATTTATGTCATGCATGTGTCATGCTCAACAAATATAAAGATATATGAATTTAATCATTTAATGTAGTACTTCAACTTATATATTCATTCCGGCACATTAATTTTTTTTTTTTACAATGCACCCTTCTCAGACTTGAGTTGTGACTTTATTTATTTTTATGTTATGTTCGAATTCTTCATTTGCACATACTTTGGGTGAAGTTTTTTTTTCAATAAAAAATATTTATGACATGTAAAGTATATATGTAAAATAATTCTCAAGTTGTATTAAATATTAATTATTTTAAACATTGTATTGTTTTGGTATGTTTAATATTTCAAATTTTATATATATACAAGTAAGGATCTTAAAGCTCAAAAAGAAAGAAACTAACAAATGGAATCATGTCCACAAGTTTGTTGCCATGGCAAGGAAGAGGAGTTTTTGATGGTGGTATGTGGAGAGAAGGAAGAGTAGAAACAATTAGTCAAATGATTGATTCAATGATAAAATTAAAGTAAAATGGAAGGATAATTTTTTTTAATAAATGTAACTTTATATTAATTGGTTTTATCATATAAATTACTAAAAAAAATATTTCTGTATATGTTTGGGAGTAAAAAGGGTGATATTATTGACACTTCAATATGTGTATTCACACTTTCCTATTTTTTTTACCTTTCTTTTGCTTTCCAAGATTATCTTCATTTAATTTTTTTCTTTTAAATAAAAATCAAACCCATTTAAGTTATTATTATTATTATTATTATTATTATTATTATTATTATTATTATTATTATTATTATTATTATTATTATTATTATTATTATTATTATTATTATTATTATTATTATTATTATTATTATTATTATTATTATTATTATTATTATTATTATTATAATATATATTGTGTAAAACTATGAAACAGAATAAATAAAATGAAATTGAATATTTTTATTTAAATAAAATAAAAATATCAATCATTGTAATGACATAAATTGATTGATAAATTTTTTGATAATATGTCTAATAAATAAAAGTTATATGTAATTACTAAATTGTAACAATTAAATTGGAAAATATATTTTATTTATAAAATTTTAGAAATAAAATAATAATTAAATAACAAAAAGTAGTAACGAGGAAGAGGAAAAATAATTCATTTACTCTCTATTTAAATTACATAATAGTAATACGGTTATGATTTTCATTTATATTAATAAAATTACTAAAAAAATTTAAATAAATAAATAGTCAATTATAACTGACAAGAGAATTAAACTTAAAAAAAAGATAATTTAATAAAATATATTTTAAATAGTTTAAGTTATAATTATATAAGAGTAAAATGTAAATAAGACTATTTTACATAAATTTTCCTCTCCACACTGAGCATTTATAAGAGACGAAAATAAGAAAAAAAAAATTTAATTAAACTTTTTCATAAATTAAAATTAGCATGTTAGATTTTAGGGGAGTTAATATGAATAAATTTAAACAAATTAATTTACAAACAAATTAATTTTAACTCATAATTTTTTTATAAAATACTTATAAAAAATTTATCTAAACATATATTAAATGTGAAATTTAAAAACCTTACTCTAGGAAAATCATATAATCCAAAATATGCATATCATTTTTTTAAATATGTTTTTAATACATGTAAATAAGTGAGTTTTAATTTTAGTCATTATATTTTTTTTTATTGATTTTTATCTTTTGAAAATTTGTAATTACTAATTTTGATTACTATAAAATAAGTAAATTTTGGTTTTGGTCCCTCTAAAATATTTTTATTTGATTTTTATCCCTTTAAATTTTGAAATACCTATTTTTAGTCTACAATTTTTATTTTAAAATAGAAAAATAATGTTTATTTTGGGTTTATAAATATTTTTGAATATGTCATATGCTAACATGATACAATATACACTAGTGTGTATAATTTATGATGGTTACTTGACTTTCTTATAAAAGTATATGTGACTAACAAATTTCAAGGAGAAAAACAAATTTTCATATTTTAGAAGGATGAAAATTGATCAAAAAATTGTATAGAGACTAAAAAAAAAAACTACTTACTTTATAGGAACTAAAAACATATTTAAGCTATATAATTTTCTTGATCATATATCATCATATATAATAAATTTATTTAATTTTATAATAATTTTTAAAAAACATATTATCAATACTTTTTATTAATTAATCATGTAAAACTTTTACATTATCGATTTGTGGATTTTAAACTCTTATAATTTTATATAAAAATATGTTTTCTCTCTTTTTCTTTCACTTTTAATTCATTATTTTTATTTTTATTTATTCAAGTTCAAAATATTTTTAAATGTTTGTATTTTTAATATGTCAGTATTTTTGTAAATAATTTTTATCAATTTTAATTATTTTTAATATATTTATTGAATACAATGTTTACTAGGTAAGTTATTAAAAAAATTCATCATTCAAATTATTTTATAACAATTATACATACTTTTTTTTATTAAAAGTAAAATTATTTCATGTGAAAAAGGAAGTAAACTTAAATGATTTAATTTTATTTAAAAAATTAAAAGACAACTATAAACAAATAAATTTTTTAATAGTATGAATAGATATATCGATGTTTATTGATAAGATGAGTATATTATTTTGTCTTTTGTTCAAATAATAAAAAAAGATAAAATTGGAAAGTTTAATAAAAATACATAAAAGGAGAAGGTGGATAATAAAAATAAATAATATAAGCACTAATGATATAAAATATATATATACTTTCATCGAATTACGACGTGTTATCCAATTACTTAGAATGTGAATGTATCATTAGGTAATAAAAGGTTTATATTGAATGTCATGCAATCCTCACATTGAATATTCTGCGAATTTTTTTTATGTATTATTAGTATAAAAAATTATATTATCAATGAATTAAAATAACCGTAGTTATAGTTTTAACGTAATTATTAAAAATTAATAAACTTATCCGATATAAATGTTTGTAATAATCATTAAATTCTAAAAAAATATTTATTTCAAAAAATGCAAAATCAAAACGGAAGAGTTTAGACGCGTGGTTATAAAAAAATTTAACTAAAGGTCATTGAAAAATATGCAGGACAGTTTGCTGTCTTAATAAAAACTTAAATTATTTAATTCTTTAAGATTATAAATATGAAATATTTTAATCCTTTAATATTCTAATTATTATTTATTTGTATGACTTAATTAAATCTTAAAAAAGTGAATTGTATATCAATTTAATTTTGATAACATTATAATTAATGGTCGAAGTTGAATTTTGCAAAAATGAACTTAAAAGAATTAAATATATAACGTTTTAAATATTGAGAGACTAAATAATTTATTTATTTTTGGAGAATCAAAGGGTTTTCTGGATTACGTTTTAATTTTTATACAGATAACGAAACAGGTTATTAGTATAACGTTGATGTAATAAGTTAATATATTAGATAGGATTGAAGGACAACCCCATTTTATTGTACACTTCCAAAATCTTGAAAGCGATTATACTTTTTTTCTTTTTTGTAAAGTAGAGATCCATGCGAGATTGTAAAGTGTTATGGAATTATATTAAAATAAACAAAATGACCTAAAAACCGACCACATAATCGAATCGCACTACACCAACCTTTGAGTCGGTAGCTACTTGCCGTATAATTTTTCAAATCACTGACACATACACGCATGTTGCCTAAAGAGACATGATGTCATGATGATGATATAAAACCATCAAATAGGTCACCTAATTCTTTTATAAATAAAATTATCACTTTCACTAATAGTGTGTTACTTTTCTGCTAAATATTTAGTTAAACGCCACAAAGACATTAATACCCACACCACCCAATCGATTGAAAAGGCTCATGTAGCAATGATTTCAGAACACAGTCAAGTAAAATATAATGTTAACATCTATCTACTGGTTGCTTTTTGGCTCTTCGATTTTCCTTTTCTAGAGAAAATTTTATTCAAGTTATCAATATTTATAATATGGTAAGACTATTTTTTTTAATGGATTTTTTTTTTCTATATAGAATAACAAAATAAATGATATATTTCTTAAGGAAAAATTAAACACGTACTATTCATATCATTGTTGTGAATATTTACTTGATTGGTGAAATCAGTTTGATTGAAAATCAGATCCCTTATCTATTTATTTAACTTTGCAAATTAGTCTTTTCAAAAATTGATTAAACTGGTTCAAAATCGTGTATAATTAGTTTGCTGCTTTTTTAATTAAAAAAATCTAATATTACGGGGATCGATACAATTTCAACCTAATATTAAAATGATAGATATTTATATCAATTATATTTAACTCCGTCCTTGGTTGGAAATTTTAATTTAATGTTTTATTTTGAATATTATATATTATAAATTATGAGTTATGATATTTATAGATAAAGTTTATTTTTAATATTTTTATAAAGTTATAAACATTATATTATTTTTGTTCAATACCATTTAATATATTTTATTATAACATATAATTAAATAATTTATTTATTTAATTATTGCCGATTTAATCACTATTGAATTATTATTAAAATTATTGAAAATTAAACTATTACCTTGACCAATTTAATGAGTCGTTTTGTTTTACGAGCCTTCATTCAAATTAACAGGTCATTTCTACATCTATCATTAGTTAGCCTAGCTATTACATGACTAAATTTAATCTGACAGACACAAACTCATTATTGTATTTATCTCGTAAATTAGATACAAATTATCAATAATCATGGCATCGTGTTAATGAATGTCAAAATAGATCGCACTTAAAGGCTTGACTTATTAGTCCAATATAAAATTTATGTTGGACTATTAAAATTTAGGGTCAAATATTTTGTGAAAACCCGATTTAGTTAGAAAACTTTTAGTCTAATGCGCATTGGCCTGTGGTGAATTTTTGCTAACCCAAAATTTTAAAAATGAAAATAAAAACGTATATTATAAGACATGCTATATCTTTTAATTTAACAAATTATTTAGTTTCCTACTTTTAAGCCAGGGGGAGATATTCAAAAGACCCAAAAAAAAAAAAAAAATTTGAAGGTTCTCATTATAAACTCTATAATTTTGTGAGATGAAATCTTATGTTAATATGTAACATGATGTGGTTTTATGTTGTTTTTTTTTTTTTTTTATGAGATCTCATACTTTTTATGATACGATGAACTCGTGTGTTATTTTGTAATGAACTTATTCCTTTTTATTATATTGAGCTTTTTTTTTATGAATTTCATTAAGGCGTGACTTGTGAATATATTATCTATTGAATAGTTATATTTAATATAAAATTAAAAATATGATAATGTTATTATTAATCATTAGAGTGATATAATGTGTTAGATACGTAATTATTTTATATAACTAAAAATCAATATTATATATCGGACTCAAATATGTTTGTTTTAAGTAGATAAAAAAAATTAATATTATATCTTTATATTGTTCAAAAAATATGAAGTAGACTTCTTAAAAAAAAAAAACACAAGCTCATGCGGCAGTGAGTAATGAAGTAACCCAAATGAGCTGAGAATTGACAGCTCCGATTTCCCTCAAATCAGCAAGAAGGCTAATTGAGCATGTCTCGCTTGTAAAGTAAAAACTCATAACATATTCATTTTATACTTTTACTTCTTTTCTTTATGATTTTATTTCTATAAAATTTGCTTTACATTTTTTATTTTTAATGATATTTTTTAATTCTTATAAAATTGTAAATTTTGATTTCAGTTTATATGAAAAAATATTAATTTTAATTCTATTATTTAAGAAACATCAACATATTATTCAATAGATAGTTGACATCTTATCGATGAATAGTCATCGAGACTAAAAATAAAAAAATAAAGTTTTATAAAAATTAAAATTATAAGTAAAATTTTATAAAAACTAAAAATATATAATAAATATATTATATGAATTAGAAACATATTTAAACTAAAAATCTCATATATTCGGTACATGCATTGGCTTAGCTCCTTGTGTCTTGCTATTATATTAAACAATTTAAAAAAAAGTATAATATTTTTAGATTTAAAATAATATAATATGCATAGTATAACTATTTTATATTAATATAAACTATTTTAGCATAAAGTGACTCACATAAAAGTTCCTATCACAAGTCCAGAGTTATGGCCCTTAATCACAGAAAGTGACCCACCGAAAACATTCCTATCCAAATTTTAATAAAAACAAGCAGCCTCAAAAGTATCCATAATGACTGCAATGACAATTAAACGAACTAAACTTTAATCTGACAAATTTTGGATCTAGTAACTTTTTTTTTAAATAAAACATGAAAATTCTATTATGTTTAAAATTTCAGAAAGTTTGAAATGGTTGGGATTTGAATTGTTTTGAATTAATTTTTTTTTATTTTATAAATATTTTGTGTGAATAAATTAATTTTAAATTTTAAATTTTAAATTTTTTATTTGGATTGAGGAATTTAATTTTCACAATATGTATAATTTACTTTTAAATATATATTTTTAATTTATAAATAAATATTTTTAAATATTTAATAATTAAAAAATATTAATATTAATATTCTTATACCAATAAAAAGAAGAGAGAGAAGAAACAAGAAAAATAGAAAAATATGAGAGACAGGGATGAGAAGAAAAAAAAGTGAAGAAATGGATAAGAAAAAAGAGAAAATGGAGATGTAGAATTTGAAAGAGAAAACAAACAAAAGTGAGACAAGAAATGAAGAGAAAAAAATAGAGAAAGGAAAGGGAATGGTGAGAGAGAGAAAAGAGAATGGTGAAAAAGAAAAATGTGAAGAGAGGCAAAAGAAAGAGAGAGGGGGGAATAGAAAAACAACAGTGTAAAGAGAGAGAGGGGGGGAAGGAAAATAAAGAAAGAGAAAATTGTGTGAAGAAATAGAGAGAAAGAGAAGAGAGAGAAAATTCAGAAGTAAGAGAAAATGAGAATGAATAATTCTTATATTTTTACTGGAATTTGAAATTATACAATTTAAGTAATCAAAATACCCTCACAAGTTACTAGAATCTAAATATCTTTATAAATTATCTACTTAAACAACACATTACACCATAAAGCATTTCAAAATCACAAAAAAATAAATTAATCTCTTAAAATTCTCTATCCAAACATAAGGTTAAAATTTAAACAAATGAAAAGTATGAAAAGAAATTCTGTCTAGTTTCGTTTCTTATATTTTCTATATAAAATATATATTTTTAATAATTATATATTAATACTAATTTTTATTATTTAATAAATATAATTTTGTATAATTAGTATTGTGTTTATAAAATTAAATATTATAAAATATTCTTAAATTTTATACTTATTTATTCTATCATTTAATTATACATATCAATCTTATCTCATATATTTTGAGTTTTTGTTGTATTCAAATTTAAAAAATGACTCAATCAAGTTTTAAGTCAAGTAGAACAAAGATAAACTCATATCAACTTTATCAAAATTTGTTTCATTTAAGTTTGACTTGTAAAAAAAAAAAGTTACTTAATTTTAATTCATTTATTAAAACAATTGTTTCAAAAGAATAAAACTTGAGTTTTGGCTCATTATAACTTAATTAATTTTACTTCTATAAAAAATTGTATTAATTTATTATTTAATAAAACATCTTAATACTAAATAATAATCTACAAATAAAAATGTATTCAACATGTAATATGTATAAACTATACTGAGATTATTCATGTTGAACTCATAAAATTTGAACTTGATTCATTTAAATGAATCTACTTGCAAGTTTGAGTTTATTTATTTAATTAAACAAATAAGTTTAATTATATATTTAATGAATCAAACTGGAATAATTGGTAAACAGCTTAGCTAATTTATATTCCGGAGAAAATTGATGGTGAAAATTAGGGGACTAGCTTTCATACTGAATACAAAAGTGTACATATCTTGAAAGCGGGGACAAAGTACTCAATCAATTCATAACCTTGCTCACTCTTTCTTACAAGTAAAAACTCCACAGAGAAATCATTGAAAATTGTACACAGCTCCCATTCTAACTCCTATCGAATGTGTAGCTCCATTTGTCAGTGGTGTCATGTCAATGACCAATAAGAGAAGATGAAAAAACTGATAAGGTATCCACCCCCTTTAATGCATCTATCCACCAAGTCGATAGGATCTTCCCCTGAAAGCCACTCCCGTGTCCCTCTCTTGTGGAGGGTTATTAGCAGGCTGCCCACGGCTAATTGGTCGTTGTCCAATTCTCCACCTTGCAACCAATTTACGTCTGGAAAATAACAGTTAAGAACACAACAGAACTAGCTTCGAGCTTTTGGCCAAATTTGTGTTCTAAGGAGTTAGAAATCGTTGACTAAAGAATAAGAACGTGGCTATAGATCCTGCCCCTACAATGCTGCAAAGACAGTATGAGGAACAACTATGGGTGTGTTTGGGTGGAAGAGCTTGGAGAGGTAGGGTAGTTTCTATAGGTCTGGCGGGAGAATAGGGTTTCTTATGTTGGGTTCAGCTTAACAAAAAAAATAAAAATAAATAAATATATAAAGCTTCACGACAGTGCAGAATAAAAACACTTAAAATGACAACAGCGTATGCATAACACCTTAAGCAACAGAAAACGAGAAGGATACACCCACATTGGAGTCTTCAAAATGTTTTTTCCACCTGCTAATGGATGCAACACTGTCAAGAAATAGTACAGATGTCCTGCAATGATACCTAAGAGATCAGGTATAAGAGGCGAGCCAAAAATGACATCCAAAGCAAGCATCGCCCATGGAAGATAGAAGGCCTGGAAAAAGAAAATATGGGTCCTATTAGACAATGAAAGATAAACCTCATAGAGCTCCTGTAACAGATGCATAAAAACAAGACTAACTAACAGAAGATTGAAACATACCTTCAGTGCAACAAGTCCATATATGTTGATTTGGGCATTTGGAAATTCTCTACTCCAAACATAAAGGAGCATAAAAACAAGTGGTACTGCCAAAAATGGGGACCAAAAAATGGGGATGGCAGACAAAACCTATTGAGGAAATAAGATTGCAAAGAAAGAAACTGATGTTAAGACATCAAGTTAAAAATGAAACTGCAGAAAAAGCACCTAGGAGAGGGAAAATGGAATTGGTGCAATTTTAACAACTAAACACATGATCAGAACTGTTTCACTAAAATTAACTTTTTCTCAAATATTTTCTGAAGTTCCCAAATGCCTTTCTCCACTTAACTAAGTTATTTAGTACAGAACATTCAAGTCTTCAATCTTCATTGACACTTCCTATCCTACCTAACCAGCATTTATCTTAGTCTCCTACAGATTCTCCAACCATCAGTCACCTCATGTCAAATTGGCAACTAATAACCATCGACCATTTCTGACAATTAATCACAGTCATCACTCATTTGTTAAATAAAGCCTAATCATGTATACTTTATTTAATCATCATCAATTAACCAGTGATCTTAAATTATTCCAACTAACTTTGCATAAATCAAGACAATTTTATTACTAAATATTTTCTGTGATCATATGCTAGGATTCTTAAAAGACACATGGAAGATATCTTTCACAGGCAGAATGGCCAAATGAGGAAGACAGATGAAAAAACTAAATAAATCGATCAAATTTGCCATCTTTTTTTTATCCAAGACTAAAAAAAAGGTTTGTCATCTTCTTGTGCAGTTCCATAAATCAGAACCACCAGAATAGATTCTACAAAATAAAGCTGCCACTATTTTGAAAGAAAAATGTCACATAAATAATCATAAGATGAAAAAGATATGTAGATGATCACACATACCAGCAGTGCAAAGGCACCAAATATCATCATCCACAAGAAATCAGCCGTCCGTCGGTCAAATGGTCCTTGCTCAAGTTGGACACCATACCTTACTCTGTAGATTATAAGAATTAATTCAGATGAAGTAAAAGATACCTCATAACTTTATATAAAGTGCTTGTTTAATATACTGGAAAGCGATAATTATTGTTGTATACATTATTTTTTAATTACTTACATCATTAAGAGACGAATCCCAAAATTGATAGAGAATGGTCCAAGGAAAAATAAGTTTGTGAATAGCCTCCAAACCTACAGATGATGTGAAGTTACAAAAGATTTACTGCATAGTTCAACTGGAAAAGAAAACACTAAAATCATTACACTAGGTTGTAAACAGCAAGTAAAGATTAAGGAAAATCATAAAACTTCAGCAGTAAAACTATAATTGACTACTTGTTAGCCAAAAAAGTCTCCCCAAACAATCTGCAGCCTGTTGGTTGCTAAAGGATTAAACTCTTGCTACTTAATGGGGCAGTGTAGTGCACTTTCCACAGTGCCTCATCTCTTTCTCGACATGTATCAGAAAATGTGGCCAAGAGGATCTGGGGGATGCTAATGATTAGATAGAAATTTTCTACAACAGTCTAAAGAAGTGGAGAGCATCTCTTTAGACCCCAGACAATCATTCTATACACATGAAACAATTATAAAAAACATAAAATGGATCGGTGACTTCAAAAGCACACTCATTCAGCACATGATATGATATACAAACAATCACAAAAATATAAAATAATCAGGTTAGCAATTGGAGAGTAGCCTTTGGCTGCAGATCTGATTCAGTTGGGAGTAAAACCAAGTAAACCTTTATGACATTTCTTTTAATTTGGTAAATAACAAACACAAAATAGATCCTCAGTCTCCCCTGTATACAAAAATTCTCCACATCAGGGACACGCACATAGGGATATGAAAAGGGAAGCTTTAGAGAATGAAAGCAATACTTTGCAAAAGCATCAACAACAACATATTCCCCTTTCTCTGATACAGATACCAATGATATCATGGAATTCTCACCTGAAAACCATAGAACACTTGTTCATACAACAGTGTAATATGAGCCGGGTTATATAATCCAAGATGGTAAGTGGCAGTAGCCAAGAAGCAAGCGGTGCCATAAGCCTTGGTTATAGGCGGAAGAGAGTGATAAAACCTGAAAGCGTGCAAATTTTGAAGCATTAAACAAAGTGATTGAAACAATTAAAACTCGCCAAGAGAATTTTCACACATAATCCAAATAGATTAATGAATGGAAACTTGTTATAACACGATTAACTGATTACTACTGTCACTACTGAAACTGGAAAGTGCGCAAATTAGGTTTGGAAAAAGGAGAAAACATTCATACAAAAACATCTTCATCGACTTAAAATAACGAAATAGCTTAAAATTGGTTATAATTCGACAGGTAAAATTAATAATAATAAGAAAAGAGATTCATCAACATTGTATATATTTGGACAATGGTAAAAAAGAGAATGAAGGATCAAGAGAATTACTCAGCGGGAGAAGACATTGCTTACTGAGGAAGATAATGAAAACAAAACCCTTATTCCAGTTTAGAATTTGGAATTTCAGATCTTCCTTCTCAAATCGTCTCTCTCGGACCCAGATGTTTCTGTGCATCCTCCTCGCACGTGCCCGCCGAAGCCCGTAATGGCCCAATTTCATGTGGGCCGTTTTAAGACTTTCATTTTCAATTCTTAAGCCACGGTTGTTGGGCCTTTCTTGGTTTCTTCACACTCTAGTTGTGTGATGTGAGTCGGTGAATCACACTCTAGACCTAGTTAGTTCCAAAGTAATGACTCCACCCTTTTCTTTTATAGAATTTTAAAAATGAGAAACAGAATAAATTAACGTGATATTTTTATAATTAATAATAAAAACATATCAGTTGAAAATAAAACTAAAAAACTGAACATTTTGGTGCTGGTTTTAGAATTATTCTAGTGTAGATCAATTATATATTTTGCTTAGATAAAAATGATGGTAAAATTATGTTATCTCATATTACTTGTCTAGTAACAAATTTCGGAAGTAGGCAGAGATTCCACTAAAGAATTAATTTTAGAATACTCAAATTTTCAGTACAGGAAAATTACTCACCTATAATCATATCCCTATATCCCCAAGATATCATAGGGCATAGAAATAAAATGTTCACAAAAGCAAAACAGCTACCAAGGGATTCTGTTCACTTGGACAGTGAAAAGTTTTTCGAAAATCATTTTAATTGCTTTGCTTATGCTTAAAAAAAATGTACTTATTGCTTTATCATGACTGGAGAAAAATACCTGTAATGTTGTTGTTGTTTTTTTTTTTTGCAAATTTATAATATAAAAATGAGTATTATTATTTTTAATGTAATGATAATTAGAAAAAAAAAACATGTTTGTTTAATAAGATCCTTATAGTTCATTTGTGACATTGTTATGCAATTAAAACTTAAGCAATTAAAAACTATTTACAATCTATTCATCTATTTGTAAATTCTAAAGCGTAAAGTATGTCGTTAACAATTAAGCTAAATTTTTTTTGTCTCGTCAACATTTTAATTGTCGTGTCACAAAATAGTTCAATTTCTCACTCTCTTAACTAATTTACACATTAACAACTCCTGTTCTTTTTAATTTCGCGGATAAATAAGAATTCATCCATTACATTTTATAAAATAACCATTATTGATTACTCCAAATAATAAGTTTGTTTTAAATAATTATACTTATAATTATTACATCGTAAAACTTTTACCTCCTAAATAAATATTTTTACAAATACTTATTGATTTTTTTTAATAACATTGACAATATTTTAAATCTTACAAAAATTTCACTCCTTATCAAATACTTATTAAATTATTTAATTTACTTTTTTAATAATATGTAATATATTAAAATTAAAATATACTCTAATTAAATAAAATTTAAAATAATTTTGTTGATCAACCACGCGAGTCTAAATCTATTTACTATATAAATAGCCTCAAAACAGTTAATCTCATTTCACTCAATGTTATACTCACTCTTAGCTTACCTTGTTCTCAACCTCCTGGTTAAATTTCACTCTTTCTATAACTTCATCCGAATTAGCAAAAAAACTAACATGATAATTATAACCCACACCCCTTCTCCCCTACCATAAAGGAACAAAGTCTTTATGGTGTTATGCACATGATGTAAGATGTAAAAATTTCAGTATATAAATAATTTCCCTTTTTTTATTCTCTATAGTATATCCAATCCAATACCAATAGTAATTGTCTAAGTTGTGGATTTTGGAATTCGTAAACGTCTTGCTTAAGTCATGATATGCACGGTAGCCACGGGTCTTCAAGAACCAATTTAAACTGTTTCAACTAAATTGATTTAAAAAATTGAATAAATTGTTAATATTAGATCAAATCTCACTTAAACATACTAAACTTATATTAGATTTTCTATTTTATCTTCAAATAACCCTAGCTTTATTTTTTTTATTACTTTATTATAACTAATATCTACTAGAAAAACCTAATGAATCATTTTTAAGTATAGTTTTTTTATTTTAATTATATATTTTTTTCACCTACAAAACTCAAACCTAAAATTTCACTTAAAATCTGTTTGGTTTAAAATAAGAGAGGAGAGGAAAATAATGAAAACAAATTTGAATTAGATGTGATATTTGGTTGAGATAAAAGAAGAGAAGAAATTTTAATGGAGAGAAGAGATATGATGTAGCCTTTTATTTATTGATTGACAAGAGAATGAAAGAAAATTTATACAATAATATATATAATACTATTATATGTATTTATCTATTTTTATCAAAATATTTATTACATTTCACAATTTTTTATTATAAAATTTGTTTTACCGGTGGAAACAGGTGATTCCATATGACCTGTTATAGAGGGTCCTAAAATTAGGAATGGTAATGATAGTTAACTAGTATAATGGTTGGTGTTTGTCTTGCAATGGATTCAGTGGGCACTGAAAGGTGGTTGATTAAAGGAATTAATTAAGAGCGTGGAAAGTAAAAGGATGGTAGATCGATGGAGAGGTGTTGTGTAGGACCCAAAAGAGCAGTGTGCAAAAATAACAAACCCAAATAGCCTGTCAACTCCATGATTCCTTGATCCATGACAATGGGAATGGAAAATTGTCATTGTATGCTTTCTTCAGCTCCATGGCACTCCACACACATTGGTTCTCGTAAACATTCCTTTTCAACTGGAATCGCTATTTTATTATTTAAGTATCTGAAATTAGTACTATTCATCAAGTGAAATTGCTCTTTTTTTATTATTTCCATTCACTACAGACTCATCTTTAAAGAATATTAACCTGGTTGACGGACAGGAACGACAAAGAAATCTAATGCTGTAACATTTAATTACAAATTAATATATATATTTATAATTATTATCTTAAAATTATATAAAAAATGTATTGAAGTGAATAATAATGTTTTTTTATTGACAATGCATATATATTAAATTCATATGAATTTTCCTATTTTTATTTATTTATCAAAAATAAAGGCCTATATACTGGATTATTAGTTCAAAAAATTGCACAAATAATCAATAAAAATTTTGTAAGATAATTTATACTTTGTATTGGGGATGCATGTATTATTGATTCTACATATAATTTGTTGTGATGAAGCCGGAGCGGGCCCATTGGAGGTGACTGTGTGCATGAAGCAAAGGGATGATATATTTGGTAGCGTAAAAAGGAAAGAAAGATTAATAAAGCAATTGAAAAAAAAAGAGAGGGGAGAGGGAAAAACTAGCGTAGCCACAGAGAGATGGCGCAACAACACGCTTGCCCCCATGCTCGTATGATTTATGTCCCACTCATTTGCGAAACACCTTCTTCACTTGGGATCAATGAAAAAGACAAAGCCCCAAAAAGTGCAAAAGTGATGAAAAGAAACGGATCTACTTAAATTACTCATATATATAATTCATGTGCTTTAGCTATTGCTTTTCTTCACAAACAATTCCACTGGGACCATGCTGATTTCAATGTAAACTCATGCATCATAATAACTTACGTCTATTTTATATGCTTAAACCTGGTTCAATGAAACGACTTCTAATTTTAATCCTATCATTTTTTTTTTAGTTTTCTAAGGTTTGATATTATTATTTTTTATTTTTGTAAAATTATTAAATTTTGGTTTTTTTCTTTTATTTCCTTAAATTTTTTTTAGAAAATTTAAAATTACTATTTTTTATCATTGATTTTAAAATAGATAAATAATATTTATATTAAAATTTTAAAATAAAAAATAAAAATAAAAATAAAAAATGTCACATGTTAACTATAAGTATTATTAGTGTTACCTGGTATAAACAGACTATCTTATGTTAAACACATACAAAATTAATGGGTCCCACGTAGCAGTATGAAAAAAATATGATTTCATATTTTTAAGGGATAAAAATAATTTTTTATAATGATTAAAATTAAAAATATATTTAAACTAATTATTCATAAAAATACACGGAAGAAAAAAAAAGTAAAATAAACTATATTTTATCTATAAATTATAACCAACTTATGTGCTTTAATTTTTATAAAAATTATTTTATTTAATTTTTCTAAAAACTGAAATATATAAATTAATTTTAATTTATAAAATATAAAATAATAAATACATTAATTAATTCAACTAAGCACCTAAAAATAATTTAACTTTCTTAATTTAAAATATTATTTGTTACCTTAATTAGTATTTTTTATTTTATTAGTCATGTCAACAATAAACTAACTACGTCTAATGATAAAACTACAAAATAACACTAAAAAATATAAAAATAACAACAAGTTTTACAATAACTAAAATCATATTTGTAATAAATTAAAACATATTTAAAATGACCATTCATAAATAATTTATTTTTCTTAATTTAAAATATTTTTTATTATCTTAATTAATATTATTTATTTTATTAATCATATCAATACTAAACTAATTAAAATTAATACGAGGAACTAAAAAATAATACTAAAAAAATATCAAAATCTAAATATAACAACAAATTTTAGGAAAGCTAAAACTAAACATCACCATATTTGCAATAATGTATTTGTTATTTTCTTCTATAAATACTTTCAAATTTATCTAACAGCATTCTTATTCTTTTTCGTTTGGATAAATTTAACTCAATTACCTATCCACTTAAAGACATGATTGATTGTTATATCTAATTAATGCATACTATACGTGATACATTATAGTTAACATGCGTCACTTCAACCCAAGTTTAACTAATGAAAGGTAATAATTTGTTTCACTTGAAGAGTGTCCTTATTCGCTTTCGTTTGGATAAATTTAATTAAATTTTCCATCCACTTAAAGACATTATTGATTGTTGTATCTAATCAATGCATACTGTACGTGATAAATTATAGATTTATAGTTAACATGCGTCACTTCAACCTAAGTATGAGTATTAGCTAATGAAAGGTAATACTTGTTTCACTTAAGTTAAATTAATATATACATAAAGTAAAACTTAATATTTTTTATTAACTTCTACAAATTAACTTAATAAGTTAATTTTAACTTATAAATATTTTTCTATTTTCTTATTTAGTACTCAAGAAAAATTTATTCAATAATAAATACTTTTAATATATTTTTTTCTTATAAATTTTATTGTAGTTCCTTAATCGAATACAAAGTTTAAACTTAATTTTTTTAAAAAAAAATAGAAGACAAGTTACAACATTCAACTATTTAAATAACTTGCGTTTTAGAATCGATAATAGTGGGTTAATAGATAAAGTGGACCATAAATTAAGTTTAACAAATTTAATCCAATATAAATTATACATTCTGCTTCTAAATTTAAATCTTGAATAGAATTTTAATAAATAATTCAATTAAATTCAAATATTAGATTGATAGATAAATGAAAATGGATCAAATAGCACCAAGTGTCAAAATAGTAAAATGATATTTTTAATAATTTTTGAGTTTAATTACTAAGTATTATTAATGTAAAAAAAATTATAACTGTTAATTAATAATAAATTATTATTGATATAATTTTTAAAATAATTATTTTAAAGTCAAGAAACTTACCCTACATAATCATATATGATTGAATGTAACAAATTTTACCTTGTTAGTATATTTCAATTAAATTTTAACTATTTTATTAAAAATAATTGATAATATAAACAAAATTATATTGTCATCTAATATAAATTGACATGATTGATAATTTTTGTAATAATTATTTAAAAAAATATAAAGTGGTCTCTATTTGATTAAAGTTGTAAAATATTTACACTGATCATATATATAAATTAAACTTCAAATAAATTCTATCACTCAAATTATTAAATTTAAAATTCTTATAAAATTACGTAAACTCATTATTTAAAATAGAAATAAATTAATAACTACTATTCAATTACATATCTACAAATGTCTACATCATGAAAAAATTTATATATGTAATTATCATCATAATGTTTCAACATTTATTTGGATTAAAAGTTATTTTTAATTAAATTAGAATATTAAATCTTGAATTGAATTTAAAGAGTTGATATAATTCAATTCTCAACCCACACACACAATTAACATATTACACATGCTTACATTAGTATATATTTATAAAATTATAATATTTATTTATTTTCTCCGTCATCTTATTATCAAAATTGATAATAAATTATTTTAATATATTTTAAATGTACTAATATGAAATTGTTCTTTTCTTTTACATTTTTACCATATGATTTTTTATTTTATATTAAAATTAATATTTCATGAAAGCTAATTCAATTAAAACCATTTCACATCGGATTGAATTTAAGTTTAATACCAACTTGATATGATTAAAAATTTTAAAAATGGTCAAATTAGATTACGTGTTAGTAAAACTTAACACTAAGGGATCGAGAACCTTCTGAAAGCATACAAAATTGTAGGCATTTGCCCATAAAAAATGTAAAGATAAGTGCATGTATGATTACTTAATTTACTACTTAACCTATTCTATATCTCCACATTTGAATGTATTAATTTTAAAATAAAAAATTCATGTTATACATACATCCTTACAATTTTATAGTCATAACTCACAGGTATTATTTTAATGACTTAATTTTCTAATATTAAAATCGAAAATCCTAACTTCTAACTTGATGTTGCATGTTTAACATCTTTATCTTCGTGTTGTTATAGTGTTGTTGTGAGGTTATTCTTCATGTTTGTTGATGGAGAAATATTCCCAGTTGACTATCCAACGATTTCATCTTTAATACAAGTGCAAATAATGGATTCATGTATATATGCATTGGATACCCACAAGACATGGAAATGTACTAAAGTTATTATCAGTGTAAGTATAAGTTTAAAAGTAATGTACTTAAATATACTCCAAAACTCTAATTATTTTACATGACTTTTTTTATTTTCTTACATTTACACTTAATAGAAAAGATTCTCTTTTATTCCTTTTCATTACATGTGTTGAGCAATTTAATATTTTACAAGAATACAAAGAGAGTTAAAAAAAAAAAAAAACAAAGTGAGATAGTATTTTCTTTTCTATTTCATTTGCCTACATTAAAAGCAAAAAATGAAATAATTAAAAAAAATTGAAAGAGAGAGAGAGCAGTTTTATTTGAAATTATGTTAACTAGTAAAGAATAGAGTTTTAAATAGAAAAAATAAAATGTATTTGAATAAAGGAGAAAGAGCAAAGTAGGTTGGGTGGCATTTATTTAAAAGTAAATGAATAGAAGATAGAGGATCTGAATTGGTGGATTAGTTTGTTATATAAGTGATGAATGAGAGAGGTTGAGGGATAAAGGGAGGGTCAAAAGGGGAAAGTTGAGCAGAGTGGGGTCATAACAGCATTGTTAGGGTGTCATCCCGTTGTCATTTCTCACCGCATACAAGAAAGGGCCTCCCTGCACTTCACTTTCTCTTTCATTCACCAAAATTTCAGACATCAATTTCAGCCACTAGTTTCTACCATATTATATTTTTTAGTCAAAGTTTCCTCAACACATTCATCACTTCACTTGATGCTACCACCTTTTTTTTTAATCTTTTACCGAACAAACAAAATATTCTAAAATTTGAACTTCAATCTCAATAATTAAATTAAAACAACTCCCCCTCAATTGAATGATTCTTCTTTATTCAACCTTGATTGCACGGTTGTTTTAGTTTAGTTTTAAGAAAAAAAACTTTTTTAAGAAATTGGTTAAAAAATATATTTTAAACTATTTAAACTAAAAATGAAAACTCATTTTCTTGTACCCTCTCCGGACAAAAACAAAAAAGATATGTGAAACTTAGTTGGCATTTCTTAATGTTCATTGCTCAATTTGCTGCGTCAACTCTGTATATATCGAAGAAGTTCTGTCTGTCTATACTGAAGAATCACGGGGTGACTTGACTCGAGAAAATTAAATAAATAAATAAATAAAAAGAATTGTCAGAATGCTCAAATCATTGATCCAGGCTGTGCTGGACTCATCTGATCTCATATCTAGCCAGATATGAAACAAAGAATGTCATCAATTATTTAAAAAAATGTCGATGCAAAAAAAGCACAGATGAATAAAATCCTAACCCACATGTATTGGCAAAATGTATATGTTGATGAATAGTTTTGGAATTGGTGATGTAAAATTTCATTCTAATTATCCAAATGTTTAAATTTTAAAAGGAACATCTTGCTTAAAGTCAAAATTTTACATCAATTAAGTTGAAAATATTCAACATTTTTTTTTCTACATGTTTCTCCCAACCATTAGATTAAAGACTAAATCTTGTTTTATATATATGCATGTAGTTGTCGTAAAGAAATTTTTTTACATTTCAAAAATCGAAAACAAATACTCAGGTTAGATAGACCGTCCACCCATCTAATTAAATACACTCCTTTAAATATTTAATTTAAAACAAACAACTATTAAATATTTTTAAATATAAAATTTGTATTTTTATTTTCTTAATTGATACGAATCATGTATAAAATAGAAAATTAATATACACTTATCATGAATAAAAAAAATCTTGCTACATAAGATTTCCTGACATGACAAAAGCCTTTAAGCCGGTAATATAATCACAATTGAAGATATTTAATTTTTATTTATTTTTAGTATACGGTAGTAAGTGATTATATCAATGTCATAATAATTTAGATATTGTAAGTCACAGCAAATTAAAGATAGAATAATAAATTAAATTAAACTCTAGTCTAAAATGTCAAAGGTTCATTAGCCTCACTAAAACTATGTTTTTGAATATTTTGAGGGAGAGATATTTAAGAGAGATATTGATTTTTTTTAGGTGATTACTGATTAGGAAGGAGAAGTTGTAAAAATCCATATCCGACCCTATTATATTTCTTCTAACTCTACCTATTATTTTGGATGCAAAGTGCATATTAGGCGCGGCAAACTAATTTTTTATTACATATTTATAAAAAATAATAAATATTTTTTTATTAAAAAATAAAAATTTAATTAGTATAAATTATTTTATATAATTTATTTGTTTATTTTAATTTCCCATTTAATGCATAAAACTGAAAAAAAGAATTTTATAATAATGAGACGATGATGAGAATGAGAAACGATCCATCAGTTTAGAAAATGTGGTGAGGACAGTAGTGTAGAGACCCTTTGCCTCTCCATATTTGCCGGTACTGTGTTTAAGAGAAAAAGAGAGGAAGACTGTGTTTGATTTTTATTTTTATAATTATTTTTACTTTAAAAAATTAAGAAAATATAACAGTTATATCAAGCTAATGTCATGTCTCCACATGTAGCATTGATTTAGATGATTCACACCTTTGAACTAAGATTACAAAACAAAAGATAAAAAAATAAATAAAAAATCTCAACTTTTTTATAAAGCACTTATTCTAAAAATATTTTTCAAAATTTAACAGATTTTAAAATTTATTACCGGATAATATAAAACTATTTTAAAAAATATATATTGAATTAAAATAAGAAAAAAATTAATGAAATCAAAATCCTGTTGAAATTAAAAATAATTATTATAAACAAGAAAGTTAATTTTCTAAATATTTAATGTGATGGTATATGTACGATTTCAATTTAAAATAAAAAAATTGTAGTCTTATTTCTCTAAAGTCCTTCTGGAAAGAGCATAACATAGCTTAGGAAAACATAAACGTCTACTCCATCATATGTAGGGTGCCATAAATAAAATTATTTATCGTGGCATGCTTTAATACTATGAGCAGAGAAGCAAGCATGCAGCAATCCTAGTATTGTGATTGAGTAATTTTCCCGCGAAAACAGCGATAAAAAAAAAAAAAAAAAAGAATATATCTAAGAAAGTGTTTTTAACCCGAAGCCGACAGGCATATTTGTAGTGGACAAAGGTAGATGTTCCCGAAGGTGTGTAGCCAGAACCTCTGAGACTTTCTCGTTAGTTCCGATGGATCCTTGTCCCTTCGTGCGCCTCATCGTTCATTCCCTCGCTCTGAAGCTTCCCTCTCCGACCAGACCCCCACCCCTCTCCGGCGTCCACCCGTCCACCACTCCCTGCTTCTGCAAAATTCGGATCAACACTTTCCCCTCCCACACCGCCCTCCTCCCTGTCTCCTCCTCCTCCTCCGCCCCCGACACAACCACCTCCGCCCCCGCCTTCCACCTCGACCCCGCCGCGCTCCGCCGTCTCTCGGCCAAGCCCCTCACCCTGACACTCTCCGTCTACAACGGCCCAATGGGCCGCACCTGCTGCGTTCGCGGCGCCAAGCTGTTGGGCCGGGTCCTTCTCACCCTTGACCTGCCCAGCGCTCTCTCTCGCTCCAACACCTTCCACAACGGGTGGCTCAACCTGGGCCAGTCCCACAATAATAAATCCTCGGCCCAGCTTCACCTCGTGGTCCGCTCCGAGCCGGACCCTCGCTTCGTTTTTCAGTTCGGAGGTGAACCGGAATGCAGCCCAGTGGTTTTCCAGATTCAAGGAAATATAAGACAACCCGTTTTCAGTTGCAAGTTCAGCGCCGATCGTAACTACAGATCCCGGTCAGTCACTCACCCTCCTATGTGCATTTTAGTTTTCCATCACTCCTTCTGCTAACGTGAGCCCTCATCTCAAACATTTTCAAAATTTATTATTATTTTATATAATGGAAAGGGTATTTAGTATTTATGAACTATTTCATCGTATAGTTTTTTGTCTTGACGGAAAATTGTACAATTAATATATTCTAGGGATGCAATTTCTAATTTTGGTTTTAGGTAAGGTTTAGGCATGTGGGGTGTCTGGATGGGCCTCGCCTTATTCAACTGAATTCATTTTCATGTTCCTTTCCTTGTTGGTGGATATCATTACCTACTGTTGTTTCTTCCTTTTTCTGTTGAAAGAAACGTGAAAAGTACCAGTGCTTTCTCATTGACGTTCAGACACTGTGACCTTTCCTTCACATGAATACTGTACCCATTTTAGAATTTCCATGCTATTATTGCTTCAATTAACTTGTCCTTTTGAAAAGATGAACGTATTGGTTTTAATTAACTTTTAACCTTTTTGGTTTTGCCAATTTTTATGACTATTAACTTAAGGATTACGAAAAAAGACAGTCTTGATTGAGACGACTTAGTGAAGACTAACTGCCTCCTCCATTTGAAACATCAATATCTCATTATTTTAATTAAATTCTAATTGCCTTTTTCTTTTCGTAATTAAACTCTAATTGCAATTCAAGAATCCATTACTCGCTGGCTTACACTACTTTTGGTCCTTGACCTTTTTCTTTTACCCTTCAAATGAAAAGTCCACATCCAAGACTACAACTAATTAAATAATTCTGTTTAAGAGCTAAGAAAATAATAATTAAATCCGTTAACTGCATACCCATGTTGGGTCCATGCAGATAATTTAAAAAATTTCCAAACTATGAAAAGTGATTCCAGTATCTGTTTGTTGATTATGTTTGTTACTAAATAATGATAGTGGTGTATTCATTTAGGTCTCTTCCATCAGATTTTACAAACAATCAAAGTGGATGGAGAAGATCGTCCACAAGTGAGAGAGACAGAAAGGGTTGGATGATAATGATTCACGATCTGTCAGGGTCACCAGTTGCTGCAGCATCAATGGTGACACCCTTTGTCCCATCACCGGGCTCAGACCGCGTGTCCCGCTCAAACCCGGGTGCCTGGCTCATTCTGCGGCCCAACGGGGCCTCAGTGAGCAGCTGGAAGCCATGGGGTCGTCTCGAGGCATGGCGAGAAAGAGGCCCTGTGGATGGCTTGGGCTACAAGGTCGAGCTTTTCTCCGACAATGGCCCAGCCAATGGAGTACCCATTGCTGAAGGCACAATGAGCGTAAAAAAGGGTGGCCAGTTCTGCATCGATTACAAGGTCATGAAGGATGCTGGCTTGGGTTCCAGGTTGCCTGGGGAAGAAGGGTTTGTGATGGGTTCAAGTGTGGATGGTGAAGGCAAAGTTAGCAAGCCTCTTGTGCAAGTTGGGGCACAGCATGTCACGTGCATGGCTGATGCTGCTCTCTTCATTGCTCTTTCTGCTGCTATTGATCTTAGCATGGATGCATGCACGCTTTTCTCGCATAAACTCAGGAAGGAGCTTTGTCATCATGGACAAGATTCCATTTCATAGCTACCTGCTTCCCTTCTAACCAAACCAGTTGGTACCTACTCTAGACTGTACAAGTGGTTTCAGCAGATATAGCTGCAATCCAAAATTTCACCCTCCTCCTGATTTTGTCTCGCATGCACATATCATGGACATTCTTTTTGCCTTCATCTGGGAGTGCTCTTCAAGCTTTAGCCGATTTGGGTTGTTAAGGTTCTTAGGCCTACCTCTACAACAATTTGTTTTTCCTTCTAATGACAGTGTTGCGAAAAAAGATATTGCACGCAGTTGTTAGTACCTTCAAGTCGGGTTTTTTTCAACAGGTTATGCTAGGGGTGTGTGATTTAACAGCTGAACAACATTGTCCGGTTATTGGGTGTATAGATCTGAACGGAAGATTTTTTTTTTATTACCGATCTGAACAGAAGATTTGAAATGTACAAAAAGATTAAATGCAAATGTATGTCTGTTTATAAATATTTGAATGCAAATTTCTGTTTATAATTCCATGTCTTTTCTTAATTATTTGAAACATTTAATGTTTTGGACATCATTCTTTATCTTCCAAATTTCCACCAAATCTAGATTGTTTGAGTTTAATTTTTGGAAATAAAGTTTTTTATAATTTTTTTTACTTTTGATTTTTTAATTGATTTCCTTGAAGTCTTCATTATAATTCTCTTAATTTTAATCCATCACAATCACCTGTTAACGTATTATTCAGTGATTTTGCCATAACAAGTTTGTAATAATTAGCCAAACAAGTGTTATGGCGTACAAACTCGCACTTAGGTAATATAAGTGTAGCAAATTTATATCAGGACCACATTGAATTTAAATCTAATAATTTAGCTCACTATTGTGTAAAAGGTAAAAGTTGCAAAATTTGTTTTGATCTTTTTTTTTTCTTCCTGAAGGTGTTACTCCCCCAGCCTCTTACAAGAATCAAATTAGAATTTTGTGAAGGTAAAAACTTCTAATTTGATCCGAAAATATTACAAAATTAGAAAAATATTTTTGAAAGTATAAATAGTCCAAATTTGACAAGTTGCACGTTGCGAGCCAACATGCGGTGTATTAAAATAATGTAAAAATTGTTTGAAAATATTAAATAATTAAATAGTTTTAAAAAATAGTCATAAATAAATTATTTTGAATTTTGAAAAAATTACTATCATTTTGATTAAAAAATATTTACAATATTGAAATAATATATACAAAATATTTGAAAATATTTAAAATATATAAATTCTATAAAAAATAATGTGAAAAACATTAAATATTCGAGTAATTTAAAAATAGTCATAAATAAAAATAGTTTAAACTTTTTAAAAAATTAAGTTTATAACATTTTGATTAAAAAATATTTAAAATATTCCAATAATGTACACAAAATATTCAAAAACTTAAGTGGTAAATTAAAATAAAGCAAAAATTATTATATAATTGAATCATTTTAAAAATATTGTAAAATTAAAAAAAAAAAAACTTTATAACATTTCGATAGCAAAGCATTGAAATAATCTATAAAAAAAATATTTGAAAAAAATCAAAAATATTTGAAAAAAAATTTAAAATATAAAACAATTGAATAATTTTCAAAATAGCCATCAATAAAAATAGTTTAATTTTAAAATTACTTTATAACATTTTGATTCAAAAACATTTCAAATATTTAAAAACGTAACCAAAATATTCAAAAAAATAAAAAAAATATACGTGGTATATTAAAATAATGTAAAAATTATTAAATAAATTAATAATTTTAAAAAAAATTGAGGATAGTTTAAAATGAAAATAGTAAAAAATTTCAATAAAAAATTATATAAAAAGAATATTGATATAATGTGTATAAAAATATTTAAAACATTTTTAAAAATATAAATGGTATACTAAATATTAAAAAATTGTTTGCAAAAGATAAATAATCGAATAATTTTCAAAATAATTATAAATAAAAATATTTTATGTAATATTTTTTCTCTTCTATGATTAATAAATTTATTGAAAATAATACATGAGATAATTAAATTTAATTTTAATAAAAATTTTAATAAATATATGTATTTTGTGTTAGTTTTGGTAGAAAATTCTACTAAAATCTGCTTTGCACACTAACAATTTAAAATTACACTGTAAGAATGGACAAACGAAAAAAAATAAAAATAATAATAGTAAAAATATTGTTAAACAATTGAATAATTTTAAAGAATATTGAAAATAGTATACAGTTTGGTAAAATTAACTTTATAACATTTTGATAATAAAATATTGATGTAATGTATAAACATATTCGAAAACATTTTAAAAAATATAAGTTGTATACTAAAATAATGTAAAAATTAATTTAAAATATTAAATAGTTAAGTAATTTTCGAAATAGCCACATATATAAATTATTTGAATTTTCAAAAAATTACTTTTTAACATTTTGAATAAAAAATATTGAAAATTGTATAAAATTATTTTAAAAAATACAAGTGGTAAATAAAAATAATGAAGAAAGTTAAATAATTGAATAATTTTAAAAAATATTGAAAATGGTATAATATTTAGGAAAAAAAATAGTTTTACAATATTTTGATATTAAAATATTTATCTAATTAATAAAAAATTAAAAATATAAGTGGTACACTAAAATAATATAAAAATTGTTTGAAAATGATAATTGGATAATTTTCAAAATAGTCGTCAATAAACACTACTAGAAAATTTAAAATTTGTTACAAAATAATTTTGTAACTAATTTTAAAATCAATAGTTATTTTTTAGTTTATTTCTAATAAAAATAATTAGTTACAAAATTACTATAATATTGGTGGTAGTATGAAATAAGTAGCAAATTAGCTACGAAAATAATCTTAATCAATTTGTAGTAAATTTTTAAAATTTGTAGTTATTTTCTAGCTAATTTGCAGTAATAAGAAATGTAAATAAATATAATTTAAATTTAGTTAGGAAAAATAATATTCTAATTAATTAATAGTTAATTAGTTAGGATTTAGCTAGTAATTTAAATGGTAGCTAAAACTAATAGCCAAATAAAAAAATCTTGTTATAAAAAATTGTTTAAATTTTCAAAAATGTACTTTATAACATTTTGATTAAAAAATATTTAAAATATTTAAATAATTTAAACAAGATGTTAGAAATAGTTGTCAACAATATATGTGGTAATTAAAAAAATAAAAATTATTAAATAATTGAATAATTAAAAATTATTACAAATATTTTTAAATGAAAATAGTAACAAATTTTAATAAAACAACTTCATAAAATTTTGATTGTAAAATATTGAAATAAATTACAGAAATTATTCGAAAACAATTTTCCAACATGGATCGTATATTAAAATAATGAAATAATGTTAAATACTGAATAATTTTTTCACAAAAATTAATTGATAACCTTTTAATTTAAATATATTTATTATGTTCAATAATCTATAAAAAAAATCTTCGATAAAAATTTCAACATTATAAATATCATATTAAAATAATATAATTTTTTTAATAATTAGTTTATTTTTAAAATCGGAAATAGTTTAAAGTGAAAATAGTATAGACAGTTTAAAATGAAAATAATATAAAACTTTCAAAAAATAATGTGTACAAAATATTCGAAAACATTTTAAAAAATATAGGTGGTAAGTGAAAATAATGCATTTTTTTAAATGTATAATTTTAGGAAATATACAAAATAGTATAAAATTTTGAAAAAAAGTAACTTTGTAAAATTTTAATTGTAAAATGTGCATATTTATTAATTTAAATAAAGTATTGGAAAATGTTTTAAAAAATACATGTAGAAATTTAATTTTAATAATTAAATAATTTTAGAAAAAGATTGAAAGTTTGAAATTTTGTGTACAACATTCTGATAGTAAATTATTGACATAATTTATAAATTATACGTAAATACAAAAATCGTTTTGCAAAATATAAGTTGTATATTAAAATAAGGCAAATTTTGTTTAAAAAATCATGTAATTGATTAATTTGAAAAATAATCATAAATAAAATAGTTTTAATGATAAAATGATTACTTTATATCATTTTTATTACAAATTTTTTAAGATATTTAGATAATGTATACAAATATAGGAAAATGTTTTAAAAAATATCAGTGGTATACTAAAAATAATATAAAAATTATTAAAATTTGTGAATTATTGTGTAATATTGAAAATGGTTGTACTTAAACATAGCATATAATTAGAAAAAAAAAATTATTTAAGATATTTTGATCGTAGAATATTGATATAGTGCATATAAATTAGAGTTTTTCGCTCTGCAAGTAAAATTGTTTTATATTATTAAATAATTGGATAATTCTCAAAATAGTTATAAATAAAAATAGTTTAAATTTTCAAAAAATTACTTTATAACATTTTAATTCGATAATGTTTATAATATTGAAATAATGCATAAAAATATTGAAACACATTTTAAAAACTATATGTGGTATATTAGAATAAAATAAAAAATATTATGGAATTGAATATTTTTAAGATAATCATAAATTAAAGTAGTTTGAGTTTTCAAAAAATGTAATTTATTACATTTTGATTCAAGTATATTTAAAATCCCGAATTGCATAAAAATACTTGAAATATGGAAGAATGACATATTTTTCTCCATGTTTTTTTATCTTTGTGAGACCTATTTTCAGTTCAGAAGATCCTAATTGGGCTCAAGGCTAAGACTAAATAAATCTGGCCCAGTGCCAGATCTCACTCAAATTAGAATTAAGGTTAAAGCCAATTTCAGGTCGACCCAAGGTCAAGACCAACCCAAGCAAGACCCAAGGTCGAAATTCAATTGTGGGGTCCGCCCTTAATCTAGAGGACAACGTGGAAAGCCAAGAATCCACGCTGGATTTACAGCTGTAAAGGAAGAAGGAAGTCAACTTAGGAAAAGCTAGAAATAAGGGGACAAAACATAACCTGGTAGGGGGCAAGACGAATGTACCTCTGAAAAGAGAAAAAGAGTAAAGAAGCATTAAAGAGACAGAAGCAGAGTCCCTACGTGGAACATAATGCCATGAAACAAAGGGTGAAAGCATGGGGAAGCGTGCTCGACAAGGTGGCTCTTCTACTAAAAGAACGACAGAATCCACCCTTAGATGACCACGCCCAACATCGCGTTTTGACCCATCGCCATCACAATTAATGAAAAGTACTCCAAAGAAGGGAGAAGGGACGCCGTTGCATTAAATGAACGTGGGAAAATCGCCACCGCATTTATGGACAAAGATTGCCCAAAAATATTGTCAATTGAGAGGGGTGAGGAGGAAAATGCCTATAAAATGGTGCAATATGGAACGAAGAGGGGGCATAAAAAAAAGAGAGCAAGAGGAGACTATCTGCAACTCAAGAGAGAGAATACTTGGTACGTGGTCACTTAGAATTGGTAATCAAGAGATATCTCGAGACTCTGCTAGATACCAGGTAAGTAACCTCAACAAACTCCTCAGATATTTTCAAACACCATACACCTCATCTTCATCCCACTTAGCTCACATAAACCCTAAGTCACCATACACCTGGACAGCCCGAGCTAAGAGCTCGTAGCAAAAAACCAAAGAGCTCTAACCCCCCCCCCCCCCAAGTATCTATTCCCAGGCTTGAACCTATTTAAATCAACTCCCGTCCAGTCTCATACCCAAGCCGAAATCTATTTAGAGTTCTATTAAGATCGGGACTCATTCGGTTCCACCCCGAATCCGAAATCCTTTCGGATTCACCTCAAGGTCAAGACCTATCCAGTCTCATGAGATCTAAACCTATGTCGGATCAGTAACCCGAATAGATCCTTTCACAGAAACATGGACTTTGACTTCTCATAAAGGAGATACGTATGCATGCGGGAACAACTCCTTCATCTAGTCTATCCACACACACACACCAACCTTAGTCCAAATCCCACTAAAGTTTCTACATTCCTCTTCGCCCCTAGAAACACGTTGCATGAATAAGTGTCACTGTAGCAATGCACATAAGTAAGGTAACCATCATGTGATGGGCGTGAAAGGGCGTTGAGCGCCCCTTTGCGTAACAGATCCCCGAACTCAACTTCTCTAGTCCAAAGCCCAATCTTATCCAATTCATTCAATTTCCATGGTTTTTTCGATGTTCCAAAACAAAAATTTATAGTAAGTTATTTTCTTAAAAAAATGGTATATTAAGTAATGTAAAAATTCATTGAAAATGTTAAAATAATTGAATAATTTTCATAATAATAAATAAAAATACTTCAAAAGTTTTAGACAAATTACACGTTAACATTTTGATGCAAAAATATTGACATCTCGTATAAAACATATTAAAAAAATGTTTTAAAAATATAACAAAAAAAATTAAAACAATGTAATTCTTTTTTCAAAAGGTAGAAAAAATTTAATAAATTTTAAAAATAGTCATCAATAAATATATTTTTAAAATTTCAAAACAAATATTTTATAACATTTTGATTAAAAATATTGAAAAATGTACAAAAAAAATATTCCAAAATGATTTTAAAAATATAAGTGTAATATGAAATAAAATGAAAATATTAAATAAAATTTTGAAAAATAAATTATTTATAACATTTTGATTAAAAAACAGTGTAAAAATATTTATAAAATATATAAAAAATATTCGAAAACATTAGTTGCATATTACAATAAGGTAAAAGTTGTTAAAATTGTCTAATAATTGAATATATTTCAAAATAATCAGAGATAAAAAATAGTTTAAAGTTTGGTTTAAATATATTTAAAATATGGAACAAATGAACACAAATTATTTGAAAATGTTATATAATATACAAGTGGTATAATAAATAATGTAACAATTGTTTATAAATGTTAAATAATTGAATAATTTTCAAAATAGTCATAAATAAAAATTATCCACAATTCCAAAATATTAAATTTTATAACATTTAATTGAAAACTATTTAAATTATTTAAATAATGTATAAAATATTAAAAATTGTTTAAAAAATATAAGCAGTATATAAAAATAATTTCAAACTTGTTTGAAAATGTTAAATAATTTAATAATTTACAAAATATTCACAAATTGAATTTTTTGAAATTTCCAAAAAGAAATTTAAAATATTGAATTAATATATACAAAACATTTTAAATTGCTATAAAAAATAAATGGTATATTTAAATAATATGAAATTAGTATAATTGTTAAATAATTGAATAATTTTCTAAATATTGATAAAATAGTTTAACATTTCAACAAGATTACTTTATAACATTTTGTTTTAATTTTTTAAAAAGTATTGAAAGACTGTATAAAAAATATAACTGGTATATTAAAATAATGTAAGTTTTTTTTTACAATGTTGAATAATTTAGTAATTTTCAAAATAGTCATAAACAAGAAACTTTAAGTTTTCAAAAAAATTACTTAAAGTTTAAGTTTTAAAAAAAAAATGTTTATTGTGTGTAAGAAATATTCAAAATCAATTTCAACAAATATATGTGGTCTATTAAACCAATGGAAAAATTCTAAACTAATAAAAAATGTTTTAAAAAATATAAGTGATATATTAAAATATTGTCAAATATGTTTGAAAATGTTAAATATTTGAATAATTTTAAAAATAGACATAAATAATTTTTTTTTAAATGTAAAAAATTAGTTTATAATATTTATATTGAAAAATATTAAATAATGTATAAAATATATTCAAAAACATTTTCAAAAATATATGTTGTATATTAAAATAATCAAAATATTTTAAATTATAAAAATGGTTTTCAAAAAATATAAGTGATATATTAAAATACTGTAAATCTATTTGAAAACGTTAAATATTTGAATAATTTTGAAAATGGTCATAAATAAAGTTATTTCAATTAAAAAAAGTTACTATATCACATTTGCTTAAAATTTTTTAAATATTCAAGTAATGGATTAAAAATATTTTAAAAATATAAGTGGTACAATAAAATAATGTAAAAACTATTTAAACTGTTAAATAATTGAATAGTTTTCAAAATAGTCATCAATAAAATAATTGAAATTAAAAATTACTTTAGAACATTTTGATTAAAAATATTTAATATATTAAAATAATGTAAAAAATAAAAAAATATAAATGGTGTATTGAAATAATATAATATTTTCAAAATAGTTATAAATAGAAGTTATTTAAAAAAATACTTAAAAATAATTTGATAGAGTATTTAAAATAATGAAGTAATGTATACAAAAATATTCGAAAATGTTTTCAAGCATATAAGTGGTATATTAAAATAATGTAAAAATTGTTAAATAATTGAATAATTTTCAAAATAGTCGTACATGAATATAGTTTAAATTTTCAAAAAAGAATTTTATAGTATTGACTAAAAAATATTTTCATTATTGAAATAATGTTTACAAACTATTTGAGAATGTTTTAAAAATATAAAGTTTAATAGTTATACACTCATAATGAAAAATAATTTTACATGTCATTTAATTATAATTCACTAGGTATTGTTAATTTATTGATATTTACCTTAAAAATACTTTATTATATGGTCAATACATGGCCTATTTTCTAAAAACTATAAATAGTAAAATAAGAAAATGTAGAAATTGTCAAAAATAAAAATTTAATTAATTAATTTTTTAAATAATTATAAATGAAATATTATAAATTTTAAAAATAAAATTTTGATTATACAATATTGAAAGAAAATAATGCATAAATTTTAAATAATTAAATAATTTAAAAATATTGAAAATAGTTTAAAATGATATTAGCATACAATTACTAAAAAATAAGTTTTTAACATCTTGATCGTAAAATATTGAAATATTGTATAAAAACTACTTGAAAACGTTTTGAAAATTTTAAGTGGTATATGAAAATAATGTGAAAATTTGTTAAATATTTAATTTATTTTAAAAAATATTAAAAATAGTCATAAATGAATATATTATAAAATTTTTAAAAAATAATTTAACTGATTAATAAATATTGAAATAGAGTATAAAAATTGTTAGAATTATTTTATGAAATATAAGTAATATGTTAAAATAATATAATAATTTGGAAAAATAACATTTCAATATTTTAAGAAAATCAAGAGTAATAAAAAATATTAAAAAATGTTAAAACTTGTTATATGATTGAATAATTTTGATAAATATTAAAAATATTTATAGATTAAAATAGTGTAAATTTGTATAAAACAACTTTATAACATCATGATTCAAAAATTAAAATAATATAAAATTTAAGAAAACTTTATAACATCTAAAAAATGATAGACTACTATTATAACACTTGGAAAAAAAGAGAAAAAATAGTAGTATAACATTTAAAAAATATTAAAATAACAATTTTAAAAAATATTGATAACAAAAATTTATAGTATGGTTTAAATG
Organism: Mucuna pruriens; assembly: GCA_025330945.1. Lineage (NCBI taxonomy): Eukaryota > Viridiplantae > Streptophyta > Magnoliopsida > Fabales > Fabaceae > Mucuna > Mucuna pruriens. The sequence goes on from JAENHJ010000424.1 coordinate 1,146,661, forward strand.
TGATTTATTTTAATAATATTATATTTTAAAATCATAAAAAGTAAATAAAAAACGTAAAAATGAAACAAATAGATTCACAAAAATAAACTACTACATGATGTTTTAAAATCATGATGTTTTATAACAAAAGTAAACAAAGAAGGTTTTATAGTAATTACAATTAATAGTAAAATATAATTTAAAAATAACATTAGATTCAACTAATATAACAATTAAGTGATTTTATCGTGCAATTTATATTAATATAACAATATATTCTTTAAAAGGAAAAAAAAGAGAGTAGAAAAATTATTATTACGCGACATATAATGGTATTGTGCAGTTGAGCATGGGTCATGAAGGTGAAGATGCTGTGTGTCATTTAATATTGAGATTTTATTGAAAGGATAAAAAAATAAACTGCAAAACAAAGATAAGAAAATCTAACAGATTACCAAAAGACTAAGATTTCGTACCTCGGTCCCGATTGTATCAGACTTTTTCTTCTCAATCCTCATTGTTTTGTTTTAAAAACACTAGCAGAAAAACACATTAAGAGATAGATGCTCAAAGATAGCTTACACTGAAAAAGATTGTTACTAAACTCACCCAAATAAAAATCAAAGAATGACCCAAAATAGATTGACCTTTCAAAAGGATCAAATCCGGCAAACCTGTTGGCAGCGCAATTTACAACTCTACATTAGCATAAAAATAATACAACAACATAACATAAATTTCACATAATAAAATAAATAAACTGAGAGAGGGAGGGAGAGAATGTAAAAAACAATGTAACAAACAGTAGGCAAGCATAAAACAATTGGCAATACCAACGTCTTGTACAATTCTCTGCCAATTCTGTTTGATTTGTATAAATCCACCACTGCTTGCTTTGTTTGTAGATTGTTTCCATTTCCACCACAACAGACACCCACGGATTGTACCCCTACACATCATATGCTAATATTGAACCAAAATTAAGTAACAACTGATTCAGAAAGCATAGAGGGATATATAAATAGCAGTTAAAAAGATGACTCAGATTTATTCTAAATAAATATATATATATCACGTATATGTATATTTATATCAATGGGTAATGACAATAAGTCCAAAATATTTGTCTGATGCTAAGTTAAATATTAGAAGATAAAATTTATAGTAATTAAATTTAAAAACTAAATTATACATGTTATTATTTGTTATTAATTTGGTGGGTTTTCTAACTTACTTGGATGATTGTGTGAAAATTCTTTCAACCCCGACCGGAACATTATGCAAGAAAAGAGACAAGACATTCTTAAAGTCAGAGAAAACAAGAAAGAACGAAAGGAGAAAAAGTTACTTAGTTGTCGATCTTGATTGCTTTGTTTTAAAAACCTAACATAAATAAAAGAAAAGATACAAAAAATAGGTAGATAGAAATGAATAACAGACACTGAAAAAAGAATATAAAAATGATTACTAACCTAGTTCAAATAAAAATGAAAGAATGAAATGTGGCGAAGCTATGGACGAGGCAATTTACAGAGTCCGTAATTAGCATGAAAGCAATAAAAGAAGGGCACGAAGAGAGGAAGGAGATATAAAAGAAAATGGAGAATATATACCGCGTTGGTTCTCTGGTTTCCCCCTAATCAAGAAAGTGAACCCATGGTCTTCTTCTTTGTGTTACCAATCGAAAAGGGAATCGAATTCGCTGAGAGAGGGTGATTCAAATTGAAAGGATAAATATATAGGGTGTCACCACTCTCTCCTTCGATCAATTGGGCTTGCACGATCCATATATGTTATGTTGAAGGGAATGAACCTCGCTCGAAGGATCACCTAATTACTCATTCAATTATAAATAAATTAAAATATACAAATTTAATTACATTTTTGAACTAGTTCGACTTAATCTTTAAACCTAACCTTTTTAAATTATTTACAACTGCTTTATTCTCTTATTATATGTTCTTATTTAATAAAAGTTCATGATAATGTTTTGAAAAAGAATGAATAAAGGGTTTAGCTTCAACATATATTTCAGGTAAAAAAATTTATATTCTCAATTAGTTAAAAATTTATTTCAATTATAATTTTAAAATAACTATCGTAAAATGTCAATTACTTTTAAGAGTTATAACTTTGATACATAGTTAATATAAAAAAATTTACACCGTGTAATATCCCCTAAATTAAAAGTCCTATCTTATAAGGGTTAATATAAAATGCTTTTTTTTCTTTATTGATTCATTAGGCTCTTCAAAAAATTTATCTGATTTTTTATTTAATTTTCTATCTTGAAAATGATTGATAAAAATTTATTTATTTTTTCTTCTTTTAGAATGAAAAGAGGAAAAAAAGTATTACACCTCTAAGGAAAATTAAAACCTAGTTAAAATTTGATTCAATGATTTAAATAAAAGATTGAGAAAATAATGAATTCCGTGCACATGACAAATTATAAAAAAGTGAAAGAAGGTTAATATAAAAGAAGTCTCATGACAAATTGAAAAGTTGATTAGGAGATACAATTAACACATAACACCGATATTCTCTCAAAATCAATTGTATCTGTTTGTATTAAATTTGACAAAAACGTAACACAGTTTCCTATATAAATTTAATGGCTAAAATTGATAGGTGCACGTGTTCAATATATATACTTTGGATGGAAGGAGTTTTTTTTTATTGGACAAATCCATCATTTACAACTAATACAAGTAAAGGTTAAGCATGACACAAATTATTGATACTCAAGTTAATTATCTAAAAGTTTTGGTACAATTATTAGTTGTCATATGTCACGTTTGGAAGATACGAAAATTCTTTGTCATATAGGTCAAAACAGGCCAATTCAATTTATCTCAACATATTAAAAGGGGATTGGGTTAGAATGTATCCATTTTGATATTGGGTTAAAGATCCCATCCTATTCAATTATGGTGGGTTTCATATTGAATTGGATTGTTCCATATTTTTTTAAAAAAAATTATGAAAATCATGTGATTCCAAAGATAAGTCACTAAATAAATAAAAAATATATATAATGTCACAATTATAAAAATGTTATCTTACTTTTATTTTGAAACAAATATTCTCTAGAAATTATTATCTTAAGTTAAATTAAGGATATAATCAATCAATCCTGATTAACCAAATTCAACCCCAACATTTTAGTAGGTTGGATTAAGTTATTAGATTGAATTGAATTTATTTTAACTGATCAGTTCAATTATAATTAAATTGGATGAGTTAGTGAGTTTTACACCTGATCAACTTAATCTGACCCAATCGTCTTATAATATCATTAATAAAAATATAATAATTCATTGATAGTGTTGAATTTGGATAATTAAATTTTTATTTTAATTTAAACATGTATTGAAATAACTAATTTTTTATTATGCTTAAGTTGAAATTGTATATTTGTGAATCATTATAAACTTCTTGCGTAATATACATTTTTATTATAATTGTTGTATGATCATGATTATTGTTTAGTTAGTTTTTTTACATAAGAAAATAAGAAATATATTTAAAGTTATACTAACAGCGATTTTATTAGATGATTGTGTAAAATAATTTTACAGTAATGACCATTAAACTATACATATTTGAATGTCTTGATTTTGAATAAGTTGAATTAATTAGTTTTTTTATTTCCTCAAAATTTTAGAATATATTATTATTTTATTTAGTTGACTCAACTACTCAATACATTTCAACTCAATTAAGACCATATTAATTGAGTTAGGTTGCATTAGAAAAAAGAACAAACCTAACACAACTATACTTCATTAGATTGAGTCTTAAATTAAATCAAATTCAATTCAATCCGTCCCCTTACTTCCCAAGTTAAATAAATACAGTACATATATGAAATTCATAATAGTGCACAAAATATTATATTCAATAAAATTTATTCTTTTATATATATATAATATGGAAACAACGATAATAATAATAATTATAGAAAATGTTTAATTGAGTTTTAATCTTAATCATATGTTCTTTTTAATTGTGATCAAAATGTTATGATGAAAAGTTTCTATTTTCTCACTATCTCAATTAAATATTTTTTTCTTTTTTTTTCTTTTTCTACTATTTGAAGATGTATTTCACATATTACTCTCACAATTAGACAAATAATATTTCTCTCTCGGTCATTTTAAACTGCCTTTTATCTTCTTCTTTGTATATTTAGTATTCTCAATCACATATTTATTTACATCTATATTTCTAAATTAAATTTTAATATTTTTTTACTTTAGTATATATAAATAAATATTTTAATATATAAATTAAAATACTAAAAAATATAAAATCTTGTTCTTTTATTTTTATTATTAATTTATTATGAATTTAATTTTTTATATACTTTTATTCTCAATTTGATTAGATAATGTTTAAGAATTTAATAGGAATATATTAATAATGTAAATTTTTTTATATTGTTATTTAATCACAAATTGTTATATATAGTAAAAATATTAATTTTTAGAATAGTCATAGTAAAAATTATTTTTAAAATTTTTTAATTAATTGATAATATAAAATATTTACATTGAAAATATATAAAAATTAAAAATATATTTTAAGTATAACTTTTAAGATAATTATTATAAAAATTAATAATTCTAATAATGTGATAATATACACGATTTTATACTAAAAATATATTATAATTAAATCCAACTTTCATTATATTTTTTATTTGCATGTTGTTTTATAATTATTCATCTAAATTATTTAATTTTAGAGTCCCGTGTTCACTGTCTATATAATAATTTGGCAAATAAAACAACTTCACGAACTTGCTTGTGAAATTTTATAAATAGTTTGTGTTAGCATATTCGATAAAAAAAGAACTTGAAGACCTGAATGGTTCATTTGAAAGTTCCCTTGTAATACTTCCAGGAAACAAGCTGAAAGCTATTAGAATGTGGATCAAGTTGTTGACTTGGGACATAACTTTTATTGGGTCAAGAAAAAGTGTTTATAAACTATCATTTATTTTAATTAAATAATATAAGATTTTTTAGCGTACGGAAATAATTCCTTCACTTGAAACTAAGGAGCAAGGGTGCCTTAATAATAAAAAACCGTTATGAGCTAATGAGATAAGCTTATTTATTAATTACCTCTATTTTGGTTAAATAAACTCATACTTTAGTCAAATTAATTATAAACTAGCTGTAACGTCTTGCCGGTTGCCCAACACAATCTCGCATTTTGGAACCCTTGAATGTTGATGCTTTCATCATTCATAAGCTCAATCCTCGTCTGCAATGCAACAAGGCTTAATTAATGGAACCAGAACTAATCATGGCTTAAAGATATGAATGCTTTTTTTTTTAAACTATCATAATTAGAGTCTTTGGCTTATGTGCAAACTTTGATTTTTTATGCTAACTATAAGACAAATTCATGATATAAAATTTAGTCATACTTAAAATTCATTATCCTTTAAAAAAAATGTTCTGCGGGTGTCAAACCCATTATGCATGCCTTTCGACCATGAGAGATCAGCCTCTATAATTATATGCATATAACTATTAAGTAATGTAATTTTTGTGGGTCATGAAGTTGGTTTGGCAGATTAATTTCATTGCGAAAGAATGGCTGAAACTAAAAAATAGCATAGAAAGAAGAGTATCACATATAAATAAGTCTCACATATATGGAATTTTGGTTGACTACAAAATGGACGCAAGTTATGTTGTCATTATTAAGGCAACTCATGACGAAAATGACACCTATTCTTTCGTACCAAAATGTGTGAAACATGCATTTATTTACTAATTTTTTTCCCTTAAAAATATTAATAGCGTCAAGTCTACAGTGGAAACCACGACAAGTTGTTTCTGTGACAGATTATATAATTGATTGATTGGATACCAGACCCCCCCAAAAAAAGAACATAGCAAAATTGGTCCAGAATCTATTATACTGGGGCAACTTCAATACAAGAAGGAAAAAGCATAATCTGCTATTCGACCGAATTCATCGAATAGTAAAACCAAAACAATTGTTTATATGTATTTTCTTGCTAGTGTTCATCAGGCTTATATCTTGTTTCATAGAAAACAAGCGTGCTACGTACTTATGATAGCTTGAAATTCCTTGATCATGAAAACAAATTAAGGCTCTACGGATCCTTGATGATAAGAATGACTTGTCCGGTTATGAAGTGGCCACACGATCTTTCAAAGTCCTAGTTCCCAAACCTGTACTCCTTAACAGAGAAATTACATTTTCAATTATGAAGATCATCGCTGTCTGTTATTTTTTTTTTTTGACTGTTGTTGTAATATTCATCGGTAACTTTTATGTGGGAAAACTGTGCCTGCTATCCTAGGATATAGTTTTGAAAAAAATTTAGATATAGGTTTTTAAGAGTTATTCGCGTAATTCTCTTATCAAAATTAAAATTTTATTTTAGTAATTATATTGATCTTTAGTAATTATATTCGCGTAATACATATCATCATGTAAAACTTCAGTTCTAATAAGAAAATAACAAAATTAATACATAAAAAATATATCAAAGTTTTGTACTTTAGTTATTAGCCCGAATGAGATTTTTAATGCTATTAGTTTTGTCTTTGGATCCATTTTGGAGACAAGACTTAAAAAGCTATCTGAGTCAATGATACTTCTTTCGAAGTGTAAACCTTTTATCATTTTAATTCGCATTAAATGCTGTCTAATAATTATCAGTTATGTTGTAATAGTAGCTAGTTGGAGTGCTTAACCAAATGAATGTGGCATTTTGACAAGTCATGTCCTACCAATTTTGTATTTTTGAAAGGTAAAAAAAGAAAAATATTGACATAAGTGAAGTAATTTGGGTAACTTGTGAATTTGGTTAAGTAGCCTATAGCATAACTGTGGTATCAAGTTTGAGTAGTGACAAGACAAGCAATGGAGGTGGGCGTTGTCATACATTTATGAGGGGAAGGAAGCAAAATACAGAATGAAGAAGGCGTGATAGTTGTACACATGAGGTAACCAAGCAGGGCACGTGACACTTATTTGTTAACACTATGATAGAAATTTTGCAAATGTAGTCGGGCACAAAGAAGGCACATGATCTTGTCCGTGCGGGGGCAAGTATAATTTACTAACCTCATGTTGTATACCGAATGGACGAAGAATAAAAATTAGCATTAATTAACGTAAATGGCAGGCATCAGGGAATTGCAGCCAGGGCAGCACAAACAAGAGGCTTGGGAGCAGGGATTCTAAGACAGTTGATGCTTCCACCAGGGATCATAGAGCACTCTGGTTGGGGTCTCTGCATATTCCTCCCAGGAATACAGTTATCAGAGAAATCAAATCCCACATCGGATAGCCTGGAGCATTCCTGGCTGAGCCCAGAGAAGAAATTGTAAGCGACGGTTAGATTTAATAAGGTTTTCAAGGAGCAGACAACATCGGATAATTCCCCAGAGAGCTTGTTGTGTGCCAAATTGAGAACCTCTATTTCCTGCAAGCAACTCATTGTGTCAGGCAAATGGCCAATGAGTGAGTTAGAACTCACATCAAAGACTTGCATCTCAGTGAAGATCCCCACTCCTTGGGGAATGCAACCGGTTAACTGGTTGTTTAAGAAGAGAATCTCCTTCAACCTAGGACTCATGAAGCCAAAGCTGAAAGGGATGCTTCCGCTTAGCTTGTTGTTAGCCAGGTTTATGACCGAGGCAGGTGAGTTTCCCAAATTGTCTGGAATTTCACCTGAAAAGTTGTTGTTGTTGAGAAATATAGCGTCGAGTTTCTTGTTGAAGAGTTCATCGGGGAGTGGCCCGGAGAAGTAGTTGAATCTGAGGTCCAAGTAGACGAGGCTAGGCATGGATAAAGTGGCCATGGGGAAAGTGCCTGAGAGCTGGTTGTTGCTCAGGTCCAGCTCTTGGAGGGAGCTCAGGTCTTTCAGTGCGTCGGGGACTGAGCCAGAGAACCTGTTGGTGTTGAGATGGAAGAGAGTTATATCAGATAACAAAGATAGCTCCTTCACAAGACTCCCTTCAAGGTTTGCATGGTTCAGATCAATTCCTGCAACAATGGAGGACTCACTTGCTGCTGTTGTGCCAATTCCCTCAGAATCTGCACAGAACACACCTTTGTACGAACACACATTGGGACCAACCCAAGTCTCTAGAATCTTCAACGGGTCATCAGTTATGGCACTTTTCCATGCCTGGAGTGCTGTGAACGCATTCTTCAGGTTTGCCACTGAGGATCCAGAGGGGCCTGGGCCTGGGCCTGGGCCAATACCAATACCAATGCCAACACCTAGGCCACCTCTGCCACCGACGCCAACACCCACACTAATGGCCCCTTTTGCTGCATTTGATTGGAGGAGGAGGAGGAGGAGGAGGAGGTGGTGGTGGTGGAGAATCAGGATCCGGCTGTTCTCCATTCTCAAGAAGAGTCGTCAGGATGTCCAAATAAAGTTGCTACATTCAAGAGAGAGGGTGGTACACTTATGGGCTCTGTTCGGGCTCTTCATTCACCATTTTCTTTTGGAATCACACATGACTCACTTATATTGTTACTTTTTTTTTCTTATTTTATTACACAGTTTTTTTATTTTTCCCTTTTCTTTTTTTTTGTCTCTCAATGGTGTGAAAAGTGTTCCTAAAATTTTGTGTTTAGATTTAAAATGCGTTTGGGCCGTAGCTTTGAATAAGCACCAAAGATGTTGACTTCTGCTCAATATTGTCCCCTTTGTACTCAAACAATTCCGACTCACTTCTTTTTTTTACTTATTACAAAATTTAAATAGTTCTCATTATTACATATCATGTATTCTCTAATTCAACAACTTCACAAATTTTATAAAATAAGTGTTTATATTTCATTAATATTAATTTTAATTTTAGGTGTAATTCCAACTATTAAATACTTGACAAGTACATCTTAATAAGAAAAAATAAATTATGCAATAATTCTGCTTATAGTTACTTTTATAACAAATGTGTTAATTTTTATGATAATTATTTTAAAAATAAAATTAATCGTTACATTGATCGAGACATTAAACTCTTGTAATAAGCATAGGGCTTTTAAGCATTGTTGAGATGGCCTAATACAATTTTAAATGTTTTTTAATTGCAGTAAGTAAGATAAGATTATTGCAAAATTGCAGTTATCATCGTGAAATTACGAGGAATCTAAAGTCACATGGAGGTAATTTTAATACAAGGACTGCTTTTAATATAACTTTGTTATGTTGTTTTTTTTTATATAATTATAAAGTGACATTTTAAGATAACTTTTTGGATCTACTACTACTCATATCCATACATCCCATTCTACACAAGAAAATATCAATATATCACTTTGAACATTTAATTAATTAAAATCGAAATGGATAAAATGATTATGAAATAAAGTTTTTTCCTTTTAAATGTTTAACACAATTGCATTTGTTCAAACGTTAAGACATCTAATTAAATTATAAGAGCTTACTGCTTTCGCCCAGTTGATGTATGCATAGGACGGTGCAACTTTTAATATGATCAAACATAAATAAAATTGTGTTTATTATTTAAATATTTTTTTTGGGGGGACGGGTGGTGGTTCGTATATATATATATATATATAGTTACTAATACTAGCTCATAAATTTAGCTGGTACATTGCGCAGACATAACCATCAAGATTTCATTAATGTTACGGCTACCTTTTCCATTTATGTTAAAGATGGAGACAGCGATACAGATTAAGAGCGTTGGTAAATATCTATTGCAGGGGATATTAATTCCAGAAAATATAGCACGCTGTGTGTGTTCTTGTATAGGGCAATACTTTTTTGGTTATTGCCATTATTTATTAATTAAAGAGGGCAAAATTAAAGCTACTTGACGCTGCTTAACTCTAGACAGCAGAATGAAGAAGATGACGACCAACATATTTTTTCTTAAAATATTTTTTATTGGTTAAAATTTATTAAAATTTAAAATTTTGTGTGGATTTCATATTTAATAAAATGAACTTTTTTTAATTTTATAATTGTTAATAAATTTCAACCAATAAAAAATATAAAATTTTTTATTTCTAACCCTCAATAAAAAGAGTGGAGGGAGGAGAATTGGTGCGTGTTGATGTCAAAGAATGTCCTCAAGTTTTAAAACATTTGTTATTATCGAATAAAATTCACATTGATCTGGTAACTAAATAGTAAAACTAATTTGACTGAATAATAAAAACATTGTTAAAAAAGTAACCTAACCTAACCAAACCAAACCAATATATATGATTATGTTTATTGATTAATCTGTTTCTTCACACTTGGTTAAACTTGAAGGAGACGCCAAGAGTGCAGCTTTGGGGGCTCTACGACGAGGCTATAGCATAATTGGTTAAGTTATCAGAAAACACAAGCAATAAGGAGAAAAGGCAAACAAAAAAACATAAAATATTTGTCCTTGTAGCAGCGGGGCTGGTAGATGGAATTCAAGTTGCGATAAATGGTTGCCAGATGGTAGTTACCAGCCAACGGTCGTGAAAAGTTGTCTCTTAATTTCTAGTTCTCAACTTTCCAATCATAATGTAGTCTTCTTTAAAAACATGCACTGCCCGATCAAATATTTCAGGTTGCAATCAAAAACATACACAAAAGTCTTCAAGTAATCCATATACTTTGATTAACGAGTCTTTAAAACGTCGTCAACCACTAAACCATAAGATACAAAACCAATTTTTTTTTAGTGAGACCAAGGTATAGAATCTTATTTGAAGCAGGTGAAATCATCTTTCACCATAAAATTATTCTTTCAATATGTTTTATTAAAATTTTATATTTCAAGCATTAATATGTGTTGATATAATAAAAAAATTTATATTAGTTATTTATTATCAATAGATTTTATTTTATCTGTTCAAATTAATTAATCTTATTATTCTATTAATTAATATTATATGAGTTTAAATGAACACATGTTAATGTTGTTAGACTCATTAAAAGATAATGAATTTTTTTTTAGATATATTTACTGTAAAAAAGTGTATGTTTCTTAACATATTGAATTGTTAATAATTTATACTCTCTCTTCACCATCTGGAAAGAAACTAAAATTTAGTACAAAATTCAAAAAATTTTGTTAAGGAAAAATCATAAAATCATTGATTTTCTTTGTTTGAACTTGTGATTAATTGTTACAAAATTTTCATAACAATTGTTGAAAAACACTTAAAATATATACCAATAATAGATACATATATTTTTCTTATCCTTAATAATCTAATATGATGTAGATTCTACTTGTATAAAAATAAATCGTTCTTGCAATATATATCTTTTGTGTTTATATTGTTTCTACCTAAAAATATGCTAGATTAAAGACTAAAAATATGTTCTTGAAAAATTATATCTAACATACTTATAATTTAAACTTGAGACGAACCAACATCAAATAATTCACGTACTTAGAAATGCGTCAGTATTTATTGGTTCCTTTTAACTTGGGTTGATCCAAAGTGGAGTATATAGTGTTCTATTTTAAAATAATGTTGTGGTTGAAGTAGTATTTTTTGTTGAATTCTTTGTATATTGGGCTGCAATATGTACAGTTGAAGAGAAGTTAGTGGGATGTGCAGGGTTCAATTCCCTTGCCTAAATAATGGGAGAACGGTCCATAAATCAATGATTAGATAGAGTGATCTTGGTGTGAAAAGGATAGCCAAGAAGAGCGCACGCCATTTTGACTGCTAATGGAACAGCTAGTTTCCAAGTTCCATGGCTGGTCATGACTATTCTTCCACTCCACAAGAAAAAAAGGAGGAAAATAAAACCAATCAAAAGGTGTTCGAAAAAGAGAAAGATTCCTCTTCCCAATTCTCCCTCCACTGCATAAAAGGAACTTCCAGTAAGTAGTTGCGTTTCTAAAACGTAGCCACCAACCTTAGCAGTACTATATATATTTTATGAGAGTACTCATTGATCATAATTAAGTACTAATTTTTTAAGTTATTAAGATTTATTTAAAGAAATAATTATTTTCAACATATATTTTTTTATATACAAAATGAAAGATAAACTCCTAATCACATATTTAAAGCGAATAAAATGATCTATTAACTATATCATATCAGGCTAATTAGCTTATATTTTATAAAGATATCGCTACCTACCAATCCACCCCCGCAAAAATCGGCACCTAGATAGGACAAGTCTAATGCATGTTCTTAAGTTAGGTCTTAAATCATTCTAAACCTTACTTGAAGGGAATTAAACAACTGAGAAACTGAAAGTGACACATTAGATTAAACTTGGGCAAAGTCTCGAGGGTTGTTTATTGCAAATAAATGACGTTAAAATAAGAATATTTGGCCTGTGTCTATAGACTCTGCTTTGGACACCCTCACGTTCTCTGCTTCTGCCTTTAGCTCTCACTCTAGCCAACGACAAACTTCCATGTGCTATATCACCGATAGGAATAGGACCGGTGTGGTCACCTTCTGGATTATTGTAACATGGGTGTGATTAGACAAAAGGGTAGTACTTTAGTTAGTTGTGGTGTTCCAATCAAAATTAAAATTTCATCTTTCTAATATTACACAATAAAAATTGATATAAAAGTTTAATAACATCCTAATTTTTATTGAAAATCAATGTCACAAACAGTTTAGAAAAAGAATACCAGTTCTGTCCGGGTTCGGTCCCATCTTTGATGTTTGGTTGCATAAATGTTGTCTTGCTTGGCCTTTACGTCTACTCCTCTCTTTACCCTCATCCGGATATTGGTGTCCAGCATTTGTATCATTGTAGGATTAGGACGTGCAGGAAATGGTACCCAAATATCTGTAACCTTTTGGTTAGACGATAGAACAGAAAATTATTAAGTTCCTCATTCCTATATTAACGGTTTTGGGAATGACAAAAGTAAGGATAACCTTTTATCCAGAAATTATTTTCAATAGGATAACCTTGTGCACACTTCATTCTCTTTAATATCTTTATTATTCATTTTAATTTAAATCCCCTTCTCAAGTTTTATCATGCAACTCACACTTCTATAGTACACCTCACACTCTCACTCTTCTTTCCAACTGCTTTTTTTTTTCCCATAACTTTCCTAATATTCAAACCCAAACCATGATTTTAAACTCCAACAACTTCCCTTGTCTTCTTTCAAAAAAACAAGCATTCACTGCTTATGTTCACTCACATCGAAATCACCAGTTTTTTCTTTGTAAAGGTGTCGAAGGCTCAACTTCTATCAAGAAGCTAAAACCAGGTTATTTGCAACATCAGCAACTAGGATAAGTTATTTTCATTGTGTATGTAGCTACTCGTGTCTTCGGTTTAATTTTCATTTCTAATCAATGGCATTTATATTTGCTTTCTCCAAGACCTTTCCTAGAGGGTTGGGCAACGATTGGTTGCGTCAGTTTCAGGCCCATGAGGTATAATTTACTCAAGGACTAAATCTTTTGGGCCATCTTTATAGTTCAGAAATGTAATGAACATAACCTAAATAAGTTTCATTCCATCGCCACTCGTTCAAAAACTAAATTGAAATAAAAATTTGCCAACTATAACTCAAAAAATTGATATCTTAGATTGAGTGATGTCTCCCAAATGACTCCAAACAAACAAAAAACAAAAAATATATATATAAAAATATAAAGTTCACATACAAATGATGCAAAGAATTAACGGATTAAACTATAAGAAAATCAGCAACTTAGTAAAAAGAAAGTACAAACACTAAACGTATTCTCAATTATAGCTAATATCCATTGATTAGGATTGAGATGATGGAGCACATCTAGCTGTAGTTCCACTATTACTTCCAACTTTGTTGGTCCTTTCGAAATTCTTTAGTACATTTATAGGAAAAAAAATGACTTAATTTGTATATAATGATACAAGCGCCGAAGAATTTTACAGGTAAAAAATAATAAAAATACTACCTATTGAAACCTTTTCAAATATATCAAATTCTTCATTTAGATTCAGGTCTTTTAGTTGGTTGAGAGATAGCCTCAACTAAATTTAGCACAAATTAGTGTCTTTGTCATTTCCAAGGTGAGGGAGCTTCTAAAGGTATCTAAAACCTTATCCTCAATAATGCTCATGCTTTTTGAAGTAATGGTAGAAACTAGAGCGGACAACACGTCTCTAACCATGCTTGATGAAATGAAAAATCGAGAAAAAATTTGTTCCCATAAAAAAGAATGGAAACTCATCATAACCATCTACACAAGATTTATTCAAATATCTTTCGAGGTTTTTTTCTCAATGGAGTATTTTTCTCTCAACTATTAATTAAAATCCTCTATCCCTTTTCGATATGATGAAATTTTAGCAAGAACATTATGAGATGGATCATAAAGGTTCGTTTGGCGTGTAAGATAAAACAACGTATTGTAATTCGTTATTTGTTGTTCCTGTAGAAAATTATAATCTTATCCTATTTTATTTATTTAGTGTATTTCTTATTTCAACAGAGAATTTTGTTAGAAAGTGTAAGGATAGAATAAAGTATTTCTCTTTTCATATATAATATAATAACATATATAATATATTATATAACATACAATTATATATATATATATATATATATATATATATATATATATAATAAAAATATAGTAATATATATTAATTTATACATAATATATATAACAATAATATAGATTATTATATATTAAATATAAATTATATTATAATTCTGACATGTAAATTTAAAATATATTTTTGATTATGATATTAAAATTTAAATAATAAAATTAAATAATTATCATACAAATATTTTTCAAAAATATATTTGAATAATAATTATAATTTTGAAATTTTTACAAATATAAAAAAACCAAATACATAAATAAAAAATATTTTATATAATTTAGTTAAAATTATAAAAAAAATATAATTTGTATAATTTGGAAAATTAAAGAATTAAATTAAAAGTTATCTTTTAGAAAAATATATGTAAGTTTAAATAAGACAACAATTTTGTCATTTGAACATAATTATCTATATTTTATCCTATCATTACTTAGTATACACTAAGTAGTGAATAGGATTAAACTTTATCATATTCTTATCATATCATGTTTTTATCCTATCATATTTAGCTTTTACATCCAATCTTATATTAACCACTAAATGAATCCTAAGATGATTGTGCCAATTTATTTTGTGCCTGATTGACTGACTTATATCAATTATAAATATTGTTCCTTGTGAGCAAAAATGTCTCTCTCCATACATGTCCTTAAACGATCTATTCCATGCACCATAATTAGTAACAAAAGTAAAAAAAAAATAACATTAAAAGAAAGCAGTGGAGTGATGTTAAGACCATTATCCCAATAATTATCGTACTTTTTCATTTTTCCAAATCGTAGTAGCTAAAATAGTGTTAAAATTCATAGTAGATTGTTGAAGTTCACAATAAATTAAAGTTAATTAGTGAAATGTAGTGTGTTTATTCACATCAATGATGATGAAAAACCTAATAGCCTTATAGAAAATTTTTGAAAAAATACAAAAGCTTAAACATTCTCCCAATCTTTTATAAGAGGGGGAGTTATAGTCCTTAAGAAGTCCACATAGCTTAATACCTTAGACTCAAGTTTTTAAAAGACAACTTAAAACTTCTTAGGACCTTGTAAAACATTAAGTCATACATGTTTTTTACATGAAATTCTTGAACATTCTATGAATTTTTTAAACGTTGCAAGCCTTTGGGGGAGAAGATCTCACAAAGCAACAACATTTCAAATGATTGTAATAGAATTGTGTATGTCTTTTAAACCATCATTGACAACTAGATTCATGATATGGGTATATCTCATATGTAAGAATTCCCTATCTATAACAAACTCATTTATATTCTTCATCCTCCTTTTTATATACTCAACAACCACATAGTTGAATGATGCAACATCAACCATGATTGTGGAGACATTCCTAAGTTCCCATTCTCCCAAAACCTTTTCAACTTTCTTAATGTCTCTCCTTTATGGTTAGGAAGTATTGATAAACTTATTATCATTCATTATCTATAAACTGTGTTGTGAGGTTTAAATAATTTACATTTTGAATGAATTTCCATCGATATGTAGTTAATGCTATCCTATTGCAATTTGATCTAAAAAAGGCCTTTAACCTAATACATTTATCAAGATATAGTTGAAAACAATCCTTAGATTTTGTATACCTTTATAGGATATAGTGAATTGAGGTAGCAATTGTCTACGAAAGTGTTTAAATTCCTTGCCCTCAACTAACCTAAACGAATGTTCATCTACAATGATAAGCATAATTAATGTTCATCTACAATGATAAGCATAATTAATGTCTTTCTTCAGGTTTCAACATCGTGGATTGTAACATCTTAAAAT
The DNA here is from genome assembly GCA_025330945.1 of Mucuna pruriens. NCBI lineage: Eukaryota > Viridiplantae > Streptophyta > Magnoliopsida > Fabales > Fabaceae > Mucuna > Mucuna pruriens. The sequence goes on from JAENHJ010000424.1 coordinate 1,162,990, forward strand.
TTATTTAATTATTTTTATAAATAAATTTTATTATTATTATTATCAATTTTATTTTAATTATTAATTGCTACAGGAAATTATTTTATTATATTTTGAAACTGAAATGTTATTATTATTATTATTCTTCTTAATGATGGCAGAAAATTAATTTAGTACTTAAATATTTACACTTAATTTTATTTTAATAGAGGAGTTAATGGTTTTATAAACTGATGAGACATTAATCTGAATTATTTTCATTTATTAATTTAATTAATTGAATTAATGAGGGCTGACGGGCGGGTCAGGATTGACCCAACCCAGTTAGAATATTAGACAGGAGGTAATCAATATATCCCAACTTGTGTTTTGCCCGTCAGACAGCCAGGTCTAGAGGAGAGAGAACGCAGACCTGCAAGGAGGAGGAGTTAGGGTGTTCAAATCGTCCTGGAGCCGCATCAGATCCTCGCTGTTCTTCGCATCTAAGGTACAGGGGAGATGGGTTCGGTTATATGTAAGTGCGGGGGTGTACGGGTAGTGAGGGCAATCCCTAAGTCCCTCTAGGATCTAAATTCTCAAATTTGTTTGGTTATTAGGTTCTAAGAATGTTTTAATCGATAGAAAAGATTCGTCAATGTGTACAATGGTTTTGGTTGAGTTAATTGATAATGTAATTGATTGCCTTTAGTGTGAAGGAAACTTCTAGAGGGAGTCCCAAAGGAACAAGAAGAATGACTTTGATGAACATGTTTTCTTCATTATGCTTCCAAGTATGCAGAGATGTCAATTCTATCTCACTATTTGAGTTTCATTTGTATAAGAAAGAGTAGTAGGGTCTTCCTTAGAGCTCTTATTAATAATTGTTATTATAAGGTGTCTTATGGCATTTGAAGGGGATTAAATTCTTGGATTAACGTTTTGCCTTAATGTGATTTTCGTTTGAAATTGTATGGTTAATCGTCTTAATTACTTGATTCTCGTGGTTGTTCATGGTTATTCATAGTTGGAACTATTGTGTGTAATGGTGAAATTGGGTGGAATTCAATGGTGTTGTATGTGCATTTTTGTGTGTTCTTATAAATGATTTATGGTAATGATGGCTAAATTGATATAATTTTGGCATGATTATGCACTGTGTGAATGATGTATAAATCATGAGAATAAGAATGTGGATGAGAATGCATTAAGCATGGACATGAGATGCATATGATGCATGAGAAGCGAGACGTGGCTATAATACCCTGGCCATATGTGGTGTTTAACAGGGTGGACTAATGATGGGGGACATTCATATGCATGGGTCATAGGTGGTGTTTAACCATGCTACACGCCGACCATAGGTGATGTTTAACGGTTGTGTAGAATGTCTTCGCACGAGCCATAGGTGGTGTTTAACTGTGCGACACACCGACCATATGAGGTGTTTAACGGTTGTGTAGAATGTCTTCGCACGAGCCATAGGTGATGTTTAACTGTGCGACACACCGACCATATGAGGTGTTTAACGGTGTGGCCATCATTAGTGATAACTAAGGGGATTGAGGAGGTTCGTCCATAGTGTGAAGTTCCGAATCGAGACTCTTAGGTGTGGTGATGAGCATATGCATTGTGCGAGCATGTGCATTTTGTAAACATGAATGGAATGTGATTGATTTTGAATGCGATGGAACGTGTGTGATTGATATATGAGTATTTGTTAACAGTTAGTAATTGGATACAGTAATGGGTGAGATTTGGGGTACTATCTGTATTTGTATATGATTGAATGCTATTTATAACAATACTCTCTTGTGGTTTTCTTTTTAGGTAATGTTGAGGACACTCATGGTGTTGAGTTTTGAAGAGGTGAGGTTTTGCTCTTATTTATGTGACATCGGGGCTTGAGATTTAGAATAGTGGTTCTATGTCTTTTCATACGTACTTTTACATCTTAAATATTTGAAAATGATGGGCATATCGATAACTCACTAAATGTATACAGAAATGTAAGTGATTTATATATTTGAAATATGTGTCAAACAAATGAATGACGTGTTTAGATCAACATTAATAATTTATGTGATATTTTTTTTTATGTGTACTTAATGTTTGAACATGATAATGACCATGTGAACCTTTTATCCTTAATACGAATTGAGTTTCCTTGGTTTTATCTATTAGCTTGTCTTCCTTTTTATTTTCTTGATTATTTTAATTTAAGTATTCGAGGTAGAAGGGTGTCACATGGATACCCCATTTTGTTCGGTTTTGATGTGGGTTCCTCTTCGTTTGTCCAGATTGGCAAGAATATGAGTAGAGATACTTAAGTCGGAAAAAGAGAAACAAAAAAAAGAAAGGAAGAAGTTACAGGTCAATTATTCTTCCCAAAAGAGGAAAGACAGTGGTAGATGAAGGAAGGAAAACTAAGGAGATAAACTTCACGTCGCTTTCCCTCAAGTCTACATAGAAATGACTAATGTTAACTCCATGGGAAACCCCAAACCTGCCATTTGGCAACTCGAACTGTGGATACCTCATTTCATTTGGTTGTGGTGTGGGTCTTCCTTCGTTTGTTTGAACCTGGGAGACTATGAAACAAAGATACCTAAGCTAGAAAAGGAGAAACAAAAGAGAAGGAACGAGAAATCTCAGGACAATTATCCTTCCTGAAAGATGAAAGATAGTGATCGCTGAAGGAAGAAGATTGAGGAGATGGCCTTCGTGCCTCTGTTCCCCCAAGTTTGTACAGAAAAGACAAATGTTATGCCATGACAAGCCCCCAGGTCTGCCACCTGATGCCCGGAAAGTTGCTTTACCATCGGGTCAACCCAAGTCAAGGATGAGCGGTCACCACCACATTAAATGCAAATGAGAGAAGTAAACCCCTAGGAAAACACCCGAGCAATAACGAACTTAAGGAAGGAGTCATCGCATTAATGTGGAGGATCTCCTTGAAGATATTCGTAATGATCACCCGAGCGTGGAGTGACCTATAAAAGGACCTAGAGGTGAAGGAGGGGGGGTCAAGAATTTTGAGCTAGAAAATAAGGAAGCACTATTGGTGGTAAGACTCGAGCAATTTAAAAGAAAGTGAGAGAGTAGTTCCAAGAAAAGAGAGAGGCATTTTGTAGAGGAAGAACCGAAGCCACCAAAGACCCAAAAATCATAGAAAAGATACTTCTTGGATACCAGATTGGTTGTCAAACTCTTAAGCGAGCATGTCTAATCATTTCTTAGCCTATAAGTGAACCCACTACCACTAATAGCGAGGTTTAAGCCAAAACATAGCTAACATTCATTTGGACTGGACAGTCTCTCTCTTCCATTTCTCAACACACAATATAACCGACACATAGTTTCCATTCTACTTGGGCCGAGACGATCTCGACCCATCTCATTTAGCCTCTTCTGTCCATAACTACTTAAACTTTGATTTCTCCATTACATTAGGAAATGCGTAAGAGTAAGGAACGACTCTTGTTAAGTTATTCACAAAAAAAAAAACAAAAACATTTTTCACCCATTCCTCGCAAATATCCTCCCTTAGAAAACCATAAGCCATAATGTAGAAGTCATTTTATTTCATACATCTAGTTAGGGTAACTATCTTATGGTAGATGGATAGGAATTCTAGTGTTCCCTATGTGTAACCAATTCCTGAACCTAAACTCTAATTTCCAGACTTGTCTTATCCAACCTATGGTTTCCTGGAGTTTTTTCCATAAAATACCAGTGACGACTCCTTTTTTCCCTAATTCCTTCCCTAAAAGAGATTCGGATTCGAGACTTCGATTTTTCGCCAATTCCGTCGTGGTTTAGGTTGCGACAAACATTAAACCCTCATCATGCAACAAGACCACTAGTTTCTCTATTCTTAAAAGTAAGGATTGCCTAGCTAGGGTAATTTATTATGACATATAAATGTTTGGGAATAAGTTTTTAAGTGGGTAAGTAAGTTGAAAGTAGTATGCTCTTTGTAGAATATAAATATTTTTTTTATCGCAATGTTTACATGTTGTCGTGGTTCTTCATTCATTTTCAAATAATTTTATGAAATGGTCTCAAGCAACAAAAGTTTTGTGAGAACAACTCATTTTTTGTATTTTTTTTTTGTATTTTTTTTTCAATAGGATCATAGGATCCAATTGTAGTTGTTGGCTATTTAATATGTTGTGTTACACCACCACCTCTTTTGATAGAGTATAAGCGGTGGAATTTCCTGTCTTTAGTGATTAAATTATTTATGTATATTAAGTTACTATTGTTAGTTTTAATGTTTGATTAACAACTTATTACTAAAATACAAATAAAATACTATAGAATGAAAAATCTTTTTTTTTTTTTTGCTATTAAGTTGTCTTAAGTGACTTAATTGTTGTTTTCAATGATGTATTTACTTAAGTTGTATTTTATTTATCACGATTATTCTAATGAATGAACACTTTTTACTCTAAAACTACTTAAATAGAGATTATAGAGAGACATAGTGACAAATTAATAGTTGATAGTTCAAAAAAAGTGTGTTCCTCCCAAATAAATTATTCAATATTATAAACCGAATCACATATAAAAAAAGATAATAAAAGAATTAATAACTCCTACATTTAATTTGTACATAACTTAAAACATCACTAACACTTGCAAACATATTAGTCGACTAGTTTTCTATTTTAATGCTTCACCTATGGAACAACGCAAATAAAACCAAAATAAATAAATGAGTATACAGTTGAATGAATTTACTAGTTACAAATAGAGGACAACTCCTAAGAGATATAACAAAAGGTTTAAAAATATAAATGAAAGGTAATTAAACTATACAAAATTTAATTATATTTCTTAATTTATAATATACTCAATTACCATTTTAAAATATATGTACCTAATTACTAGCTTTAAAGTATTGCATTCAGTGTCAATACGTTATTATAAATGTTGTTTCATTTACTATTATATGCCAAACAATAGTAAATTGTTTAACCTTAACAATAGACTTATTACAATTTTTGGTCTCCTAGTTTGACTAACGAGTAATTTTAGTATTCGCAGTTTTAATTATTATTTTTTATATTTAAAAAATAAATAATTTTAATCATCTTAGTTTTAATTACTCGATTTATTTTATATATTTTAAAAAGATGAAGAATTTTGATCTAATATTAAATAATTTAGTTTATAAAAATTAAATAAGTAATATTATATTAAATATTTATGTGTAATAAATTATCTAATTTTAAAAAAAATATAATTAAATAATTTTATCAAGTTATCATAACCATTAAAAGTTGAACAATAAATTACCCTAAAAAAAAATGATCCCAGGTAACAGAAAGCAAGAGAAACTAAAATATGTTATTTGAATGAATATAAGAAAAACTAAAATATGTTATTTGAATGAATATAAGAAGAGATCCTTTCATTTTCAAGTTTGGCTCAACCAATCATGTAGTGTAATGTTAACTTCAGTCACACAGAAAATAAATAAAAATAGACAACTGACTGAAAATGTTTGTTATAGAGAGAGACTAGCATATTATCATCACTAAAAATCACAGAGAGAACACTCTCAAGTCATCATCAATTAAATTTTATAAATAAAAAATGAAATAGATACAACCTAAAACTATAAGAAGTTGTTTATGAATTAGGAAAGGAAAAATGGTTTCTAGATGTACACATAAGTATAATTAAGTTCAGGTTAGTCGTTTATACTTCATTTTTTATATATAACAGCATTTATACTTACGTTCATTATGTTCACTTTGTACAATATACACACATGGAGAATTGAAACAAGATAAGATTTATTGTTACACATATGTAACAAGTTTGCTATTTTAGATACACATATAAGGAGAATGAAATATATCATTGCCTACGCTTTTCCATTCATTAAGAATAAAACGTTTTTGAAGACACGAGACTTGAGAGAGATATAAAATGTACTCTTCTTTTTTTTTTTTTTTGTGAGAGAGATATAGAATGTACCTAATGATTTGGTAATTATTTCCTACATGAGTAAATCATATTGTTAGCAAAGATCTATATTTAGATATGCGAAGACTAAAAATGCAACATATATTTTATATTATTTAATTTTGAATCATTAAATTTAAAAATGCATAATTATGATTTTTTTAAAATATGATGTCTATATATTTATTTAACTTTAATTTTTATAATTAACCTCCCAATCGCCCCATGGTTTCGTCCCCGAACACCGCCAATTTCACATCCTATCTTAAAGTCTTTTTTATAAAAATAATAATAATAATAATGTGATTTTGTTAAGGAAAAAAATGTTAAACAAACAATATTTTATTTTTATTACTAATTTTAGTTAGTTTAATGTTAAAGTAACTATCAAAATGAATAATATTGATTAAGATAATTAAGGAAATGAAGAATATTTTAAATTAAAATAATTATATTATTTTTAATGTGTAATTTAATTAATTAATTAATTTATTATTTTATATAAATAAGATAATTACATATAATTTAATTTTATAATTTATTTTTTAATATATTATGAATAATAATTTTATTAATTCTAATATTATTCTTATTTTTCAATTCACAAATTTATTTTTAATATTGTATTTCCTAAAAATTATAATTTATTTAAAAGTTATGATTTGATTTTAGTATATTGTTTTATGTTATTTTTTAATTTATTATTTTCAACTGATTGTCATAAATTTATTTTTTTCTTTAGAGATAAATCACTGCTTGAGATATACTTTAAAAATTAAATTATATTACAATAAGTCAAAAATAATAAATTGAAATATAAAAATAACATTAAAATTAATATATTAAAATATATATATATATATATATATTTTTTAAATACAACATTAAAAGTAAATTAGTGAATTAAAAAATAATAATAATATTAAAAAATAAAATAACTATTAATAATATAATAAAAATAAATTATATGTAATTATTATATTTATATAAAATAATAAATATATTAATTAATTTAATTGAGTAATTATAAATAATTTAATTGTCTTAATTTAAAATATTTTTTATTATTTTAATTATCTCAATAAATATTATTTATTTTGTTAGTCATGTAAATACTAAACTAACTAGAGTTACTTATAAGAACTAAAAAGGACAATAAATAAAATGTCACAAATTTTAAAATGATATTAAATTTTGTAAAAGTTAAAACCAAATATAACTATATTTACATGTACTTAAAAAGTATTTAAACTTATATTTTACTTAGTTATTTTATTTAAAATTTTGAAATATGAAATTTAAATTAAATTATATTAAAATATTTTAAATTGATTCATTTAAACTTTATTAGTAATGTTTGGTACACAAACATTATTTTAGACATTATTTTAAGTAACATCTTTTAAAATACTAGTTTTTTTTTTTTATATTTATTCTTCTTTTTTTTTAAATATTTATTAAATTACCCTTTAAATAAGATAAGATTTTTATTCTAAAATAAGGTTTAATTTTATTTTAAAATAAGATCCAATTTTATTTTAAAATAAGATATAATTTTATTATAATTGTTTAATTCAACTATTAAATATTAATTTTATTATTTTAGTGTTATTTCAAGATATTGATAATAATAGATAATAAATTTATTTTATTTTATATTTTGTTCTTATATTTTAGACATTTTTATATTACATGATTTATTTTAATTATTATATTATTTATAATATTTATTTTATAATTCAATACTACACTTCAAGATATTGATAATGATAGATGATATGTTTATTTTATTTTTTCTATTATTTTTTAATATATATTTTTATATTATGCTATTTATTTTAACCATTATATTATTTATTTTATTATTTTTAATATTATACTTCAAGATATTTTAATAATTAGATTAATTAATATAATAAAAATATGATATTTTACTTAACTGTATATGTTATTTTTATTTTATTTTAAATTTGATTGAAACTATTTTAAGAAATGAGACAAAATTAATAATGAGACAAAATTAATAATAGAACACGAAATATAAAAAAAAATGAAATTAAAAAATACACTAAAAATAATTTATCTATAATTAAAAATACACTAAAATACACTAAAAATAATTTATCTAAAAATTAAAAATTAAAATTATAAATACACAAAATATATTTTTATCAATAAAATCTATTTTATTAAAGTTCATAAAAATATATTTATTTTAATAACTAGCCTGTTTTGCCCCCACAGAATAGCTAGTCTGTTTTGTCACCCAACCAATAATTACTGGCAAACGTAATTTTTTTTTTATATTCATAAATAAATGCCAATTATTTATCCCAAAAAAAATACCTATCAAAATGAAGATAGTTATTTTGAAAGGATATAGTTTAAAGTTGGCTTTATAGTTTATACCAACAACCGATTTGTCAGAGTCTGGGGTAAACAGATCTTCTTCATTATTAATATTCATGTACGTCATTCCATATTATCATTCATCTTTCGGACAAAAACAGAACAATGTAGCATTGCCCCCTCCCCCGCATATGTTCTTTTCACATCTCGATCTCTTTTTATAAAAAAATTTAAGACTGTTATATTTTTTTATTATATGATTTTTTTTTCATTCTATGAATATTAGACTGACTACATTGTTAGAATTTTAGCGATCTTAGACTAATTATCAACATTAGAATTATTTATCCTTAAAATTAGACTCTCGTACTCAATTTGATAATCAAAATCAGGCTTTTAGAACCGTAAATATCACCAATTTTAAATTTATTTATTTCATATATAATCATTAATTAAAAATTATAAATTAATTACATTTTTATTTATTAAAGTATCGTACTTATACGATTTTGATCCCTAAGAATCACATATAATAATAAAAATTATATGATTTTGATTCTTAAGTCTTCTTTAATATTTTGTTGAGAGAACATAAAAAAAATATTGTGATAAATGATATGCAGACCTATCGGTTAATTCAACACATAAAATTTACAAAGTATTAGCTTTCAACTCAGTTATTCCACTCTAACAATAACATGGTTAACATTAACTAAAGTGTTAGTTTAAAATAGAATAAATATTCAATTTAGTTTTTTCAAATTAATCTCCCAATATTAGTAAAATATATTGATGTAGGAATAAATTTGGTGAATTTTATATACATATTTTAAAAATATTAATAAGTAATATCTAAAGTATTAAAAATCATTTTCCATAATTCTTTAAATATTAAATATTTTTAAATTAATTATTTAATATTAGTTAAATATATTAATTTAAGAACTAAATTGATGAATTCTTCTTATATATATTTGAAATTAGTCATTTATAAAGTCGAAAATTACTTGATAATTATAAAAAGTACACATATATTTGTTATTATTAAATAAATAATATAGTATTATAAAATAAAAAATAATAACTTATACGCATACAATACTTCGCAACTATGATATAATTATAAAAAAATACATATATTTATTATAACTAAATAAATAATATAATATTATAAAATCAAAAAATAATAATTTAGGGACTGAAATACCATATTATTATCAATGCAATATTTTTTTTATTTTACCAAATAAAATTATATTTATATCATATATATATATATATATATATATATATATATATATATATATATATATATATATATAATAACATTAACATATACTAATTTATATCTATTAATATTATTAATAAATATAAATTAGTATATCTTATTGGATATTGATAAATATATATATAAACTAATTTATTTATTAATATTAATTTATTACTAGTATTATTAATATTGTGGTTCTCACCAATTTTTATTTATAAATATTGTGTAACATCCTAAAATTTATTTAATTATTTTTAGAAATTAATTACATTATTATTATTATTATCAATTTTATTTTAATAGAGGAGTTAATGATTTTATAAACTAATGAGGCTTTATCTAAATTATTTTTATTTATTAATTTAATTAATTGAATTAACGGGGAGGCTGACGGGCGAGTCAGGTTGACCCAACCTAGCTAGAATATTAGATAGTGGTAATCAGTTTACCCTACTTGATGTTTTACGCGTCAGACAGCCAGACCTAGAGGAGAGAGAACGCCGACCTGCAAGGAAGAGGAGTTAGGGTGTTCAGACCATCCTAAAGTCGCATCAGATCATCACTATTCTTCGCATCTAAGGTACAGGGAAGATGGGTTTGATCATATATGAATGTGGGAGTGTACGGGTAGTGGGGGCAATCCCTAAGTCCCTCTAGGATCTAAATTCTCAATTTTGTTTAATTATTATGTTTTAAAAATATTTTAATCGGTAGAAAAGATTTGTCAATATGCTTTATAGTCTGATTAACGTCTTGTCCTAATGTGATTTTTGTTGGGAAACTGTATGATTAATTGCCCTAATTACTTGATTCTTGTTGTTTATGGTTGTTCATGATTTGAGGCTCTTGTGTGCAATGATGAAATTGGGTGAAATTCAATGGTGTTTTATGTGCGTTTTTGTGCTTTCTGATAAATGATTTATAATAATGATGGTTAAATTAATATGGTTGGGTATGATTGTGGACTGTGCGAATGACGTATAAATAAATCATGAGAATAAGAGTGTGGATGAGAATGCATTGAGCATGGACATGAGATGCATGAGAAGGCAGACGTGGCTATAATACCCTTGCCATATGTGGTGTTTAATAGGGGACCCTGACCAAAAGTGCTGTTTAACAGGGTGGACTAATGATGGGGGACATTCATATGCATGGTCCACAAGTGGTGTTTAACCATGTTGCACGCCGGCTATAGGTGGTGTTTAACGGTTGTATGGAATGTCTTCGCACGGGCCATAGGTGGTGTTTAATTGTGCGACACACCGGCCCATACGGGGTGTTAACAATGTGACCATCATTAGTGATAACTAAGGGGATTGAGGAGGTTCGCCCATGGTGTGGAGTTCTGACTCGAGACTCTTAGGTGTGGTGATGAGCATATGCATTGTACGAGCATGTGCATTTTGTAAACACGAATGAACTGTGATTGATTTTGAATGAATGAAATGTGATTGATTTTGAATGAATGAAATGTGATTGATATACAAGCATCTGTTAACTGTTGTTAATTGAGTACGGTAATGGGTGGGATTTGAGGCATTATCTGCCTTTATATATGATTGGATGCGATTTCTCACCGTACTTTCTCTCGTTGTTTTCTTTTAGGTAACGTTGATGGCACTCATGGTGCCAAGTTTTGTAAAGGCGGGGTCTTGCTCTAATTAGTGTGACATCGGGGTTCTAGAAGTTAGAATAGTTGCTCTATGCCTTGATATTTGAATGACTTATTTTAAAGATGATAATGACTTTAGTTTTCTCAATTATAATGTTTAGATCTAAAACCTCCTTGAAAACTTTGTGCCTACCTTTTAATTACCATGTGAACCTTTTATCCTTAATACAAATTGTGTTTTTTGGTTTTAACTATTACCCTGTCTTTATTTTATTTATTTTATTAATTTAATTTAAATATTCAGAGTAGAAGGGTGTCACATTTAGTGGTATCAGAGCAAGTCGATTCATTCGGCCGTGAGTGAGTTATGTGTCTAACACGCTTTGCATTGCATTTGTTAGTGTGATTGGACTGATTTGAAAGATGACAGTAAATTGTTTGTGTTGTTTTGTATTGCGTTGAATTCTGGGTGATTTATTCGACCAGTGAGTTATGTGTCTGCCATGTGTTATGTGTCTGCCATGTGTTATGTGTCTGTCATGTGTTAGTGTTTATTTATGTTAAGTGTGGTGTATGAGTGTAATAATCTAGTGTATTTTAAGGAAGTGTTAAGGTGATATAAATGTTCCTTTGTTGGTTGCTATACCAAGCATCCCTATTGCTAACTACGATCTATTGAGCCTGATCACCTCAATATATTGTTAAAGGCAAAAAGGACTCTTGATGAGCTGGTGGATCAATTGATTTGAAATGTTTTCTTTTGAAGAATGAACATTTTGTTGTGACTAGCCTAAGTAGCTATTTATTTTGGATGTTTGTGAAGTTTGAGGAATGAATTCCTCATCCTTGTTCTAATAAAATTGGAAAGTGATGATGTGATGTGTTTTATTGCTGTATTTATTATTGTTTATTGTGTTTTTGGTGCTTACTATTATCTTAATCTTAATAGATTAAGATGGCAGTAAAGAGAATGTGAAGATTCATGCTTCACATCTCATGGCAAGGGCCTTAAGCAATTAATGAGTTAGAGGGGATACTTGAGGGTAGTGCTTCAGACTCTTAGAGATTAACATGCTAAATTATCTAAGTGTGACCTTTGGTTAGAAAAAGTGAGTTTTCTAGATCATGTAACCTCTAGAAGAAGTACAGGGGTAGATCATTTTGAGGTAGAAGTTGTTTTTAAGTGGGAGAGCCCTTAATCGGTGAGTGAGCATAAAAGTTTTTTTGGACTAATTGGTCAGAGAAGGTTTATCTAAGTTAACTTGACCTTGATGGAGTTGGTTAGGAAGGGAGTTGTTTTGGGTAGAATAGTTAGTGTGGGTATAGCTTCCAAACCCTTAAGGAGAAGTTGACTAGTGCACCAGTTTTAGTATTGTCAAACCTTAGTGAACCTTTTGTAGTGTATGGTGATACTTCTAGGATGTGTATAGGTGGAATTCTAACGCAAGAGGGTAGAGTGGTAGCTTATGCTTCTAATCCACGAGAGGAATTACCCTATCCATGATCTTGAGTTGGCGGCTGTAGTGTTCATTCTTAAGATTTGGAGACCAGAAGGCTTTAAAGTTCTTGAAGTGTCAAAAGAAATAGAATTTCTTCCCTTTATCTCACTACAAGGATTTATGGCCATGATTCCCTTATCTTCATGGGAACCATTGCTTTCACCCATTGATGACGCTGGAGAGAACCCATCAATGGACATAGAAGGTGTCATGCAACAACGGTTCTTTTTAACAGATGAATAAGTTGGGTGACAACATTTTTCCAGGGTGATTTCATTGGTTATTATTTTGTGGTTAGATGGAGGGATAAGGGAACAATTGCAAGCAAAAGAGTTGCTATTAGGGGTATCATTTTTCACTATTGAAAACTTAGTAAAGTTGTTGTAGGGTGAACACAAACAAGTGGAGCCATTTATGCAAGAATGAGAGCTCAACGATGAAAATTCCCGAGAGAGAGTAGTACAACTAGTGTTCAACTGATTAGATTTTTCTATCAAACATTTTCTGCAATAACAGTCATTGCTTTAAATTTCATATAAACAAGGCGAGTAAGAAAGGTACGATATTTGTGTGTCATTGTGCATTTAGAAACCTTACCTCTTGCTTTGACAGTTTTGCTTTCCCCATTGACTTCATTTGAAAACAGAGGAACTCTTTTGGTAGGAGCTATTGAGGCATTTCTTTTAACTCTTCTTGATATTGTGGTGGCCTAAATGGAAAGAGACATAGCGGATTTTGTTAATGATTGTTTAGTTTGAGAGAAGCTTGAGTAGCATCTAAGGATACTAGTTCGTACTATTGAGATGAGTCATGGTATAGTTGTTTAATAAAAGTTAAATGGAAGATATGAGTTCTTTAAGTTATGTGATCTTTGGTGTGAGAATCTAATAGTCAACCTTTTTAAGGTAGGAGTTTCTCTTTAAGTTAAAAACCTTGCATTAGTGAGTAAGATTATAAATTTTCCTCGGATTGGACAAATACCGTGGTGAATTCCTAGAAGTATTCCTTAAGTTAGCATAGTCTTTAACTCAAGAATCTAGGAAGGGAGCAAGGTCTAGGTGGATTGATAATTTGGAATTAGTTCCTAATGTCTTGGAGAAGCATTATATAGCATGCCAACCTTAGTAATACCTGACCTTAGTTATTGAGAAGAGTGTTGTTACTAGATAGTGAGGATGTAGTTTAATCTTACAGACAAATGGGAGTTGTAAGACGAATTATGTGACCCCTAGCTTGGAGGTAGTAGCAGTAATGACTACTCTTAATATTCGAAGACACCACTTGCATGATTTTAAGTTGATATTCTCGATGACATAGAAACACTAAGTGGAAATTCAACTAGTAGGGGAGGAACCTAAAATAGATGAGGTGATTGGAATTTCCAAATGACCAATGTTTTAGGGAGCCATCACTAGGTAGAATCAAGACAGTAGAATATGTCGTAAATAGGAAATCTTTTCGCATCCTTTCGTGTGATTAAAGGGCATGATCTGTTAACTAGTTAGAACACCCATTTTAGTGGATAGAAGAGAAACCATAAGACGAGGTAATATGATTTTCTAGATGGCATTAAGTAATTTAGAAATGGAGTTATGTACTTAGTAAGTCTTAGAAGAGGATCGTACGGTAGATTTAATATTGAATCGAGGTGGTATAGATGCCTGAGGATCTTTGGAAGATGTTTTGGCAACTTATATCATGGGAAGAGTGGATAAGTGTGAGCACCTATTTGGTTGACGGGTTGGAATCCTAGAGTTATTTTAGAACTTGAGGGAGAGATTTTGTTAAACTCGAGGAATCTAATTGGATTGGGTTCAGTCTATCACTTCACCCGTGCCATGTACACGATAATTGCACATGTTTCAACTCTGGACGTACATTTGTTATTCTGGCAAGTAATCGATCTAACTTGTTTGAAGGTTAAAAGAAGACTAGATATGAGAATAGATACTAGAAATTGTGAAAGATTTAAGGTTAACTGGTTTAGAGAGGTGAGATGATTATTTAGCCAATGCAAATCGAGTAAGGACTGTCGTTAGAAACACTAAATGAGTAAGGGGAGGGCAATTGTAAGGGTATGGGAAGTACTTACTCTATGTAAATTCGAGGACGGATTTTCTTTTATGAGGGGAGAATTGTAACATCCTAAAATTTATTTAATTATTTTTAGAAATTAATTACATTATTATTATTATTAGTTAATGATTTTATAAACTGATGAAGCTTTATCTAAATTATTTTCATTTATTAATTTAATTAATTGAATTAACGAGGAGGCTGACGGGCAGGAGGCTGACAGACCCAGCTAGAATATTAGACAGGGGTAATCAGTTTACCCTAATTGGTGTTTTACGCGTCAGACAGCTAGACCTAGAGGAGAGAACGCCGATCTGCAAGGAAGAGGAGCTAGGGTGTTCAGACCGTCCTAGAGCCGCATCAGATCATCACTATTCTTCGCATCTAAGGTACGGGGAGATGGGTTTGATCATATATGATTGTGGGAGTGTACGGGTAGTGAGGGCAATCCCTAAGTCCCTCTAGGATCTAAATTCTTAATTTTGTTTGATTATTATATTTTAAAAATATTTTAATCGGTAGAAAAGATTTGTCAATATGCTCTGTAGTCTGATATTTTAATCCCTAAGTCCTTGTAGTCTGTATGATTAATTGCCCTAATTACTTGATTCTTGTTGTTTATGGTTGTTCATGATTTGAGGCTCTTGTGTGCATTGTATGCAATGATGAAATTGGGTGAAATTCAATGGTGTTTTATGTGCATTTTTGTGCTTTCTGATAAATGATTTATAATAATGATGGTTAAATTAATATGGTTGGGTATGATTGTGGACTGTGCGAATGATGTATAAATAAATCATGAGAATAAGAGTGTGGATGAGAATGCATTGAGCATGGACATGAGAGGCATGAGAGGCATGAGAGGCATGAGAGGCATGAGAAGGCAAACATGACTATAATATCCTGGCCATATGTGGTGTTTAATAGGGGACCCTGGCCAAAAGTGGTGTTTAACAGGGTGGACTAATGGTGGGGGACATTCATATGCATGAGCCACAGGTGGTGTTTAACCATGTTGCACGCCGGCCATAGGTGGTGTTTAACGGTTGTGTGGAATGTCTTCGCACGGGTCATAGGTGGTGTTTAACTGTGCGACACATTGGCCCATACGGGTGTTAACGATGTGGCCATCATTAGTGATAACTAAGGGGATTGAGGAGGTTCGCCCATGGTGTGGAGTTCCGACTCGAGACTCTTAGGTGTGGTGATGAGCATATGCATTGTGCGAGCATGTGCATTTTGTAAACATGAATGAACTGTGATTGATTTTGAATGAATGAAATGTGATTAATATATGAGCATCTGTTAATTGTTATTAATTGAGTACGGTAATGAGTGAGATTTGGGACATTATCCGCCTTTATATATGATTGAATGCGATTTCTCACCGTACTTTCTCTTGTTGTTTTTTTAGGTAACATTGAGGGTACTCATGGTGCCAAGTTTTGAAAAGGCGGGGTCTTGTTCTAATTAGTGTGACATCGGCGTTCTAGAAGTTAGAACAGTTGCTCTATGTCTTGATGTTTGAATGACTTATTTTAAAGATGATGATGACTTTAGTTTTCTCAATTATAATGTTTAGATCTAAAACCTCCTTGAAAACTTTGTGCCTACTTTTAATTAACATGTGAACCTTTTATCCTTGATACAAATTGTGCTTTTTGATTTTAACTATTACCCTATCTTCATTTTATTTATTTTATTAATTTAATTTAAGTATTTGAGATAGAGGGTGTCACATATTGTGGTCAAAGAAGGAAGCTAGTAATAGTGGTTGAAATTTTATTTTTCAAAATAAATAAATAAATAAAGTAGTAGTAGTAGGTGGAACCTTTCCCAAGGAAAAATTTAATGATATTAAATGGAAGTGACAAAATGAACTATCCAATCCTCTATGAGCTTTTCATGTGTCATTATGAGCTATAGTAGTCTAGGTTTGACTTGGATTACAAGTTTTTTTTGTTGGTTTGATATAATTTTTTCTTCTTCTAAAATTTAAGATTAATAATTACCATGATAATTATTTTTATGTCATATTTATTTTAGTTTAGTAAATAAAATACAAATATTTATGTTATTCTATTATTATATTTAGAAAAAAATAATTTATAGAATTATTTTTAATATAAAAATCACTTACATGACAACGAGTCATACGTGAAACTTTTTTATATATATATATATATATATATATATATATATATATATATATATATATATAATTACTATAATTATTTTTAATATAAAAATCACTTACATCATAAATTCATACAATCATATGCAAAATTTTTATATACATATGTATGTTTTTTTTGAATTGACTATTTATTTTATTTAACCTAATTTATTGAAATATATATATATTAATTAAAGATCATTTTCTTATATTTTATTTAGTTTTTTTTTCTTTTAATTTTTGTTAGATATATACCTATCCACTATAGATGTTTGAAACGTCACAATTTTTTTTTATAAAAGTTAATTGATTTATTGTGAGAGATACATAAATATATATGGAAAAGTTGTAAAATAACTCCCTAAATAATTTATTGTCACATGTGAATAAGATATTAGTTGACAAATAAAAAATATATTAATATTTGATTGTTAAATAAGATTATATGTGAAAAATTTTGTTCGACTTATTCTTTCTCTAAATAATAAGGTTTAGTCAATTGACTACATTGACACAATTCGAATACTTCACACCATTCAATTGATAGGATTGACAAATAGTGTGTATAAAGAAAAAAAGAAATAAGCTAATAGCTTAAACTTGACAAGGCTAATGTGGTTTGATTACGAAATGAGTTTTATTGAATTGAATTAAAAAATCTATGTTCTATTTATACTCAAAATTTAAAGATAAGCTCAATTCACTTTATCTCCTTTGTCTTTATGTGAGGGAGCGAGAATGTGAGCTCTAGAATTATTTATATATTTTTTTGTGGGTTAATTTTATTTATATTAATACATACTAATTTATATTTATTTATTAGAAATATTATTATTTCTCTCTCGTTATTAGTGAGATTTTAATGAGATTTTAAAAATTTGATATAAATTTAAAATAAATTTAATTAAATCAATTAAGTTAATTTTTTTAAACTAGTTAATGAAATATTATAAAAAAGAATAGGAGAGAACAATATATATTTATATTATTTATGTGTAATTTTGATTTTATTTAAATTATATATAATATACTTTATATAATATACTTTACATTCATAAACCAATTAATACACTCACCTATGGTATAGCTATAAGAGAGAAGGGATTTGGTTCAAATCACTCCACCAATATTTTGTAATTTTTTCCAACTTTTTTATATTTTTATATTATATTACTTATCATATTATTTATCAATATCATATTAATAAAGTAAAATTTATTAAATATTTAATAGAAGAATAATAAGTACCATCCAATTAAAACTTAAGAGACAAATTGTATAATTACAATATTTAAGAGACTGAAAGTGAATTTCAGGCAAAATTAAATTTTTTTAACAAATAAATATTAAAAAAATGGACATACTATTTTGTTTGGCTTTTTTGGGTTATCACAGACAGCGCAGAATTTTGTAATTATATATTTTCAATTAGATGATGATGATCCTTCTTCCCTTGTTCTTTTTTAACAGGATGATCTTGTGGGGTCTCCTGTCCTGCCCGCTTCTGAAGTTTCCTTGCTTTGTTTAGTTACTAACAAAAATAATATCGTTACTATTTTCTCCAGCAAAAGTAAGATTGGGTATATATATTAATACCGTGGAGATGCCACTTTATTGACATATAAGCCTTTAATTTCATATTTTGATATGAGTTAAATATGTTTTTTCTTTTTTAAATTTGAATTAATTTTAATTTTAATTTTTTAATTTTCATATTTTTATGTAAAAAATTTCACAGTAATTTTAAAATATATAAAAAATTAGATGACTAAAATCAAAATTAACTTAATTTTAATAAATAAAAATGTATTTAAGCTTTTGATTTATATAACTATATATGAAATACAAATTTATATTATTTTGAATAATAATGGAAGTTCATGTAGTGATCCCCAGACACATACATATTAAGGATGTCTTTGTGTATCAGTTGCATGCATTCCAATACACTTGAACGGAAAAGTTATTCGATTGGTGAATTGTATTCAATGGATGTTTAATATATTGGAATTTAAATTCAAACATACTGTAACATTCTTTTAAAATGAAAAGTGTGTAAAAAAAACTTGGTTTGAGTTTCTATTTTAATATCAGTGATGATATATTCACATCTTTTACATGTTATATACTTTATTAATATTTATTATTTTAATTAATTTCTTTTTTTTTAGTACATTATTTTTTAGTGTATATTATTCTTTTTTCTTTTTTTTTTCTCTCTCTAAGGTTAAAGAACGATGTCTACCAATATTTTTTTCTTTAATGTTTTAAACAAAACTGTATTGAATACAAGAGTACTTATTATGAGTTATTAATAGCTATGTGAACTATTCGGAAGGAATAATTTTTTTAAGAATAATGTTATATTTATTTTTATTTTATGATAAAATATTAAATAAAAATATATATTTTAATATATTAAAAATATAACATCAAATTATTTTAATTTAATTAATAATTTTAAAAAAATTAAATTTCTGATTATATAATTATGTTAAATATTCAAAAAAGAATTTTATAGTTCGCGTTAATTAATCTCAACTCGAGTAAAATTATTTTCTTAAAATACAGGGTAGTTTGGTTAAAAAAAATATAAGGTTGAGATAGAGTAATTTTATATTCTCTCACAACATTTTCTTATTATTATCCTACTTTATTTGTATGGCAAATATTAAATGTGTTTTATATTTTTAAGATATTAAATAAATTTGATTTTTATTTAATTTTTTTATAAAATAATAAGAAAATTTGTAAAAATATATATTATTACTTTATAAAATAAGTAGAAAGATACTGCAGAAGAATTTAAAATTATTTTTTTAATTTTATGAAATCATAAATAAAGCAGGGATTAAGATCAATGGGGAATCTAATTATATTTTTTATTTTTAAAATAGAACCTAATTTCAAAAGTTTATCTATATCATAGTTAGGTATTATATAATGTTGTCACGAATTTCTCCATATCATTATATATATGATGAAAATTTGTTGTCGTAAGAGGAAAAATGTTGAAGTCGAAGGAAAGCAATTTTCGGGTTTGGTTCGTCTAACATCCTAAGTTGAATTAGGAGTTTATTCTATTCTACACTAATTATTTTATTTTTATTAATAATGGAAAATCAAATATATAATTTAATTTTAAATAAATATATATTTAATTAAATTATTCTGTGATTTTATTAATATTTTCATTTCATTTAATAAGAGATTAAAGCATAAAAATCCCACAAAACATAAAAAATACTATTTTTTATATTTAAAAATATAATACCATCTTTAATCCTTTGAAATAAAATAGTATATTTCATTTTTCTTAATTATAAGATACAAATATATATCTAAATATATTAATTATTATTTTTTATGTTATTAATTTATTATAAAATCTATTAATGAGATATCCACTTATTCTTCTACAAGTTAATGCATCCATTGCTATATTAACAATACAAGAGAAATTTATTTGTATGAAAAATTTATTACTTAAGTTACAAGAATATTTATTAAATATAATTACTACTTCAAATCATTTAGTTCCATGAATATTTCTGAAATAAGATTTAAAATTAAAATTAAATTTTTTTTATTATTTTTATAAATTTTAACAAACTACAAAGTGTGTTTTTACCTTTAAAACTCTCTTCTAAATTTTGCTTGTCTTTTTTATAAGATTCTTTTAAAATTATTTTTTATATTAATTATTTTTAACTAAAATATTTTTAATTATTTGATACTTTGTGTATTTAATATATAATAAATATTAATAAATTTATAATAAATTTATTTTCTATGATAGAAATAATTAACACATTAATTAATTAAATAAAAATAATAAAATAATAAATCTAAATAATTTTTAAAAATAATATAAAATAATTAACCAATTTATTATTACTAATTATATTAATTAGTTTTCCCAATTTATGTGAATTAATTAATGAATTCTATATATAACAACTTTCGAAGTAGTTATTTATTTGTTATACAAAGAAATGATGTAACAATTAAAATTGGTCTAGTGAATGTTTGAATAATATAGCTAAAGTTTTAATTTTTAATTTTATTGTCTAACATATTATTTATTTTATAAAATATAATAATTCTGTAAAATTTTAGAATAATAAATGTATTAATTATGTTAAATTAATTAATAATTCATTTAATGAATTTAAAGCATTTACCAATAATCTAATAATAAATGATGATTACTAAAAAGTCCAGTCACTACAAGTGGGTTTCCGGCAATAAATAAAAAGGTAATTTAGTTGAGTAAGCAGGGGTATTTTTGTTAGGGACCTTCCACACTACTCTTATGAACATTTCAGCACTCTCTCAGACCCTAAATTCGTGGTTTTCTCTTTTCCAATCGATTCGGTTTCTCGCTAATTCGCGTTTTCCTTCGTTCCCAAGTTAGCAGCGTGAAGGTACGATTGTTTTTTTTATTTCCTTCAATTTTGAGGATTCTAACCGAACCGAATAGGGATCGGTGTTGTGGTTTTAGGGTTTTGTTTGGTGCGTGCGATGAAGATCGAGGAATTGGACGATGCGGAGTGTAGTAGGGATGAAGAACAGAAGTTCGAGAGGCAGATTGTGAGCGTTGACGCCAAAAGAGCGTTGGTGGGAGCAGGTGCTCGGATCCTCTTCTATCCGACGCTCTTGTATAATGTGCTTCGCAACAAAATTGAAACGGAGTTCAGGTGGTGGGATCAAATTGACGAGGTTTTTCTCTCTCCCTCTCTCAATCTTCTTTATTTTCCTTCTTGATTAATCGTCGTTTTGGATTGTTGTATAACCTGTTCTGTTTGTGGAATTGGGCCTTGTTTGCTGACTTTGGAAACGGAATCTGTTTCTTGTTCTTTTCAGTTTTTGTTACTAGGCGCTGTTCCCTTCCCCAAAGACGTTCCTCACTTGAAGAAGCTTGGTGTGGGTGGTGTTATCACTCTCAATGAACCTTATGAAACCTTGGTGCCATCGTCGTTGTATTGGGTAAGTCATATAATCCCCTTTCCTTTTTTTACATTTTTTGTGCTACTTATGACTTGTGTGTTTAATTGATACATGAATAATGAATTTCCATATGACCACAGGAGTTTCACAATGTATTTGCTATATTTGTTTTATTATAAACTGTTGCTGATATCTAGGTTTGTCTGCTTGATTTGTTTCAGGCTCACGGGATTGATAATTTGGTGATTCCCACTAGAGATTATCTCTTTGCCCCCTCGTTTGTTGATATCAACCGGGCTGTGCAGTTCATTCATCGTTGGTTTTTTCTTTTTGATTTAATTTTGGGAAATTTTGGGGGTCAAGTGCATCAATCAATGTGGTTCTTTGTTATTTTTTGGGTGCTGAGATATTTTTTTTTTTGTGTATTACCTTTGTATTTTGGTAGAGAATGCATGCTGCGGTAAAACTACTTATGTTCACTGTAAAGCTGGGCGGGGGAGGAGTACAACAATCGTGCTTTGTTATCTGGTAATTTATGATCTTTATGATTTGTCTTGTGGCATCATTGAAGCTTCAAGGTGCTGAACGTTTTCCATGTGGTCTACTTATGTTTTATAGGTCGAATACAAGCACATGACACCTGCTGCTGCTCTGGAATATGTTCGGTCTCGAAGACCCAGAGTGCTACTAGCACCATCACAGTGGAAGGTAGTATAAACAAGTCCCTTTTGTGTGTCTCCTGCCCTCTAGAAGGGTAGTGATTCAATGCAATTATTTTAGTACTTTTTTCAGTGATGATTTCTTCCCTTGGCATTTGGCTGTTGTGTAATTGTTTGCATGTATTGTAAGCAGGCTGTTCAAAACTATAACAAGCGAAGACCTTGTACTTTACCATACTCTCCCTCTGGGGATGCAGTTCTTATAACCAAAGCCGATCTTGAAGGCTATCACAGCACATGTGATGCTGGAATGGAGCTGGCCATTGTTCCCAAAGTGCCAAGGACTATGCCCATGATTGCAAGATTATCTTGCCTGTTCGCATCCTTAAAAGTATCCGGTAGTAGTGTACCAATGACCAGGCGGCTGCCAGTTTCCGAGTCACGGGCTTGCTAAACATGGTATGTCAAGCAGGTGGTCTGTACAGAAGATAACGATGAAAATAAGTGAAGTTTGATAATTTCCCAAAGTCGGTAACAATTGTGTTACATGAAGAGAGGATGCATAGAAAGAAAGATAGGAGAGCAGGTTTCTCCAATGTTATGTTACAGGTTAAGAGAAACATGTTGTAGTTTCTTGTACATATATTTGCCTTTTTCATGTTTGTTAATCCAAGTGAATCCCCGTGCAAGTTAAAGCATTATTTATGTGAAATCAACAGAATTTGTCAGGTGGTGACCTAATGGTTACTTGTCTTTACGGATACAAAACCATAGTCGATTTCCTGCACTTCTAATGTGTACCCCGAATGCTCTGCAGCATTGTTGTCAAACTCGAGTTAACCTGTTAACTCTTGAGAATTTACGATTCCAGAAAGATAGAGAAAACGGGTTAATTATTGGTCAAATTCTTTTTTGGGGAAATTCAGGTAAACTTGTTAAACTCGTGTAAATTGTCATAACTCACGAGTTGCGAATTTGATTTTGAAATCAAATGTAATTTTTTACCTTGATTCACCCCCACAGTGAGTGTTTTATGCTACTGATGCATTGTTTTTGAAGCCAAAGTGAATGTAATATTTACTAAGGCTCAAGGGATGTGAAGAAATTATTATTTTTTATGTTTTTTGGTAGGAACTTATGTTTTTATGAATTTGTACATGATTTGATTATTTGTGGAGTTTGATCTTATTTAGTAATAATGTACTCACTTTATTATTGTGGTTTATTTATTTGTTTTATTATGGTGTTGAAATGTAGAATTATTGTTGTGTTATGAATATAATATTTAGTAAATGTCATTAATGAGTTTTTAATATTACTTTTAGAGTAAAATGTGTTTTAGGTCTCTTAAGATTTAATTAAAATTGATTTAAGTCTTTATATTTTAAAAATAATGGTTCTGATTATTTTGGAAAATGTGATAGATTTTGTTCCTAGTTAAATCAAAATGAAATATAGAACTAAGGATGAAATCTATCACACTTCAGAAATATAAGGATTAAAATTATTATTTTAAAAAATTAATTTTGATTAAATCTTAAAGTACCTAAAACATATTGGAGTTTAGGGAAGCTCTAAATTTATGTAGATTCAATGCAGGCTATAACAGAGTGCCTTGGGCTTTGGTTTTGATGAAACGGCGGTATGGATATGGGTATGAAGTGTATACGGTGTGAAGTATCCTCATTGTCATCGGTCGGATCAAGTGGCTTGCTTAAAATTAAGCAGCGAATTTTAGCTGGGTTTGGCTTGTTTAGTTACACCTATGATTTAAATCAACACTTGATCTGGACTAGTGACTGCTTAAACTGGCTACTACACTGGAGCCCGAAATCAATAAACTAATTCAAATTTGTTAATACTGTTGCTCAATGTTTAACTTGTCCATTGGTTATTGTTTCGCGTCTCTATGCGTGGAATGCCTAAATATTTCAAACTTGTTTTTTTTTCATTATTTTTATTTTTTTTCTTCTAATTTTTTGGTCAGGGGACTACTAGTCCAAGACTAGGTCTTTGCTACATCTTCCTGTGATATGGTACTTGCAACAATACTGGGAAAATTTAAAGAATTTAATTAGAATATTATGATAATATAAATATTTTTTTATATTATCATCTAACTATAAATTATTATTTATTATAAAATATTTTTTATATTATTTTAAAAATAATATTTATTGTGATATTTTAATTGGTTGATAATGTAAGCATCTGTACACTAAAAGTGTAATATATATTTTATTCCAAAATTTGACAACCAACCATTTTAAGCAAATGTCAAGACACCGGAGTCATTATAGCCACATGTATGTGGAATGGAGCATATACTGTCAGAAATCAGCATCTCCAAATGGTTCGACACTGAATATTTAAACCTAAATGGTTCCACGTTTCATTGGGATTGGTAGGTAGATTCATGAAAGAAGGATAACTAAACAAAGTTCTCATGAACAAGGTGGGAGTGGGGGGGACAATAATTTATATTCTAGATTAGTGGTCAGTGTAAATCTTAGCATTCGCTCCAAACCATGGGTTTGCCTGCGCTAATTTGGGCTTAAAGTATTATTGTTAGAAACATAACACATACAGAAAGGTACAAGATCTTTGTGTAGTTATTCATTTATTTATTTATTGTTGGGGTTTCAATATACTCAACAAAATGTATAATTGTAGGCACTAATTTTCGTTGAGAACTGTCAACTTAGGTGAATATTTTCTTTCCAATAATATGTGCAATTACCATAAGGAATTTGCAAACAAAAATATCTTGCACTTGAACAATAAGGCCAAATATTAATTTTCTTTGTGTAATTTGTTACTGTTTTTATACCAAAATATCTACAATATGTTGGATTATTGGTCCATAAAATAAATTTGTTTCTAAAACAGCTAAAGAAATACCCATCCTCATTGATTACTATTCATGTTTTATTTTTTGGTGAATTATTACTATGCATGTATGCTTATACCTTTTTCCTTATAGAGAACACATTATGAGGCAAAACTAACCGTTAAGATCTTTGAAACACAAATTATTATGCACATTTAATGGAAGTATTTTTTTTTACTTCCACAAGAATTACGTTGGAACAAAAAACACACATAGTCAAAGGTTCTGTTTGTTTATCCATTCAGCTAACGACACACAAAGTATGGTGCAAAATCAACGGCTGGGATTTTTACGAGCCCCAAGTCCAGGGTACATTAAACGAAAGGAAGAAAATTTATTGTCGGTGAAACTCGATTTTGAAACCCATACAAACCAACAATGCTAGGATACACTTTCTACTATTTAAATTTTAAAGTGAATAATATTCTTACTCGTTGGCTTAAAAAAATTCATTTTAAATTAGGGTTTTCTTTTATAAAGTACTCATATTTGGCAAGTGCATTACATGAAGTATTATTCCAACAAGGCTTGAATCTGAGTATCAAATTACAAGTTTATTGAACTAATAATTTGGGGAGGTGGGGATATATGTGTTTCATCGAGTGATTTCCAAGAGAAAGGAATACAAAATGGAACACAACACAATAAGTCATAATGATCAATCTATTAGGATTAACTTAGTCACCAGGGATTTAGATAATTTATATGAAGTCTTAAATTTAGATTTCATTGTAGTTATTATATAAAAAAAATCACAATGATGATAATTAGAGAAACGATAATGTTTAGTAACGATTAAGGTTAAATTCCTCTCTGATCTCCTTTCAAACAATTTAATGAAAATTTTAATTCATGTAAATTAATCAATTGAAGATCAAAGATAAATTCACCACTCTAGTTAAGGTTAATATATTCTTTAATATTTAATCCTTTGTTCTAACAAAAAAAATTAAATTTGTAGATGTTTCTAACCAAAATAAATATTAAGGATGAGAATCTTACAAGATCACACGACCATTAAGTCCTTTTTCTTAGGATCTCGATAACTATGGTGAAAATTCTCAAGATCTAACTCGACAACCCTTTTTTTCAATTGAGAAATTGAATCTAATTTTAATTCCTAGAGGTCAATCCAAGAACAACATTAAAGAAAGAAGAATTCACTCAATTGAATGATAAAAACTAAATTAAGATGGAACAAATCAATCACGTAAAAATTCAATAGAGATTCACCTTTTCCCGTCCTAAGAATATAGTGATACATGTAAAAAGAATTAGAACAAATAAAGAGTTTAATCCTTGTTGAGCTGAATCATATTAGCAATTTGATGAGCTTGATCCTTGAGTGTTTAACAAGTCCATGTTTACATCTTGTTGGCATAGTTGAGATATTTAAATGCATTATTGAGCTTTAATTAAATACACTAATCAACAAGCATGTTTTAATCTATCTCCTGACATAAATAACTTTATCAAAGCTTGTAAACTGATGCTCCAAATCAAGTGAAAATCTCTTCAATTCATCTTCGATTAATCTCTTAGCAACCCTACAATCAAGATTGGAAGAAAAAATGAGTTTTCAAGGATATTTAGGAAAGAACTTTATTGAATTAAATATAACAAATATACTAATAATATACTTGACAAACAATAATTATAAACGC
Organism: Mucuna pruriens; assembly: GCA_025330945.1. Taxonomy (NCBI): domain Eukaryota; kingdom Viridiplantae; phylum Streptophyta; class Magnoliopsida; order Fabales; family Fabaceae; genus Mucuna; species Mucuna pruriens. The sequence goes on from JAENHJ010000424.1 coordinate 1,190,072, forward strand.
GTAAAAAGCTTATGAACTCTTACTCTAAATCAAGTGGAAATCTCTTCAATTTAATCCCAATATAGTTTCTCAATGGATCTATAATCTAAGATAAAAGAATAAAGAGTATTCAAGGATATTTAAGATAAAACTTCATTACAACTACACAAATATACCAATCATATATTGAGAAAAAAATACCAATCATATACTTAATAGAACACACAACAATTACACACACTAATTCACTTTCTAATTCAACACAATTATGACTCATATCCACACTTATCTAATAAATGACTATGACATGTTTTATATAGAATTCGTCACTATTAGTCTTGATTTAGAATCTCTTTTAGTCAATAAATATTTTATTGTCGAATAGTTAATATAAACAAAAATTTTAGATTTGAGCATATTAAAATAACAATTTTCAAGAACAAAGACTATTACTAGCATTTTATTTTTAGTGGCAGCATAATTTACATGATGTTCATTAAGCACTTTACTAGTATAATAAATAACATGAAAATTTTTACCATACCTCTACCCTAACACAACATCAACTACATAATCACTAGCATCACATATCAAATAGTAACTCCTAATTAAGAGCTACAATTACAAGAGTATAAATCAATTTTTCTTCTAGTAACTCAAATGTTTTCACACAATCACTAAAAAAAAAATAAAAGAAAGACGTCTTTCACAAGAAAGTTACAGAGAAGTTTTTCAATTTTGAAAAAGTTATTTATGAATATTCTATAAAAATTAACATGGCCTAGGAAACTCTTTACTCCGATGACATTAGAAGAAGATGAAAGCTTTTCAACTACTTCAATCTTTTCCTTGTCTGCTTCAATCTCTTAAGCATATATTTTATAAATAAGCACAATGCTCTCCTTAACCATAAAATGATACTTTTCCTATGTAACACAACAAGATTAACTAGACATAAGTCAAAATGGAAAGGATGCAAGTGGGGTAAGTCCTAGTGTTCAATCTTTTATTTTTTATCAAATATATATTTGTATCATGACTTTGGTTTATATATATCAAATATATATAAACATTTCAATTATTATGTTATTAACTACGTAACATAATAAGGTTCTTAGAATAAATAGTTCGTTATATCATAGATCAAACGTGAGACTGTAAGATTCTATTGAACAAGAAAATAATATTTGTAGTCAAGTACTATTTATTATTAATTAGGATGATAAAATGCATAAAGACTATTGTGTGAGTAGAATGATGACTGCATCTCACAAATATGGGATATCAAGTTGACACACGTGTAAATATTATGAGTAATATTTATACCAAATTGATCCACTATGAAAAGGTTTCATGATAGTTATGTAAGTTTTATAGACACTTCTCACGACAACTATAGTGAAGTAATCCTTCAACTTGAAGTTACTATGATTCCTACATGTAGGATTTGTAGGCTTTAATGATATCAAACATCATTTGTAACAAAATGATTATAAAGATAGTAATTAGACCTGCAATGAATCATGTTGAGGGATATGAAATGTAAAATGGATTTGTCTCATACATAACAATAATAATAATTTGGGTCTTTCAATAGAGTAAAATATAAAGAGGTCACATGAAAACAGACCAATATGTAGTGTTAGGCACATTGTGCTCTCACTTCTAATATGAATTGAGGAACAAATGATTGGATTAGACGAGGATGACACTTTTATTTCACATTTTCGATCATGATATATGGATGAAAGAATATTAACTGCAAGATGATTATAGTTGTAAAATGTTGAAATTGATTTTCACATAAGCTAGGAAGCAGTGATGCATTGCTAGATGTCAATTGTTTTCACTAGACTGACAATAATATTAAATATTATATTCAGTCGAGTAATATAAAGTAAATATTCAGAATAATTGATTAAATTAAATATGATTTTATTTAATTAATAATTAATTAATTAAATATGATTTAACTAATTAAGGGTATGTTTAATTAAATAGACACAAACTGGACTTGTACCCTATAGGTTCGAAAAGAGATTAAGGTGACATCACAACCTTCTAAATAATGACTGCTCTCCAATAATGCATGATGCCATACTAGAATTCCAAAAGCTGTCAGCTACCATTGGCGCTCTGCTTCGTATTTACTCACATGAACTGAGTAGAAGTGTTGTCTACTTTAACGCTTTGTGATCCTAAAACATATTTCAAGGGTAATTACAAAACTTTTATATGATCCTTGCGTAATGCATGATCCCAAGGCATGTGGGTTTTTTCTGCTCAAGAGTTTTAAGAAAAAAATTATTTTGAAATTACCCTTTTAAAAGTCCCCCCACATACACCTTTAGAATGTGGTTGGAGCATTCCAAGGCCAAATGACATTGATATAAGCAAAGATTTTAAATGGAAACGTGAATGCTTTTTTTTCTCTCTTAATCTTCAAGGTTGACAATAATATATACCCTAAATTACAACATGAAAGGAAGAATAATATTTGATAAGTCTACAACATATGGATATGAATTGAATTAGAATGTCATAACAAGAGAAAGTTGAATTGTGATTTTAACAATCATTTATGTTACAAACTCTTCTATATGTTTTCTTATGCCCAGAATACAAATAGTAAAATTTTTATCCTTTTTTGGAGGAATCTTAAGTTCTAGTAAAAAGACTTTTAATGATATAAATCTTTCATGTCCTTAAAACTAGAAGTCCCCTTTATGATATGATTAAATAAATCTCTATGAAGAGATTTTATCTTCAGAATCTTAATTTCTTAAAATTGTTTTCTTATTTAGAATATATTCTAACTATAGGATGAATGAGAAAACTTTTATGATTAGAATGTTAGAGACCATAATCCTTTGCTTTATTAGAGAATTTCAAGATACTCTAACAACAAATTATTATTATTTTTTAATTCTTAATCTTTTGAAACTTGTCAAAAGCTTGGATTCACTGATGGATAATTAAATCTTTGAAAAGTTTCCTCAAAATCTAGTATTCTGATTTTCTATAAAAAGTCTTTTAATACGAAGGATTATTAAGATTTTTTTGTAATAAATTTTTTATCTGAAAAACTAAGTTTAAAGTAAGACAAGAAAGTACAATAATTTATTTTGATTTACCCCATAACTTGGGCTACATCTAATTCCTACGCTAGGTGGGATATTATTAGAACAAGTACTTTTTATAGTCTCTTCAAGCCTAAAAAAAATTAATATTATGAATCTCTATAGGTCATACAAATATTCTTTAACCTTTTTAGGTTATTCTTAATCATAAAATCAACATTTTTCTTGGGATATATAAATAGCAAAATAACTCAATCACAACAATAGCTTTCATTGAGATAGTCTTGAGAGTTTATAACACAACTATTGTAGTAAGGGGATTTTCCAATGAAATTGCACAACACAAATTTTCTTACCAACTCTCACAAAAATGAATTTTTTATAGTAAGAACACCTAATACATACTTCTAACTCTCTTGGATTTGATCTAGATTAGAAAAAGAGAAGTAGGTTTTCATATAGCATGAGATTCGATCGAGTTACATAGAAGCCTTTTTCTTACTTAGAATCACACAAATTCTATTCATTTTTCTAATAGAGAATTTTTTTGTAAGTTCTCTTTCTTGGGTTATTCTTTTTTCAAGACTTGATTGAATCATAAAAGTTCTTCATTTTTTATAGATGAAAAATTAATTGTTATAGAGGGATCACATCACTTTGCCTTTTTCCAATTATATGTTATAACAGTGCATTGCTATTTGACAGGTCAATTGTACAATGTTCAGAATATTTTGATGGTGTTATTTTGATTTGATGGAGTATTGAGATGATGTCTTCCGAAGGATGTTTGTAGTTTTCTGAAACTTGAAGGATGTTTGTAGTTTTCTGAAACTTGATGATTACATTCATTATACCTTTTTGAAACACTTAATCAAACATGTTAGTGATCACATATACTCAAAAGACTTATAATTTTCCTTAAGAATGATTGATATAATTAAAACAAGATTTTGAATTCAATAGTATATTTATAGAGATATTTGACATATCTTGATGCATTAACTTGATGGAATGTTGTGAAAATATTACCTAATTGTATACATGTTTCATGTGATTCATATTTTTAGATTTAATTGAAAAGTAACATAAATACACTAAATTCTTGAGTTTTCAATGTAAGTAAAATAAGCAAGGAAGAAAGAGATCTCAATCTAGCCTAACAATGCATAAGAAGCATTAGAGTGATGCATTAGGAGCAATCGGCGGTACAACAAGAGTGCTTGATGGTGCATCGAGAGTGCTCAACAGTGCACCAAGTGTGCCTAACATTGAATTAGGTGCATCCATTGCTACACATCTGGCCACTCGCAGATGAATGGCGCCCAACAAACCTAAGTGGGGCAGTGCAACCACAAGCAGACTAATAAATGCACAACGCATTCGATGCATTACCGAATGTGAGCTCCAATGTGGAATATATGACAAATGTTGTGCCCAATGTCCCAAACACACCGCCTAGTGCTGCCTTGCATGTAACTACCACCCTCAATTACCTATAAGTGCAAAAAATAAAATATTACGAGGTATTCTTTAGACTCTCTAACAAAAGAAAGCAAATGAGGCTTTTGAGAATCATTGAAATCGAAAGAATTGGGAATCATCTTTGAAGATTCCTAATTCTATCCTCATCTATCTCTCTTATAATTTTTTTCTAAGTTTTTAAACTTTTTAAGTTAGGATGAATTTCAATTTGAATCTTTTGTAATTGAATTCTTTTTTTCTTTCTAAATTTCAACTATTTCATGTAATTAGAGTCATTAGTTTGTGCTAATTAATGCTTTTCTTGGAATAAATTTGTAATTTGAGTTACAATTATTAGAAAATAATCTAGTGGTAACATGATCAAGATTGCTCTCAAGAGCTGAGGAGCTTGCTTATGTAGGATTGACCATGGGTAGACTTGTGATGATGTGGATTGGTACCAACTGTGGACAACCAAATGTTTAACACCAACCTAATGTGATAAATATTTGTAGTAGATTCAAGAATATATGATGATCTTTTGCAAGCCAAGCTTCAATAAGGATATTTGTAAGAACTTTGAAGCTCAAATCAACGTATGTGAACAAAATAAAATGTGTAGAATTAGAATGTGTTTCTACCAGAGCATGTTAAACTTACGTATAAAGCTCCTTATAAGTTAATGTTGGATCTCTTACGTTATATGATGTGTGAGAGGTGTCTTCAACGTGAATCCTTAATTTGCAATGTCTTTATTAATGAATTGTGTTTATGATCCAATGTTTTACTCCTATACGAGCCTTGGTGTGTAATATAACAAAAAGGTTTGTGAGTCCTGAAGACCGATGAGTAATGATTCAATAACATATCATTTAGCTTGGTAGCATTGAGGCAACAATTTATTTTATATGCTTAATTGGCCTAAGTAGACTTGCCGGACCCAAAACAGTTTCTAAAATGGCTTACCAATATATGTGCGATTCAACTTGTGTACAGGAGAATGAGACACATAATTAAAACAACCAATTGGTGGGGTCTATGGAAGAATATGAAAAAGGTCGATAAGAGCATGTTGTTATATTCGTCCTTGCACTACCACCATTCCTCCTGCGACTTCTTTACGGGACCAAATCTAAGGCATACCAAGAAAACATAACATTGGCAGTACACTTATACTCTCTCCATATATGCTGCTTTCGAAAGCATCCAAAATCTTCCATAAAGCGAAAGAACTGAATATCACCTTTTTTGGTCTTCTTTAAATTTTAAATTATAGAATATGGAAACGGATACTTCCGCTTGCTAATTTCATATTAACTCATCCTCTCTTCCTATTGTTGTTTATTTTAATTAGAACATCAATCTAAGAACAATATATAGTTTAAAGATTCTCCTAGCATTTGATTGTGAGAGATCCAAAGCTATAGGTATCGTATCTTTCACACAATCATATATACTTGATGTGTAAATAAAATAAGATATATAATTAATTAATTATAGTGGATTGTCTTTTTCTCTGCTATACACTGAAAGAAAGTATGGCTAGCTAGGAGTTTGGGTATGGTACGCAGTTAATATTTAAAAAGAGTAAGGAATAAAATAACCTAAAAAGTTTATTCTTGTCGTCTCATTCTCTATTCAGTCCCGTCTTTATTCCGTTCAGAAACTACTATGAAGTTACCCTCTCTTTCATCTTGTGTTTAGCTTTATTGCATGCATATCCCTTTAAAGCATTAACATGAAGTTTCTCTCTCTCTAATGTGAGATAAACACATCTTTACTCTAATAATACAGCAGGAAAAGCTCGAATCTAACTCAGAATAAAGCAACAAAGATGTGCTTGTCTCCTAGTATCACTCTCTTTCTCAAAAACTAAATAAGAAAATTAAAAGAACCTCGCCTATAAAATGTCTAAAGCTCAAAATATTCAATAATAAATTGAGTTTCCTTCTTTAATTCCCCAAATATGACAGACATAAGCCGTACACGCCTTTAGAAAGTAAAGTGAAGCTTCGCAAATCATTAATTGGCAGAAGTTAATTAATAATTTTCATAAGTGGTGTGTGCAATTTAAAGCATGAAGGTTCTCTTAAACCATTAAGATATTTAATTGGAGTTTTATTTATAGATGAAAAAAAGTGGTTTGAATGTGACTATATTAAAAAATAGTAATCAATTCTTTAATAAAAATTTAATTATTAACAAAGTAAATAAATAATTTATACTTATAACAATAAAAAATAAAAAAAAAGGTGTGCGTTTGTGTACACGTAGCAGTTCAAACTTCAAACACAGAGTACTCTTTCGTCAGTTAAGGGACCCATGAAAACTAAAAGATCTTCTTGAAACTCGTCTCCTAAAGTAAAATTTCTTTTTATTAGGCAAACATGAGCAGCAGTAAAAGCTCCAAAGAAGCAGCGATATTTACTGCAGATTTCTGTACATGGTCGTGGCGTAAAGAAAGAAAGCACAGTCGTGAATGCATGAGATCAACTAACAGGAGGACATACTAATTATTTTAATTCGTTGCATCGTAAAGTTCTACTTAAAATAACGAGTGATTAATAGAATTATGTTTGAAATGTTTAAGGGCTAAGAATCCTTTGTACTCTAGTAAAATTCTTTGTTGCTGATAAAAAAATCATAATATGAAATGTAAAAATCAGCTTATATATATATATATATGAATGCCGCATTATTATCTTTTTAGCTTGCTCTTAATTAATTATTTTTGACATTAAATGTAGTTGTTACACCTGCGCAACTTTTTAAAATGTATGATGATGAATTGTGAAAAATGGTGTGATTAAGTTATATACCTTAAATTTAGTGGGAAATTCCCTCCTTTTTTTTATAAATAATTTTTTTTTCAGATATAACCATGTTTAAAATACAATCAAACATTAAATACGATTTTTTTTTTGTGAGAATTCAAATTTTAATTTTTCACTTATGAGATACTAGTTTCTTTTGCTACATTCAACTTTTATTGGTTTCTTTTTCGTTTCACATTGTTATCTTGTTATTCTTAGGACATATATATGGTGTACAAATGTTAATACTATGTCTATTCTCGGAATCAAACATTTTAGCTTGATTTGATTTATAAATTAAATATTTGTTATAAAGTTATTAATTACGAATAGATTAATTATTTGAATTTTTTATTTTAGTTGTGTTTAAATATAAATTTGATAAATTTTAGTGGGATTAATTTAATCTTAATTTTTATTATTGAATTTGACTTTTTTGCCTCAATTTATTATTAAATAATTTAATACTTTTGTATGCATATTAATCGTTTAATATATTTTAAATAAGAAGATATAATATATCACTAAAATTATATTATATAATTTAGGCTTTAAATTTATCGACTTTATGATATATTATTAGTTTAAATCTGTCAACATAGTTTTCGAATATGTTAACTTAACAATTTAATCAAATTTCTCAACTTAATGACAAACTTAGAGCCTGTTTATTTTGAGAATTTGATTATTTTTGTTTCTTGTTTCCATTTTCAATTATAAAATGTCATTTATTTCATTTTATTTTCTATTTTAAATATTCGTATAAGAAATGGTGAAAACTAGGAAATAATGAAAACAATACATTTGTTTTTGCTCTTTTTATATAAATTATAAAAATAAAGAATATAATGACATTTTTGGAATTAGAAATACAAATAAAATAAAAGATATTATTTAAAACCAAATTAATAGCTAGGCCTTTAATTTCCGAATTCAATCAAACGAATTTCTGATTAAGTAGACAAATTGAAGAACTAAATTGTATACACACAGTTTTAGGGACCAAATCAATACAAAGTATCACTATTGGGGTGAAATTGTATATTTATTCTATTTTAAATATAACAATTAACTTATAGTCAATTAAAAAATATTTTTAAATGAACTTTGAATACAAGAATTTATTTATAAATAAAATTTTAAAAAAAAACAATATTTTTAATTTTCCAAACATGCCAAAATGAGCAGCTACCTGCGGTCTCTTGTGACGTGACCAGCAATTTGAATTCTAAATGAAGGCCACCAGCAATTGATTTCCAACCTTGATCCTTGGAAATCTTGCAGCGCTAGCTTGAGGTTCCCCTAAAGTTCTCGATAATAAATTCTAAAAGAGAAAGCAAAAGTTAAATGATTCCTATCTAACCTTTAAAAAATGTGTAAAGAAGTAGAAAGTGAATTTGAAACCTGACGACAAAAACAATTTTAGTTACAGCAAATAAATGGTATGAGAAAATTAAATTTATGTTTTAGCGGATTTACACGTCAATGGTTCAAATTAATTCTTTGATGAAATGCTTATCATATCGTATGAAAAATATCTGAATCGTTTGGTACAAGATTCTCAAACGATGAACTTAATTGGTTTGATGTAAAAATCTCATGAACCACATCTTATCTTAAAAACCATAGTACCATAGCATACCTAATTAACTAAATATGTGCCACGGGCAACAAGGTGGTCCTGAGTTTGCTCAATCTCATATTGGTATAAGTATTTCTTGTGTAAAAATCAGGAAAAGTGAACTAATACAAACATCTTAAAATAATAAAATAATAAGAATAATAAGAGGGATGATGCTGTAATCATATTAGTGATGATTTTCATGCAGCAGGATGCATTTAACTTTGGGTCTTTTGTCGTTTTCCCTCACCATGTGTCAGGAGGGAAACCAGCTTTGCTTGGATTTCTTTTTTCTTTTTCCTTTTGTTCTTTCTCCCTTTCTTTCCAATTTGTTTCGTTGCACACACTTAGTTCTGCTGAAAGCCACCAAAGCTTATCATAAACTTGCACCATTGGAAAAAGAAAGAAAATGAGCAAACCATGGATCTGATTACTTGGCTTTTTGTTGGAAAGAAACTTAAGGTATGCTTCAAGCATTAATGATGACGACAATGATGTTGTCTTGTTTGTGGTTTTTTTTGTTTATTCTCTATTTTTTGTTGTCTCCTCCTACTCATGATGATCATGCAGGTTGCCAGGGTCTGGCCAGTAAGAGGAGTACTTCAACCATTCAGCTTCTTGAGGGTTTGTAATGGATGACTCCTGCAAGGAAATTGCCCATAATGAAAAGATTAGGGTTTATTTTGTTAAATGAAATATATATATATTCTCACTCTGAGTAAGCAGAAGAAAAGGGGTTAATGGAAATTGATTGATTAGTGCTTTTCCATTTCATATAGTCAAAAGTCATTGAGCATTTCTTTCCTAACAAGGACAGGATTGCAAAATTAAAAGATATTTTAAGTCTCTATCACCTTTTCCAATCTTTCCTTCTTGTTAGAAATTTTTTTAAAAATTTTAAAAAAATATTCAACATTAGGAACAGCGTTTCCATGGGAGAAAATGTTAGCAGAAGTTTTTCTACAAAGAAAGATG